>CM038143.1:546346083-547094633 GCA_021437245.1 Aegilops speltoides
GTGGCTCGAATCCATCGAAGATCAAGTCTCCGCGGATGTCAGCCGTGAAGTTTAGGCTTCCAAACCTGACCTGATGGCCAAGGGCATAGCTTTCGATCTGCTCCAGATGGCCGAGTGAATTGACCCGCAGTGCAAAGCCGCCGAACACAAAGATCTGTCCGGGGAGAAAAGTCTCACCCTGGACGGCGTTGTTGTTGATTGAAGAATCCATCAATCCTATCGGTGACGACACAGAGGAACTCTCAATGAAAGCACCAATGTTGGTGTCAAAACCGGCGGATCTCAGGTAGGGGGTCCCGAACTGTGCGTCTAGGCGGATGGTAACAGGAGACAAGGGACATGATGTTTTTACCCAGGTTCGGGCCCTCTCGATGGAGGTAAAACCCTACTCCTGCTTGATTGATATTGATGATATGGGTAGTACAAGAGTGGATCTACCACGAGATCAAGGAGGCTAAACCCTAGAAGCTAGCCTATGGTATGATTGTTGTAATGGTTGTTTGTCCTACGGACTAAAACCCTCCAGTTTATATAGACACCGGAGAGGGCTAGGGTTACACAGAGTCGGTTACAATGGTAGGAGATCTACACATCCGTATCGCCAAGCTTGCCTTCCACGCCAAGAAAAGTCCCATCCGGACACGGGACGAAGTCTTCAATCTTGTATCTTCATAGTCTTGGAGTCCGACCGATGATGATAGTCCAGCTATCCGGACACCTCCTAGTCCAGGACTCCCTCATCGACCTTCCTACTTGGAAAGGAGTTTTCCTTCAAAATGTCTGAAATGAGACTTGTACAAAAGAATTTAAAAGCAATGTTTAAAAATCATTTCTAAATCCTTTTATCATGCCATCTTTTATCTTTTTCTTTGAAACACTTGGCATTTTCATAAGCTTATGTTCTCCACTCATCAAGAGAACTCATATTAAATAGCTTCTTTTCTCCAGTAAGTCTGAAATCAAAGTTAAGCTATTTAATTGCCCAATAAGATTTATGTTCTAGCTCAAATAGGTAAATCATGCTTTTCCATAAACCATTTTAAAAGGGGACATTCCTATAGGATTTTTATAAGAAGTTCTATATGCCCATAGTGCATCATCTAGTTTCTCAGACCAATTCTTTCTAAATTTATTAACAACCTTTTGCAAGATCAATTTAATTTCTCTATTAATTAACGCAACTTTTGCAAGTTTAGCCCATAAAAAGCACAATTAGATTCTATTTCAGCAGCTAAAACTGATTTAAACATAGGAATTGGACTTCGCAAAAGAAAAAATAGATATAAATGCCCAAAAAGCTCTGCTGACGAGTGAAAAAGTGTATACCAAGTCCCTATTGACAAGTATAAAGTATCTACTCAATAGTGTCTACCATCTCTGCTGATGAACGACGTGCCCTTCGGTGGAGACCCAATCCATCATTGGCAGCACCGTATGACATGCACTGAACCTGCCAATGGAGGTGTTTAGCGGCCCATAAGTAAAAGGTGATTTTATAGCCATGGTACATGGCTCCAAATGAGGTGTCACACGCCAACAAAAGTAGCTAAGAACTTGGACTATGGGAGGACAAGAATATACGGAAATGGGTGAAAATTAGAGGAGGTGGGCATTGTCGGAAGGTCTACGTAGATGCGGTCAATGTCCAAACAATGGCACCAGGGGATCTATGTCGTGGCATGGGTGGTCGTTGTATAATGATTATGGCTTTTGCTCTATCAGATATGCAATTTTGAATAAATAATAATAGCTTTGTGCACCAATGTTTTAGGAGAGGAAGCAAAGGATACCTAGGTGACATGTGGTTTCTTGAGTGGCAGCATGGAAGCAGCAAGTTAATTAGACGGTGGTATGTTGGGGGTGGGGTGGTGGGGGTATGTAAGCAGATGGTCAATATCCATATAGTGGAACCCAATGATCTATATTGTGACATGGTCGACCGATATATAACGATTGTACTTTTTGATCGGCCTGATATGTAGTATCAAATCACAATTAGGGATTTTTGCACGCCAAGGTTTTGTGGGGAGGAAGCGAATAATACTGAGATGGCAACCTAGGCAATGATGTCACATGATTTTCTTAAATAAGAGGAACACGCTTTTTTTTCAGTCTCATACGGTTCTTTATTTCTTCTAAATTGGCTCAAGCACAAACAACTAAACTTCCTTGTATAGAACATATGACAAAGCACATGCAAGTATAGAAAATATAAAATGCATGTAAGGTATGTATGTGGCTTGATCCAATAGTCAAAAAAAAAGATGTAAAAAAATCAAGGGTGTCGATATATATGCAATGTGCAATAAAAACCAACAACTTTTGTGCACCAATTATTTGAGAATGAAACTGAAGGATATTTAGACAACGACAAATGTTTCTTCCATGCCGGCAAGGGAGCACCAAGCTTAATTAGGCATGCCTCCCTCTGCGGAAACCGTACGTGGCTCCCAATGAGGTGTAATGCGCCAAAAAGGACAAACAATAATGAGAACTATATATAAAGAGAGGATTAAAGTAAAGTTGAGATTGACTCGAAGAATAAGAGGAGGACCATGGTTGGGGACGGTGCATGTAGGTGCTCATGCCCAAATAACAGAATAGGGCAGTGGAGGGGAGGGGGGGGGAGTGATCTACGTTGCAACATGGGTAACAGTTAATATTTTTGCTTGGTCTGACATGCGTAATTTACAAATGAAAACCAAGAACTTTTGCCCGTCAAGGTTTTGGTGACGCGACACCGCAAAAAAAAGGTTTTGGTCACGCGAAGGAGCTAGGCGATGATGTGATCGCCTGTCAAGGTTTTGTTGACGCGAATGAGCTAGGCAATGATGTGATCAAATGGTTTCTTTAGTGCGAAATTAAGAGCAACGAACTTTTTCTTCCCAGCACATCTTTGTTTCCCTTAAACACAACATTCTTATTTGAAGTATAGACGAAACAAAGATTATATGGATTCCTCGTACGCTACAAATCCATAATTGGTAGATCTGGCTAGCTAGCAAGCTACCTTGAGCATAGACGAAACAAGAATTATATGGATTCCTCGATCAGGCAGTGGCCTTGATTGGCCTGGGGACATACTTGCGGAGCCAGATCTGACGATGCCCGATGGAGATCTTGACGAGCCTCTCACCATTGAGCACCAGCTTCACTATCGCCTCCGTCTTGAAGATGATCCGGCCGTACATGGGCATGAGGCCCCCCTTTGTCTTCTCCATGAGAACCCTCACCACGAAGTCACCCCACTTCCTGCACCCATGCACCTCCAATCATAAGACATGATCATCACGCATGCATGCATGCAGATCTTAATAGATCCATGTATATAAAGTTAATCATTCTCAGTGCGCACTTACTCTCTGAAGTACTCAAAGATCTCCTCACGGTGCGGGGGCATGCCCTTGGAGAAGGTGATGAACATGGAGCGGCAGTCCTCCGGCACGGCCACAGGCTGGGTGTAGGGTGCCATGAGCTCCGGCGGGTTGCCCACTAGCCCAGTCTCGGACTTCCGGAGCAGGACGTGCAGGCGGTCATCGAAAACGAACTTGCCGGCACCGTCGAGGAAGTGGGCGACGCTGCGGACGACGAGGTCCTGGTGGAAGGCGAAGAAGCCTGGGTCGATGCGGATGCCACCTTGCTTGCAGAGCGCGGAGATGAGCGGGCTGGGCGGGACCACGGGCACCTGGTGGCGGAAGCACTTGAGGACGGCGTTGGCTTCTTCAGCCACGACGGCGACTGCGTCGGGGCCGATGGCTGGGACGAAGTGGATGGCGGAGATGGTGCCCTGGTCCAGCCACATCAGCAGCGCCACCGCGTTCTGGGCTTTCTCCGGGCTGCCGCACACGGACAGGAGCCGCTCGTACGCTTGCCGCACGACGCTGTACATGTACAACACCTCGCGCACCGTCACGGCCGCCATGGTTGCTCTGGTAAGTGTTGCTTACACTGGCCGGCCGGAGAAGGTAGTTAGCTAGCTCTAGCTAGGCGGTGGATGGCCTGCTGGAGAGGAGCGAGAAAGAGATGATGGGTCAATGGGGAATGAGCCGGTATTTGTAGGTTCTCCTGCTCCTGGTCCGGCGATGGGGCTAGCTGGAAATAGCTCTCTTTGAATCAGTTTCGAACGCCAGCGTACATGTAGTTGCTCTTCGCGTTTCTGGTTTTACATCCTTTTTTGATTTTTAGTTCGTTTTACATCCTAAAACGTATACACTGTCATTGCGTAACCACTTTGGCTGCGGTGCAGCACTTGTATATCCTTCTAAATTTGCATTACCTTTTTTGGTACTGGTTAATGTTATACTCACCAGTGTTCACATGTTATACTTTTCTTTTCGATTTTATATACACACACATATAAAGCACATTATAATTTCTTACTTTCTATATAAACTATGTTGTCTAGAGCCATCGACCACTTCCACCATCTAGCTCCCTTTCCACATGCATCCTTGACCCACAATCCATATATAGCATCAATGGTGCAAGCATCAAGTCGAGCTCGCTGCACCCTAATTATATGGGTGCGACTATGTGCCACCCGCAGCGAGTCCTGGCCATGGCTTACCTGCAGGGAGCCGTACTTTTTCACATCCTAATGGATTAGCTTGGTTTCACATCCTTATATGTCCTAGTAAAAACAGTAGAAAACTAGTAAAAACTGAAGATAAAAACCAAAACCGAGAAATAAAGAAAACAAAGAAAATCAAACAAAACATACAACGAAAAGGACAAAAAAGGAGGAAACCTGAAGGGAAAAACAAAAAAAAAACTATGAAAAACGGAAAGCAACCGTGCAAAACGGTGGAAACCAAAAAAGCTGAATTACAGTAAAGGGTTGACCTACTAGAGCGCCCGCCAGAGGTGAGACCTAACTCCGCCTTGCAACTGACTTATATAGCTCTCGCTCGATTCGATTGCGAGCTACCTTTTTTAGGCAAGATTGCGAGCTAGCTACAATGACAGAGCTTCTTCTGGGCCACATCTTCCTAGCGTTAGATTTTTTTCTTCTGAATACCCATTGTTAAATGGCCTAAATATGTTCTTAAACCAGTCCAAAACTTGTTTTCTTGCCCTCAAATTCCATTTGCCCACCTGGAACACCGCCCAAGCTCCGCTATTGGGGAGATCATCCGGCAGATCCTATTTGACGGCCGCGGGCGTCAAGAGGACAAGCCTTCGCTAAAGCAAGTCGCCACTTGGGCCGGCCGATGTACGGACTTGGTTCGCTGCTGTTTCCCCATTGCTTGTTTTTTTTTTCATTTTTCTTCTATGATTTTTGGTTCCTGTTTTTTCACCGTTTTGGCCGGTTTTCAATTGTTTTGTCCCTTTTTTATTTTACTATTTTTTTCTGTTTTCGCTTTACGGTTTTTCTTGCTTTTTGTTTGTAATCACATTTTTTCTTTTTTATTTTTCTCTAGCTTTTCTTATGGTTTTTCTTCCATTTTTTGTTTTTGTTTTTCTTTTTTCTTTTCCTTATTTTGTTGTGTATTATACAAAAAGTTCATCATATATTAAAACAATGTTCATCTTATATTTAAGAAAATGTTTACTGTGTAGTAACAATACGTTTAGCGTCTCTTAAAAATTGTTCATTGTGTATTCGAAAATTGTTCACCGCACATCATAAAAATGTTCAACATTTATTTAAATTTTTTGGGCGTATATCACAAAAATGTTCAATGTGTATTTATAAATTGTTCAATGTATATGACAAAATTGTTCAGGGCATATAAAGTTGTTCGTGTTTTTCAGTTTTTGTTTATTTTTTTAAAATTTGTTCCCTTTTAAAGGTTTTCTTTGAATTTCGAAATTCGTTCACATTTTCAAACAATATTCTTATTTTTTCAAGAAATTTGTTCACAACTTTTCCAAGAATGTTAATTTTTTTTTTGAAAAAAATGGATCTGATACCATAGCTATTACTTACAAGTTTAGCGCTACCTTTTAGCATGCTACCGTACCAGTCCGAGTGGTAAGGATGTGTGCTCCGAGACCAATGGTTGGGAGTTCGACTTCACTCGCCACCTTTTATTTTTCGTGAATTCTAGGTTCGATGCCGCCAATGGGCCAGCCCGTTTGCACGCGCTTCAACGAAGGCACTACTGTTGGACGCACGCTGGCATCCAATAGGAGCTCCCATATCATCCAGGAGTCCACTGCCGGTTTAGAAACCAAGGTGCCAAAACCACCAAGGCCTAACAAGCGGAGACCAACCAAGACTCCAAGAGAGTCTCATCCCATGGATTAGTTTGGATCAAGATCCTTATGCATACTAGTAAATGTAGCATGTAGCTGTTGCGAAATGTAATATTTTGCGAGGGAAATATGCAAATTTTATTTATTGTATAATTAAACGAGAAAGCTAATTTCCGGTCGACTAGATGTTAGCGACAGATCCGTACGACCTAATCATTGCTCATTGTGGATTGCATGACCTCGAGCACCCCGCCCGGATCGCCTGCACAGCCCACGTCTCTCCCACCCCCTCCCCCGACGCATGCCTGTTCCCTCTTCCTTTTTTCCCGACGCAGACCCGTTCCCTCTATTTTTTTTCCTCACATGATCACATCCCGTCGGCCGATTTTCCCAAAGTAAGAGGACCATTTACCAATCACATCCTTTCCCACGTTCCAAAAAAATTTGATAGCTTCCTGTGCCGGATAAGCATTGAACCCTATACCTCAAGTAGTAATTCCTACCACACAAACTACTAGCCCGGCTTCAGACTTGGTGTTTTTGAAACAAGTTACATGCTACTTGTTCTTGGTTAATACGATTTTGAACATTAAAAATAGTGGCCAGGTCAATGATTCCGCCACTCACAGTGATTTTTTTACCTGGTTTCTTTTGTTGAAACATCCCCCAATAATGTCGTGTGAATAACATGGTCATTAACGCGTCACAGACCTGATAACTTACATACAAACACCCTGATAACTCACACATCACAGACTAGATAGTTTATGTACCATGGTCCTCATAACTTTGGCATGGGGGAGGGGTGGTGATCAAGTATCCCCCAGTAATTTCCGTGTGAATAGGGATGGTAACTCACACAATCGGAGACCGATAACTTATGCACCTCGGTCCTGGTACTTTTCGCGAGGGAGGGGTGATGAAATATACCCCTGGTAACTTTTATGTGAATAGCACGATAACTCACACATCATAGACCTGATAACTAATGTACCCGTCTTTCACAAATTTGGTGACCGGGTAGGGGGAGGGTGGTTGATGAAATATACCCCTAGTAACTTTTTGTTTGAATAACATGATAACTCGCACATCGCAGACCTGATAACTTATGTGCACAGTCCTGGTAACTGTGACGACGGTGGTGAGGGGTGGGGAGGGTTGTTGATGAAATATGCCTTCGTAACTTTTTTGTCAATAGCATGGTAACTCATACATCATAGACCTGATAACTTAGGTATAAACAAAGCTGTAACTTCAGTCTCGAATAAAAAGTTATTGAAACATACCAAGGTTACCTCTGTGCAAGTCCTTTTTACCTAAGAGATTCATCCCCACTTACATATTTATCTTGACATGCAGCTATGCCACCTTAGCCATCCAACCACGCCATCTCTCCCAGATGTGTGTAACGACGACCCCTATCTGTCCGCATGTCTAATTAAGCAAGACATCAACTCTCAACATGCATCGCGTGACACCAACGTACAGAACGAATCCAACACCCTCTTGCCTAGCGGTAAACCACTTGGCCCATTGCATGTGCATGCTCCCATGTCATTAATAATTGTTTTAAGCGTAACAGATTACATTTCCCAATCCTTCATCTCCTTCTCTATTAAAGTTTCACTAGGATGTCTCCTCAGGCCAGAACTCAAAAAAGGCGCCATTGCACCCTTTCCCTTCAACTCCGCGATGCCACCTAGCTTCCTCCAAATTAAAGCATATAACCCGTCCTTCAAAAGCCCCAGTTTGGCGTTGCATTGACTACAACTACATCACGTGCTCTCTCCAAAACAATCAAACATTGATTCCTCTACACTCATAAAAAATACCTATCTTCTCCCCATCATGGGGTGCACCGGCTAGACAGCAATATCTTTGTGATGCCGCTCCTACGGCTCTGCTCGCCAGCCGCTCGCTGCCGCCGACTCTCTGGTTCCGGCACTACCGCCAGGCCGCCTCGCCTCTGATAGCTCATCAGGTTCCGCCATGACTGCCTCACCTCCTATAGCTCTCCGACTCCTACACGAATGCATCAACCGAGATTCTCACCCGTTTAATTTCCCCGTGCTGGTGGGATCCTCAGGCACAACTGTCGATCTCTTCTCATCCGACGACTCTCCTGGTCAGGCACAATTGGTTGTGCGCATTGCCCCGTGGTGTTGATTTGCCATATGTCTTCTCCTGCCGTCTTTGTCTTCGTGCTAAGAAGCTAGCTCTATTGCCGCTGAGGAGACTTATCTTTGTTTTTGGTCTGCAAGGAACGACCTCATGGCGCTTGACCCAGGTCTTGCGGTGAGCATTCATCTGCGGCAACAATAGCCTTTTTTTACAAGCAAACCACAGCCTGGGGAGGAAGCCATTATGGTCGTTTTCGGTGCTCCTTTCTGTTGGTCATGCAAGACATCCAACTACGACTACAACAACAAGCGGCTCTTTTACTCAGTTCTTTGATTCTTTTCCTGTAAGTGCTACATATAAAGAAAAGATCACTACAACTGTACACAACCCAAAGAATAAATAACAAGTAGTAGGAAAGGAATTATGGTTTTAAGTGTCGATCTACTTTACCCTAAACACTTATTGATAGCATTTTTCTCCTTTCTGATATGACATCCACTGTTCAAAAATATATATTTCAGGCAGCGTTTAGACTGAATTGGACAGCGAGCATAAACTTTGATATCCCAAGTAGTTTTTGCTATTTGAGCTTCAGGTTTGTCATTCAACTTTGCAAGCTGTCGACACTACTTCAGAAATATCATTTGGTGACGGCCAAAATCTACTGATGCATGTATATCAATAGTTGTAACACACTCATTTTATCATTATGTGATGCGAGAAATATGTAAATAAATTTGTTCTATTTAAACATGTCCTAGATTGTACAAACTTTTGCGTGCATTTAATTTTTTTAGATAATGTTAGGAAATTTAAACCTTTCAGCCTAACTAGAGTATGTACATGAAAGGTTCAACATTATTAGCCGTAGTTCTTATAGATGAGTTGAAAAAGCATTCCTAATATTCGGAACACCATTGATGCAGTGATAATTCATCTATGGTGCTTCTGCCTTACTACATTTTTACTTTCTATCACATGAATATAATATAGTTTGTATTTTCTCCAACTCTCTCTATATAACATAGTTCTTTTAGATGACTTGGAATCTTTCTCTCACATTTTCGCAGTAACGCGCGGGGCATCATCTAGTATCATAGTAATGTATGCATCCGGAGCTGATAACTTAGGTATAAATACCACGGTAAATTTGACCCAAGGGAAATAAGTAGTTCAAAACACATCTTCGGTCACTTCTATATAAATACCATGTTAATATACATATAACATAACTGATAACTTTACGGTAACTTTATGGTAACATTGGGTTCACGATTTTTCAATCAAAAATGAAAGTTTGAGCTATAAAAAATTGTACATTTTTGAAATAGCGAGAATTTACAATGACATCAGGTTTCCTGTGCTCTACTGCATTTGCATGTGAGAGTGTTGGAGGAGCCATTTTTATGCCACATTAATTTCCATGTATATAGGATGGTAACTAGCGTACCACATACGTGATAACTTATTTAGTCTAGGTCTGATAACTTTTGACCCGAAAAAAGTCATCGAAACATACCAACATGGTATCTAATTTCGGAGGTCTCGTCGCGACGAATCTTTTATGTGAAAACGGTTTTTCAATCGAACCAACGGTTTGAGCTATAAAACATTTTGAAATTTCGTTTCTAAAGGAATCTTTGTTGGCATCATCTTTTTTTCTTATCTACATGGATGCATTGTTAATTGGGTTCAATATGTGCATTCCATGCACACAAAAGAGATGTGCATGCGAGATTGCAGTGCAACGCTGCCTGCGAGATTGCACCGAGATGATGAAATCGAGCAGAGAAGATACACGCGATCGTCCGTACCTGTCGCTAACTTCCAGTCGACCAGAAGTTACTCATGCCCATAATTAAATTGTTATTGTTCATTAACTTGGTTTCTCTAAGATCCATACACACGCATAGACATGGAAATATTACAAATATGCTAATTTCAAAATATTTACAGAGAAAGATATATACACATGGGTGGGTGTGGCTTTAAGTACCATCATTTAAATTAGGACTAGCACAAACTGAGCTCAGATTGTTTGGTTCCTTGTGTGGAACTAACGCACCAGGGTTTAAGTCTTAGGCTTGGCAATGGTGGTCACATTTTCGTGAAATTATCTCAGTCCTTCTGGCGATATGCTTTCAGAGGGAGGAAACATTCCCCTCGACCATGAAGGCATTTATAACAACTTCGTCAATCTCAAGATAATGTGCTAGCTGAGTCTCTTGGATGTGCTCATAGGACTAGGCCGTGCATGCTTGCATTCATAGAGATGAGTGTATGACCGTTTGATCCAGACTATGTTAAAAAACTATGATTAGCAGAGTCGTGCAATTCATTAATAATTTATTTTGCCATCATGTAATTTTTATGTTTTGAAAATGGTGACTGTTCTAGAGGTTATACAGTTGCATGCCCCTCTCTCTCCCAACCTTGCATATAGATCTTCTCTCTCACCCCTCATTTGTTAACTGATTTCTCATCATTTATTCTATACTTTCTTGTCTTGCTATCTTCTGATGACCTACTACTCTATTATGTCTGTGTTCTCTACATGTAAAGGATTCTATCCGTGTTCTCTACATGTAAAGGATTCTTTGGACTAGCACTTCTTGAAAAAAAATCAGACTTAAATTTCCAAAAATCAGCACGAACGGGCGAAAAAGAGTATACCAAGTCACCATTGATTGGTGTAAAATCTTCACTTGATAGTGATGTACCGTCTCTGCTGACGAACAACGTGCCCATCAGTGGAGACCCAATCGTTCATTGGTAGGATATATGTCAAGACATGGGTGGCCGTTGTGTAACAATGATGCCTTCTGTTCTATTTGATATGTAGTTTCAAATAGAAATATTAAGTTTTGTGCACCATGGCTTTCGGAGGGGGAGGAAAAGCCTAGGTGACATGTAGTTTCTTCAGTGGCGGCAAGGAAGCAACAATGACGCATGCAAGTACAGAAAACATACGATGCAAGTTGGTCATGTCTCACATGGCTTCACCCAATAGTCGAAAACTATTCCATTATTACTTGAAATAGTGTGCACAAAGCGGGGTGCTGATAAATTACGTGCACTAACCATTTTGGAAAGAAATTGAAGGATATTAAGACAATGACACACAATTCCTCCATACAGACAAAAGACCAACAAGCATTATTAGGCAGTGCTATGTTGGATGGGGGGGGGGTATGCAAGAAGGTGGTCAATGTATAGATAGTGCCACTCAGGATCTACCACGTGGTTGACTGTTGTATAGTGGTTGTGGTTGGGGGGTGGGGGGCTGATAGGCAATGATCTCACATGGTTCCTCCATCTAGAAAATAATACCACCAAAAGTAAGGAGCAACAACCTTTTTGTTTAGTATCATGCAACTCCTTTTTTCTGTTAAATTGCCTCAGGCACAAACAACTAAACGACATTGTAGAAACAAACCCAAATGATAACTGCCACACGTGTGGCACGATGGACTCCGGCCCCGACATTTTTTACAACTAATGTTGGCATCTAAAAAGAAAAAAGCAACCCCCCTCCCGCTCCGCACAAAAAAAAACTGAAACTTGCTCGACCCACAGTTAAAACTAAGAAGTAAAATCAAAGGTGCTCATTTATATGCACCATGGAATAAAAACCTAGAACTTCCGCCCACCAACGATTTGGAAAGAAATGAAAGGATATTGAAACAATGTCAGTCGTTTCTTCCATGCCAGCAATGGAGCATCAAGCTTATCATTAGGCATTTCTCTCTCCATGTAGTGGAAATGGCATGTGGCTCCCAATGAGGTATCAAGCACCATGAAAAGGAAAGAGAAGTAAAGTTGAAATTGATGGGGAAAATCAGGGGGGCACGGTTGGGGGATGGCGAATGTAGGTGTTCATCTTCGAATAACAGAATGGCCAGGAGGCGGAAGGATCTATGTTGCGACATGGGTGACCGTTATGTACCAATTGTGCTTTTTGTTTGGTCTGACATGTGTAGTTAAAAAATCGAAACAAAGAACATTTTTGCGCCAAGATTTTGGGAGCGGATGTGAGGTATACCGAGCTAGACGATGTCGTCGTCAAATTTTTACTTTACTACGAAATTAATTAAGAGGTAACAAACGTTTCCTTCAAATCTCAAGCAATCCTTTCTAGTTTCTTCCCCTCAATTTCAATATAAAATCCATTTTGAAATGGTACCATACAAATCATTTGGTAGATCGGGCTAGCTAGCATGTGCATAGACAAGCATAGACGAGACGATGATGGATCGATGGAATAGTGGATCAGGCGGCAGTGTTGGTTGGCTTGGGGACATACTTGCGGAGCCAAATCTCACGTTGTCCTATGGAGATCTTGACGAGCCTCTCACCGTTGAGCACGAGCTTCACGATCTCCTCTGTCTTGAAGATAATCCGGCCGTACATAGGCATGTGGCCTCCCTTCGTCTTCTCCATCAGCACCCTCACCATGCAGTCACCCCACTTCCTGCAACATGCACGCAAATCATGAGACATGATCGAGTTGCAATCATCATGGATCATCCATGCAGATCTTAGTAGATCCATGTGTATAAATAAACTTAATCAATAGATCGAGTAGTGTATGTCGGTGCACACTTACTGCCTGAAGTACTCACAGATCTCCTCGCGGTGGATGGCATTTCCCTTGGAGAAGGTGATGAACATGGAGCGCCAGTCCTCCGGCACGGCCACTGGTTGGGAGGTGTAGGGCGCCATGAGCTCCGGCGGGTTGAGAATCAGCCCAGTCTCGGACCTCCGGAGCAGGGTGTGCAGGCGTTCGTCGAATATGAACTTGCTGACACCGTCGAGGAAGTGGGCGACCCCGCGGACGACGAGGTCCTGGTGGAAGGCGAAGAAGCCCAGCTCGATGTGGACACCGGCTTGCATGCAGAGCACAGAGATGATCGGGATGGGCGGGAGAATAGGCTTTTGGTGGCGGAGGCACTCGAGGACGGCGTTGGTCTCTTCTGCGACGATGGCGACAGCGTCGGGCGCCATGGCTGGGACATGGTGGATGGCGGAGATGGTGCCCTGGTCCAACCACACCAACAGCGCCACCGCATTCCGGGCTTCCTTTGAGCTGCCGCACACAGACAAGAGCCGGTCATATGCCTGCCGTGCGATATTGTACATGTACAACACCTCGCGCACAGTCATTGCCGCCATGGTTGCTCTGATTATTTGGTTGCTCTTGCACGGGCCGTCCGAAGAAGAGGCGATGGATGACTGGCCTGAGAAGAGAAACTAGCAAGAGAGGAGCGAGGAAGGGGTGATGGGTCGATGGGGAATGGACTGATATTTGTAGGTTCTCCTGCTCCTGTTCCGGCGACGTGGTTGCACTCCGGATGGTGGAAGGTTTAATGAGGTGCCAAAAATTGGCTAGCGGGAAACAACTCCCTTTGAATCAGTTTCGAATGCCAGCATGTACACGTAGAGGCTCTTCGTTTGCTGGCTGGTTTTACATCCTTTTTTGATTTTTAGGTCGTTTTACATCCTAAAATGTATACATATGTCGTTGCTTAACAACTTTGGATGCCGCGCAGCACTTGTATATCTTCTAAATTTGCACTATCTTTTTCCTGGTACTGGTCAATTTTAATATCAGCAGCGTTCACATGTTATACTTTTCTTGTTGATTTCATTTACATATCTAGAGGACATGACATTGTGATTCCTTACTCTCTACATAAACTTTATTGTCGCTCTAGCTACCTGCTTCCCCCATCATCAATGGTGCAAGCGTCAAGTCAGGACACCACCGTGCCACCATTAGATTGTGAGCTAACTACACTGGCAGAGCTTTGGCAGGGCCATCCTGGGCCACTGCCTCCAAGCCCAAGATTATTCTTCTTCTGAATACCCCTTGTTAAATCGGCTAAATCTTTATGAAAACCTGTCCAAAACTTATTTTGCTTGCCCTCCTAGTCCATTTACCCACCAGGATTATGGCCTAAGCTCCGCTACTGGGGAGCTAAGCCCGTCTGGGTTTGGTTTCACGGAACCTCCTATATATAGAACTCAAACTAGGCTAGCCCAGAAACAATGGATATCCGTATCAAAACAGTGAAAATTCTCAAATTTTTGTGCATGTGGTGGGGATCGAACATGGGACATCCTGCTCGCACGTGCATGAACCTAGCAACTAGATCCAGCGAGCTTTCGTGACTAACGAGTACTCCCTCCATCCTTGAAAAAGTGTATTTCCAACTTTGTTGTAAAGTAAAAAAAAAATTATGTTTCATCGTATTTATACAACAATACAAACATTTATGCCATCAAATTAGTAGCATAGATTCATGATAAAATATATTTTCGTAATATACTTTTTTGGTTTCATAAACATTATATTTTTGCACAAACTTGGTCATATTAAACTTTGAGGTAGTTTGACCCTCCAACAAAGTTAGAAGTGCACTCTTTAAAGGACGGAGGGAGGAGTGCGGAATGATAAGAACTATGAACATGGACAAATGCTTGATTAACATTTTTCAAATATGAAATTAACATTTTTTAATACATGGCCAGCATTTTTTCTATACACATTTAATATTTCTCAAATACATGTTAAACAAAAAAAATTCAAATGCTTGATTAACATTTTCTAAATACATGGCCACTTTTTTCAGACACATTGTATATGTTTTGTATACATTTTTCATATACAGAAGAAACATTTTTCTTTATACACAATTAACATTTTTTCAAATGCTTGCTTAACAATTTTTAATACATGGTCACATTTTTTCTACACATTTAGAAAAAATTAAAATGCTTAATTAACACTTTTCAATAGAAGATTAACATTTTTTAAATACATGGTTAAAAGTTTTTTTATACGCATTTTAAAATTTTCAAATGCTTGATTAACAATTTTCAAATACAAGTTCAGCATTTTTAATACACGGTCAACATTCTTTCTATATATATTTTAAAAAAATTCAAATGTTTGATTACATTTTTCAATGCTTTTTTAACATTTTTTAAAATACCGTATCAACTTTTTCACACACATTGTAAATTTTCTTTATAGATGAGAAATAATTTTCTTTATACACATTTAACATTTTTCAAATGCTTTTCTAACATTTTTTCATACGTTCTATGCCAATTTTTTTGTAATATTTGAATTTAAAATATCTGGTAGTATAACCAAAATAAAATAATGAAAAATGTGAAAAAAAACAAGGCCGTGGCCTCCCACGCGCTTTGAGGATCCTGACGCGAGAGCATGCCAGTTCTCGCTTTAAGCAAGATATAGCGCTGCCTCCGACTAGATTTGGACCTAGCTAAAATGGTAGAGAGGGCACGACAATCCTGGGCCAATGCCTCCTAACCCAAGATATTTTTGTCTTCTGAATACCCTTGTTAAATGGGCTAAATCTTTACGAAAACTAGTTTAAAACTTGTTTTGCTTGCCCTCCCAATCCATTTACCCACCAGTATTATTGCCCAAACTCCGCTACTAGCGAGTTATGCTTGCTGCCAGCCTCGGTGTCCATTGCCCGTTCAACCATCATGGTGCAAAAAACAAGGCCTAACAAAGTGGGAACCAACCTAGACTCCTAGAGTATCATCCCGTGGATTGGTTTGTGACAGGGATCGAGAAGAGGTGTCTAGATGGGGGGGGGGTGATTAGACACTAAGTACCAAAAGTTGCATTTTTTAACTTCTTTAAGTTCAAGTGGAGTTTAGGCACAAGTTTAACAATCACAACACATATCAAGCAAGCATGCAAAGAGTATATGATCAAGGGAAAGTAAAGCATGCAACTTGCAAGAATGTAAAGGGAAGGGATTGGAGGATTCAAACGCAATTTGGAGACACGGTGATTTTTGAGCCGTGGTTCTGATAGGTGGTGCTATCGTACATCCACGTTGATAGAGACTTCAACCCACGAAGGGTAACGGTTGCGCGAGTCCACGGAGGGCTCCACCCACGAAGGGTCCACGAAGAAGCAACCTTGTCTATCCCACCATGGCCGTCGCCCACGAAGGACTTGGCTCACTAGCGGTAGATCTTCACGAAGTAGGCGATCTCCTTGCCCTTACAAACTCCTTGGTTCAACTCCAGAATCTTATCGGAGGCTCCCTAGTGACACCCAGCCAATCTAGGAGACACCACTCTCCAAGAAGTAACAAATGGTGTGTTGATGATGAACACCTTGCTCTTGTGCTTCAGATGATAGTCTCCCCAACACACAACTCTCTCTCACAGGATTTGGATTTGGTGGAAAGAAGGTTTGAGTGGAAAGCAACTTGGGGAAGGCTAGAGATCCAGATCCATATGGTAGGAATGGAATATCTTGGCCTCAACACATGAGTAGGTGGTTCTCTCTCAGAAAATGTATGCTGGAAGTGTAGGTTCGTTCTGATGGCTCTCTCCACGAATGAAGAGGAGGTGGAGGGGTATATATAGCCTCCACACAAAATCTAACTGTTACACACAACTTGCCAAACTTGGTGGGACCGAATTGGGAAACTCGGTCGGACCGATTCAGCAAATCTAGCGACCGTTAGGATTTTCGGTGGGACCGACATGCAACTCGGTAGGACCGATATGGTTAGGGTTAGGGATTAACGTAATCTCGGTGAGACCGATTACACAAACTCGGTGGGACCGATTTTGGTAATAAGCTAACCAGAGAGTTGGTCAGGCAAACTCGGTTTGACCGATAACACAAACTCGGTAGGACCGATTTTGGTAATAAGTTAACCAGAGAGTTTGCATTGTAATCTCGGTAGTACCGATTACTCAAACTCGGTGAGACCAATTTTGGTAATGGACATAAACAGAGAGATTACAATCCCACCTCGGTGAGACCAATTTGCCTAGGGTTTGTGGCAGTGGCTAAGATATCTGAACTCAGTAGCGCCGGATAGAAAGAATTGGTGGGGCCGAGTCAGACTTTTGGTTTAGGACATATGTGGATGTGGGAAAGTAGTTGAGGGCTTTGGAGCATATCACTAGGCACTTTGAGCAGGCAAGCCATTAAGCAACACCTCATCCCCTCTTGATAGTATTGGCTTTTCCTATAGACTCAATGTGATCTTGGATCACTAAAATAGAAAATGTAGAGTCTTGATCTTGGAGCTTGAGCCAATCCTTTGTACTTAGCATCTTGAAGAGGTTCCACATCCTTTAGTCCATGCCACTCCATTGTTGAACTTGTCTGAAACATACTAGATAAAAGTGTTAGTCCAACAAGAGATATGTTGACATTAATTACCAAAACCACCCAGGGAGCACTTGTGCTTTCAATCTCCCCCTTTTTGGTAATTGATGGCAACATACATCAAAGCTTTAAACAAAGATATAGATCATAACAAGTAAAGCTTTGGAAAGACATGTAACAAGCATAGGCTCCCCCTACATGTATGCAATCATGTGAATATGGAATATTGAAGCATGTGAATGCATAAGCATGACAGAGAAGGAAATGTGACATGTATCTTGGCTATATGCATCAGAGCAAAAGATGTGAATATGAGAAATGTACCTTCATGCTCATGAGTCCTTCTTGCAAACAATATGTACATCAGCAAGAATCCCTCATACACATGACTGTGATGCATATACTTACCTTGTGGTCTTGAGTTGGCTTAGGATGGAATGAACCTATGAAAATAAGGTTAGATAACACAGATGCACCTACTGGCCAGAGCAAACAAAAGAAACCACAAAAGTACCAAGACTGGGACGACATGTTGAGAGTGAGTACCAAGTACCACATTGAATATAGACATGTCCCCAAAGGTAAAGATGTGTAATGAATTTAAAGAATTTCTTTCCCTTAGATGTCCTGCTCCCCCTGAATCTAGCATGGGATACTGGGAGAAGATAGGGAACAGAAAATCAGAGCAAGATGCAAAATCATGCAAAATCAGAGCTCATATGAAATAAGCACATATGAACATGTCTTTCCCCTCAAGAAGACATGTGGCATCTCTCCTCTTGAACACCAAGCATCTGGGATCCTTGAAGATTACTATCTTCTTGAGTATTCTCTCCCCTGGAGATATCTCTCTTTCTGTTGAAGTATATCTCTCTCCCCCTATTGAAGTGATTAAGCTTTGATGAGATCTCTCTCTCCCCCTTTGACATCAATTTCCAAGAAGGGCCTTCTGGAATTTGTCGTGAATGGGTTTGGTCCTTGAGTCACAGCACAAAGCAATGATAAAAATGTGATGCTTGTAGAGGAAAAGATTCATTGAGTGGAGCTGGATCAAAAGTAAAACAGGAATAAATGGCAAAATATTTTTCCTGTAGTGAAATCGGTGGGACCGAGTTGGATGCTTCGGTTGCACCGAAAGATTTCTGTTAGACCGAAACCAAGAAATCGGTGTGACCGAGTTCATCACAGAGAAAACACTTGTCACCTCAGCTCACTAGACAAGTAAGATCTCACTAGGATTTGCAACGAATTAACTGAAAGATTTGCAATGAATTGGATGCAGGGAATACAGAACAGAAAAGAAAGAAAAGAAATCTAGATGAAGTTTTGTTTTTGAAAGGGGAAATAAATATGCATGAGACAAATGCAAGAGCACAGAAAAGAACACAAGAAAACTTCATCTAGAGATGGTCGGCGACAAAGTCACCTATGTTAGAGTATATTGACTTAGGAGTCAAGTGAGATCACTTGATCATAGGTCATACTCATCGTTTAAGCTCAAAATGGGGTTACCATTTTTTGTTTAAGCATCTTGATGTATTCACATCTTGTCGAGTTGCTTTGACTCATGTCTTGGAGTAAAGCTTCTCTAAGATGGAATAACATACCTTGGGTGGTGGTGTTGATCGTGATCATGTAGTTGAACTTGTGTGGGTTGCTCAAGGTTGATGTAGCTCATCAAGAGTTGGGAGCACCAATTGGAATTTGAGTTCATCTACCTACATGGGTTAGTTCTTGCAAGGAAGAGCACTTGTGTATCCAAAATGACAATCATGAAACTCAACATAGAATTTGCCAAAGGATATGTTTGAATGGTTTGGTGCTTCCTTGTCTTCAACCACCATTGTGTAGAGACTTGGTGATGTAGAGATTGCTCAAGATGTGTGTGAGTTGCAATCTCATAAACTTAAATTCATCCAAGTACCTACAAGGGTTAGATAACATGCAAGATGCAAATATATCCAAGACATAAGAGTTTCATCATAAGAGAAATATCAAGGATTAGTCATAAGCTCATGTCTTGCATGTATCCAATGGAGTTCCTACTCCAAGTTTGAAGCATCAATGATGTTCAATTCACCTCTTAACCTGCAAAACACTCTCTCATCAAGTGGTTTAGTGAATATATCCGCTAATTTCTTTTCGGTGCGAACATGCTTAAGATTAATGTCACCCTTAGCAACATGATCTCGAATGAAATGATGAAGAACTTCAATATGCTTAGTTCGAGAGTGTTGCACGGGATTGTGAGCAATCTTGATAGCACTTTCATTGTCACAAAGTAATGGAACATGTTTCACATATATCCCATAATCTTTAAAAGTTTGGGTCATCCAAAGTAATTGAGCACAACATGAACCAGCGGCAATGTATTCCGCTTCGACAGTGGATAAGGATACCGAGTTTTGTTTCTTGGAAGACCAAGACACAAGAAATCTACCAAGAAATTGACAAGTACCCGAAGTGGACTTTCTATCAACCTTGTCACCGGCATAGTCCGAGTCGGAGTAGCCAACAAGATCGAAAGAGGCCCTCTTAGGATACCAAATGCCAAAATTTGGTGTATGGATTAAGTATCTCACTATCATTTTCACGGCCTTAAGATGACATTCTTTAGGAGCAGCTTGATATCGTGCACACATGCACACACTTAGCATGATATCGGGACGTGAAGCACATTGATATAACAATGAACCAATCATAGAGCGATAAACCTTTTGATCGACCGGTTCACCATCTTTGGTCAAATCAAGATGTCCACTAGTAGGCATGGGTGTAGTCATACCTTTACATTCTTGCATACTGAACTTCTTGAATAAGTCCTTGGTGTACTTCGTTTGAGAGACAAAGGTACCTTCCTTAGTTTGCTTGATTTGCAAACCAAGAAAGAATTTTAGTTCACTCATCATAGACATCTCAAACTTCTCCGACATTAGCTTTCCAAACTTTTCACTAAAATGAGGGTTAGTAGAACCAAATATAATATCATCAACATAGATTTGGCACACAAATAGTTCTCCATTGACCCTCTTAGTAAAGAGAGTAGAATCTATTTTTCCAATTTCAAAGCCTTTTTCAACAAGGAACTTGGTCAAGCATTTATACCACGCTCTAGGAGCTTGTTTAAGACCATAAAGAGCTTTGTGAAGTTTGTAAACATGATCAGGTTTCTTAGGATTAACAAAGCCGGGAGGTTGTTTAACATAAACTTCCTCCTCTATTTCACCATTTAGAAAAGCATGTTTAATGTCCATTTGGTACAAGGTGATATCATGGTGATTAGCATAGGCAAGTAAGATGCGAATGGACTCAAGTCTAGCAACGGGAGAATAAGTCTCACCATAGTCCATACCTTCGACTTGTGTGTAGCCTTGGGCGACGAGACATGCTTTGTTGCGAACTACTTGTCCATCTTCATCTTCCTTGTTGCGAAACAACCATTTGGCGCCAATGATGTTGTGGTTGCTGTTAGGCTTCTCAACCAATGTCCAAACTTGATTTCTCTCAAAGTTGTGTAGCTCTTCATGCATGGCATTTATCCAATCCGGATCTTCCAATGCTTCTTCAACCTTCATAGGTTCAATGCTAGAGATGAATGAATATTGTTCACAAAAGTTAGCTAAATGAGTTTTAGAGCGAGTGATTCTCCCGGTTTGGATGTCGTTGTAGATTTTCTCGACGGGATGATCTTTAGCAATTCTTGCTCGAACTCGTGAAAGCTTTTGCTTGGGTCTTCGTTGAACATCTTCTTCATCTTGTTCTTCTTCTTGGCCATCTTCAATGTTGGCGTTGTCGTTCTCTTGTCGTTGTGGATAAGGAGGTTGTTGACGTTCGTCTTGGCGCACTTCCTCGTTTTCTTCATCTTGGTGTGTCCCACTTGTGGATGCTTCCGTATCAACCCTTGGTTCACCTTGTCGTGAGGTAGAAGCTTCCACTTGGACAGACGAGGTACTCTCCTTTACTTCCGTTGGACGAATCTTGCCAATAGACAAGTCTTGTATTGCTTCCGAGGGATCTTTGTCTCCTACATCAATTGGCAATATCTCTACTTGCGAGCCGTTAGATTCATCAAACTTCACATCTACCGTTTCTTCAACCTTTCGGGTGAAATTGTTGTAGACACGGTATGTGTGAGAGTTTGAGCCATAACCAAGTAGGAAAACCTCATGAGACTTAGGAGAAAATTTAGAACGACGATGCTTATCAAGAATGTAGCACTTTGAGCCGAATACTCGAAAGTATCCAACTTGGGGTTTTTTACCGGTTAGAAGCTCGTATGCTGTCTTGCCGAGCAGCTTGTGAAGATACAAGCGATTTGTTGCATGGCAAGTTGTCTCAACCGCTTTCGTCCAAAAGTGCTTCGACGTCTTGTACTCATCAAGAATCGTTCTCGCCATTTCGATGAGCGTCCGGTTCTTCCTCTCAACAACTCCATTTTGTTGAGGTGTGTACGTAGCCGAGAACTAGTGTGAAATCCCTTCTTCGTCAAGAAAGGTGTCCACATTTGCGTTCTTGAACTCCGTTCCGTTGTCGCTACGAACCATCTTGATCTTCACTTCAAATTGATTTTGGGCCTTCTTAGCGAAGTTTTTGAAGATCTTTTGGACCTGCGATTTATCATCGAGAAAGAACACCCACGTAAATCTTGAAAAATCATCAACTATAACTAGACCAAAAGAATTTCCACCGAGACTCTTGTAGGCATTGGGACCAAAGAGATCCATGTGAAGTAGCTCGAGTGGCCTCCTTGTGGTCATGATGTTCTTCACGGGATGCCTTCCTCCAACCTGTTTACCTGCCTGACAAGCGCTGCAAAGTCCATCCTTATCAAATATGAGATCATTAACTCCAAGGATATGATTTCCTTTAATAAGCTTGTCAAGGTTTCGCATACCAACATGACCTAACCGTCTATGCCATAACCAACCTTTAGAGGATTTAGCAACAAGGCAAGTTCTAGGTTGAGCCTTTCTAGTGAAATCAACAATGTATAGATCACCTCTACGCACACCGGTAAAGACCATTTTATGATTATCTCTACGAAACACTTCAGTAAATAGGACACTGAAAACGAAATCAGCAAGTCTAGATACTGAAAGTAAGTTGTAGCCAAGAGATTCGACGAGCATGACATTTTGTATGCAGCTGTCATGTGATATGGCCACCTTACCAAGGCCAACCACCTTACCCTTTGAGTTGTCACCGAAAGTGACATACTTTGGAGGACCATCGTTTTCAGCAAGCTCACGAAACATGTCTTTATCTCCGGTCATGTGATCGGTACATCCACTATCAAGAACCCATTCCTTTCCTCCTGCCATATATCCCCAAAGATTTGCCATAAGACCAAAGTGTCTCATTGCATCATCAAGATCGAAGTCACTATCATCATCCTCATCATAGTATCCATGTTCAACATCGTCATGTGGTCGATCATATCCTAGAGAGGGTAATTTGTTAGAGTGATTTTGACAATGATCTTGTTTATGATTTTTATAGCTTCGGAAATAATATCACTAATAATTCCAACATCTCCTTTGGCACGCATAAGGTTTGTAAGCTCAAATAGACAATCACCAAACATAGGATCACTAGAACTCATCTTACTCAAGGCAATGGACTTATGGAGAATTTCATCAAGAATTTTCAAGGAATAATTTGGAAAGCGTTCCTCAAGAAATTTCCATATAGTGTAGGCACACTTAAGAGGAGGCAAACATCCAATCAAGTTTCTAGGCAAGCCTCTAGTGATAAGTTCAACAGTTCTAAGATTGTGAATCATGTCAATTGACTCATCAAGGGTAGGATGCATAGGATCAACATGAGGTGCACAAGGGCTAGCAATGTACTTGTTCAAATGATATTGATTGAAAATCACAAGCATCTCATTTTTCCACTCATGAAAGTACTCTCCATCAAGTATAGGTACTCTATGTCTAAGACTCCCAATAGTAGACTCGTCCATCTTCCTCCAATGGTGTTTAAACCAAAGCAATGGAGACCAAAGCTCTGATACCAATTGAAAGGGATCGAGAAGAGGTGTCTAGAGGGGGGGTGATTAGACACTAAGTACCAAAAGTTACAGTTTTTTTTAACTTCTTTAAGTTCAAGTGGAGTTTAGGCACAAGTTTAACAATCACAACACATATCAAGCAAGCATGCAAAGAGTATATGAGTAGCGGAAAGTAAAGCATGCAACTTGCAAGAATGTAAAGGGAAGGGATTGGAGGATTCAAATGCAATTTGGAGACACGGTGATTTTTGAGCCGTGGTTCCGATAGGTGGTGCTATCGTACATCCACGTTGATGGAGACTTCAACCCACGAAGGGTAACGGTTGCGCGAGTCCATGGAGGGCTCCACCCACGAAGGGTCCATGAAGAAGCAACCTTGTCTATCCCACCATGGTCATCGCCCACGAAGGACTTGCGTCACTAGCGGTAGATCTTCACGAAGTAGGCGATCTCCTTGCCTTTACAAACTCCTTGGTTCAACTCCACAATCTTGTCGGAGGCTCCCAAGTGACACCTAGCCAATCTAGGAGACACCACTCTCCAAGAAGTAACAAATGGTGTGTTGATAATGTACTCCTTGCTCTTGTGCTTCAAATGATAGTCTCCCCAACACTCAACTCTCTCTCACGAGATTTCGATTTGGTGGAAAGAAGGTTTGAGTGGAAAGCAACTTGGGGAAGGCTACAGAACAAGAATCATATGGTAGGAATGGAATATCTTGGCCTCAACACATGAGTAGGTGGTTCTCTCTCAGAAAATGTATGCTGGAAGTGTAGATTTGTTCTGATGGCTCTCTCCACGAATGAAGAGGAGGTGGTGGGGTATATATAGCCTCCACACAAAATCTAACCGTTACACACAACTTGCCAAACTCGGTAGGACCGAATTGGGAAACTCGGTCGGACCGATTCAGCAAATCTAGTGACCGTTAGGATTTTCGGTTGGACCGACATGCAACTCGGTAGGAACGATATGGTTAGGGTTAGGGCTTAACGTAATCTCAGTGAGACCGATTACACAAACTCGGTGGGACCGATTTTGGTAATAAGCTAACCAGAGAGTTGGTCAGGCAAACTCGGTTTGACCGATTACACAAACTCAGTAGGACCGATTTTCGTAATAAGTTAACCAGAGAGTTTGCATTGTAATCTTGGTAGTACCGATTACTCAAACTCGGTGAGACCGATTTTGGTAATGGAAATACACAGAGAGATTACAATCCCATCTCGGTGAGATCGAGATCCCTATCGGTGAGACCGATTTCCCTAAGGTTTGTGGTAGTGGCTAAGATATCTGAACTCTGTGGCGCCGGATAGAAAGAATCGGTGGGGCCGAGTTAGACTTTTGGTTTAGGACATATGTGGATGTGGGAAAGTATTTGAGGGCTTTGGAGCATATCACTAAGCACTTTGAGCAAGCAAGACATTAAGCAACACCTCATCCCCTCTTGATAGTATTGGCTTTTCCTATAGACCCAATGTGATCTTTGATCACTAAAATAGAAAATGTAGAGTCTTGATCTTGGAGATGGAGCCAATCCTTTGTCCTTAGCATCTTGAAGAGGTTCCACATCCTTTAGTCCATGCCACTCGTTTGTTGAACTTGTCTGAAACATATTACATAAAAGTGTTAGTCCAACAAGAGATAGGTTGACATTAATTACCAACACCACCCAGGGGGCACTGGTGCGTTCAGCTTGGTTCACATCCATGTGTGCATTAGCTGGCCTTTCCCAGCTCTGAAAATTGAAGAAGCAGGAGTTGAGACATATTACAACGAGATGCCACCGCTAAGTGAGTCTGTAGCATACCGGTTCACTCGTTCTGTTTCTCTCCCCAATATTTTTCTCTCCTACCCGACCAGATGGGGAGATGATGCTGGGTGCGAACGGGCCGAACGATTTCCCAAATAGACTGGGCCACATGCGCCTAAATGGGCCTGAGGCCTCGTACAATGACCAAATCGAGAAGCTGCCGTGCCGAACGATTTCCCAGTCGCCACATGATTTGAGAAGCCACACGAGAAGCCAACTTTGAGAAGTTTTAGAGAAGCCGGGAGGTTTCAGAACACGCCCTAAGTAATACGGGCATTGCATGTGAAAACTTAGATAATCAAAGTATGGGCAAATGCTGACACATTTTCTTGTAATAGGTGTCCAATTTTTTTTGTCTCTCCATCATGAATCCTGTTTTATAGTATGAGTGATTCTCCCCCATCTCATCACTCGTTTGTCCCTTTTTATCTCTACAATTCTTTCTGTCTCTCCAGTTACCATCTCCGGAAAGGTTAGTGTAAGAAGTGGAGATGTTCTCTATGGTGCTTTCGATTGATGACTCGTTTTCTGAGTCGGTTAAGTGCATAGGTTCGGTATGATCTAGCTGACCTTGATGACCCACAAGTATATGAGATCAATCGTAGTCCTTTTGATAAGTAAGAGTGTTGAACCGAACAAGTAGCAGAAGGAATTGATAGGCAGGTTTCAGCCAGGCTTCACTGCGAATGTTGTAAGATAGTTTTGATACTTATTTGATAGCAAGATAAAAACTTACAAGGTAAAAAGTGAACATAGTAACAAAGTGCAGCAAGTGACCCCATCCTAAATTGTGCTAAAGACAAGCTAGTGGTGTTTCTTATAGAGGCTAAGCGCTCTTGAGGACATACGAAAATATTGCCAAGTTACTTTCACCGTGATTCA
Organism: Aegilops speltoides; assembly: GCA_021437245.1. Taxonomy (NCBI): domain Eukaryota; kingdom Viridiplantae; phylum Streptophyta; class Magnoliopsida; order Poales; family Poaceae; genus Aegilops; species Aegilops speltoides. The sequence goes on from CM038143.1 coordinate 546,372,289, forward strand.
TTGAATTAACATTGATTGTCTTGATAAGTGTTATGTGGGTGAGCTGGAGCTAAGGTGTTGTACTAACTTTAACAATAACCTAATTATGATAATACTCTCCACGCAAGCATCCACAACTACAATAGAAGTACTCCCTCTGTCCTTTAAATACTGTACTTCCAACTTTGTTGGAAAGTAAAAAAAAATGTTTGACCATATTTATACAATAATACACCAACATTTACGCCATCAAATTATTAGCATTAGATGCATTGTAAACTATATTTTCATCATATACCTATTTGGTTTCGCAACCATTTATTTATTATGCACAAACTCGGTCAAACTTTGAGATAGTCGGACCCTCCAAAAAAGTTGGAAGTACACACTTTCAAGGGCAGAGGGAGTAATTAAGATAAATCTAACCATAGCATTAAACAATTGGATTCATAATAGCCCCTTACAGAATAATTCACAAACTAGGGTTTGAGTCTCTATCACTCCCACAACCCATCATCTACAAACTGATTCATCAATGCCTTCCAATCTGCCCAAATATGGTGAATGTTCATGTAGTCGATGTTCACATAATACCAGTAGAGGAAGAGCAACAAAACATAATATCGACACATGAACGGGAATTAACTTCACATGATTACTAGTAACAAGACTTCTCGGATGTCCTCAAGAGCTAATGGGACTATTCACAACTCATCAAATTGATCATGCTCAGTGGGGTATAAATATATGATAAAAAAATCTAAACATCACAATCTTCCACCAATAAAACCATAAGAATAAACTACAAGATATAATCAACATCTAGAAGCACTACCAATATGAGGTTTTATACAATGATTGAACACAAGAGAAGAACTAGGGGTTCGGAGATGAGATGGTGTTGATGAATATATGATCCCCAAGATGAACAGAGTGTTGGTGATGATGAAGGGTTAGATTCCGCCTTCCAGAGGGAAGTTTCCCCAGCACAATCCCCCCCCCCTTGAGAGAAAAAGTGATCCCCCAAGTTTCGCGTCACATATTTTTATGATTTATTCTAGGGAAAATGTGATTTTGTAGCCAAAGGACGTCGAGAGAGAAGTCACCATGGGCCCACATGGCCACACGACACGCCCTAGGGCGGCACGCCACCAGGACGTGTGGAGCCCTAGCGGGTCCCCTCTATCCCATTTTTGCTCCATAATTCATCATATATTCTGAAACAATTCTCCAAAAATCATGCTGCATTTTGAGCGTTGAGGAATTGATTTCTCTTCCGTTGCATTTTCAGGTCATACTTCCAGCAGTTCGGCAATGAACCTCTCTTTGTATTCCTTGAATTTTAAGAGAGATAAGGCATTATAATTGCATCATATTGTTTATCATTTAAATAGGAGAAATTATTCTAGGAAATAGTGATGCAAAATGGATGTATCAACTCTCCCGAGCTTGGACTCTGCTTGTCCCCAAGCGAATAACAAGCTTAGTAAACATGACCACAAGTTTGTAAGAGAGTTGTCGATAATAACAAATACATACCACAACATCATATTCACTAACATCATAAACAAAAACTCTTCCTTATAAAAATTCTCATGATCAAGTAGCAATCCATTCACATGTTAATGTGTAGAAAATAAATTCTCTTGAAATCCAACAAACTATGTTCTCAGTGGAGGAACAATTACAATTCATATTACTTCTTTAGAATAGTCTATTTAAGAGCTTTTGTTTAGAAAACTTCAGATGCTAAACTATCATATAGTCTTCTAATGATTGTTTACACTCAGGAGTATTTTTAGAACAAGCTATTTCAATCAAACACAAAGGAAGATAGGAGTTTAATGATGCATAACCCAACTTACTTACCATAGAGATAATTGTCAACAATATTAACTCATGATCATATATATTCAACTGGATATATGTGTGTGGATCTTTCCCTAACATAGTAAAATGTTTGCCAATGGAGAATATTTGAGTTTGGAATAAGAGAAGTTGACTCAAACATAAAAATAAAGTTGATGGAAAAGGTAAATAGAAAGGCCCTTAATAGAGGGAAGCAGAGGTTTTCATGTACTTTTGAGTTGGATGTGTGAGTTTCTAATCAAAATGAACCTCAATTTAACATTGCCCCTTGTTATAGTAAGCAACATTTAGCATTCTGTTGCTTTTATTAATTTACCATCACAAGTTCTTACAAAGTTTATTTCCTTTCCAATAAATGATCATACATTCTTGAAGGCAATTTTTGTTGCTTGCACCGATGAAAACTTACTTCAAGGATCTTACTCAATCTATAGGTAGTTATATTGGACTATTAGGGAAGAAATTGGGTTTTAGGTTTTCAGATGCACAAGTGCTATTCCCACTTAGTGCGGAAGTATTTGGCTAGCAGTGATTACAAAAAAATATCATATGTTGGAGGATCCATGATAATATAACTTCTATGCAAATATACATAAATATAACTCATCCGTTGTCTTTCTTGTCCAATGGTACATCTCCAACGTATCTACAATTTTTGATTGTTTCATACTATTGTATTACCAATCTTAGATACTTTAATGCAATTATATATATCTTTTTTGGACTAACCTATTAACTCAGTGCCAATTGCTATTTTTTGCTTATTTTTGAATTTTTTAGGAAATCAGTACGAAACAAAGTCCAAACACGATGAAACTTTACGGTGATTTTTTCTCGACCAGAAGGGACCCGAGAACGTCCAGGAGGAGGCCAGAAGATCTAGGGAGAGCGACGAACTCACCGGTGCGCCCTATGGGGGCGCACCTAAGCTCGTGGGTCCCATGCAGCTCTGTTTGATCTAATTCCAACTCCATAAATTCACAAATATTCCAAGCCAATAGAGAGCCACCCGAAACACTTTTTCCGCTGCCATAAATTTCTGTTTTTCCGTGATCCCATCTTGAGGCCTTTTGTGATACACTGTTGGAGGTGGAATCGATCACGGAGGGCTTCTACATCATCCTTGCTGCACCTCCAATGATGTGCGAGTAGTATATTTGCATATGAGGGTTCACAATCACAAAATATGTCCAAGATATGTTCAAGATAGTATATTTTCATGTGAAATTTGTCTTTTTGTACTAATCATTCATTAATTGTTCAAATGACCAATGTTGTATTTGTTAAATTTCAATAGATTTTACTTCCTAAACCCATTGTGAAGACACTAAATCCCGTTAGATCAGCATATGAAATTGAATTGCAATGCTAGGATACACAAATAAAGGAAAAGCTAACAAAATACTCATGCTATTCTTTATTATAGATACTCTCAACATCGGATACAACTAAAACACGAAGAACAATAGGGCACATTGCAATATATTTCATACTACAAATTTCTAGGGAGATAAGTGTTGATGACTTCTCAAAGAATTGATCCTTGGAGGAGCTTGACAATGACATAGCCATCTAGCTCTGAAAACCCTGACAGAAACAAGATTCTAACAAAAGCAGCAGGAAAACTTCTCATACATATATCAAAACATTTGGGGGAATTTATAGGAATTTTTTCTGTGCGAGACAAGCATACGAGAAAGAGACAAAGTCAAGAAGGTGTACGGGGGCCCCATAGAGTCAAACGGCATGCCCTAGGGGGCGCCACCAGGGCGCGTGGGCCCGTGGTGCATCCTAGCCTCCTTCTTTTCCCCCAAACATATTAAATATTCCAAAGCTGACAAATATATTACTATTTTATGTACTTTTAAAATAAGTCTACTTACCATACCACGAACCTATTCCTTTTTCCGGGTTCTGAGGCTTCTCGAATGGTTTCTTTTGTATGCAATTCCGGTCTAATTACTTGAATGACGTCTGAATCTATGTTAATGGGATTACATACTTGAGGGAAATTTTTGTTGCCTGCACCGATGAAAACTTACTTCAAGGATCTTACTCAATCTATAGGTAGTTATACTGGACTATTAGGTAAGCAACTGGGTTTGGGGTTTTCGGATGCACAAGTGCTATTCCCACTTAGTGCGGAAGTATTTGGCTGGGAGTGATTATAAAAAATATCATATGTTGGAGGATCCGTGATAATATAACTTCTATGCAAATATACATAAATATAACTCATCCGTTGTCTTTCTTGTCCAATGCTACATCTCCAACATATCTATAATTTTTGATTGTTTCATACTATTATATTACCAATCTTAGATACTTTATTGCAATTATATATCTTTTTTTACTAACCTATTAACTCAGTGCCTAGTGCCAATTGCAATTTTTTTTGCTCATTTTTGGATTTTTAGGAAATCAGTACGAAACAAAGTCCAAACACGATGAAACTTTACGGTGATTTTTCCTGGACCAGAAGGGACTTGAGAACGTCCAGGAGGAGGCCAGAAGATCTAGGGAGAGCGACGAACTCACCGGTGCGCCCATGGGGACGCCACCTAAGCTCGTGGGTCCCATGCAGCTCTGTTTGATCTAATTCCAACTCCATAAATTCACAAATATTCCAAGCCAATAGAGAGCCACCCGAAACACTTTTTCCGCTGCCATAAATTTCTGTTTTTCCGCGATCCCATCTTGAGGCCTTTTGTAATACACTGTTGGAGGTGGAATCGATCACGGAGGGCTTCTACATCATCCTTGCTGCACCTCCAATGATGTGCGAGTAGTATATTTGCATGTGAGGGTTCACAATCACAAAATATGTCCAAGATATGTTCAAGATAGTATATTTTCATGTGAAATTTGTCTTTCCTGTACTAATCATTCATTAATTGTTCAAATGACCAATGTTGTATTTGTTGAATTTCAATAGATTTTACTTCCTAAACCCATTGTGAAGACACTAAATCGCATTAGATCAGCATATGAAATTGAATTGCAATGCTAGGATACACAAATAAAGGAAAAGCAAACAAAATACTCATGCTATACTTTATTATAGATACTCTCGGCATCGGATACAACTAAAACATGAAAGAACAATAGGGCACATTGCAATCTATTTCATACTACAAATTTTACTAAACCATGATAATAGATAATAGTAATGATAAAGGTTGTGATACCCAAAGCGTGAAACAATCTAAGGGTGGCGCCGATACCCAACTACTCTAGTTTCCTTCTATGGTGATGGCGGTGGTGATGGAACACGCTTGTCATCCTTCTTCCAAGGCACAGATTCTCCATCAAGAAAAGAAGAGGTGGAGTCCGAGATCTTGAAATTTGTAGCCAAACCCATCATCTTGAACTTGGTTTCATACTCATAGTTTTGATTATGCGGATCATAAATTTGAGCTTGGAGATCTTCAACTTTGACGTGGAGGCAATCAATTGCCTCCCATGTCTTGGTACTCTCCCACTTCTATTCATGGCTTCTTCTCTATCTTCGAATCTCAATACAAACTTCTCCTCGATGTTCTTGGAGATCTATTCGATGTAACTCTTTTTGGGTATGTTTGTCGAGATCCGATGAATTGTGGTTTATGATCAAGTTTATCTATGAGAAATATTTGAATCTCCTCTGAATTCTTTTATGTGTGATTGGTTATCTTTGCAAGTCTCTTCGAATTATCAGTTTGGTTTGGCCTACTAGATTGATCTTTCTTGCAATGGGAGAAGTGCTTAGCTTTGGGTTCAATCTTGCGGTGTCCTTTCCCAGTGACCGCAGGGGCAGCAAGGCATGTATTGTATTGTTGCCATCGAGGATAAAAATATGGGGTTTATATCATACTGATTGAGTTTATCCCTCTACATCATGTCATCTTTCTTAATGCGTTACTCTGTTCTTCATGAACTTAATACTCTAGATGCAGGCAGGAGTCGGTCGATGTGTGGAGTAATAGTAGTACATGCAGGAAGGAGTCGGTCTACTTGTCATGGACGTGATGCCTATATACATGATCATGCCTAGATACTCTCATAACTATGCACTTTTCTATCAATTGCTCGACAGTAATTTGTTCACCCACCGTAATACTTATGCTATCTTGAGAGAAGCCACTAGTGAAACCTATGGCCCCCGGGTCTATCTTTTATCATATAAATTTTCCATCTACTTTTGTATGCATCTTTTACTTTCCAATCTATATCATAAAAATACCAAAAATATTTATCTCATCTTATTATCTCTATTAGATCTCACTTTCGCAAGTTACCGTGAATGGATTGACAACCCCTTTATCGCGTTGGTTGCGAGGTTCTTGTTTGTTTGTGTAGGTGCGTGGGACTTTTGAGGAGCCTCCTACTGGATTGATATCTTGATTCTCAAAAACTGAGGGAAATACTTACGCTACTTTGCTGCACCACCCTTTCCTCTTCAAGGGAAAACCAACGCAGTGCTCAAGAGGTAGCAAGAAGGATTTCTGGCGCCGTTGTCGGGGAGGTCTTCGCTCTAGTGAAGACATACCAAGTACCCATCACAAACTCATCTCCCTCGCATTACATTATTTGTTATAAGAAGTTATATATGCCCATAGTGCATCATCTAGTTTCTCAGACCAATTCTTTCTAAATTTATTAACAACCTTTTGAAAGATCAATTTAATTTCTCTATTAATTAACGCAACTTTTGCAAGTTTAGCCCATAAAAAGCACAATTAGATTCTATTTCAGCAGCCAAAACTGATTTAAACATAGGAATTGGACTTCACAAAAGAAAAAATAAATATAAATGCCCAAAAAGCTCTGCTGACGAGTGAAAAAGAGTATGCCAAGTCCCTATTGACAAGTATAAAGTCTCTACTCAATAGTGTCTACCATCTCTGCTGATGAATGACGTGCCCTTCGGTGGAGACCCAATCCATCATTGGCAGCACCGTATGACATGCACTGAACCTGCCAATGGAGGTGTTTAGCGGCCCATAAGTAAAAGGTGATTTTATAGACATGGTACATCGCTCCAAATGAGGTGTCACGCCAAGAAAAGTAGCTAAGAACTTGGACTATGGGAGGACTAGAATATGCTGAAATGGTGAAAATTAGAGGAGGTGGGCATTGTCGGAAGGTCTACGTAGATGCGGTCAATGTCCAAACAATGGCACCAGGGGATCTATGTCGTGGCATGGGTGGTCGTTGTATAATGATTATGGCTTTTGCTCTATCAGATATGCAATTTTGAATAAATAATAATAGCTCTGTGCACCAATGTTTTAGGAGAGGAAAAAGGATACCTAGGTGACATGTGGTTTCTTGAGTGGCAGCATGGAAGCAGCAAGCGCACATGCAAGTATAGAAAACATACAATGCAAGTCAGACATGTCTCACTTGATTTGACCCAAAAGTAAAAAGATAATTCATTGTAATTTGAAACAATGTGCACAAATCAGGGTGCTCGTAAATATGCAACGTGAAATAAAAATCTAGAAGTTGTGTGCTCTAACCGTTTAGGAAAGAAACCGAAGATATTGAGAAAATGGCATGCGGTTCCTTCCATACCGACAAGCGACAAATGATCAACAATCTTAATTAGACAGTGGTATGTTGGGGGTGGGGTGGTGGACCGGTATATAACGATTGTACTTTTTGATCGGTCAGATATGTAGTATCAAATCACAATTAGGGACTTTTGCACGCCAAGGTTTTGTGGGGAGGAAGCGAATAATACTGAGATGGCAACCTAGGCAATGATGTCACATGATTTTCTTAAATAAGGAGGAACACACTTTTTTTTCAGTCTCATACGGTTCTTTATTTCTTCTAAATTGGCTCAAGCACAAACAACTAAACTTCCTTGTATAGAACATATGACAAAGCACATGCAAGTATAGAAAATATAAAATGCATGTAAGGTATGTAAGTGGCTTGATCCAATAGTCAAAAAATAAGATGTAAAAAAAATCAAGGGTGTCGATATATATGCAATGTGAAATAAAAACCTACAACTTTTGTGCACCAATTATTCGAGAATGAAACTGAAGGATATTTAGACAACGGCAAATGTTTCTTCCATGCCGGCAAGGGAGCACCAAGCTTAATTAGGCATCCCTCCCTCTGTAGAGCGGAAACCGTGTGTGGCTTCCAATGAGGTGTAATGCGCCAAAAAGGACAAACAATAACGAGAACTATATATAAATAGAGGATTAAAGTAAAGTTGAGATTGACTCGAAGAATAAGAGGAGGACCATGGTTGGGGACGGTGCATGTAGGTGCTCATGCCCAAATAACAGACTAGGGCAGTGGGGGGGGGGAGGGGGGGGGGGGCGGAGTGATCTACGTTGCAACATGGGTAATAGTTAATATTTTTGCTTGGTCTGACATGCGTAATTTACAAATCAAAACCAAAAACTTTTGCCCGTCAAGGTTTTGGTGACGCGACACCGCAAAAAAAGGTGTTGGTGACGCGAAGGAGCTAGGCGATGATGTGATCGCCTGTCAAGGTTTTGGTGACGCGAATGAGCTAGGCAATGATGTGATCAAATGGTTTCTTTAGAGCGAAATTAAGAGCAACAAACTTTTTCTTCCTAGCACATCTTTGTTTCCCTTAAACACAACATTCTTATTTGAAGTATAGACGAAACAAGGATTATATGGATTCCTCGTACGCTACAAATCCATAATTGGTAGATCTGGCTAGCTAGCAAGCTAGCTTGAGCATAGACGAAACAAGGATTATATGGATTCCTCGATTAGGCAGTGGCCTTGGTTGGCCTGGGGACATACTTGCGGAGCCAGATCTGACGATGCCCGATGGAGATCTTGATGAGCCTCTCACCATTGAGCATCAACTTCACTATCGCCTCCGTCTTGAAGATGATCCGGCCGTACATGGGCATGAGCCCCCCCTTCGTCTTCCCCATGAGCACCCTCACCACGAAGTCACCCCACTTCCTGCACCCATGCACCTCCAATCATAAGACATGATCATCACGCATGCATGCATGCAGATCTTAAATAGATCCACGTATATAAACTTAATCATCCTTAGTGCACACTTACTCTCTGAAGTACTCAAAGATCTCCTCACGGTGCGGGGGCATGCCCTAGGAGAAGGTGATGAACATGGAACGGCAGTCCTCCGGCACGGCCACAGGCTGGGTGTAGGGTGTCATGAGCTCCGACGGGTTGCCCACTAGCCCAGTCTCAGACTTCCGGAGCAGGACGGGCAGGCGGTCACCGAAAACGAACTTGCCGGCACCATCGAGAAAGTGGGCGATGCTGCGGACGACGAGGTCCTGGTGGAAGGCGAAGAAGCCCGGGTCGATGTGGACGCCGCCTTGCATGCAGAGCGTAGAGATGAGCGGGATGGGCGGGAGCACGGGCACTTGGTGGCGGAAGCACTTGAGGATGGCGTTGGCCTCTTCAGCCACGACGGCGACTGCGTCGGGGCCGATGGCTGGGACGAAGTGGATGGCGGAGATGGTGCCCTGGTCCAGCCACACCAGCAGCGCACCGCGTTCTGGGCCTTCTCCGGGCTGCCGCACACGGACAGGAGCCGCTCGTACGCCTACCGCACGACGCTGTACATGTACAGCACCTCGCGCACCGTCACGGCCGCCATGGTTGCTCTGGTAAGTTGGTTGCTTACACTGGCCGGCCGGAGAAGGTAGTTAGCTAGCTCTAGCTAGGCGGTGGATGGCCTGCTGGAGAGGAGCGAGGAAGAGTTTTTTTTCTTTTCGAAAAGGGGGTTTACCCCAGCCTCTGCATCAGAAAGATGCATACGGAGGAGCGAGAAAGAGATGATGGGTCAATGGGGAATGGGCCGGTATTTGTAGGTTCTCCTGCTCCTGGTCCGGCGATGGGGCTAGCTGGAAACAGCTCTCTTTGAATCAGTTTCGAACGCCAGCGTACATGTAGTTGCTCTTCGCGTTTGCTGGTTTTACATCCTTTTTTGATTTTTAGTTCGTTTTACATCCTAAAACGTATACACTGTCATTGCGTAACCACTTTGGCTGCGGTGCAGCACTTGTATATCCTTCTAAATTTGCATTACCTTTTTTGGTACTGGTTAATGTTATACTCACCAGTGTTCACATGTTATACTTTTCTTTTCGATTTTATATACACACACATATAAAGCACATTATAATTTCTTACTTTCTATATAAACTTTGTTGTCTAGACCCATGGACCACTTCCACCATCTAGCTACCTTTCCACACGCATCCTTGACCCACAATCCATATATAGCATCAATGGTGCAAGCATCAAGTCGAGCTCGCTACACCCTAATTATATGGGTGCGACTATGTGCCACCCGCAGCGAGTCCTAGCCATGGCTTACCTGCAGAGAGCCGTACTTTTTCACATCCTAATGGATTAGCTTGGTTTCACATCCTTATATGTCCTAGTAAAAACAGTAGAAACCTAGTAAAAACTGAAGATAAAAACCAAAACCGAGAAATAAAGAAAACAAAGAAAATCAAACAAAACATACAACGAAAAGGACAAAAAAGGAGGAAACCTGAAGGAAAAAACAAAAAAAAAACTATGAAAAACAGAAGGCAACCGTGCAAAACGGTGGAAACCAAAAAAGCCGAATTACAATAAAGGGTTGACCTAGTAGAGCGCCCGCCAGACGTGAGACGTAACTCCGCCTTGCATATGACTTATATAGCTCTGGCGCGATTCGATTGCGAGCTACCTTTTTTAGGCAAGATTGCGAGCTAGCTACAATGACAGAGCTTCTTCTGGGCCACTTCTTCCTAGCCTTAGATTTTTTTCTTCTGAATACCCATTGTTAAATGGCCTAAATATGTTCTAAAACCAGTCCAACACTTGTTTTCTTGCCCTCAAATTCCATTTGCCCACCTAGAACACCGCCCAAGCTCCGCTATTGGGGAGATCATCCGGCAGATCCTATTTGACGGCCGCGGGTGTCAAGAGGACGAGCCTTCGCTAAAGCAAGTCGCCACTTGGGCCGGCCGATGTACGGACTTGGTTCGCTGCTGTTTCCCCATTGCTTGGGGGTTTTTTTTTCATTTTTCTTGTATGGTTTTTTGCTTCCTGTTTTTTTACGGTTTTGGCTGGTTTTCAATTGTTTTGTCCCAGTTTTTTATTTTACTATTTTTTTTTCTGTTTTCACTTTACGGTTTTTCTTCCTTTTTGTTTTTAGTCACATTTTTTTCTTTTTTATTTTTCTCTAGCTTTTCTTATGGTTTTTCTTCCATTTTTATTTTTGTTTTTCTTTTTTATTTTCCTTATTTTATTGTGTATTATACAAAAAGTTCATCATATATTAAAACAATGTTCATCGTATATTTAAGAAAATGTTCACTGTATACTAACAAAATGTTTAGCGTCTCTTAAAAAAGGTTCATTGTGTATTTGAAAATTGTTCACCGCACATCATAAAAATGTTCAACATGTATTTAAAATTTTTGGGCATATATCACAAAAATATTCAATGTGTATTTATAAATTGTTCAATGTATATGACAGAATTGTTCAGGGCATATAAAGTTGTTCGTGCTTTTCAATTTTTGTTTATTTTTTCAAAATTTGTGCCCTTTTAAAGGTCTTCTTTGAATTTGAAATTCGTTCACATTTTCAAACAGTATTCATATTTTTTTCAAGAAATTTTGTTCACAACTTTTCCAAGAATGTTAATTTTTTGAAAAAAAGGATCTGATACCATAGCTATTACTTAAAAGTTTAGCGCTGCCTTTTAGCATGCTACCGTACCAGTCTGAGTGGTAAGGAAGTGTGCTCCGATACCAATGGTCGGGAGTTTGACTTCACTCGCCCCCTTTTGTTTTTCGTGAATTCTAGGTTCGATGCTGCCAATGGGCCAACCCGTTTGCACGCACTTGAATGAAGGCTGTACTATTGGACGCACGCTGGCATTCAATAGGAGCTCCCAGATCATCCAGGAGTCCACTGCCGGTTTAGAAACCAAGGTGCCAAAACCACCAAGGCCTAACAAGCGGAGACCAACCAAGACACCAAGAGAGTCTCATCCTATGGATTAGTTTGGGTCAAGATCCTTATGCGTACTAGTAAATGTAGCATGTAGCTGTTGCAAAATGTAATATTTTGCAAGGGAAATATGCAAATTTTATTTATTGTATAATTAAACGAGAAAGCTAATTTCCAGTCGACTGGATGTTAGCGACAAATCTGTACGACCTGTCATTGCTCATTGTGGATTGCATGACCTCGAGCACCCCGCCCGGATCGCCTGCACAGCCCACGTCTCTCCCACCACCTCCCCCGACGCAGGCCTGTCCCCTCTTCCTTTTTTTCCCGACGCAGGCCTGTTCCCCCTACTTTTTTGTCTCACATGATCACATCCCGTCGGCCGATGTTCCCAAAGTAAGAGGACCATTTACCAATCACATCCTTGCCCACGTTCCAAAAAATTTGATAGCTTCCTGCGCCGGATAAGAATTGAACCCTGTACCACAAGTAGTAATTCCTACCACACAAACTACTAGCCCGGCTTCAGACTTGTTGTTTTTTAAACAAGTTACATGCTACTTGTTCTTGGTTAATACGATTTTGAACATTAAAAATATTGGCCAGGTCGATGATTCCACTCACAGCGATTTTTTTGACCTGTTGTTTTTGTTGAAACATCCCCCAATAATGTCGTGCGAATAACATGGTCATTAACGCGTCACAGACCTGATAACTTACATACAAACACCATGATAACTCACACATCATAGACCAGATAGTTTATGTACCACGGTCCTCATAACTTTGGCATGGGGGGAGGGGTGGTGATCGAGTATCCCCCAGTAATTTCGGTGTGAATAGGGATGGTAACTCACACAATGGGAGACCCGACAACTTATGCACCTCGGTCCTGGTACTTCTCGCAAGGGAGGGGTGATGAAATATACCCCTGGTAACTTTTATGTGAATAGCACGATAACTCACAAATCATAGACCTGATAACTAATGTACCCGTCTTTCATAAATTGGTGACTGGGTGGGGGGAGGGTGGTTGATAAAATATACCCCTGGTAACTTTTTGTTTGAATAACATGATAACTCGCACATCGCAGACTGATAACTTATGTGCCCAATTCCGTAATCTGTGGACGACAAGTGGTGAGGGTGGGCGAGGGTTGTTGATGAAATATACCTTCGGTAACTTTTTTGTCAATAGCATGGTAACTCATACATCATAGACCTGATAACTTAAGTATAAACAAAGCTGTAACTTTAGTCTCGAATAAAAAGTTATTGAAACATACCAAGGTTACCTCTATGCAAATCCTTTTTACCTAAGAGATTCATCCCCACTACCCAATAATGTCGTGCGAATAACATGGTCATTATCGCGTCACAGACCTGATAACTTATATACAAACACCATGATAACTCACACATCACAGACCAGATAGTTTATGTACCACGGTCCTCATAACTTTGGCATGGGGGGGAGGGGTGGTGATCGAGTATCCCCCAGTAATTTCCGTGTGAATAGGGATGGTAACTCACACAATCGGAGACCCAATAACTTATGCACCTCGGTCCTGGTATTTCTCGCGAGGGAGGGGTGATGAAATATACCCCTGGTAACTTTTATGTGAATAGCACGATAACTCACACATCATAGACCTGATAACTAATGTACCCGTCTTTCATAAATTGGTGACCGGGTGGGGGGAGGGTGGTTGATAAAATATACCCCTGGTAACTTTTTTGTTTGAATAACATGATAACTCGCACATCGCAGACCTGATAACTTATGTGCCCAGTCCTGGTAACTGTGATGACAGTGGTGAGGGGTGGGGGAGGGTTGTTGATGAAATATACCTTCGGTAACTTTTTTGTCAATAGCATGGTAACTCATACATCATAGACCTGATAACTTAAGTATAAACAAAGCTGTAATTTTAGTCTGAAATAAAAAGTTATTGAAACATACCAAGGTTACCTCTATGCAAATCCTTTTTACAAGCAAACCACATGCCTGGGGAGGAAGCCATTATGGTCGTTGTCGGTGCTCCTTTCTGTTGGTCATGCAAGACATCCAACTATGACTACAACAACAAGCGGCTCTTGCACTCAGTTCTTTGATTCTTTTCTTGTAAGTGCTACACCCAAAGAATAAATAACAAGTAGTTGGAAAGGAATTATGGTTTTAAGTGTCGATCAACTTTCCCCTAAACACTTATTGATAGCATTTTTCTCCTGTCTGATATGACATCCACTGTTCAAAAATATATATTTCAGGCAGCGTTTAGACTGAATTGGACAGTGAGCATAAACTTTGATATCCCAAGTAGTTTTTGCTATTTGAGCTTCAGGTTTGTCATACAACTTTGCAAGCTGTCGACACTACTTCAGAAATATCATTTGGTGACGGCCAAAATCTACTGATGCATGTATATCAATAGTTGTAACACAATCATTTTATCATTATGTGATGCAAGAAATATGTAAATAAATTTGTTCTATTTAAACATGTCCTAGATTGTACAAACTTTTGCGTGCATTTATTTTTTTAGATAATGTTATGAAATTTAAACCTTTCAGCCCAACTAGAGTATGTACATGAAAGGTTCAACATTATTAGCCGTAGTTCTTATAGATGAGTTGAAAAAGCAGTCCTAATATTCGGAACACCATTGATGTAGTGATAATTCATCTATGGTGCTTCTGCCTTACTACATTTTTCTTTTCTATCACATGAATATAATATAGTTGGTATTTTTCTCCAACTCTCTGTATATAACATAGTTCTTTTAGATGACTTGGAATCTTTCTCTCACATTTCTCGCAGTAACGCGCGGGACATCATCTAGTATCATAGTAATGTATGCATCCGGAGCTGATAACTTAGGTATAAATACCATGGTAAATTTGACCCAAGGGAAAGAAGTAGTTCAAAACACATCTTCGGTCACTTCTGTATAAATACCATGTTAATATACATATAACATAACTGATAACTTTATGGTAACTTTATGGTAACATTGGGTTCACAATTTTTCAATCAAAAATGAAAGTTTGAGCTATACAAAATTGTACATTTTTGAAATAGCGAGAATTTACAATGACATCAGGTTTCCTGTGCTCTACTGCATTTGCATGTGGAGAGAATGTTGGAGGAGCCATTTTTCTGCCCCAGTAATTTCCATGTAAATAGGATGGTAACTGGCGTACCAAATACGTGATAACTTATTTAGCATAGGTCTGATAACTTTTGACCCCCAAAAAAAAGTCATCGAAACATACCAACATGGGATCTAATTTCGGAGGTCTCGTCGCAATGAATCTTTTATGTGAAAACATTTTTTCATTCAAACTAACGGTTTGAGCTATAAAACATTTTGAAATTTTGTTTCTATAGGAATCTTTGTTGACATCATCTTTTTTTCTTATCTACATGGATGCATTGTTAATTGGGTTCAATATGCACAAAAGAGATGTGCATGCGAGATTGCAGCACAACGCTGCATGCGAGATTGCACCGAGATGATGAAATCGAGCAGAGAAGTATACGCGCGATCGTCCGTACCTGTCGCTAACTTCCAGTCGACCAGAAGTTAGTCACGCCCATAATTAAATTGTTATTGTTCATTAACTTGGTTTCTCTAAGATCCATACACACGCATAGACATGGAAATATTACAAATATGCTAATTTCAAAATATTTACAGAGAAAGATATATACACATGGGTGGGTGTGGCTTTAAGTATCATCATTTAAATTAGCACTAGCGCAAACTGAGCTCAAATTGTTTGATTCCTTGTGTGGAACAAACCCACTAGGGTTTAAGTCTTAGGCTTGGCAATGGTGGTCACATTTTCCTGAATTTATTTCAGGCCTTCTGGCGATATGCTTTCAGAGGGAGGAAACATTCCCCTCGACCATGAAGGCATTTACAACGACTTCCTCAATCTCAAGATAATGTGCAAGCTGAGTCTCTTGGATGTGCTCATAGCACTAGGCTGTGCATGCTTGCATTCATAGGGATGAGTGTATGACCGTCTGATCCAGACTGTGTTAAAAAGACTATGATTAGCGGAGTTGTGCAATTCATTAATAATTTATTTTGCCATCATGTAGTTTTTATGGTTTGAAAATGGTGACAGTTCTAGAGGTTATACAATTGCACGCCCCTCTCTCTCTCCCAACCTTGCATATAGATCTTCTCTCTCACCCCTCATTTGTTAACTAATTTCTCATCATTTATTCTATACTTTCTTGTCTTGCTACCTTGTGATGACCTACTACTCTATTATGTATGTGTTCTCTACATGTAAAGGATTGTACCTGTGTTTTCTACATGTAAAGGATTCTTTGGACTAGCACTTCGTGAAAAAAAATCAGACTTAAATTTCCAAAAGTCAGCACGAACGGGCGAAAAAGAGTATACCAAGTCACCATTGATTGGTGTAAAATCTTCACTCGATAGTGATGTACCATCTCTGCTGATGCACAACATGCCCATCAATGGAGACCCAATCGTTCATTGGTAGGATATATGTCACATTGGGTGGCTGTTGTGTAACAATGATGCCCTCTGTTCTATTTGATGTGTAGTTTCAAATAGAAATATTAAGTTTTGTGCACCATGGTTTTCGGCGGGGAGGAAAAGTCTAGGTGACATGTAGTTTTTTCAGTGGCGGCAAGGAAGCAACAATGACGCATGCAAGTATAGAAAACATACAATGCAAGTTGGCCATGTCTCACATGGCTTGACCCAATAGTCAAAAACTATTCCATTATTACTTGAAATAGTGTGCACAAAGCGGGGTGCTCATAAATTACGTGCACTAACCATTTTGGAAAGAAATTGAAGGATATTAAGACAATGACACACAATTCCTCCATACAGACAAAGACCAACAAGCATTATTAGGCAGTGCTATGTTGGATGGGGGGGGCGTATGCAAGATGGTGGTCAATGTATAGATAGTGGCACTCAGGATCTACGACGTGGTTGATTGTTGTATAGTGGTTGTGGTTGGGGGGGGGGGGGCTGATAGGCAATGATCTCACATGGTTCCTCCATTTAGAAAATAATACCACCAAAAGTAAGGAGCAACAACCTTTTTGTTCAGTATCATGCAACTCCTTTTTTCTCTTAAATTGCCTCAAGCACAAACAACTAAATGACATTGTAGAAACAAACCCAAATGATAACTGCCACACGTGTGGCACAAAGGACTCCGGCCCCGACATTTTTACAACTAATGTTGCCATCTAAAAAGAAAAAGCAACCCCCCCTCCTGCTCCGCACAAAAAAAGACTGAAATTTGCTTGACCCACAGTCAAAAATAAGAAGTAAAATCAAAGGTGCTCATTTATATGCACCATGGAATCGAAACCTAGAACTTCCACCCACCAACGATTTGGAAAGAAATGAAAGGATATTCAAACAATGTCAGTCGTTTCTTCCATGCCAGCAATGGAGCATCGAGCTTATAATTAGGCATGTCTCTCTCCATGTAGTGGAAATGGCATGTGGCTCCCAATGAGGTATCATGCACCATGAAAAGTAAAGAGAAGTAAAGTTCAAATTGATGGGGAAAATCAGGGGGGCACGGTTGGGGGATGGCGAATGTAGGTGCTCATCTTCGAATAACAGAATGGGCAGGAGGCAGAAGGATCTATGTTGCGACATGGGTGACCATCATGTACCAGTTGTGCTTTTTGTTTGGTCTGACATGTGTAGTTAAAAAATTGAAACAAAGAACATTTTTGCGCCAAGATTTTGGGAGCGGATGCGAGGTATACCGAGCTAGACGATGTCGTCGTCGAATTTTTACTTTACTACCGATTTAATTAAGAGGTAACAAACGTTTCCTTCAAATCTCAAGCAATACTTTCTAGTTTCTTCCCCTTAATTTCAATACAAAATCCATTTTGAAATGGTACCATACAAATCATTTGGTAGATCGGGCTAGCTAGCATGAGCATAGACGAGACGATGATGGATCGATGGAATGGTGGATCAGGCGGCAGTGTTGGCTGGCCTGGGGACATACTTGCGGAGCCAAATCTCACGTTGTCCTATGGAGATCTTGACGAGCCTCTCTCCGTTGAGCACGAGCTTCACGATCGCCTCTGTCTTGAAGATAATCCGGCCGTACATAGGCATGTGGCCTCCCTTCGTCTTCTCCATCAGCACCCTCACCATGCAGTCACCCCACTTACTGAAACATGCACGCAAATCATGAGACATGATCGAGTTCCAATCATCATGGATCATCCATGTAGATCTTAGTAGATCCATGTGTATAAATAAACTTAATCAATAGATCGAGTAGTGTACGTCGGTGCACACTTACTGCCTGAAGTACTCAAAGATCTCCTCGCGGTGGATGGCATTTCCCTTGGAGAAGGTGATGAACATGGAGCGGCAGTCCTCTGGCACAACCATTGGTTGGGAGGTGTAGGGCGCCATGAGCTCCGGCGGGTTGAGAATCAGCCCAGTCTCGGACCTCCGGAGTAGGGCGTGCAGGCGGTCGTCGAATACGAACTTGCCGGCACCGTCGAGGAAGTGGGCAACCCCACGGACGACGAGGTCCTGGTGAAAGGCAAAGAAGCCCAGCTCGATGTGGACACCGCCTTGCATGCAGAGCGCAGAGATGATCGGGATGGGC
The DNA here is from genome assembly GCA_021437245.1 of Aegilops speltoides. Taxonomy (NCBI): domain Eukaryota; kingdom Viridiplantae; phylum Streptophyta; class Magnoliopsida; order Poales; family Poaceae; genus Aegilops; species Aegilops speltoides. Next base: position 546,390,766 of record CM038143.1, read on the forward strand.
GGGAGAATAGGCTTTTGGTGGCGAAGGCACTCGAGGACGGCGTTGGCCTCTTCTGCGACGACGGCGACAGTGTCGGGCGCCATGGCTGGGACGTGGTGGATGGCGGAGATGTTGCCCTGGTCCAACCACACCAGTAGCGCCACAGCATTCTGGGCTTTCTTTGGGCTGCCGCACACAGACAAGAGCCGGTCGTATGCCTGCCGTGCGACATTGTACATGTACAACACCTCGCGCACAGTCATCGCCGCCATGGTTGCTCTGATTATTTGGTTGCTCTTGCACGGGCCGTCCGGAGAAGAGGCGATGGATGACTGGCCTGAGAAGAGAAACTAGCAAGAGAGGAGCGAGGAAGGGGTGATGAGTCGATGGGGAATGGACCGGTATTTGTAGGTTCTCCTGCTCCAGTTCCGGCGACGTGGTTGCGCTCCGGATGGTTGAAGGTTTAATGAGGTGCCAGAAATTGGCTAGCGGGAAACAACTCCCTTTGAATCAGTTTCGAACGCCAACATGTACACGTAGAGGCTCTTCGTTCGTTGGCTGGTTTTACATCCTTTTTTCATTTTTAGTTCGTTTTACATCCTAAAATGTATACATATGTCGTTGCTTAACAACTTTGGATGCGGCGCAGCACTTGTATATCCTTCTAAATTTGCACTATCTTTTTCTTGGTACTGGTCAATTTTAATATCAGCAGAGTTCACATGTTATACTTTTCTTGTTGATTTAATTTACATATCTAGAGGACATGACATTGTGATTCCTTACTCTCTACATAAACTTTGTTGTCGCTCTAGCTACCTGCTTCCCCCATCATCAATGGTGCAAGCGTCAAGTCAGGACACCACCGTGCCACCATTAGATTGTGAGCTAACTACACTGGCAGAGCTTTGGCAGGGCCATCCTGGGCCATTGCCTCCAAGCCTAAGATTATTCTTCTTCCGAATACCCCTTGTTAAATCGGCTAAATATTTATGAAAACCTGTCCAAAACATGGTTTCACGGAACCTCCTATATACAGAACTCAAACTAGTCTAGCCCAGCATCGAAACAGTGGATATCTGTATCAAAAAAGTGAAAATTCTCAAATTTTGGTGCATGTGGTGGGGATCGAACATGGGACATCCTGCTCGCACGTGCACGAACCTAGCAACTAGATCGAGCGAGCTTTCGTGACTAACAAGTACTTGCTCCATCCTTGAAAAAGTGTATTTCCAACTTTGTTGGAACGTCAACAAAATAATATGTTTCATCGTATTTATACAACAATACAAACATTTATGCCATCAAATTAGCAGCATAGATTCATGATAAAATATATTTTCGTAATATACTTTTTTGGTTTCACAAACATTATATTTTTGCACAAACTTGGTCATATTAAACTTTGTGGTAGTTTGATCCTCCAACAAAGTTAGAAGTGCACTCTTTGAAGGACGGAGGGAGGAGTGCAGAATGATAAGAACTATGAACAGGGACCAATGCTTGATTAACATTTTTCAAATATGAAATAAACATTTTTTAATACATGGCCAGCATTTTTTCTATACACATTTAATATTTCTCAAATACATGTTAAACAAAAAAAATTCAAATGCTTGACTAACATTTTCTAAATACATGGCCACTTTTTTCACACATATTGTATATATTTTGTATACATTTTTCATATACAGGAGAAACATTTTTCTTTATACACAATTAACATTTTTTCAAATGCTTGCTTAACAATTTTTAATACATGGTCACATTTTTTCTACACATTTAGAAAAAATTAAAATGCTTCATTAAAATTTTTCAATAGAAGATTAACATTTTTTAAATACATGGTCAACATTTTTTCTATACGCGTTTTAACATTTTCAAATGCTAGATTAACAATTTTCAAATACAAGTTCGGCATTTTTAATACACGGTCAACATTCTTTCTATACATATTTTAAAAAATTCAAATGTTTGATTAAATTTTTTCAATGCTTTTTAAACATTTTTCAAAAAAACCGTATCAACTTTTTCACACACATTGTAAATTTTCTTTATAGATGAGAAGCAATTTTATTTATACACATTTAACATTTTTCAAATGCTTGGCTAACATTTTTTCATACGTACTATGTCAATTTTTTTGTAATATTTTAATTTAAAATATCTGGTAATATAACCAAAATAAAATAATGAAAAATGTGAAAAAAAGGCCGTGGCCTCCCACGCGCTTTGAGGATCCTGACGCGAGAGCATGCCAGTTCTTGCTATAAGCGAGATATAGTGCTGCCTCCGACTAGATTGGGACCTAGCTAAAATGATAGAGAGGGCAAGACAATCCTGGGCCAATGCCTCCTAACCCAAGATATTTTTGTCTTCTGAATAGCCTTGTTAAATGGGCTAAATCTTTACGAAAACTAGTTTAAAACTTGTTTTGCTTGCCATCCCAATCCATTTACCCACCAGTATTATTGCCCAAACTGCTCTACTAGGGAGTTAAGCTTGCTGCCAGCCTAGCCTGGGTGTCCATTGCCCGTTCAACCATCATGGTGCAAAAAAACAAGGCCTAACAAAGCGGAAACCAACCTAGACTCCTAGAGTATCATCTCGTGGATTGGTTTGGTTCACATCCATGTGTGCATTAGCTGGCCTTTTCCAACTCTGAAAATTGAAGAAGCAGGAGTTGAGACATATTACAACGAGATGCCACCGCTAAGTGAGTCTGTAGCATACCGGTTCACTCGTTCTGTTTCTCTCCCCAATATTTTTCTCTCCTTCCCGACCAGATGCACGGGGAGATGATTATGGGTGCGAACGGGCCGAACGATTTCCCAAATAGACCGGGCCACATGCGCCTAAATGGGCCTGAGGCCTCGTACAACGACCAAATCGAGAAGCTGCCGTGCCAAACGATTTCCCAGTCGCCACATGATTTGAGAAGCGACATGAGAAGCCAGCTTTGAGAAGTTTTAGAGAAGCTGGGAGGTTTCAGAACACGCCCTAAGTAATACGGGCATTGCATGTGAAAACTTAGATAATCAAAGTATGGCCAAATGCTGACATATTTTCTTGTAATAGGTGTCTAATTTTTTAGGCACATGGATGAACCATTAGATGCATATTTAGTTCTTTTAGAACATTCCATACAAAATATCTATTATAGCTGCAAAATACTTGAAAACGTCATGGTATATACTAAAAAACTCGGGTAAAATATATCTAGCACATTTTTCTCAAGGAAGTGTCTATTTTAGGTACTTCGTAATAAACTTAATATAAAAACATGAATACTTGATGTTACATCGCAAAGATAAATAGGATTTATGATGTTCGTCTATAGCCTTGAATACAAAGAAATATAATCACAAAAGGAGAAAATCAATGACAATTTTGATCTCTTCTTGTTTTTTCTCATGTTCAATTAGCTATGCTCTTCAAGTTCTGTAAGTTACTTCGCTACAACTAATGTTTTAGATGGAAAGAAAAAATTGTTTATCATAGTGAGACCGTGTTCTTCCTTAAATAGCAGAGTTATTGTTACCGGTGCACTGTATGTTTATGTGTCCTACTAAATTTGGTAGAAGATATACAATACAATAGACACAGAAAGGAAACAAACTCCATATATATCAACAATGGATGGAAATGGTGCGGCAACACGCGCCATTGCTTGTAGTATTAGTCTGGTATACCAGGGTGTCGATATATCAGGATGTCAACAACGATGGTGTTAGAGCCAAAGTGCTAATGATGTATTGTCAAAGTGGTGTCAGTGGTTAGGACATTTCACACCATTTTTCACTTCTCACTGTCAACACACACAAGTTCAGGGAGGCTATCTTTCTCACTATTTCTGTATAATAGATTTTAAAATGTATCTCTTCTCTTCAGTCGTATAATTTTTCCTAATAGTACACCATGTTCTAGTATAAAGCCCGTAAGAGTTCTTCACATATATGTTTCATGGGAGCATAATCATGAATCCTATTTTATAGTATGAGTGATTCTCCCCCATCTCATCACTCGTTTGTCCCTTTTCTATCTCTACAATTCTTTCTGTCTCTCCAGTTACCATCTCCGGCAAGGTTAGTGTAAGAAGTGGAGATGTTCTCTATGGTGCTTTCGATTGATGACTCATTTTCTGAGTCGGTTAGGTGCATAGGTTCGGTATGATCTAGCTGACCTTGATGACCCACAAGTATATGAGATCAATCGTAGTCCTTTTGATAAGTAAGAGTGTTGAACCCAACAAGGAGCAGAAGGAATTGATAGGCAGGTTTCAGCCAGGCTTCACTGCGAGTGTTGTAAGATAGTTTTGATACTTATTTGATAGCAAGATAAAAACTTACAAGGTAAAAAGTAAACATAGTAACAAAGTGCAGCAAGTGACCCCATCCTAAATTGTGCTAAGGACAAGCTAGTTGTGTCTCTTATAGTGGCAAAGCGCTCTTGAGGACATACGGAAATATTGCCAAGTTACTTTCACCGTGATTCATTGAATTAACATTGATTGTCTTGATAAGTGTTATGTGGGTGAACTGGAGCTAAGGTGTTGTACTAACTTTAACAATAACCTACTTATGATTATAATCTCCACGCAAGCATCCGCAACTACAATAGAAGTACTCCCTCTGTCCTTTGAATACTGTACTTCCAACTTTGTTGGAAAGTAAAAAAAATGTTTGACCATATTTATACAATAACACACCAACATTTACGCCATCAAATTATTAGCATTATATGCATTGTAAAGTATATTTTCATCATATACCTATTTGGTTCCACAACCATTTATTTATTATGCACAAACTCGGTCAAACTTTGAGATAGTCTGACCCTCCAGAAAAGTTGGAAGTACACACTTTCAAGGGCAGAGGGAGTAATTAAGATAAATCTAACCATAGCATTAAACAATTGGATTCGTAATAGCCCCTGATACGTCTCCAACGTATCTATAATTTATGAAGCATTCATGCTATATTACTATGTGTTTTGAATGATTACGTGCTTTATTATACACTTTTATATTACTTTTGGGACTAACCTATTAACCGGAGGCCCAGCCCATATTGCTGTTTTATTGCCTGTTTTAGTATTTCGAAGAAAAGGAATATCAAATGGAGTCCAAACGGAATGAAACCTTCGCCAACGTGATTTTTAGGAAGAATATGATCCGGGAGACTTGGAGTTCACGTCAGAAGATCATCGAGGAGGCCACGAGATAGGGGGCGCGCCCCCCTCCCCTGGGCGCGCCCTACCCTCTTGTGGGCCCCTCGAGGCTCCCCCGACCGACTTCTTTCGCCTATATAAGCCTGTGTACCCTAAAACCATTGAATTTCAAGATAGATCGGGAGTTCCGCCGCCGCAAGCCTCTTTAGCCACCAAAAACCTCTCGGGAGTCCGTTCCGGCACCCTGCCGGAGGGGGAATCCATCACCGGTGGCCATCTTCATCATCCTAGCGCTATCCATGACGAGGAGGGAGTAGTTCACCCTCGGGGCTGAGGGTATGTACCAGTAGCCATGTGTTTGATCTCTCTCTCTCTCTCTCTCTCTCTCTCTCTCTCTCTCTTGTTCTCTCTATGGCACGATCTTGATGTATCGCGAGCTTTGTTATTATAGTTGGATCTTATGATGTTTCTCCCCCTCTACTCTCTTGTGATGAACTGAGTTTCCCTCTTGAAGTTATCTTATTGGATTGAGTCTTTGATTTGAGAACACTTGATTTATGTCTTGCCGTGTTTATCTGTGGTGAAAATGGGATATCACATGCCTCTTGATGTATGTTTTGGTGACCAACTTGCGGGTTCCACCCATGAACCTATGCATAGGGGTTGGCACACGTTTTCTGGACTCTCCGGTAGAAACTTTGGGGCACTCTTTGAAGTACTTTGTGTTGGTTGGATGAATCTGAGATTGTGTGATGCATATCGTATAATCATGCCCACGGATAGTTGAGGTGACAATGGAGTATCTAGGTGACATTAGAGTTTTGGTTGATTTGTGTCTTAAGGTGTTATTCTAGTACAAACTCTTGAATAGATTGATCCGAAAGAATAACTTTTAGGTGGTTCCGTATCCTACCATAATCTCTACGTTTGTTCCCCGCTATTAGTGGCTTTGGAGTGACTCTTTGTTGCATGTTGAGGGATTGTTATATGATCTATCTATGTTATTATTGTTGAGAGAACTTGCACTAGTGAAAGTATGAACCCTAGGCCTTGTTTCCTATCATTACAATACCGTTTGCACTCACTTTTATCATTAGTTACCTTGCTGTTTTTATATTTTCAGATTACAAAAACCTATATCTACTATCTATATTGCACTTGCATCACCATCTCTTTGCCGAACTAGTGCACCTACACAATTTACCATTGTATTGGGTGTGTTGGGGACACAAGAGACTCTTTGTTATTTGGTTGCAGGGCTGCTTGAGAGAGACCATCTTCATCCTACGCCTCCCACGGATTGATAAACCTTAGGTCATCCACTTGAGGGAAATTTGCTACTGTCCTACAAACCTGTGCACTTGCAGGCCCAACAACGTCTACAAGAAGAAGGTTGTGTAGTAGACATCAGCCCCTTATAGAATAATTCTCAAACTAGGGTTTGAGTCTCTATCAATGCCACAACCCATCATCTACAAACTGATTCATCAATACCTTCGAATATGCCCAAAGATGGTGAATGTTCATGTAGTCGACGTTCACATAACACCAGTAGAGGAAGAACAACAAAACATAATATCGAAACATGAACGGGAATTAACTTCACATGATTACTAGTAACAAGACTTCTCGCATGTCCTCAAGAGCTAATGGGACTACTCACTAATCAAATTGATCATGATCAGTGGGGTATAAATATATAATAAAAAATCTGAACATCACAATCTTCCACTAGTAAAACCATAAGAGTAAACTACAAGATATAATCAACATCTAGAAGCACTACCAGTCTGAGGTTTTATACAATGATTGAAAACAAGAGAAGAACCAGGGGTTTGGAGATGAGATGGTGTTGAAGAATATATGATCCCCAAGATGAACAGAGTGTTGGTGATGATGAAGGGTTAGATTCCGCCTTCCGGAGGGATGTTTCCCAGGCACAATCCCCCCCGCCCCCCATGAGAGAAAAAGTGATCCCCCAAGTTTTGTGTCACATATTTTTATGATTTATTCTGGGGAAAATGTGATTTTGTAGCCAAAGGACGTCAAGAGAGAAGTTACCACGGGCCCACATGGCCACACGACACGCCATAGGGCGGCACGCCACCAGGACGAGTGGAGCCCTAGCGGGTCCCCTCTGGCCCATTTTTGCTCCATAATTCATCATATATTCTGAAACAATTCTCCAAAAATCATGCTGCATTTTGAGCGCTGAGGAATTGATTTCTCTTCCATTGCATTTTCAGGTCATACTTCTAGCAGTTCGGCAATGACCCTCTCTTTGTATTCCTTGCATTTTAAGAGAGATAAGGGATTATAATTGCATCATATTGTTTATCATTTAAATAGGACAAATTATACTAGGAAATAGTGATGCATAATTGATGTATCAACTCTCCCGAGCTCAGACTCTGCTTGTCCCCAAGCGAATAACAAGCTTAGTAAACATGACCACAAGTTTGTGAGAGAGGTGTCGATAATAACAAATACGGACATCACAACATATTATTCACTAACATCATAAACAAAAACTCTTCCTCATAAAAATTCTCATGATCAAGTAGTAATCCATTCACATGTTAATGTGTAGAAAATAAATTCTCTTGAAAACCAACAAACTATGTTCCCAGTCGAGAAACAATTACAATCCATATTATTTCTTCAGAACAGTCTATTTAAGAGCTTTTGTTTAGAAAACTTCAGATGCTAAACTATCATATAGTCTTCTAATGATTGTTTACACTCAGGAGTATTTTTAGAACAAGCTATTTCAATCAAACACAAAGGAAAATAGGAGTTTAATGATGCATAACCCAACTTACTTACTATAGAGATAATTGTCAACAGTAATAACTCATGATCATATATATTCAACCGCATATATGTGTGTGGATCTTTCCCTAACATAGTACAATGTTTGCCAATGGAGAATATTTGATTTTGGAATAAGAGAAGTTGACTCAAACATAAAAATAAAGTTGATGCAAAAGGTAAAAAGAAAGGTCCTTAATAGAGGGAAGCAGAGGTTTTCATGCACTTTTGAGTTGGATGTGTGAGTTTTTAATCAAAATGAACGTCAATTTAACATTGCCCCTTGTGATAGTGAGCAACATTTAGCATTCTATTGCTTTTATTACTTTACCATCACAAGTCCTTACAAAGCTTATTTCCCATCCAATAATAGAGCATACATACTTGAAGGCAATTTTCGTTGCTTGCACCGATGAAAACTTACTTCAAGGATCTTACTCAATCTATAGGTAGTTATACTGGACTATTAGGGAAGAAACTGGGTTTGGGGTTTTCGGATGCACAAGTGCTATTCCCACTTAGTGCGGAAGTATTTGGCTAGCAGTGATTATAAAAAATATCATATGTTGGAGGATCCATGATAATATAACTTCTACGCAAATATACATAAATATAACTCATCCATTGTCTTTCTTGTCCAATGGTACATCTCCAACGTATCTATAATTTTTTAGTGTTTCATACTATTATATTACCAATCTTAGATACTTTAATGCAATTATATATCTTTTTTGGACTAACGTATTAACTCAGTGCCTAGTGCAAGTTGCTAATTTTTTTGCTTATTTTTGGATTTTTAGGAAATCAGTACGAAACAAAGTCCTAACACGATGAAACTTTACGGTGATTTTTTCTGGACCAGAAGGGACCCGAGAATGTCCAGGAGGAGGCCAGAAGATCTAGGGAGAGCGACGAGCTCACCGGTGCGCCCCATGGGGGCGCCACCTAAGCTCGTGGGTCCCATGCAGCTCTGTTTGATCTGATTCCAACTCCATAAATTCACAAATATTCCAAGCCAATAGAGAGCCACCTGAAACACTTTTTCGGCTGCCATAAATTTCTGTTTTTCCATGATCCCATCTAGAGGCCTTTTCCGATACACTGTTGGAGGTGGAATCGATCACGGAGGGCTTCTACATCATCGTTGCTGCACCTCCAATGATGTGCGAGTAGTATATTTGCATGTGAGGTTTCACAATCACAAAATATGTCCAAGATATGTTCAAGATAGTATATTTTCATGTGAAAATTTTCTTTCTTGTACTAATCATTCATTAATTTTTCAAATGACCAATGTTGTATTTGTTAAATTTCAATAGATTTTACTTCCTAAACCCATTGTGAAGACACTAAATCCCATTAGATCAGCATATGAAATTGAATTGCAATGCTAGGATACACAAATAAAGGAAAAGCAAACAAAATAGTCATGCTATTCTTTATTATAGATACTCTCAACATCGGATAAAACTAAAACGCGAAGGAACAATAGGGAACATTGCAATCTATTTCATACTACAAATTTTACTAAACCATGATAATAGATAATAGTAATGATAAAGGTTGTGATACCCAAAGCTTGAAACAATCTAAGGATGGCGCCGATACCCAACTACTCATGTTTCCTTCTATGGTGATGGCGGTGGTGATGGAACATGCTTGTCATCCTTCTTCCAAGGCATAGATTCTCCATCAAGAAAAGAAGAGGTGGAGTCCGAGATCTTGAAATTTGTAGCCAAACCCATCATCTTGAACTTGGATTCATACTCATAGTTTTGATTATGCGGATCATAAATTTGAGCTTGGAGATCTTCAACTTTGACGTGGAGGCGATTGTTGGGGATATACATAACAGGTAGGCCCACGAAGGGTCGAAATATCATGAAGCATGGGGTCCACACAACATGTGGGTCCAGGTCAATTTCATACAGGCACACTATCCACTCGGACAAGCAGCATACTATCCACTCGACCAAGCAACATACCATCCACTCGGATGACGGTTCACCACTCGACCGTACGACTCACTCGGATATACGAAGACCAGCAGGCAGCAAGGCAGTCGGCATCTTTCTAATAGTGAGGGCTTAATAGCGGGCTGGCATTATGGCATTCATACCCCACTTTTTAACATAGGAGGTGAGGGGTGGCGACTCTATATAAGCCACCCCCACCACTAGACTAGGGGGGCCTTTTCTTCCACCTCTCTCTCTTTTCACCATTAGTCTCAGGACTTAGCTCAGGCATGGGGATCCGTTCCTCTCTCTCATACACATATTGTAATCTCCGGATATATACTCAGATAAAACAAAGCCTCTCCGGAGCACGAGACGTAGGGTTGTTATCTCCACCATGAGAGGCCCGAACTCGCTAAAACCACCGTGTCACCCATATGCATCTCGATAGATCATGCTCCGTTATCCTACCCCTCTTTTACTGTCGGAGTCGTTCCCACGACAGTTGGCGCCCACCGTGGGGCATGGCGTCTATCGAGCCATGATGCAGATGGTTTTTTCTTCAATCGCCGGCAACGGACTAATTTCTACGGGTAACCCAAGCTTTCTTGGGATGATCTCCCGAGATCAAACAATCACCGCCACCAATTTTAACTATTGGAGTCCCGACCATCTCACAAAATACTCCTCATCATACAAAAGGATCAGGGAGTTGCTCATCTCAAATCGTCCTCTTTACAATCAAACATTACAAATTATCTAACTATGGTTTGTTCTTTTTCTGTATGCACACGAGTTCATACAATAGGATGCCTCCTTTTGCACCGATTGGAGGCTCGGCTCCCGAACGATGAAGCGCCGCTGTCCGCATGTCATCATCTCTGACCTCATCTGCAAACGTCATCGCCGAGCGCCCACACACGCACAGTCACTAACGCTTGGCCTGGTTCCTCGGCCGGCGGAGTACGGCGACCGGCGGTCGACCCGGCTCTCGGACGACGAGGCCTGGCTGCTGGCACTCGGCTCAGCTCCGCGGGTGTCGAAGTGCGACTCCGACCGGCGCACGGCTCTGCCCCCCGAGCAGTCAAACGCAACCACAACGCTTGCACCGGCCTCGTCCTTGGCTGTGCCGGCCCGCGACTCCCGCGCCTGGATATCCTCTTCATCAACATCTCTCGGCTGCCGTCAGATTCGGCGTGACCGGCAGTTTACACCGCAGCAGAGCTCTCCGGACTCCGGGCTGCCTTCTCAACTCTCCTAATTTCAACCCGCATCACATGCAGAAACTTCCATGTTTTAATTCCGGCTTAATTAGCGCTAATTAATGTCTCTTACATGCAGATTCTACTTACTCCTGCATGGTCGACGTGGCTGTTTCTTCCATCAATTAATCGCATGCGTGAAAATTTGGAAACGGAAAAATCTTCAACGCCGGATTAATTGGCTGCCTCATTAATCAGCCATTAAAACAAGGTGCGTGGATTCATTTCTTTCCGCAACCACCTGCACCAGGTCCCAGCGCACACACATCTTGCGTTGACTTCAGGCTAGCCCAGCCGCTCCGCTACTCCGACTCGGTACTCTGGTACGCTCGGACAAATACACTCGACATATGCAACACACAACCAGCCCGACTGGTCAACGCAACACTTGGGCACACAACATTTTCTTGGACACGTTCGGGCGACTAACGTGCAGGCACTTGATCATTCGTGTGTTCCTGTTAGAGTATACGTAGTGTACCTGCGTACGGCTGTGGATACGGCACGACCTCTGGTCAGTGCGTGCGTGAGAGTAGTGGGCAGGTTGTTAGCCCCCACGATCGCATGGTAGTGGCACATGATCCTCTGTAAACTGTATATAGCCTCGAGCCTGCAGAGCTAATGGATGTGTGTTGAATCCCATCTCTTCTCCCTCTCCATCATGGTATCAGATACCGCCGACCAGGCAAATCCCTTTGCTCCGGTCGTCGATCCCGCTTCCGCCGCCATGGGTGACAACCACAGCCCTCCTCCCTCCCCTGCTGCTAGCGACTCCGGCGCTCCCGTCGCCCCTGCTCCGCCTCCAGCGCTCCTTCCCGCCGCGCCACCGGCTGCCCCGCCTGCAGCCCTCGCGCCGGCGCCCGCATCCCCGCTCCCCTCTTCGGTGCTCCAGACCATCGACATACGTCGTCACGTCCCCGTCACTCTTGATCTCCTCGCCGGCAACTACGCACAGTGGCGCCGTCATTTTGACACGGCGATCGGCATGTTCGGGCTGCGCGCTCATCTTGACGCTGCTGCAGTGCCTCGCTTCGATGATCCCGAGTGGGCGATGGCTGATCATGCCGTCGTCCACTGGCTCAACACCACTGTTGCGCCCGATCTCCTGGACGCCGTCATGCAAGAGGAGGACACGGCGCTCTCCGTATGGACGTCGATCAACGGCGTCTTTCGCGATAACCAGCTCGCTCGGGCAGTCTACATCGACGCCGAATACCACGCCGTGGTGCAGGGCGATCTCACGATCATGCAATATTGTACCAAGTGAAGACGACACGGATCAGCTGCGCGACCTCGCCAGCCGGTGACGGAGACGCGCCAAGTCTTCCATCTTCTGCGTGGGCTCGCGCGCCAGCATACCATGGCGCCATCCCACACATCACCTCGCGCAACCCTCCCCACGCCCTTCAGACGCGCCTTCCTCCTCCTTGAGGAGCACTGTGCCGAGCAGACGGCGCGCCTCCGAGCGCCAGCGCGCTGCCGCCGGGCGCTGCACTTCACCTCCGCCGCTCCGCTGTCGCCGCTCCCCGCCGCTCCCGCCGCGGTGGTCGCGGCGTCGCCATGGCGCTGCTCGCAACAGCGGCGGCTCCGCCCGTGGTCTCTTCAGCAGACGCCCCACGCGCCCCGGCCTGCCCGCCCGTGTTCGGGCGCCAATTTTGACCGCCTGGTCAAGCTCGCCCATGCCTCAAGCGCCCCGGTTCTGGGCGTCCTTGGACCCCGCCTGCACTCCACCACAGCAGGCCATGTACGCCGCTCTGCGCCCGCCTCTGGCGCGGCCAGACGGCCGGCGGGCTACGCACCGCCTGCCCACGGGCCCGTGCCCACCTACACCACTGTGCCCTCCGGCGTGCCCGCAGCACACAGCACCAGCGCTGGACATGACCTCCTCCAGCTGCACTCCACAGCGCCACAGCCGCCCGTCGTCCTCCGCAGCTCCTCCGAGTGGTACATGGACTCGCGCCGCTGCACACATGACCAACTCGCCTGGTACTCTTCAATCCCTGCTCCCTCCTCCTCCTCCTCTCACATCATCGCTGGCGTGGTGAGCACCTTCCCGCTACACACACCGGTTCTCGTTCTCTCATTACTAGCACCTCCCCGTGACAGCTACGCAATGTTCTTGTCTCGCCTTCCTCATCAAAACCTCCTTTCGTCTGCCGACGGCCGTGACAATCCAGTTTCAGTGGAATTTGACTTACTTGGTTTCTCTGTCAAGGACCTGCGAACTCGTGGTGATTCTCCGCCAGATTCCGATGGCGATCTCTACTCGATGTCGGCGGCCCGGTCCATCAAGCGCTTCCTTTCGCCGCCAGCAGCCACCATCGATCGCTCGCACCAGCGCTTTGGGCATCCAGATCTGCACAACTTCAGCGTAGCTAGTCGGTCTCCATTTAGTTTCACAAAATCAGTGCCACACTCTTGTCACGCTTTGTCGTGTTGGCAAACATGTGCGCTTGCCCTTTTCGATTCTCTTAGCTGTACATATTTTCCATTTCAGCTATCGCACTTGGATGTATGGACATCTCCTGCTTTCTAGTATTTCGCTACCAATTCTACCTAGTCGTTTTGATGATTACACCCACTATGTCCGGACTTTCCTCTCAAGAACAAATCGACGTGCTGCCCATTTTGCGTGATTTCTATGCCTATGCGCGCACTCAATTTCAGTTGCCAGTGTTCTCTGTCCAAACTGACAACGGCCGAGAGTTCGACAACACGCCCCTGCACTCCTCGCTTCGCACGGCACCGTGCTACGGCTATCCTGCCCCTACACCAGCCAGCAGAACGGCAAAGCGGAGCGCACTCTTCGTACCCTCAACGACAGCGTGCGCGCTCTGCTCTTCCATGCCTCGCTGCCGCCGCGCTTTTGGGCCGAAGCCCTGAACACTGCCACCTACCTGCTCAACAGACGCCCCTGTCATCGCACCTCGCCGCGCACTCCGCATGAGCTGCTGCTCGGTGTCGCGCCCGATTACACTTCGCTTCGGGTCTTTGGCTGTCTATGCTACCCAAGCACTGCTGCTACTTCGCGCCACAAGCTTGACGCTCGCTCATCCGCCTGCGTTTTCCTCGGTTATCCCTCCGATCACCGCGGTTACCGCTGCCTCGACCTCGCATCCAAACGCGTCCTCACCTCACGCCACGTCTACTTCCATGAAGAGACCTTCCCCTACGCTACCAGTACTCATGCTCCTGCTTCGCCAGCACCTCCGCCCCCTAGCGCGTCACCCCTGCTTCAGATCACCCGTCAGTTCCCCTTCGCTCGCAGATCGCCGCAGACGCCAGGCCGCCGGATCAGCGCTGGGCGGTATCGCTTTCCCGTCCCCTCGCGCCATCCGCTGATTCAAACACAGCCGCTGGATCGCGCGCGGGCGGCTCCCACGCCACTCGCTCGAGCGCGCGCTCGGCTACTTCAAGCACAGCCGCTGGATCCTGCACGGACAGCTCCTGCTCCTCCTCGTCGAGCATGCCCTCTGCTGACTCCAGCGTCTCCCCCGCTCCGCCCGCTCCGGTCGGCCCGTCGCACCGTGTACTCACCCGGGCTCAGGCTGGCATCTTCAAGCCCAATCCCAAGTACTACGACGCCGCGACTGCCCTGCCTTCCACTTCGCTCTCTCCCGTGCCCAGCTCTGTGCGCGTCGCCGTGCGCGATCCGCACTGGCTCGCGGCCATGCGCGAAGAGCACGCCGCACTCGTCGCCAACCGTACTTGGGAGCTGGTTCCACGACCACCTGGCGCCAACTTGATCACAGGCAAATGGATCTTCAGGCACAAATTCCGCGCTGATGGCTCTCTGGAACGCTACAAGGCGCGGTGGGTCGTCCGCGGCTTCCGTCAGCGGGCGGGCGTGGACTACGGCGAGACCTTCTCGCCGGTGGTCAAGCCGCCACCATCCGCACCGCTCCTCACCGCCGCTGCTTCGCTGGTGGCCCGCTCACCAGCTGGACG
Organism: Aegilops speltoides; assembly: GCA_021437245.1. Classification (NCBI taxonomy): domain Eukaryota; kingdom Viridiplantae; phylum Streptophyta; class Magnoliopsida; order Poales; family Poaceae; genus Aegilops; species Aegilops speltoides. Next base: position 546,405,890 of record CM038143.1, read on the forward strand.
CCAAGAATGCGTTCCTCCACGGACGCCGCCGAGGAGGTGTATCGCCTTCACCGCCGGCTTGTCCGACGAGACTCGCCGCACCATGTCCGCTGCCTAAACAAGTCGCCCTACGGGCTTAAACAAGCTCCCGTGCTCGGTTCCGGACGCTTGCCGGCTTCCTCAAGACGATCGGCTTCGGGCGACACGCCCGACTCCTCCTGTTCATCTACACCAGCGAGCGACACGGTGTTCCTCCTCCTCTCGCCGACGACATCGCCCTCACCGCCTCGACTCGCCCTCCTTCGCCGACCAGCACCGCTCACCGGGTCAGTTCGCCATGAAGGACCTTACGCGCTGCGCTACTTCCTCGCATCCAGTCACGCGACGCAGCGGGCTTCTTCCTTTGTCAACGAATACGCCGAGGAGATCATCGAACGCGCAGCATGGATGCCTGCAAGCCGCCGCCACGCCCATCGACACCAAGGGCAAACTTCTCAGCTGGCGGCCAGCGCGTTCGACCCGTCGGCGCACCGCAGCATCGCCGGGCCTTACAATACCTCACCATCACACGGCCCGAGCTCGCGATGCCGCCCAACAGGTTTGTTTGCACATGCATGATCCGCGGGATTGCCACCAGGCTCTCGCTGCTGCGTGTGCTGCGCTACGTCGCGCGGGCGCACCCGCCCACGGTCTCCATCTACGCGCCGCTTACACCGGATCTCCGCGCTTACACCGACGCCGACCGGGCGGGCTGCCCGGACACGCCGCCGACATCCGCTTGCGTCTACCTCGGCGACGCCTCGCCTCCTGGTCGCCCAAGCGCCAGCCACGGTGTCGCGCTCCAGCGCGGGCTTGAGTACCGTGGCGTCGCCAATGCTGTCGCTGAAAAGCGTGTGGCTCCGTCGGCTCCTTGGCGAAGCTGCTCCTCCCGTCCGCTCCGCGATCGTTGTCTTCGCGACAATGTCTCGCCTGCTACCTCTCCATAATCCAGTGCACCACCGGCGCACAAAGCATGTGGAGCTTGACATCCATTTTGTACGAGAGCGCGTGGCACTAGGCGAGTTCGAGTTCTTCACATCCCCACCAAGCAGCAGCTCGCCGATGTTATGACCAAGGGCTTGTCCACGGACGCTTTCTTGATTCGGGACAGTCTTTGCGCTGCTCCGCCGACGCCTGCATCATGGGGTGTTAGAGATACGAGTGTACCTGCGACGGGCTGTGGATACGGCACGACCTCTGGTCAGTGCGTGCGTGAGAGTAGTGGGCAGGTTGTTAGCCCCCACGATCGCATGGTAGTGGTACATGATCCTCTGTAAACTGTATATAGCCTCGAGCCTGCAGAGCTAATGGATGTGTGTTGAATCCCATCTCTTCTCCCTCTCCATCAGTTCCCACTCGGTCGGGCGTCTCCTAGACGACATGCTCAACTCGACCGCCCCATACGGTGCACGTCCTCGACGCTCAGGCACCCGCTCATCATCACTCCGCGGGCCACGCGTCTACATCATCCGGACGCTCCGCGTGTCGCCACTTTGCGGGACGCGTCTACGTCACTCAGACGCCTCGCTTGCGCCACTCGCGGCACGCGCTTACTTCATCAGACGCCCATGCGATCGCTACTCCGGACACGATCTACATCATCCGGACGCTCCGCCGCCACTCTGCGGGGCGCGTCTACGCCACTCGGACGCCTCGCTTGTCGCCATCGCGCTGCACGCGCTCTACTTCACCAGACGCCACGCACTCGCCACTCCGCGCACACATCCACATCATCCGGATGCTTCACGCGCCGCCACTTCTACGGATGCGCTTACGCCACTCGGACGCCCGCATCGGTTGGTCACTCATCACCACTCGACCGCCCGGCCTCGCTAATCGGTTGGTCACTCATCACCACTCGACCGCCCGGCCTCGTCAATCGGTTGGTCACCTCATCACCACTGGTAACCCCGCGACACAATTTTACAATCTCATAAATAATTGTTATTCTTTTATATGCTCTCAATCCCCAAAGGTGACTTAGCTGCGAATCCGTCTCGCCTAAGTTTAAAAATCCTACCGAGCTGAGAGCAACCTCCCACTGGGGCTTAGCTGCAGTCCAAGACTACCTAAGTTTCAAAAATCCTACCGAGTGGAGAGCAACCTCCCACTGGGGCTTAGCTGCAGTCCAAGACTACCTAAGTTTCAAAAATCCTACCGAGTGGAGAGCAACCTCCCACTGGGGCTTAGCTGCAGTCCAAGACTACGCCTAAGTTTCAAAAAAAATCCTACCGAGTGGAGAGCAACCTCCCACTGGGGGCTTAGCTGCAGTCCAAGACTACCTAAGTTTCAAAAAATCCTGCCGAGTGGAGAGCAACCTCCCACTGGGGCTTAGATGCAGTCCAAGACTACCTAAGTTTAAAAACACGATACAGGTTGGTCACCTCATAACCACTCGGCCGCCCGTGCGTCGCCACTCGGTTGGTCACCTCATAACCACTCGCCGCCTGCGGCCGCCAAAGAGGTTGGTCACCTCATAACCACTCGGCCGCCTGCGCGCCGCCACCAGGTTGGTCACCTCATAACCACTCGGCCGCCTGCATGCGTCGCCAGCAGGTTGGTCACCTCATAACCACTCGGCCGCCCCGTGCGTCGCCACCAGGTTGGTCACCTCATAACCACTCGGCCGCCTCGCGTCGCCACCGGTTGGTCACCTAATAACCACTCGGCCGCCTGTGCGCCGCCACCAGGTTGGTCACCTCATAACCACTCGGCCGCCCGTGCGTCGCCACTCGGTTGGTCACCTCATAACCACTCGGCCGCCTGCGGCGCCGCCAGCAGGTTGGTCACCTCATAACCACTCGCCGCCCGTGCGCCGCCACCAGGTTGGTCACCTCATAACCACTCGGCCGCCTGCATGCGCCGCCAGCAGGTTGGTCACCTCATAACCACTGCCGCCCGCGCGCCGCCACCAGGTTGGTCACCTCATAACCACTCGGCCGCCTGCGCGTCGCCACCGGTTGGTCACCTAATAACCACTCGGCCGCCCGCGCGCCGCCACCAGGTTGGTCACCTCATAACCACTCGCCGCCCGCGGCGCCGCCACTCGGTTGGTCACCTCATAACCACTCGGCCGCCCCGCGCGTCGCCACTCGGTTGGTCACCTCATAACCACTCGGCCGCCCCGCGCGTCGCCACTCGGTTGGTCACCTCATAACCACTCGCCGCCTGCGCGCCGCCAAAGAGGTTGGTCACCTCATAACCACTCGGCCGCCTGCGCGTCGCCAGCAGGTTGGTCACCTCATAACCACTCGGCCGCCCGCGCGTCGCCACCAGGTTGGTCACCTCATAACCACTGGGCCGCCTCGCGTGCGTCGCCACCGGTTGGTCACCTAATAACCACTCGGCCGCCCGCGCGCCGCCACCAGGTTGGTCACCTCATAACCACTCGCCGCCTGCGCGCCGCCAGCAGGTTGGTCACCTCATAACCACTGGCCGCCCGCGCGCCGCCACCAGGTTGGTCACCTCATAACCACTCGGCCGCCTGCGGCCGCCAGCAGGTTGGTCACCTCATAACCACTGGCCGCCTGTGCGCCGCCACCAGGTTGGTCACCTCATAACAACTCGGCCACCCCGTGCGTCGCCACCAGGTTGGTCACCTCATAACAACTCGGCCGCCACGTGCGTCGCCATAGGTTGGTCACCTCATAACCACTCGGCCGCCCCACGCGTCGCCATCGGTTGGTCACCTCATAACCACTCGGCCGCCCCGCGCGTCGCCATCGGTTGGTCACCTCATCCCCACTCGACCGCCCCGCGCGCCTTCAGACAGCTAAGTCATTTTACATTCTGTTATTTTCGTCTTCCCGAGTATTCCATAATTCACACATCAGGTTCACTCGGAGGCCACACCACCGAGTGTACCTCTACGCTCGACTGCTTATTTTCACATACTTGCTTAGTACTGGTTATGTGACTCCCAAGTCCAACTTCCATTTTTTTCGCATCTATCATTCACGAACACCATGTGTCGTTCTTCATTTCGAGTTTGCATTGGTCCTCCGGGGCTGCAACTCAGTCGAAACACTACACTTCCGTTTTATTTTAGCCAATATTCCAACGAGTTCAGTAGGATCTCTCGCTTCGACAAGTGCAAACGAATCCTTCGCTCTTTTAGACTTTTGCTGGTCAACCAGCAAGCCCCTTGCACTCCCAGCGGGTGTCTATGTGTGTTATTCACACAAATCATTTCAGCACACATCAAATTTCCTCAAGAAATTATTGTGTTGACTTGTGCCATTTTTTACACAAGTTACGCGATCACTTGACGGTCCTACGCGCCAACTTCATCGCTGCTCGGACTCGGTCACCATACTGGTCCTAGCGCACCACAACACTGACCTTGTCGCTCTGTTGACTTCAAACATGTCCGGTCAACCCCTCTATGGAATTCTCTTCATCGTATCAATGATATAGACCTCGTCGGGCATGAGATGATAAGTCCCTTTCATAATTAAACTTCACACTTCACTCTTTTGCGAAGTTTGCCTCTTTCGAGCATCACTCGAAGCTTCTCCTCATCTTTACCCAAATCCGACTCGATGAATTGCAAATCATCCATTCAAGACTATATTTCTCATATTCCGCATGTCCGCTTGTCGAAGCCTCGTAGTATGCTCGGGGCTATGCCGCACTCGGGCTGCACCTCATTTGAAATGACACTACCGAGTGGTCGAGTACTTCATCACCGGTCGATCCTTCACTTCAACAAGTGCATTCGATCCGCCACTTGGACAAGTTTTATAATCACCTAGATGCTCTGCACGCCATATTCTTTCCTACTCAGACTCAGTTGTCACGACGGTCTTGTTGCGTCGCAACCACACTACACCAAACTCGTCACTACATAACCTTCGAAAGCATTTGACTAAGTCCTCCGAGGACCATTTTTCACCGTCCGTGACACACGACTTCGCTTTAGCAGCTTCGCGCCGCCACTCGGTTGTGCACGTCTTCACCACTCGGCTGCCCCGTGCATCTTCACTTGGCTAGATATGTAGTCCTACATTTGACCACTTCACACGTCATCACATTCGCCGCCCCACGCCGCCACTCGGTTGGGCACGCTTCAACACTCGACCGCTCTGGCCACGCATCCATCCGATTGATTCAATTCCGCATAAAGATATTTGCCGTGCCAACTGCATGGAGGTTTACCGAGAGATTAAACCTCCGCCAGACTCATCTAGTCCGGCAGAGGCTCGGGGATTACACCCGGTGGGTGCACTCAGCGTGCCCCCACTGGAAGAGAACTCAGAAATAAACATTTTGCTCGATGCAAACCCATCTCCAGTATTACTCGACCTCCGAGTCAGAGAAGAACAAGTTCGATCAGTACCAGCTAAGAAGAGTTTTAGTTCTCTCATACCCCCGCCGACTGCCCGCAGTCGACGGCGGTCTCGGGGACTACACCCAGTGGGTGCACACAGCTTGCCCCCACTGGAGTAATCTCTACTCGGTACGGCCTGACCAGTCCGAGTGATGAACAACAACAAAAAAGACAGACTCTATGAGTCCCGCCGACTATTGGTATCCACTCGGAACGGTCAGCCCGGTCCGAGGACGCCAAACAACAACAAAAGACAGGCTTAAGACTCCGCCGACGCCCGCAATGACGGCGATCTCGAGGATTACACCTGGGTGCACTCAGCGTGCCCCCATCGGAATGGTATCCACTGAACGGTCCGCCCAACCCGAGTGACGGCCAAAAACAAAAAGACACGCTTTCAGCGTGAAGAAATTCCGAGTAATCGCTACTCGACACAGCCCAGCTCCAAATCACTCCAAAAAATATATTCTATAAGGCGAGTTTAACGCCTCCGTGGACCTGTTTTGAGCCTTCTTCTAGGACTCAAAGTGTGAAACTCACAAGTGTGGATCTGAAACCGACTCAGATTGACGCTCCTCCGGGATAAGAAGCATCTCTAAAAGATCAGTCCATGTGTCAATCTGGTTGCACGGATTTAATGACACGCCCATACTCGATCACGAGTTAAACCTCTCCCGAGAGATGAACGAATGTCACCAAGTTGCTCCTCACAGACACTTACCTCGATCACGGGAAGCATAGTGCCGAATCCATTGAGATTTTGTTCAAACCTTGGTTGTCCGAAAGCGGCGACATGTACCGAGTATTTCAGAATCACTCGGACCAAACTGTGTCTTACACCAACTCGTTCGCAAAATCGCAATCGATTCGGGGCTAATGTTGGGGATATACATAACAGGTAGGCCCACGAAGGGTCGAAATATCATGAAGCATGGGGTCCACACAACATGTGGGTCCAGGTCAATTTCATACAGGCACACTATCCACTCGGACAAGCAGCATACTATCCACTCGACCAAGCAACATACCATCCACTCGGATGACGGTTCACCACTCGACCGCATTTACTCACTCGGATATACGAAGACCAGCAGGCAGCAAGGCAGTCGGCATCTTTCTAATAGTGAGGGCTTAATAGCGGGCTGGCATTATGGCATTCATACCCCACTTTTTAACATAGGAGGTGAGGGGGTGGCGCACTCTATATAAGCCACCCCCACCACTAGACTAGGGGGGCCTTTTCTTCCACCTCTCTCTCTTTTCACCATTAGTCTCAGGACTTAGCTCAGGCATGGGGATCCGTTCCTCTCTCTCATACACATATTGTAATCTCTGGATATATACTCAGATAAAACAAAGCCTCTCCGGAGCACGAGACGTAGGGTTGTTATCTCCACCATGAGAGGCCCGAACTCGCTAAAACCACCGTGTCACCCATATGCATCTCGATATCATGCTCCGTTATCCTACCCCTCTTTTACTGTCGGAGTCGTTCCCACGACAGCGATCAATTGCCTCCCATGTCTTGGTACTCTCCCACTTCTGTTCATGGAGCAATTATCTTATCATGGCGTGGTTTGCATCTAGTCAACCCTCCACCATCCTCTGACATTTGAAGAGTTCTTGCTCCACGTCCCTAAGCCTAGCCTTCTTGTCTCCCACCTTCTTGGTCCCTTCAAGATCATTGATGTGCAACACCCCATCCCCATACTCCAATGTTTTGGGATTCATCATAACCCTAGGGAGATAAGTGTTGATGACTTCTCAAAGAACTGATCCTTGGAGGAGCTTGACGATGACATAGCCATCTAGCTCTGAAAACCCTGACAGAAACAAGATTGTAACAAAAGCAGGAGGAAAACTTCTCATACATATATCAAAACATTTGGGGGAATTTATAGGAATTTTTCTATGTGAGACAAGCATACGGGAAAGAGACGAAGTCAGGAAGGTGTACGGGGGGCGCACACAGTCAAACGACATGCCCTAGGGGCGCCACCAGGGGCGCGTGGGCCCGTGGTGCATCCTAGGCTCCTTCTTTTCCCCCAAACATATTAAATATTACAAAACTGACAGATATATTAGTATTTTATGTATTTTTAAAATAATTCTACTTACCATTCCACGTACCTATTCCTTTTTCCGGGTTCTTGAGGCTTCTCGAATGGTTTCTTTCGTATGAAATTCCGGTCTAATTACTTGAAAAACGTCTGAATCTATGTTAATGGGATTACCTATAGTATAATGTTTAAGTATTTGCCCATTAACTACCTTTGGTTTATCTCCTTTGGCGTTATTTATCTTGATAGCTCTAGAAAGGTAAACTTCTTTGATGATATATGGACCTTCCTACTTGGAAAGAAGTTTGCCTTCAAAATGTCTGAAATGAGACTTGTACAAAAGAATTTAAAAGCAATGTTTAAATGTCATTTCTAAATCCTTTTGTCATGCCATCTTTTATCTTTTTCTTTGAAACACTTGGCATTTTCATAAGCTTATGTTCTCCATTCATCAAGAGAACTCATATTAAATAACTTCTTTTCTCCAGCAAGTCTGAAATCATAGTTAAGCTATTTAATTGCCCAATAAGATTTATGTTCTAGCTCAAATAGGTAATTCAGGCTTTTCCATAAACCATTTTAAAAGGGGACATTCCTATAGTATTTTTATAAGAAGTTCTATATGCCCATAGTGCATCATCTAGTTTCTCTCACCAATTCTTTCTAAATTTATTAACAACCTTTTGCAAGATCAATTTAATTTCTCTATTAATTAACGCAACTTTTGCAAGTTTAGCCCATAAAAAAGCACAAATTAGATTCTATTTCTATGGCTAAAACTGATTTAAACACAGGGATTGGACTTCGCAAAAGAAAAAATAGATATAAATGCCCAAAAGCTCTGCTGACAAGTGAAAAAGAGTATACCAAGTCACTATTGACAAGTATAAAGTCTCCACTCAATAGTATCTACCATCTCTGCTGATGAACGACGTGCCCTGATACGTCTCCAACGTATCTATAATTTTTTATTGTTCCATGCTATTATATTACCAGTTTTGGATGTTTATGGGCTTTAATTTACACTTTTATACTCCCTCCATTCCCTTATACAAGGCCACTATGAAAAGTACATTTTGCATCTATACAAGGCCACTAACAGTGAACAAGGCAAAAACTTATTGATGTTTTCTCGTAGTAGTAACTTGTTTAATACTTGTATGCATGTAGTCATAATGATACTATGCTACTTCCTTCTCATTCCTTCCTTGCATGCATGCAAGCGTATTAATAATCCCAGTTAACAAGAAGAAAAGTTGGCTTCCAAAGTAGTCATTAAATTTACCTATGTACCTGTAATTTGGGTTTGTGGCCTTGTATAAGGGAATGGAGGGAGTATAATCTTTGGCACCAACCTACTAACCGGAGGCCCCGCCCGAATTGTTGTTTTTTTTGCCTATTTCAGTGTTTCGAAGAAAAGGAATATCAAATGGAGTCCAAACGGGATGAAACCTTCGGGAGCGATCTTTTTGGAACAAATGCAAACCAGGAGACTTGGAGTGGACGTCAAGCAACAAACGAGGCCGCCACGAGGGTGCCCGGCGCGCCCTAAGGGGGTGGGCGTGCCCCCCACCCTCGTGGGCCCCTCGTGGCTCCACCGACGTACTTCTTTCACCTATATATACTCCTGTACCCTGAAAACATCGAGGGGCACCACGAAAACCTAATTCCACCGCCGCAAACTTCAGTATCCGCAAGATCCCATCTTGGAGCCTTCGCCGGCGCTCCACCGGAGGGGGAATCGACCACGGAGGGCCGCTACATCATCTCCAAGGCCTCTCCGATGAGTTGTGAGTAGTTTACCACAGACCTTCGGGTCCATAGTTATTAGCTAGATGGCTTCTTCTCTCTCTTCAAATCTCAATACAAACTTCTCCTTGATGTTCTTGGAGATCTATTCAATGTAACTCTTTTTGGGTGTGTTTGTCGAGATCCGATGAATTGTGGGTTTATGATCGAGTTTATCTATGAGAAATATTTTAATCTCCTCTGAATTCTTTTATGTGTGATTGGTTATCTTTGCAAGTCTCTTCAAATTATCAGTTTGGTTTGGCCTACTAGATTGATCTTTCTTGCAATGGAAGAAGTGCTTAGCTTTGGGTTCAATCTTGCAGTGTCCTTTCCCAGTGACCGCAGGGGTAGCAAGGCACGTATTGTATTGTTGCCATCGAGGATAAAAAGATGGGGTTTATTTCATATTGCTTGAGTTTATCCCTCTACATCATGTCATCTTTCTTAATGTGTTACTCTGTTCTTCATGAACTTAATACTCTAGATGCAGGCAGGAGTCGGTCGATGTGTGGAGTAATAGTAGTAGATGTAGGAAGGGGTCAGTCTACTTGTCACGGACGTGATGCCTATATACATGATCATGCCTAGATACTCTCATAACTACGCACTTTTCTATCAATTGCTCGACAGTAATTTGTTCACCCACCGTAATACTTATGCTATCTTGAGAGAAGCCACTAGTGAAACCTATGCCCCCGGGTCTATCTTTTATCATATAAGTTTTCCATCTACTTTTATATGCATCTTTTACTTTCAAATCTATATCATAAAAATACCAAAAATATTTATCTCATCTTATGATCTCAATTAGCACTTTAGCAAGTTACCGTGAATGGATTGAAACCCCTTTATCGCGTTGGTTGCGAGGTTCTTGTTTGTTTGTGTAGGTGCGTGGGACTTTTGAGGAGCCTCCTACTGGATTGATACATTGGTTCTCAAAACTGAGGGAAATACTTACGCTACTTTGCTGCACCACCCTTTCCTCTTCAAGGGAAAACCAACGCGGTGCTCAAAAGGTAGCAAGAAGGATTTCTGGCGCCGTTGTCGGGGAGGTCTTCGCTCTAGTCAAGACATACCAAGTACCCATCACAAACTCATCTCCCTCGCATTACATTATTTGTCATTCGCCTCTCGTTTTCCTCTGCCCCACTTCACCCTTGCCGTTTTATTCGCCCTCTCTTTCCCGTTCACCTCCCTCTTTCGCTTTCTCCTTGCATTTTCTGCTGTTATGTCTAAAATTGGGGAGATTATCGTCGATATGGACAATAATATCATGGAAAATTCTGATGCTCCTGCTGAAGAACCCCCTATCTTACATACTAAAAAGTTTCGAATCGGTACTGGTAATATTATTGGAAAAGGGGTTATTCAAGATTTCTTTATTTGTGCAGGTGCTTTACCTTCTATGGGTAGTTCTATTCTTCATAGAACTAGTAGTCTTGCGGATGCTATCACCATGCTGATAGTTGAACTTGAAAGACAATTTATGCACATGCATTCTTGCATACAAAGGATTTTCCTAGAATTTTCTAATATTGAGCATTCTTCTATTAAGCACGCAGCTACTATCTTTTTGGCACACAAGTTTAGATTTATAATAAGAGAAGCCAAAGAAATTTTTGTACACTATAGGGTGGACGCTGGCCATCCTCCCATAGAGGCAATCCTCTTCGATCAAGAGGAAATAACGCGTTTCCAATATTTGGACTATGTTGCTTTTAATGAAAACCTTAGAAAAAAGGTTCCTACCACTGTTCTAGTTGATAGAATTTCCAAACTTAATAATGATTTTGCTATTCGAAATAATGAGTTAGGATATTATCTTGAGTATAGACTCAAGAAGTTCTGTCAAAAGAATGCTTATAATGATGAATTGGTTGTGCAATATGAAGGGCCAAAGGAGGAACCCATACCTCCCGAGATTGATCTTGGGGACTTTTGTCCCATTAAATTTAGCCCTTTTGATTACTTTTGCTTGCCACAAAGAAAACTTGCTGCTGAACATAGAGAATATGAGATGAGCTTTCGTGATCTATCTTATTATTATGGCAATACTTAGATCTATTCTCGCTTTTATGCCTAGCTAGGGGCGTTAAACGATAGCGCTTGTTGGGAGGCAACCCAATTTTTTTTAGCTCCTTGCTTTTTTTCTTCTGTTTAGTAATAAATATTTCATATAGCTTCTATTTGGATGTGGTTTTATGTTTCAATTAGTGTTTGTGCCAAGTAGAACCTATAGGATAACCTACGGTGATAGTTACTTTGATTCTGCTGAAAAACAGAAACTTTTGCGCACACGAGAATTATTTTAACAAATTTACCAGGACTTACTATTTTGGTAGGATTTTTAGAGTTCCATAAGTATTCGAAAGTTACAGATTGCTACAGACTATTCTGTTTTTGACAGATTCTGTTTTTCGTGTGTTGTTTGCTTATTTTGATGCATGTATGGCTAGTATCGGGGGGTATGAACCATAGAGAAGTTGGAATACAGTAGTTTAACACCAATACAAATAAACAATGAGTTCATTACAGTACCTTATGTGGTGGTTTTTCTTTCTTGCACTAACGGAGCTTATGAGATTTCCTGTTGAGTTTTGTGTTGTGAAATTTTCAAGTTTTGGGTAAAGATTTGATGGACTAAGGAATAAGGAGTGGCAAGAGCCCAAGCTTGAGAATGCCCATGTCACCCCAAGATATCCAAGGACAACCAAAAGCCTAAGCTTGGGGATGCCCCGAAAGGCATCCCCTCTTTCGTCTTCGTTTATCGGTAACTTTACTTGGAGCTATATTTTTATTCGCCACATGATATGTGTTTTGCCTGGAGCATCTTGTATGAAATTAGTCTTTGCTTTTTAGTTTACCACAATCATACTTGCTGTACACACCTTTTTGGAGAGACACTCTTGATTTGGAATTTATTAGAATAGTCTATGTGCTTCACTTATATCTTTTGAGCTAGATAATTTTTGCTCTAGTGCTTCTCTTATATCTTTTAGAGCACGGCGGTGGTTTAATTTTGTAGATTTTTTTGATCTTTCATGCCTCACTTATATTATTTTGAGAATCTTTTAGAACAACATGGTATTTGCTATGGTTATAAAAAAATGGTCCTAGAATGATGGGCATCCAAGTTGGTATAATAAAAACTATCATAGAAAGTGAATTGGATGCTATGATTGATGCTTGATAATTGTTTTGAGATATGAGGATGGTGATATTAGAGTCATGCTAGTGGGGTAATTATGAATTTAAGGAATACTAGTGTTGAAGTTTGCGATTCCTGTAGCATGCACGTATGGTGAACCGCTTTGTGATGAAGTTGGAGCATGATTTATTTATTGATTGTCTTCCTTATGAGTGGCGGTCGGGGATGAGCGATGGTCTTTTCCTACCAATCTATCCCCCAAGGAGCATGTGCGTAGTACATTGTTTTCAAAGACTTGTAGATTTTTGCAATAAGTATATGAGTTCTTTATGACCAATGTTGAGTCCATGGATTATACGCACTCTCATCCTTCCACCATTGCTAGCCTCTCTTGTGCCGCGCAACTTTCGCCGGTACCATACACCCACCATATACCTTCCTCAAAACAATCATCATACCTACCTATTATGGCATTTCCATAGCCATTCCGAGATATATTGCCATGGAACTTTTCACCGTTCCGTTTATTATGACACGCATCATCATTGTCGTATTGCTCTTGCATGATCATGTAGTTGACATAGTATTTGTGGCAAGGCCACTGTCGGTGTCAAAACCGGCGGATCTCGGGTAGGGGGTTCCGAACTGTGCGTCTAGGCGGATGGTAACAGGAGACAAGGGACACAATGTTTTTACCCAGGTTCGGGCCCTCTCGATGGAGGTAAAACCCTACTCCTGCTTGATTGATATTGATGATATGGGTAGTACAAGAGTGGATCAACCACGAGATCAAGGAGGCTAAACCCTAGAAGCTAGCCTATGGTATGATTGTTGTAGTTGTGTCCTACGGACTAAAACCCTCCGGTTTATATAGACACCGGAGAGGGCTAGGGTTACACAGAGTCGGTTACAATGGTAGGAGATCTACATATCCGTATTGCCAAGTTTGCCTTCCATGCCAAGGAAAGTCCCATCAGGACACGGGACGAAGTCTTCAATCTTGTATCTTCATAGTCTTGGAGTCCGGCCGATGATGATAGTTCGCTATCCGGACACCCCTAGTCCAGACTCCTCAAGAGCCTCAACCAGGCTTCAATGACGATGAGTCCGGCGCAAGACATTGTCTTCGCATTGCAAGGCGGGTTCCTCCTCCGAATAATTCTTAGAAGATTGTGAACACCAGGATAGTGTCCGGCTCTGCAAAATAAATTCCACATACCACCGCAGAGAGAATGATATTGACACAAGTTCAATCTGCTGACGTATTTCGTGGCGTGAAGTCACCCACGGCCAAGCCTTTACTCGAATCGTTTTTATTATACCACCTCAGCGCGTTTAGCGAAGCGTTTTCCTTGGCACGCCTTGTCGAAGCAGAGATCGTGTTCCCCTTATTCCGGGATTCCCACCAATACGGACGTGGGTAACCCAACCGCGCCATTGATTGTGGCGCTTGGGAGATAAGCGAGTTTTATCAGGCCGGTGGGGACGCACAGTTTCGTCCTCCCATATATAAGGGGATAAGGATCCACCCTTTTAACCTACGCTTTCTTCCTCCTTTTCTTATCCATCTCCGCGCACTCGAGCTCCAGCGCCCAAGTCCGCACATCTCACCTCGACCTTCTCCAGCCATGTCCGGAGCGGGAGGCAAGTGGATGGCCTCCTCCGTTACGGAGGGGCACATCGAGAAGCTGCGCAACGTCGGATACCTGTCCAGCGACATCGCGCATTGGCTGCCCGACGAGGGGCAGCTCATCCCCACCCCTAGGCCCCATGAGAGGGTGGTATTCCTTCCCCATTTCCTCCGCGGACTGGGCTTCCCACTCCACCCCTTTGTCCGGGGGCTCATGTACTACTACGGCCTGGATTTCTACGATCTGGCCCCAAATTTCATCCTCAATATCTCGGCGTTTATCGTCATGAGTGAGGCCTTCCTCTACATCCAACCCCACTTCGGCTTGTGGCTAAAGACCTTCAACGTCAAGCCGAAGGTTGTGAAGGGCAGCCAAGCGGAGTGCGGAGGCGCCATGGTGGGCAAAATGCCCAACTTCACCTGGCTCGAGGGTGCCCTCGTGGAATCCATCAAAGGGTGGCAATCGGGGTGGTTCTACATCACCAAGCCACGTGACCCTAAATGGGCAGCGGCCCTCGAATTTAGATCTGGCATCCCCATGCAGCTCACCTCTTGGAAAGAGAATGGCTTGCTTTGGGGCAGTTCGGAGGAGCTGACCGGACTCTAGTCCTGTCTCCAGACCCTGGTGAACACGAAGCTTAAGCTTGTCAACGTGATCCAGGTCATGCTTGTCCGCCGGATTCTCCCCTTTCAGCAACGGGACTTCAATTTGTGGGAGTTTGATCCGGCATAGCACCAGACCTTGAGCGGCCTCTTCGACACTACGTACAAAGAGGCCTGGAGGGTGTTGTTCAAGGGCGCCGAAGCTCCCGCATCCGCTACCGAAGATCGCGGATTCAGCTCGCAGCGTCCAGCTGGTGAGGTAAGCCAGGTTATCCTTTAAGAGACACTTGCTTTTCATTGTTTGACTTTATGTGGGATCTAAACTCCCAATACCTTTAACAGGACTGGCAGAAGACGTCCGGACAGGTTAACTGTCCGGCTCCCCTTCCAGAAGACCCAGCGGACGCCCGTTTGACAGGGCTACTGGTCCCGGCACTTTACGTAGTGACGGAGAAGAAGGCCAAGAAGAAGGCCACGGGAACCCGAAGGAGTTCCCGATGTCAGGTGGTATCGGACCGAGGCGGACTCCTCCCCTGAGGACGAGGAGGAGGAGAAAGAGGCCTCTCCCCCAGCGGGGGGAGAGAAGAAGAGGAAGGCCTCCCCAACAAGGGAGTCCGAAGGATCCAAGAAGGGAAGGACCCTTCCTCCGGACTGTTCCGCCAACGTCGGCGAAGGCGACGAGGAGTGGCCCTCAAGGGCCAAGCCCCTGGCGAGATCGTAAGTATCCAACTCCTAGATGATTTACGATTTTTCTTTTTGTCACATAGTGTCTTTCTAATACCGTATACAACCCTGTAGTCCGCCCAAGGACGATCTTCCCGCTTCGTCGAGCGGGTCCTTGGGCACGTCGGATATGGATTCCCTTCGGACCGCCTCCGCTCCTCGTGACGCTGAAGACGCCGAGGTGGGATCCCAGGAGGGGACCCACCAGGAGGAGGAGGCTCCGGAGGTGCCGCAAGGCAACCTCCCGGACTTCGCTCCGGACTCCGCACAGGAGCCTGCAGTGGTTCCGGAGTCCGGCAGGCTGCCCCTTCGTAAGAAGGGCAAGACTATGACACCGGCGGCCTCCGTCCAACCGGAGCCACCGGATAACTTGCTGGAGGTGCTCAATGGCGCTTCCATCAAAGAAGAACACCGCACTGTCATGAGTGCGATGATTCAGAAGGTTCAGCTCACCAAGAGCGGGCTGACCGAAGCCTGCAGCAGCCTTCTAACAGGCTTTGAGGTAAGAATTTTAAGATATGTAATATAATACCGCATAGACAGTAGCCCCTGATGCTCGGTTCGGTGTTCAGAAACAAAAGTCAGATTGACGATCTAAAAAGATATACGTAGGAGTCTGAAAGAATGTGTCAATATGGGATTGCAGGCTGCGCTGCTGACCTCTGCCGCACTGACTGCGGAGGTTAATACCTTGAAGCAGAGCATCGAGCGGTCCGAGAGCAAGCTTGGCCGTGCCAAGAAGAAGCTCGAGGACAAGGAAGGTGAGTAAGTCCGTATTTAAAGTTGTACCTTATAGAAAAGGATTTGGTTGCAAGAGAAATAACAAGGATAACGTGGGTACTCTAGGGGCCACGAACGAGGTGGCGACCCTGAAAGAGGCAGTATCCGCGGCCGAATGAATGCGGCCGCGGAGCGAGCGGAGCGAGAGAAGAAGGAGGCGCGGGTGGCGGAGGTACAGCAAGAGCTCCAGGCTCTCGTGGAAAAGCACGAGGGTTTGGAGCGTGACTCGAAGACTCGAGAGTCCGAGCTTGCGTCGGCTCTTGAGAGTGCCAAAGCCGCTAAGGCCGAAGCCTACAAGGCCCTCCAGGAAATCGAGGCGTTGAAGAAAATAGCGGCGGGTAAGGCATTTTTCATGCAAAGCAAGAATGTGAATGTGAATTACCTATTACTTACCCGAATTCGGAGCTCTCCAGGAGCGTTCGCAGATCTGCCTCGCAACATGTCCTATGCTGCCGCTTTCTACCGGGCCGAGGAGGGGAGCTCAACGGAGAAGGTCTTCTGGTCTCAGTATGCTGAGGCCGGACATTCGGTGCCCCTTAGCGACAAGGGCCTCATAGTTCGGCTGTGGCCCAAGGAGGCCATGCCTGGGAGCTACTTCGGCCTGGTGCGGCGGCTGGTGGATGCGTGTCCCTGGGTTGAAGTCATCAAGCACTCCGCCTGCATTGAAGGTGCCCGTCGGGCCCTTGCCCGTGCTAAAGTGCACTGGGGCAGGATGGATGCTGAGAAGCATTTGACGGACGCGCCACCGGCGGGCAAGGAGTATTGTACGCCCGAAATGTACAATAAGAGTGTCCTGAAGGGTGCCCGCATGATTGCGGGTGAGTGCTCCAAAGATGTAATATTTGAGTAGACTCGCATTGTGTTATCTTGTGCGCTGAAAACTTTGTTCATATGCGCTAAGCAACGCTTATTAATTTAAAATATTACCTTCTATACGGCCGTTTATCAAATCTGAGAGATGGCAGGTCGTCGGCTTCAGCCCCCATGCCCCGAGTGTTGGGCTGTTCGGGATAAACTTGAGCGCTCTTGTTCCCATTTTTGGATCCATCTAGGGAGGTGCTCAACACAACGAATGAGGCAACCGGACATATAATGCTTGAACACTCTCACTTAGCCATATAATTCTATAATTTTAAATTTCGGCGAAGCCCCTAGTGTTCGGAAGACCGAGTTCGGGGCGCTATCCACGCCTGGGCCGGACAAAGCCGGTTCCTCTCTCTAAGCGGCATAAGTCTTTAGGGACTTGAAAAACCTCTCGAACAGCGACCAGCTCTCGCCTTATCATGATGGTCAGTTTTAGCTTTCTCCACTGAGGCGCTCGCCCAGCTCAACTGGGGCGCAATCGCAGTGGTTCTCCCAGTGCTACCTTAGCCGCTACAACGGAACATAAGGTACCAAAACATGGGAGCCGGGCAAACCCAACTATTGACCCAAGACATGATTCAGAGCCGATGCATATAATGCTATAAGTTCGGGGTGCCGCACTTGTGAAAGTGTCCGGACTTGTCACACCATAATGTGGGGAACTTAAGCCCCTGGTGTATTTAGCCGTATCAGAGTGTTCGGATGCGACATGTCATAAGTGAACATATGTGTAAGAAAGGAATGCAATTATAAGCAAAAAGCGATGCATTGTTTATTCAAGAAATACTGCCATGAATGCAGAACGATACAAATAGTGCAGTAAGCAAGGGATGGGACAATTAAGCATGTCCCCCTCCAGGGGTAGGCTGCGGGATGGTGTATAAGACAGGTATAATGCTCGAAATGGAGACCACCTGGATACTCGTAGCTTTTCTCCTTCCCTGGCTGTTGCATCGTGAGTTCGGCAGGTCTGTTGCCGGACAGGGCCTCTAGTAAATGGAGTCCTTTTGATAAAATAAAATGAAAAAAAGAGATGACACACTTGGGAGCCCCTGGTGTGGTTAAGCCGCACTCCGGTCCTGTCGTGGTCGTGCCCCTCCCCCTATGCCCATGGTATCTCCAGAGCGTAATGATGTACGCGAAGGACCATTCTTGCCATTTTGCAAGGGCTGGGTTAGCCGCATCCTTGCTACGCTGCGTTCGAACGTGCTGTGGTCTTGTTGTAGGTTACTCCGGGCGCGTTTGGCCGTGTTCGGTCGCTTAACGGCCGGACTCGAGAGTTGCCTTAAGTGGCCGCACTGTACTTTTGTCGCGAGAGCCGCTGTATGTTCCTCCGTTCGGAGAGAGCGTTCCGTGTTTCCGTTGACCGTGATGACTCCTCGAGGGCCTGGCATCTTGAGCTTGAGGTAAGCGTAGTGCGGTACCAGGTTGAACTTTGCAAATGCGGTCCGTCCGAGCAGAGCATGATAGCCGCTGCGGAACAGGACTATGTCGAAGATTAACTCCTCGCTTCGGAAATTATCCGGGGATCCGAAGACCACTTCAGTGTAACTGCGCATGTAAAATTGGCTTCTACTCCTGGTATGACGCCTTTGAAGGTCGTATTTGTGGGTTTAATCCTTAAGGGGTCTATGCCCATCTTATGACTGTATCCTAATAAAGCAGGTTCAGTTGCTTTGCGCCATTCATCGAGACTCGTGAGGTGAAATTGAAGGAAATATGCCCTAGAGGCAATAATAAAGTTATTATTTATTTCCTCATATCATGATAAATGTTTATTATTCATGCTAGAATTGTATTAACCAGAAACATGATACATGTGTGAATACATAGACAAACATAGTGTCACTAGTATGCCTCTACTTGAACTAGCTCATTGATCAAAGATGGTTATGTTTCCTAACCATAGGCATGTGTTGTCATTTGATTAATGGGATCACATAATTAGGAGAATGATGTGATTGACTTGACCCATTCCGTTAGCTTAGCACTTGATCGTTTAGTATGTTGCTATTGCTTTCTTCATGACTTATACATAGTTCCTACAACTATGAGATTGTGCAACTCCGCCACGGAGGAACTCTTTGTGTGCTACCAAACGTCACAACAGAATCGGGTGATTATAAAGGTGCTCTACAGGTGTCTCTGAAGGTACATGTTGAGTTGGCATAATTCGAGATTAGGTTTTGTCACTCCGATTGTCGGAGAGGTATCTCTGGGCCCTCTCAGTAATACTCATCACCTAAGCCTTGCAAGCATTGTAACTAATGAGTTAGTTATGAGATGATGTATTACAAAATGAGTAAAGAGACTTGCCAGTAACGAGATTGAACTAGGTATTGGATACCGACGATCGAATCTCGGGCAAGTAACATACCGATGACAAAGGGAACAACGTATATTGTTATGCGGTTTGACCGATAAAGATCTTCGTAGAATATGTGGGAACCAATATGAACATCCAGGTTCCGCTATTGGTTATTGACAGAGAATAGTTCTAGGTCATGTATACATAGTTCTCGAACCCGTAGGGTCCGCACGCTTAACGTTATGATGATAGTTTTATTATGAGTTTATAAGTTTTGATGTACCGAAGGTTTTTCGGAGTCCCGGATGTGATCACGGACATGACGAGGAGTCTCGAAATGGTCGAGACATAAAGATTGATATATTGGATGACTATATTCGGACACCGGAAGTGTTCCGGGTGTTTTCGGAGTAAAACCGGAGTATCGGAGGGTTACCGGAACCCCCCCCGGGAAGTAATGGGCCTTGATGGGCCCTATTGGAGAGAGAGAGAGAGGGGCCGGCCAGGGCAAGTGGCGCGCCCCCTCCCCTTGAGTCCGAATAGGACAAGGAAGGGGGGGCGGCGCCCCCCTTGCCTTCCCCCTCTCCCACTCCTTCCTTCCCACTCCTTCTGAATAGGAAGGGAGGGGGAAACCTACTTGGAGTAGGTTTCCCCTCCTAGGCGCGCCCCCCTTAGGCCGCCCCTCCTCCTCTCCCCTTTATATACGGGGCCGGGGGGCACCCCATAGACACACAAGTTGATCTACGGATCGTTCCTTAGCCGTGTGCGGTGCCCCCCTCCACCATAATCCACCTCGGTCATATCATTGCGGAGTTTAGGAGAAGCCCTGCACCGATAGAACATCATCATCGTCACCACACCGTCGTGCTGACGAAACTCATCCCCGACGCTTCGCTGGATTGGAGCCCGGGGGACGTCATCGAGCTGAACGTGTGCTGAACACGGAGGTGCCGTACGTTCGGTGCTTGGATCGGTCGATTCGTGAAGACGTATGACTACATCAACCGCGTTGTCATAACGCTTCCGCTTATGGTCTACGAGGGTATGTGGACGAACACTCTTCCCTCTCGTTGCTTTGCCATCACCATGATCTTGCATGTGCGTAGGAAATTTTTTGAAATTACTGCATTCCCCAATAGTGGCATCAGAGCCGGTTTTATGGTTTGATGTTATATGCACGAGTAGAACACAAGTGAGTTGTGAGCGATATAAGTCATACTGCTTACCAACATGTCATACTTTGGTTCGGCGGTATTGTTGGATGAAGCGGCACGGACCGACATTACGCGTACGCTTACGCGAGACTGGTTTTACCGCCGTGCTTTGCGCATAGGTGACTAGCAGGTGTCAGTTTCTCCAACTTTAGTTGAACCGAGTGTGGCTACGCCCGGTCCTTTCGAAGGTTAAAACAGCATCAACTTGACAAACTATCATTGTGGTTTTGATGCGTAGGTGAGATTGGTTCTTGCTTAAGCCCGTAGCAGCCACGTAAAACTTGCAACAACAAAGTAGAGGATGTCTAACTTGTTTTTGCAGGGCATGTTGTGATGTGATATGGCCAAGACGTGATGCTATATTTTATTGTATGAGATGATCATGTTTTGTAACCGAAGTTATCGGCAATCGGCAGGAGCCATATGGTTGTCGCTTATTGTATGAAATGCAACGCCTGTAATTGCTTTACTTTATCAAGAAGCGGTAGCGATAGTCGAGAAGCAATAGATGGCGAAACGACAACGATGCTATGATGGAGATCAAGGTGTCGCTACGGTGACGATGGTGATCACGACGGTGCTACGGAGATGGAGATCACAAGCACAAGATGATGATGGCCATATCATATCACTTATATTGATTGCATGTGATGTTTATCCTTTATGCATCTTATCTTGCTTTGATTGACGGTAGCATTTTAAGATGATCTCTCACTAAAATTATCAAGAAGTGTTATCCCTGAGTATGCACCGTTGCCAAAGTTCGTCGTGCCCAGACACCACGTGATGATCGGGTGTGATAAGCTCTCGTCCATCTACAACGGGTGCAAGCCAGTTTTGCACACGCAGAATACTCAGGTTAAACTTGACGAGCCTAGCATATGAAGATATGGCCTTGGAACACAGAGACCGAAAGGTCGAGCGTGAATCATATAGTAGATATGATCAACATAGTGATGTTCACCATTGAAAACTACTCCATCTCACGTGATGATCGGTTATGGTTTAGTTGATTTGGATCACGTAATCACTTAGATGACTAGAGAGATGTCTGTCTAAGTGGGAGTTCTTAAGTAATATGATTAATTGAACTTAAATTTATCATGAACTTAGTACCTGATAGTATTTTGCTTGTCTATGTTTGTTTGTAGATAGATGGCTCGTGTTGTTGTTCCGTTGAATTTTAATGCGTTCCTTGAGAAAGCAAAGTTGAAAGATGATGGTAGCAATTACACGGACTGGGTCCGTAACTTGAGGATTATCCTCATTGCTGCATAGAAAAGTTACGTCCGAGAAGCACCGCTGGGTGCCAGGCCTGCTGCTGATGCAACTGACGACGTTAAGAACGTCTGGCAGAGCAAAGCTGATGACTACTCTATAGTTCAGTGTGCCATGCTTTACGGCTTAGAACCGGGTCTTCAACGACATTTAGAACGTCATGGAGCATATGAGATGTTCCAGGAGTTGAAGTTAATATTTCAAGCAAATGCCCGGATTGAGAGATATGAAGTCTCCAATAAGTTCTACAGCTGCAAGATGGAGGAGAATAGTTCACAAGGAGCATATACTCAAAATGTATGGGTATAATAATCACTTGATTCAACCGGGAGTTAATCTTCCGGATGATAGCGCCATTGATGAATTCTCCAATCACTGCCACCAAGCTATAAGAGCTTTGTGATGAACTATAATATGCAAGGGATGAACGAGACTATTCCCGAGCTCTTCGCAATGCTAAAAGCTGCGGAGGTAGAAATCAAGAAGGAGCATCAAGTGTTGATGGTCAACAAGACCACTAGTTTCAAGAAAAGGGCAAAGGGAAGAAGAAGGAACTTCAAGAAGAACAGCAAGCGAAGTTGCTGCTCAAGAGAAGAAACCCAAGTCTGGACCTAAGCCTGAAACTGAGTGCTTCTACTGCAAGCGGATCGTCACCGAAGCGAACTGCCCCAAGTATTTGGCGGATAAGAAGGATGGCAAAGTGAACAAAGGTATATGTGATATACATGTTATTGATGTGTACCTAACTAGAGCTCGTAGTAGCACCTGGGTATTTGATACTGGTTCTGTTGCTAATATTTGCAAGTCGAAACAGGGACTACGGAATAAGCGAGCACTGGCCAAGGACGAGGTGACGATGCGCGTGGGAAACGGTTCCAAAGTCGATGTGATCGCGGTCAGCACGCTACCTCTACATCTACCTTCGGGATGAGTTTTAGACCTGAATAATTGTTATTTGGTGCTAGCGTTGAGCATGAACATTATATCTGGATCTTGTTTGATGCGAGACGGTTATTCATTTAAATCAGAGAATAATGGTTGTTCTATTTATATGAGTAATATCTTTTATGGTCATGCACCCTTGAAGAGTGGTCTATTTTTATTGAATCTCGATAGTAGTGATACACATATTCATAATGTTGAAGCCAAAAGATGCAGAGTTGATAATGATAGTGCAACTTATTTGTGTCACTGCCGTTTAGGTCATATCGATGTAAAGCGCATGAAGAAACTCCATCTTGATGGACTTTTGGAATCACTTGATTATGAATCACTTGGTACTTATGTAACCATGCCTCATGGGCAAGATGACTAAAACACCGCTTCTCCGTACTATGGAGAGAGCAACAAATTTGTTGGAAATCATACATGAGATGTATGTGGTCCGATGAATGTTGAGGCTCGTGGCGGATATTGTTATTTTCTCACCTTCACAGATGATTTGAGCAGATATGGGTATATCTACTTAATGAAGCACAAGTCTGAAACATTTGAAAAGTTCAAAGAATTTCAAAGTGAAGTGGAAAATCATCGTAACAAGAAAATAAAGTTTCTACGATCTGATCGTGGAGGAGAATATTTGAGTTACGAGTTTGGTTTACATTTGAAACAATGCGGAAGAGTTTCGCAACTCACGCCACCTGGAACACCACAAAGAAATGGTGTGTCCGAATGTCGTAATCGTACTTTACTAGATATGGAGCGATCTATGATGTCTCTTACTGATTTACCGCTATCGTTTTGGGGTTATGCTTTAGAGATGGCTGCATTCACATTAAATAGGGCACCATCTAAATCCGTTGAAATGATGCCTTATGAACTGTGGTTCGGCAAGAAACTAAAGTTTTCATTTGTTAAAGTTTGGGGCTGCGATGCTTATGTGAAGAAACTTCAACCAGATAAGCTCGAACCCAAATCGGAGAAATGTGTCTTCATAGGATACCCAAAAGAGACTGTTGGGTACACCTTCTATCACAGATCCAAAGGCAAGACATTCGTTGCTAAGAATGGATCCTTTCTAGAGAAGGAGTTTCTCTCGAAAGAAGTGAGTGGGAGGAAAGTAGAACTTGATGAGGTAACGGTACCTGCTCCCTTATTGGAAAGTAGTTCTCCACAGAAATCAGTTCATGTGACAAATACACCAATTAGTGAGGAAGCTAATGATATTGATCATGAAACTTCATATCAAGTGTCTACTGAACCTCGTAGGTCTACTAGAGTAAGATCCGCACCAGAGTGGTACGGTAATCCTGTTCTAGAAGTCATGTTACTTGAACATGATGAACCTACGAACTATGAGGAAGCAATGATGAGCCCAGATTCCGCAAAATGGCTAGAGGCCATGAAATCTGAGATGGGATCCATGTATGAGAACAAAGTATGGACTTTGGTTGACTTGCCCGATGATCGGCAAGCCATTGAAAATAAATGGTTCTTTAAGAAGAAGACTGACGCTGATGGTAATGTAGCTGTCTATAAAGCTCGACTTGTTGCGAAAGGTTTTCGACAAGTTCAAGGGGTTGACTACGATGAGACTTTCTCACCCATAGCGATGCTTAAGTCTGTCTGAATCATGTTAGCAATTGCCGCATTTTATGATTATGAAATTTGGCACATGGATGTAAAAACTGCATTCCTGAATGGATTTCGGGAAGAAGAGTTGTATATGATGCAACCGGAAGGTTTTATCGATCCTAAGGGAACTAACAAAGTGTGGAAACTCCAGCGATCAATCTATGGTCTGGTGCAAGCCTCTCGGAGTTGGAATAAACGCTTTGATAGTGTGATCAAAGCATATGGTTTTATACAGAATTTTGGAGAAGCCTGTATTTACAAGAAAGTGAGTGGGAGCTCTGTAGCATTTCTAATATTATATGTGGATGACATATTGTTGATTGGAAATGATATAGAATTTCTGGATAGCATAAAAGGATACTTGAATAAAAGTTTTTCAATGAAAGACCTCGGTGAAGCTGCTTACATATTGGGAATTAAGATCTATAGAGATAGATCAAGACGCTTGATTGGACTTTCACAAAGCACGTACCTTGATAAAGTATTGAAAAGGTTCAATATGGATCAGGCGAAGAAAGGGTTCTTGCCTGTATTACAAGGTATAAAGTTGAGTCAGACTCAATGCCCGACCACTGCAGAAGATAGAGAGAAAATGAAAGGAGTTCCCTATGCTTCAGCTATAGGCTCTATCATGTATGCAATGCTGTGTACCAGACCTGATGTGTGCCTTGTTATTAGTTTAGCAGGGAGGTACCAAAGTAAACCAGGAGTGGGTCACTGGACAACGGTCAAGAACATCCTGAAATACCAGAAACGGACTAAGGATATGTTTCTCGTATATGGAGGTGACAAAGAGCTAGTCGTAAATGGTTACGCCGATGCAAGCTTTGATACTCGATCCGGACGATTCTAAATCGCAAACCGGATACGAATTTTTATTAAACGGTGGAGCTGTAAGTTGGTGCAGTTCTAAACAAAGCGCCGTGGCGGGATCTACATGTGAAGCGGAGTACATAGCTGCTTCGGAAGCAGCGAATGAAGGAGTCTGGATGAAGGAATTCATTTCCGATCTAGGTGTTATACCTAGTGCATCGGGACCAATGAAGATCTTCTGTGACAATACTGGTGCAATTGCCTTGGGAAAGGAATCCAGATTTCACAAGAGGACCAAGCACATCAAGAGACGCTTCAATTCCATTCGGGACCAAGTCCAAGTGGGAGACATAGAGATTTGCAAGATACATACGGATCTGAATGTTGCAGACCCGTTGACTAAGCCTCTCTCACAAGCAAAACATGATCAGCACCAAGACTCCATTGGTGTTAGGATCATTACTTTGTAATCTAGATTATTGACTCTAGTGCAAGTGGGAGACTGAAGGAAATATGCCCTAGAGGCAATAATAAAGTTATTATTTATTTCCTCATATCATGATAAATGTTTATTATTCATGCTAGAATTGTATTAACTGGAAACACGATACATGTGTGAATACATAGACAAACATAGTGTCACTAGTATGCCTCTACTTGAACTAGCTCATTGATCAAAGATGGTTATGTTTCCTAACCATAGGCATGTGTTGTCATTTGATTAATGGGATCACATCATTAGGAGAATGATGTGATTGACTTGACCCATTCCGTTAGCTTAGCACTTGATCGTTTAGTATGTTGCTATTGCTTTCTTCATGACTCATACATAGTTCCTGCAACTATGAGATTGTGCAACTCCCCTTTACCGGAGGAACACTTTGTGTGCTACCAAATGTCACAACGTAATTCGCAAAAAAAAACGTCACAACGTAACTGGGTGCTTATAAAGGTGCTCTACAGGTGTCTCCGAAGGTACATGTTGAGTTGGCATAATTCGAGATTAGGTTTTGTCACTCCGATTGTCGTAGAGGTATCTCTGGGCCCTCTCGGTAATACTCATCACCTAAGCCTTGCAAGCATTGTAACTAATGAGTTAGTTATGAGATGATGTATTACGGAACGAGTAAAGAGACTTGCCAGTAACGAGATTGAACTAGGTATTGGATACCGACGATCGAATCTCGGGCAAGTAACATACCGATGACAAAGGGAACAACGTATGTTGTTATGCGGTTTGACCGATAAAGATCTTCGTAGAATATGTGGGAACCAATATGAACATCCAGGTTCCGCTATTGGTTATTGACCGAGAATAGTTCTAGGTCATGTCTACATAGTTCTCGAACCCGTAGGGTCCGCACGCTTAACGTTATGATGACAGTTTTATAATGAGTTTATAAGTTTTGATGTACCGAAGGTTGTTCAGAGTCCCGAATGTGATCACAGAAATGACAAGGAGTCTCAAAATGGTCGAGACATAAAGATTGATATATTGGATTACTATATTCGGACACCGGAAGTGTTCCGGGTGTTTTCGGAGAAAAATCGGACTACCGGAGGGTTACCGGAACCCCGCCTGGAAGCAATGGGCCTTGATGGGCCCTATTGGAGAGAGAGAGGGGCCGGCCAGGGCAAGTGGCATGCCCCCTCCCCTTGAGTCCGAATAGGACAAGGAAGGGGGGGCGGCGCCCCCCTTGCCTTCCCCCTTTCCCACTCCTTCCTTCCACCTCCTTGGAATAGGAAAGGGAGGGGGAAACCTACTTGGAGTAGGTTTCCCCCTCCTAGGGCGCGCCTCCCCTTAGGCCGGCCCCTCCTCCTCTCCCCCTTTATATACGGGGGCGGGGGGTACCCCATAGACACACAAGTTGATCTACGGATCGTTCCTTAGCCGTGTGCGGTGCCCCCCTACACCATAATCCACCTCGGTCATATCGTCGTGGAGTTTAGGAGAAGCCCTGCGCCGGTAGAACATCATCATCGTCACCACGCCGTCGTGCTAACGAAACTCATCCCCGATGCTTCGCTGGATTGGAGCCCGGGGGACGTCATCGAGCTGAACGTGTGCTAAACACGGAGGTGCCGTACGTTCGGTGCTTGGATCGGTCGATTCGTGAAGACGTACGACTACGTCAACCGCGTTGTCATAACGCTTCCGCTTACGGTCTACGAGGGTACGTGGACGAACACTCTCCCCTCTCGTTGCTATGCCATCACCACGATCTTGCGTGTGCGTAGGAATTTTTTTGAAATTACTGCGTTCCCCAACAGAAATCCATCGAAGATTGGGTCTAAAACCAATGCGGCGAATCCGCCGTGGCGTATACTGGTGGGGTGGTCCCTTCGATCAAAGGTGATCGGGCAGGAGGACCATGGGTTGAACATCAGGGCGACTGGCTCCATCGCATATACATCCCTGAGTGCACGCTTCCGCTCCCTCTTGGGTGTGTGGGTTGCGTATATCATGTTCACCGTCCGCACTTGTGGGGGGAAGCCCTTCTGTCCTCTATTGTTCGGCGGCCGGGTCTCTTCCTCGTCATCGCTATGCAGCCCCTTGTCATTGTTTTCGGCAATTAAGTTGCCTGCCTGCTTGAATACCCAACAATCCCTGTTGGTGTGGTTAGCTGGCTTTTCGGGGGTGTCGTGTATCTGGCAAGAGCGGTCGAGTATTCGGTCCAAATTGGACGGACCCGGAGTGGTTCTTTTGAATGGCTTTTTCCGTTGACCGGGTTTGGAGCCTCTGAATCCGGCGTTGACTGCCGTATCCTCAGTGTTATCGCCGTTAACGCGGCGTTTGTTCTTGTTGCGATGCGACCTGCCATTGCGGTCCTTGGTATCCGGACTGCCAGAATTTTTGCTGAGGTTGTTACTGCGGGCTAGCCAGCTGTCCTCTCCCGCGCAAAAGCGGGTCATGAGTGATGTGAGCGCTGCCATGGATTTCGGATTTTCCTGTCCTAGGTGCCGGGCAAGCCACTCGTCGCGGATGTTATGTTGGAAGGCTGCGAGGGCCTCTGCATCCGGACAGTCGACGATTTGATTTTTCTTTGTTAAGAACCGTGTCCAGAATTGTCTGGCCGATTCGTCTGGCTGCTGAATTATGTGGGTTAGGTCATTGGCGTCTGGTGGTCGCACATATGTGCCCTGGAAGTTATCAAGGAATGCGGCTTCCAGGTCCTCCCAACACCCAATTGATTCTGCTGGCAAGCTGTTAAGCCAATTCCGAGCTGGTCCTTTAAGCTTGAGTGGGAGGTATTTGATGGCGTGAAGATCATCACCGCGGGCCATGTGGATATGAAGGAGATAGTCTTCGATCCAAACCGCGGGGTCTGTTGTGCCATCGTAGGATTCGATGTTCACGGGTTTAAACCCTTCGGGGATTTGATGATCCATTACTTCATCCGTGAAGCATAGTGGGTGTGCGGCGCCTCTGTATTGGGCTATATCACGACGTAGCTCAAGCGAGCTTTGTCTACTGTGTTTGGCCCTACCGGAGTTGCAGTATCCGGCACGACGGTCGTCGGGGCGCCCACGCGATCCGTAGATCAATCTTGATTGTCTTGCCTTATCCTCCAATATGTCTCGCAAGTCCGGCGCATTCCCCCGTGGCTTCATACTTTTCGAGCGGTGCCGGGGTACGATTCTAGTGGAGGGCCTAGAGGCCTCTCTGTCGCGGCCACGAGGTGGTCGGTCAGCCATATTGTGCGCTGGTGATTCAGGTTTATATGCCTCCTCCTCTAATCGGGGGAGCAACTTGCGTTTGGGGTAGCTTTTGGAGGGGCGTTCGAGTTCATGCTCTTCGGCCGCAAGGACTTCAGTCCATCTGTCGGCTAGCAGGTCTTGATCAGCTCTAAGCTGTTGCTGCTTTTTCTTGAGGGTATGTGTCGTGGCCATAAGCCTGCGTTTAAAACGCTCTTGTTCGACGGGATCCTCAGGCACGACGAATTCGTCGTCGTTGAGGCTTGCCTCGTCTCCGGAGGGAGGTATGTAATTATCATCCTCTACCTCTTCGTCTGCCGCTCTCTCATGAGGGCTGGCTTCTCCGTCCTCTTGTGCTGAATCTTGCTGGAGGGGGTTGTCTTCGGCACTCTCTGGGGTGTTATTGTCTCCAGTGCCGGAATCTCCATTCTTGCTATGGCGGGATTTAGAGCGGCGCCGCTGACGTCGGCGCTTAGGTTGTTTCTTGGAGGGATCCTCCTCCGCTGTTCCATCGCCATTCCCGTCCTTTGGGGTGTCCACCATGTATATGTCGTATGACGAGGTGGTCTTCCAGTGCCCCGTAGGCGCTGGTTCTTGGTCGTCTCCGGCATCGTCGTCCATACCATCGATGTCTTCGGAGTCGTAGTCTAGCATGTCGGTTAGATCGTCGACAGTGGCTACAAAGTGGGTGGTGGGTGGGCTTTGAATTTCTTCGTCGCCCGCATCCCAACCGTCCTGACCGTGATCCGGCCAGGGCTCTCCTGATAGCGAGAGATACTTTAGCGAATTCAGAATGTCGCCGAAAGGTGAGTGTTGAAAGATGTCCGCGGCGGTGAACTCCATGATCGGCGCCCAATCGGATTCGATTGGAGGGGGCGCGGGAGGTTCGGAGTCCGGCGAGGAATCCGGCACCTCGGAGTCACGAGCTTCACAAGGGACAAGGTCGGTATTCAGATCCATCGTCGTAGGTGCAGCAGCCCCCGAGGCGGTGTCTAGCCACCCATCCTCGATCTGCGCAGTCGACTCCGAATTAGGGATCATAGCGGACTCGTGTGCGGCCTCCAGGGCACTGTCCAGCAGTAGAGCTAAATCATGCCCATCGAGACAGTGCAGCGCGCTCGGCTGTGGCTCAAATCCATCGAAGATCAAGTCTCCGCGGATGTCAGCCGTGAAATTCAAGCTTCCGAATCTGACCTGGTGGCCAGGGGCGTAGCTTTCAATCTGCTCCAGGTGGCCAAGCGAATTGGCCCGCAGTGCAAAGCCGCCGAATACAAAGATCTGTCCGGGGAAAAAGGTCTCACCCTGGACCGCGTCGTTGATGATGATCGAAGGAGCCATCGGGCCTATAAGCGACGACACAGAGGAACTCTCAATGAAAGCACCAATGTCCGTGTCAAAACCGGCGGATGTCAGGTAGGGGGTCCCGAACTGTGCGTCTAGGCAGATGGTAACAGGAGTCAAGGGACACAATGTTTTTACCCAGGTTCGGGCCCTCTCGATGGAGGTAAAACCCTACTCCTGCTTGATTGATATTGATGATATGGGTAGTACAAGAGTGGATCTACCACGAGATCAAGGAGGCTAAACCCTAGAAGCTAGCCTATGGTATGATTGTTGTAGTTGTGTCCTACGGACTAAAACCCTCCGGTTTATATAGACACCGGAGAGGGCTAGGGTTACATAGAGTCGGTTACAATGGTAGGAGATCTACATATCCGTATTGCCAAGCTTGCCTTCCACGCCAAGGAAAGTTCCATCCGGACACGGGATGAAGTCTTCTCTCTTGTATCTTCATAGTCTTGGAGTCCGGCCGATGATGATAGTTCACTTATCCGGACATCCCCTAGTCCAGGACTCCCTCAGCCACCTTCATAATTCTTCCATACATGTCACTCTTGGTTCATTGCATATCCCGGTACACCGCCGGAGGCATTCATATAGAGTCATATCTTGTTCTAAGTATCGAGTTGTAATTTTGAGTTGTAAGTAAATAAAAGTGTGATGATTTTCATTATTAGAGCATTGTCCCAGGTGAGGAAAGGATGATGGAGACTATGATTCCCCCACAAGTCGGGATGAGACTTCAGACTTTATAAAAAAAGGCCAAATAAAAAAAAGAGAAAGGCCAAAAAAAGAAGAGAAGAAAGAGAGAAGGGAAAATGCTACTATCCTTTTACCACACTTGTGCTTCACAGTAGCACCATGATCTTCATGATAGAGAGTCTCCTATGTTGTCACTTTCATATACTAGTGGGAATTTTTCATTATAGAACTTGGCTTGTATATTCCAATGATGGGCATCCTCAAAACGCCCTAGGTCTTCGTGAGCAAGCAAGTTGAATGCACACCCACTTAGTTTCTTCAACGACGTCGTCTTGGTCGGGAGACGCCTCCCCGTCCTCAACGGCGTCGTCTTGGTCGGGAGACGCCTCGATTGCCATCTCCGCCCTCCCCTGCTCCCCCTCCTCTCCGGCATTGAGGTCCGAAGGCGCCCTCTTGGCCCGCCCCCCATCTTTCTCCTCCTCCTCCTCCTATGGTTCAAGGCCAAGAAACGCCTCCCCCTCCTCTGGTTCAAGGCCAGGAGACACCTCCCCTTCCTCAACAGCGTCGTACTAGTTGGGAGACGCCTCGATTGCCATCTCCGCAGTCCCCTACGACCCCTCCTCCCCGGCATTGAGGTTCGAAGGCGCGCGATTGGGCCGCACCCATTCTTCTTCCTCCTCCTCGCTGCTGTCTTGGCCCTTGCCCCTCAGCTGGTGCTGGTCCTGGTGCTGGTGCTCGGTGGTGGTCCGGAGCGCGGCGGCCTGGTGCGCCTGGAGCTGGCGGAAGTGGAGGGCGATGGGGACTGGAGGGAAGAGATGTGTGCGTCGACGTCGGCCCAGATGAAGGGGATGGGGATGGGGGAGGCGGCGAGAAGGCGGTCGAACGACTCCCGGAGGCGCTGCTTCTTGGCGGGGAGGGTGGCGATGGCGGCCTCCAGCTCCGACGTCGCCGTCGCTGTCGCCATCAGAGGCCGGCCGATCGGTCAGTCGGGCTCGCCGGAATGGGGATTCCGGGAAGGGACTGGGGTTTTCTTGCCGGACGGCGGAGGGGTTGGTTGGTTGGGGTTTAGAGAGAGAGAGAGATGGTGGGTGCGTGTCAGCAAGCAAGCAAGTTGGATGCACACACACTTAGTTTCTTTTATTGAGCAAGTTGGATACATGTATAACTCTAGTGCATCCATTGCATGGCAATCCCTACTCACTCACATTGATATCTATTAATGGGCATCTCCATAGCCCGTTGATATGCCTAGTTGATGTGAGACTATCTTCTCTTTTTTTTGTCTTCTCCACAACCACCATTCTATTCCACATATAGTGCTATGTCCATGGCTCACGCTCATGTATTGCGTGAAAGTTGAAAAAGTTTGAGAATACTAAAGTATGAAACAATTGCTTGGCTTGTCATCGGGGTTGTGCATGATTAAATAATTTGTGTGATGAAGATAGAGCATAGCCAGACTATATGATTTTGTAGGGATAGCTTTCTTTAACCATGTTATTTTGAGAAGACATGATTGCTTTGTTAGTATGCTTGAAGTATTATTGTTTTCATGTCAATATGAACTTTTATTTTGAATCTTTTTGGGTCTGAACATTCATGCCACAATAAAGAAAATTACATTGAGAATTATGCTAGGTAGCATTCCACATTAAAAATTCTGTTTTTATCATTTACCTACTCGAGGACGAGCAAGAATTAAGCTTGGGGATGCTTGATACGTCTCCAACGTATCTACAATTTTTGATTGTTCCATGCTATTATATTACCCGTTTTGGATGTTTCTAGGCTTTACTTTACACTTTTGTATCATTTTTGGGACTAACCTACTAACCGGATGCCCAGCCCGAATTGCTGTTTTTTTGCCTATTTCAGTGTTTCGAAGAAAAGGAATATCAAACGGAGTCCAAACGGGATGAAACCTTCGGGAGTAATCTTTTTGGAACAAATGCAAACCAGGAGACTTGGAGTGGACGTCAAGCAACAAACGAGGTGGCCACGAGGATGCCCGGCGTGCCCTAAGAGGGTGGGCGCCCCCCCCCCCACCCTCGTGGGCCCCTCGTGGCTCCACCGACGTACTTCTTTCGCCTATATATACTCCCGTACCGTGAAAACATCGAGGGGCACCACGAAAACCTAATTCCACCGCCGCAAACTTCTGTATCCACGAGATCCCATCTTGGAGCCTTCGTCGGCGCTCCGCTGGAGGGGGAATTGACCACGGAGGGCCTCTACATCATCTCCGAGGCCTCTTCGATGAGTTGTGAGTAGTTTACCACAGACCTTCGTGTCCATAGTTATTAGCTAGATGGCTTCTTCTCTCTCTTTGAATCTCAATACAAAGTTCTCCTCGATCTTCTTGGAGATCTCACTACTAGGGAAAAGCCTATACACAGAATCTTACCAGCAGCGCTCTTCAAAATACCACGCTACTGCTACTTAGCAGCAGCGCGTGTCTACCAAATGCGTTGCTGACTTGGAAGTAGCAGTAGCGCGTGTATCGCATACAGCGCTACTGCTATAGTTGCCATGACCTTGGCCCCCCGCTAGCTATAGCATGGCGCACTTTCTTCAGCGCTCTGCTACTCACATTAAAGAGCGCGCGTTTTGGCAAACGCGCTACAACTATCCCTACCTTATCCTCATGCACGACCGGCCCTCTCACTCACACTCTCACACTCTCGCCCACGTCAACCGTCGTCCTCCGTCGCCGCCGCCGCCGCCTTCGTCCATCCGCCGCCGAGGTACTCCCCTCCTTCCGTCCCTCCTCCATCCTCCTCGCACATCCTCCTCCTCTGCTGGCCGCCTCCCTCCTCCGCCGCCTCCTCCCTCCTTCTGCCGCCTCCTTCCTCCTCCGCCAGCAGCCCTCCTCCAACCGCCTCGACCTCGCCGCCCCTAGCTACCTCTCCGTCGCCCCCACCCCCTGCCACTAGTTAGTACTAGATTTAGTAGTAGTAGATGTTAATTTAGGGTTAGCTAGTACTAGATGTTGCTTAGTTAGTACTAGATTTTTAGTAGTAGTAGTGGTAGTTGAACTACTTTAGTTGTAGTTGAACTTGTTTAGTAAGTAAATTAATAAACTAGTTGAACTAGTTGAACAGAACTAATCTATTTTTAGTAAGATAATTAATATAACTAGTTGAACTACTTTATTTTTAGAAAGAACTAGTTTTTTCTATTTATAGTAAGTTTATATTTAGTATGAACTAGTTGAATTAATAAAACTAGTTGAACATGTCATGTTTGTTGTTAGTGATAACTTATATGGTTTCAGGTGACCTCCGATCCGTCGTCCCCGTCACCGACCCCCTCCGACATCCCCGCCGTCGTCCCAGTCACCGACCCCCTCCGACATCGAGGTGAGACCAGCCAAATATCCTTGTATATCTTGTGTTGTTGCTCAAATTGGATATGTGGTTGCCCAAGTGACCGTTCATGTTCAGTTTACATCTCCGAGTGGCCTATGTTTTGCCGGAGTGTTGATTAATTTCCGTTCCGGCAAATTTCAGGCTCTCGATATGTCCTTTTTTAGCAAAGGTCATGCCGGATTTTGTCGTGAATTCTGGCATGACTTGTGCTAGAATATGTACAAGTTTAATCTTTGAATTATGATTGTAGGAAATATCATACTCAATGGTCTCCCGGGGGAGTGTAGCTGGTGCCACGATGATCGAGGTATGTGTGACAGGTTCGTTCGGCTGGACGACGATCGGCGCTTCAGCATTAAGCTCGAGGAGACCTTCGATTGTGAAACGGTACGCAACAACGACAAGTGTTTTTTCTCCATTAAGCATGACTTCAACTATTTCAACGTCTAATTTTCATATTTTACAATTCGACTAGCTTATCCCATGCCATGCAAGACGCTATGTCTTGGAGAGGATGGGTTTTGAAGACCATGAAAATTTCGAAACAAAGAAAATACACCTAAGGACCCATCATGATATGGATTTTGAAGTAAATCTGTACAATGCTCAGAGCGTAACCCATTTTGGTTGCCAAAATTGGGAAGCACTTTGCAAAATGTATGGTTTTTATGAGGGTATGATTGTCACCATGGATCTTGGTGATCCTGACAGCGAGGAAGACAATATGGACATTTGGGTCCTTGTTGATACGCTTATGATTGTACCGCTATGTGAGTTTCTCAAACATAGTTATTAACTAATTTATATTGTTTATTTCAAAATAGTTGATAGCTTATTTCCATTGACAGGTTATTTTGATTCTTCAAAGACTGTGCGGAAGATGGTAGATAAAACCCACTACACCGAAGGCACCCAATTAACGTATAAGGAGAAAAATCATCTGATCGCATTTTGTACTCTTCTTGAGAATTACAATGACTATTATCGAACTCCTCCAAATTATGGTGAATACGTGCTACTAGTGCATGTGTTGAACAACGATAACTTCTCTAGAGATAACCTGGTAAGATTTTTTTAGTATTACGACATCCGTGCATTTTTTGCATACTTCTAAAACTAGTACATCATTGCTAACTACGAATTTATTATTATGTTTTTCAACAGAAACTCCCCATGGATTGTGTGCCTCATCTGATGTCTCTGCATGGTCGCCTCTCAGTTCTGAACATACTGCCAGGTAAATCTACGGAGCTCACCTGTGCATACCGGATTTCTAAAACCCGTGAACACATGATCATCAGAGAATGGAAGAAATGTATGGACATTCGTAAGGAGGTTCTTGGAAGTAACACTCAGCGAAAGGCAAGAATGGGAGACAGGCTAATCTCCATTCTCCATAATGGAGAGTCAGGGGCTATTTTGTTTTTTGTTATTTTACCTTAGAAAATGTAGTAGGTCTTAATCGAATGTAATAGGTCCTATGAGGTACAATATGTTTATTATGTGGTAATGTGTTAGAGTTGATAATGATGATCTTGAGGAGGTGTTATGTGATGTCAATGATGAAAACGATGATATTGAGGAGGTGTTATATGACAATGATGTATTATGATGCTAAGTTGTTAATGGTATGATGATGATGATGATATTATTATATCATTGGGTGAAAGAACATGGATTAGTTTCAAGTGGATGGACATCCACTTGAAACTAGTCCACGGTTCTTTCACCCCATGATGTAATAACTCATTATGATGTAAAAACAATCTCTAAATTCCTGTTGTATGAAAACTTGTGTAAAGGTGTATGAATACAACATGAAAAAGAAAAGAAATAAAATACTAAATAATAGTAGTAGCGCGGGTTAGGAGAAGCGCTACTACTAATTACCAGTAGCGATGTTCTAAAGAACCGCTGCTACTAAGTCAACTTAGCAGTAGCGCCTGTCAAGACGCGCTATTGCTAATTAAGCATTAGCTGTAGCACCTTATCAGTAGCGCTCCTGCCCGCGCTACCGATAGGCCCAAAACCCGCGCTGCTGCTAGGCTTTTCCCTAGTAGTGTCTATTTGATGTAACTCTTTTTGCGGTGTGTTTGTCGAGATCCGATGAATTGTGGGTATATGATCAAGTTTATCTATGAGAAATGTTTGAATCTCCTCTGGATTCTTTTATGTGTGGTTGCTTATCTTTGCAAGTCTCTTCGAATTATCAGTTTGGTTTGGCCTACTAGATTGATCTTTCTTGCAATGGGAGAAGTGCTTAGCTTTGGGTTCAATCTTGTGGTGTCCTTTCCCAGTGACAGCAGGGGCAGCAAGGCATGTA
Organism: Aegilops speltoides; assembly: GCA_021437245.1. Taxonomy (NCBI): domain Eukaryota; kingdom Viridiplantae; phylum Streptophyta; class Magnoliopsida; order Poales; family Poaceae; genus Aegilops; species Aegilops speltoides. Next base: position 546,442,453 of record CM038143.1, read on the forward strand.
TTATAATTTTGCCATCGAGGATAAAAAGATGGGGTTTATATCATATTGCTTGAGTTTATCCCTCTACATCATGTCATCTTTTTTAATGTGTTACTCTGTTCTTCATGAACTTAATACTCTAGATGCAGGCAGGAGTCGGTCGATGTGTGGAGTAATAGTAGTAGATGCAGGCAGGAGTCTGTCTACTTGTCACGGACGTGATGCCTAGATACTCTCATAACTGCACTTTTCTATCAATTGCTCGACAGTAATTTGTTCACCCACCGTAATACTTATGCTATCTTGAGAGAAGCCACTAGTGAAACCTATGGCCCTCGGGTCTATCTTTTATCATATAAGTTTTCCATCTACTTTTATTTGCATCTTTTACTTTCCAATCTATATCATAAAAATACCAAAAATATTTATCTTATCTTATTATCTCTATCAGATCTCACTTTCGCAAGTTACCGTGAAGGGATTGACAACCCCTTTATCGCGTTGGTTGCGAGGTTCTTGTCTGTTTGTGTAGGTGCGTGGGACTTTTCAGGAGCCTCCTAGTGGATTGATACCTTGGCTCTCAAAAACTGAGGGAAATACTTATGCTACTTTGCTGCATCACCCTTCCCTCTTCAAGGGAAACCAACGCAGTGCTCAAGAGGTAGCATGCCGTTCAGTGGAGACTCAATCCTTCATTGGCAGCACAGTATGACATGCACTGAACCTGCCAATGGAGGTGCTTAGCGGCCCATAAGTAAAAGGTGATTTTATAGCCATGGTACATGGTTCCAAATGAGGTGTCACACGCCAAGAAAAGTAGCTAAGAACTTGGACTATGAGAGGACTAGAATATGCGGAAATGGGTGAAAATTAATTAGAGGAGGTGGGCATTGTCGGAAGGTCTACGTAGATGCGGTCAATGTCCAAACAATGGCACCAGGGGATCTATGTCGTGGCATGGGTGGTCGTTGTATAATGATTATGGCTTTTTCTCTATCAGATATGCAATTTTGAATAAATAATAATAGCTTTGTGCACCAATGTTTTAGGAGAGGAAGCAAAGGATACCTAGGTGACATGTGGTTTCTTGAGTGGCAGCATGGAAGCAGCAAGCGCACATGCAAGTATAGAAAACATACAATGCAAGTCAGACATGTCTCACGTGATTTGACCCAATAGTAAAACGATAATTCATTGTTATTTGAAACAATGTGCACAAATCAGAGTGCTCGTAAATATGCAATGTGAAATAAAAATCTAGAAGTTGTGTGTTCTAACCGTTCAGGAAAGAAACCGGAGGATATTGAGAAAATGGCATGCGGTTCCTTCCATACCGACAAGCGACAAATGATCAACAATCTTAATTAGACGGTGGTATGTTGGGGGTATGTAAGCAAATGGTCAATATCCAAATAGTGGAACCCAATGATCTATATCGTGACATGGTCGACCAATATATAACGATTGTACTTTTTGATCAGTCAGATATGTAGTATCAAATCACAATTAGGGACTTTTGCACACCAAGGTTTCGTGGGGAGGAAGCGAATAATACTGAGATGGCAACCTAGGCAATGATGTCACATGATTTTCTTAAATAAGGAGGAACACACTTTTTTTCAGTCTCATACGGTTCTTTATTTCTTCTAAATTGGCTCAAGCACAAACAACTAAACTTCGTTGTATAGAACATATGACAAAGCACATGCAAGTATAGAAAATATAAAATGCATGTAAGGTATGTATGTGGCTTGATCCAATATTCAAAAAATAAGATGTAAAAAAAATCAAGGGTGTCGATATATATGCAATGTGAAATAAAAACCTACAACTTTTGTGCACCAATTATTTGAGAATGAAACTGAAGGATATTTAGACAACGGCAAATGTTTCTTCCATGCCGGCAAGGGAGCACCAAGCTTAATTAGGCATGCCTCCCTCTATAGAGCGGAAACCGTACGTGGCTCCCAATGAGGTGTAATGCGCCAAAAAGGACAAACAATAACGAGAACTATATATAAAGAGAGGATTAAAGTAAAGTTGAGATTGACTCGAAGAATAAGAGGAGGACCATGGTTGGGGACGGTGCATGTAGGTGCTCATGCCCAAATAACAGAATAGGGTAGTGGCGGGGGTGGGGGGGGGGGTGATCTACGTTGCAACATGGTTGACCGTTGTGTAACAGTTAATATTTTTGCTTGGTCTGACATGCGTAATTTACAAATCAAGACCAAGAACTTTTTCCCGTCAAGGTTTTGGTGACGCGACACCGCAAAAAAAGGTTTTGGTCACGCGAAGGAGCTAGGCGATGATGTGATCGCCTGTCAAGGTTTTGGAGACGCGAATGAGCTAGGCAATGATGTGATCAAATGGTTTCTTTAGTGCGAAATTAAGAGCAACGAACTTTTTCTTCCTAGTACATCTTTGTTTCCCTTAAACACAACATTCTTATTTGAAGTATAGACGAAACAAGGATTATATGGATTCCTCGTACGCTACAAATCCATAATTGGTAGATCTGGCTAGCTAGCAAGCTAGCTTGAGCATAGACGAAACAAGGATTCTATGGATTCCTCGATCAGGCAGTGGCCTTGGTTGGCCTGGGGACATACTTGCGGAGCCAGATCTGACGATGCCCGATGGAGATCTTGACGAGCCTCTCACCATTGAGCACCAGCTTCACTATCGCCTCCGTCTTGAAGATGATCCGGCCATACATCGGCATGAGCCCCCCCTTCGTCTTCTCCATGAGCACCCTCACCACGAAGTCACCCCACTTCCTGCACCCATGCACCTCCAATCATAAGACATGATCATCACGCATGCAAGCATGCAGATCTTAATAGATCCACGTATATAAACTTAATCATTCTCAGTGCACACTTACTCTCTGAAGTACTCAAAGATCTCCTCACGGTGCGGGGGCATGCCCTTGGAGAAGGTGATGAACATGGAACGGCAGTCCTCCGGCACGGCCACAGGCTGGTTGTAGGGTGCCATGAGCTCTGGCGGGTTGCCCACTAGCCCAGTCTCGGACTTCCGGAGCAGGACGTGCAGGCGGTCATCGAAAACGAACTTGCCGGCACCGTCGAGGAAGTGGGCGACGCTGCGGACGACGAGGTCCTGGTGGAAGGCGAAGAAGCCCGGGTCGATGCGGACGCCGCCTTGCATGCAGAGTGCAGAGATGAGCGGGATGGGCGGGAGCACGGGCACCTGTGTCGGAAGCACTTGAGGACGGCGTTGGCCTCTTCAGCCACGACGGCGACTGCGTCGGGGCCGATGGCTGGGACGAAGTGGATGGCGGAGATGGCACCCTGGTCCAGCCACACCAGCAGCGCCACCGCGTTCTGGGCCTTCTCCGGGCTGCCGCACACGGACAGGAGCCGCTCGTACGCCTGCCGCACAATGCTGTACATGTACAACACCTCGCGCAACGTCACGGCCGCCATGGTTGCTCTGGTAAGTTGGTTGCTTACACTGGCCGGCCGGAGAAGGTAGTTAGCTAGCTCTAGCTAGGCGGTGGATGGCCTGCTGGAGAGGAGCGAGAAAGACATGATGGGTCAATGGGGAATGGGCCGGTATTTGTAGGTTCTCCTGCTCCTGGAAACAGCTCTGTTTGAATCAGTTTCGAACGCCAGCGTACACGTAGTTGCTCTTCTCGTTTGCTGGTTTTACATCCTTTTTTGATTTTTAGTTCGTTTTACATCCTAAAACGTATACACTGTCATTGTGTAACCACTTTGGCTGTGGTGCAGCACTTGTATATCCTTCTAAATTTGCATTACCTTTTCTGGTACCGGTTAATGTTATACTCACCCGTGTTCACATGTTATACTATTCTTTTCGATTTTATATACGCACACATATAAAGCACATTATAATTTCTTACTTTCTATATAAACTTTGTTGTCTAGACCCATCGACGACTTCCACCATCTAGCTACCTTTCCACACGCATCCTTGACCCACAATCCATATATAGCATCAATGGTGCAAGCATCAAGTCGAGCTCGCTGCACCCTAGTTATATGGGTGCGACTATGTGCCACCCGCAGCGAGTCCTAGCCATGGCTTACCTGCAGGGAGCCGTACTTTTTCACATCCTAATGGATTAGCTTGGTTTCACATCCTTCTATGTCGTAGTAAAAACAGTAGAAAACTAGTAAAAACTGAAGATAAAAATCAAAACCAAGAAATAAAGAAAACAAAGAAAATCAAACAAAACATACAACGAAAAGGACAAAAAAGGAGGAAACCTGAAGGGAATAACAAAAATACTATGAGAAACGGAAGGCAACCGTGCAAAACGGTGGAAACCAAAAAAGCCGAATTACAGTAAAAGGTTGACCTAGTAGAGCGCCCGCCAGAGGTGAGACGTAACTCCGCCTTGCAACTGACTTATATAGCTCTGGCGCGATTCGATTGAGAGCTACCTTTTTTAGGCAAGATCGCGAGCTAGCTACAATGACAGAGCTTCTTCTGGGCCACTTCTTCCTACCCTTAGATTTTTTTTCTTCTGAATACCCATTGTTAAATGGCCTAAATATGTTCTAAAACCAGTCCCAAACTTGTTTTCTTGCCCTCAAATTCCATTTGCCCACCTGGAACACCGCCCAAGCTCCGCTATTGGGGAGATCATCCGTGTCACATCCCTAGATCTGGTATGACCTAGGCTAGCCTTTCATGTGTGCATCATGTTTATATTCCATTTAAATTTGAAATGAGGATTGGAGAAACCCTCAGAATCATTTTTGAAATGACCCAAATAAAAATTTCTCCAAAAGGGTCCAAGAAAATGCTCATGTTGCCCTCTGAAAATATTGGACAGAGATAAAAATCAAACCAATATTTTTAAGAGCTCACAAGTATTTATTTTAGGCATTTGGAATTAATGCATAAATATTTGCACTGGAAATATATTAGTTATATATATTAATATATGTCCAAAAATTATGCCACTTGCTGAGGAGCTCTGGAATAATATAGTTAGCTCCTGCAAAAATGGGCATAAGGAAATAAAATGATTTAGTATTTTAATTAAATCAAACATATGTCAGAAAATTAGAAAACAGAATAAAAGGGAGACTTACCTGGCGCCTAGCTCCTGTGCTGGCCCAGCACTGTGCGGCCTGGCCAGCCAGCTGGCCAGCCCGCCTCCTCCTCTGTCGTCTTCTCCCCCTCGCCAAGCAGCTGCGTGCCCGCGCCACAGCCGGCCGCGGCGACGCGCCCGGCCACCTCCTGCTTCTCCCTTTCGTCGCCCTGGACGCCCTGGAACGACGCCACGCGCCGCCCCGGTCCTCTCCCACTCTCTCTCGCTCTCCCTCCTCCCCTGGACCTCTTCCTCTCCCCGCGCCCGGCGCTTGCCGCCGCCGCCGCAGCTCACCGCACGACGCTCCCGCCGTTCCCTCGACCGCCCGTCATGCTTATGAGCTCGCCATCGTCTACTACGCCTCGGCGAAGAAGCAAGCCCGACGGCCTCCATCGCCCTTCTCGCCATCGTCTTCCTCCTCGGGCTCCGCCGTCCGCCGCCGTCGATTCGCCGTCTCCAGGTCTCCCCCGAGCCCGCTGTGCTGCTCTGCGTGATCGCCGTGAGCCTCTCCCTGCTTCCCCTCTCTTCTCCCCCTCGCTCCCGCGTCGTAGCCGTCGCTACCACCATGGCCGAAGCCATCGCCGCCGCAGCTCCTCGCCGTCGTGGCCAGAGCCACCGCAGCCCGTGCCTGCACCTGCCACCGAGGTCAGCACGTCTCCAGGAGACGAACGCGACCAACCCCGGCCCTTGCCGTACCCCGTAGCTCGCTCCCGCTCGAGGCCGAACCCCGGCCGCCGCCCCGAGCTTCGCTCCGGCGAGCTCCGGCGCCCCCGTAGCCTCCAACCTGCTTCCCTGGACACGGACGACGACGGAAAACGCCCCGGTGGTCTCCGCGTGACCAGCCGCCGCTCGTAGCGCAAGTCCGGCGAGTCGCCGCCGCATTGTTGGTCGCCGCCGGCCAAAACTCCGGCGGGCTGACGTGGTCCCTAGTTAGGCACTAATTACCCCCCCTAGAGACACTGACAGTGGGCCCCAGCGCCACTAATCTAAGTTAGATTAGAAATAACCCCCCTGTTAACTAACTGTGACACTGACGTGTGGACCCCACACGTCAGGTTTGACCTGGTCAGCGCCGTTGACCGCTGACGCAGTGCTGACGTCATGCTGACGCAATTATTTATTTTCTGGAATTATTTTTATACAGGAAATCCCAGAAAATATTCAAAACTTCAAAAATTCATATCAATTCAACCGTAGCTCAGATTGAAATAATTTATATATGAAAAATTATCAGAAAAATGCAACCTATCCATCTGTACCAGTTTCATGCATGAAAAACCAAGTTATACCTGCTGTACAAGTGAAACACTATAATGGCTTATATAAAGAGCTTATTTTGGAGATGCATTTGAACCTTTGGTTCAAATGGACTTCAAACCAAATGAATACTAGTTGCATTAGCTCAGTCAGCATCACATCTTCATGCCATGTTCATGCATCATATTGTTGCATATGCTTGTGTATTGATTGTTAGCACCGTTCCTTCTCGATAGGTCTTGCTCCGGAGACCATTCCAGAGTACCTGTCTATGAAGTAGTGCCTTCCTTGTTGTTCTACCAGGCAAGCAAACCCCCTTGTTCATTCCAATAAAATCCTACCCTCTCGCTCCTGCTCTCAGTTATTGCATTAGGACAACAACGATTCATCTGCTACTTTGTGCTGCGGTAGTTGAACCCATTCCTCTGCATGACCTGTCATTGCCACAGTAAATAGTTAAAACCCACTAGCATGTGTAGGAGTTGATTGAGCCCATGTTTTGTTCCTACCATGCTATGCCTGCTATTGCTTAGAGTTGTGTCAGGTTTGATTCATTGGGAATGAATTGGAGTGTTATGAGTTGTTCTGGTGCTGAGAGTTAAGCGTGTGAACACGATTTGGTAAAGGTAGCGGTGAGAGGCCATGTAGGAGTACATGGTGGGTTGTCTCACTGGAACCGTCCTTAAGCACTGAGTTCTATGTATGTTGTCCAATGACTCGATACTACCACACATTGGGTTCCGGTAACTCGGCCCCTCTCGACTTATTAACCAACTTGATCTCTGTCCAGGAGTCGCAACTAGTTTCTGGTGTTTGTAGGTAGTGTTAGTAGTCTACCAAGTGGCACCCGGCCAGGTGGGCTTGGGACAGACTAGGCACAGTGGCACGGTGTACCAAGTGGCACCTGGATGGTGGGCTTGGGAACCCTGCTCACATCGTTTGGGGCCGTGAGCGACACCCCGGCCGGATCTCCTTGCGGATAGAACCCGAATAGGCAATAAACCTGGGCTAGAGTCTTGTGTGGTTAGTCAGGTCGTGGCCGACTCCCTCGCCAGGCTTCCGCTTGAAGGTTGCCGAGATACACGACGTGTACATGGTGGTAAGTGGCGAGAGCGTGTGTGAAGAAGTACACCCCTGCAGGGTTAACATGATCTATTCGAATAGCCGGGTCCGCGGATATGGACTTCTTGGATGCTTACATGGTACATAGACAACTTGAAGTGGATACAATAAAATGCTCAAGAAAAGTGTGAGTACTATGGATGGCCTTCTCGTAGGGAGACGGGGATGAATCCATAGTAGTGTATTGTGTGGTGATTAGTGGACTCGTGTGCGCCATATCACCTCAAAGAAGTTCTGGTAGTCGTAGAACAGGTTAGCCACAGAGTCAAAGCTGGCTTGCTGCAACTAAACCCCACATTACCCTCTTGATACAAATGCATGTATGATAGGATCTGATGTAAGTCTTGCTGAGTACCTTTGTACTCATGGTGCTTTATTTATGTTTTTGCAGCGGAGACTTCGGTCTTACTAGTGTTCTCGTGGACTTCGACGAGTAGCTTGTACCTCAGCTACGATCTTGATCGGATGTTGTAGATAGTCAGGCTCTTCAGCCTTTTTCTTTTGTAGATGTCTATACCCAGACATGTAATGCTTCCGCTTGTTGCTTGTATGCTCTGTATGATGGGTCTTGTGACCCCTGTTTGCAATAAATGCTATGATGGCTCTTCTGAGCCTTTATCTATATGAGTTGTTGAGTTATGATGTGATGCCATGTTGTACAGCACATACTTGCATGTTATCGTGACGTGTAATGTGTATTGTTATGTGTGGGATCGACTATCTAGTTGTTTATTCTTAGTAGCCTCTCTTACGGAAATGTCTCCTAGTGCTTCCATCGAGCCATGGTAGCGTGCTCTGCTCCGAACACTTAGGCTGGCGGCATGTGTCCTTCTTCGTTCATGTGTCTGTCCTTCGGGAAATGTCACGCGATGAATACCGAGTCTGTTAGCCGCTACAGCCCGGTTCACCGGAGTCTGTTAGCCCAGTGCTACAGCCTGGATTCACTCGCTGATGACCGACACGTTCGATGCTGGGTCATGGATGCCTGTCCCTGTAAGTTTGTGCCACTTTGGGTTTACGACTAGCCATGTCAGCCCGGGCTCCTTATCATATGGATGCTAGCGACACCATCATATACGTGTGCCAAAAGGCGCAAACGGTCCCGGGCAAAGGTAAGGCGACACCCGTGGGGATACCGTGCGTGAGGCCGCAAAGTGATATGAAGTGTTACATGCTAGATCGATGTGGCATTGAGTCGGGGTCCTGACAATCCGGCAGATCCTATTTGACGGCTGCAGGCGTCAAGAGGACGAGCCTTCGCTAAGGCATGTCGCCACTTGGGCCGGCCGATGTACCGACTTGGTTCGCTGCTGTTTTCCCATTGCTTGGTTTTTTTTTTCATTTTTCTTCTATGGTTTTTTGCTTCCTGTTTTTTCGTTTTGGCCGGTTTTCAGTTGTTTTGTCCCTTTTTTTATTTTACTATTTTTTTCTGTTTTCACTTTACGGTTTTTCTTCCTTTTTGTTTTTATCACATTTTTTCTTTTTTCTTTTCTCTAGCTTTTCTTATGGTTTTTCTTCCATTTTTTGTTTTTGTTTTCTTTTTTATTTTCCTTATTTTATTGTGTATTATACAAAAAGTTCATCATATATTAAAACAATGTTCATCGTATATTTAAGAAAATGTTCACTGTATGCTAACAAAATGTTTAGCGTCTCTTAAAAAATGTTAATTGTGTATTTGAAAATTATTCACCGCACATCATAAAAATGTTCAACATGTATTTAAATGTTTTGGGCGTATATCACAAAAATGTTCAATGTGTATTTATAAATTGTTCAATATATATGACAGAATTGTTCACGGCATATAAAGTTGTTCATGTTTTTCAATTTTTGTTTATTTTTTGAAAATTTGTTCCCTTTTAAAGGTTTTCATTGAATTTTGAAATTCGTTCACATTTTCAAACAGTATTCGTATTTTTTCAAGAAATTTTGTTCACAACTTTTCCAAGAATGTTAAATTTTTTTTTAAAAAAAGAAGGACCTGATACCATAGCTATTACTTAAAAGTTTAGCGCTGCCTTTTAGCATGGTACTGTACCAGTCCGAGTGGTAAGGAAGTGTGCTTCGATACCAATGGTCGGGAGTTCGACTTCACTCGCCACCTTTTGTTTTTCGTGAATTCTAGGTTCGATGCTGCCAATGGGCCAGCCTGTTTGCGCGGGCTTCAACGAAGGCTCTACTGTTGGACGCACGATGGCATCCAATAGGAGCTCCCAGATCATCCGGGAGTCCACTGCCGGTTTAGAAACCAAGGTGCCAAAACCACCAAGGCCTAACAAGCGGAGACCAACCAAGAATCCAAGAGAGTCTCATCCTATGGATTAGTTTGGGTCAAGATCCTTATGTGTACTAGTAAATGTAGCATGTAGCTGTTGCGAAATATAATATTTTGCGAGGGAAATATGCAAATTTTATTTATTGTATAATTAAACGAGAAAGCTAATTTCCAGTCGACTGGATGTTAGCGACAGATCCGTATGACTTGATCATTGCTCATTGTGGATTGCATGACCTCGTGCACCCCACCCGGATCGCCTGCACATCCCACGTCTCTCCCACCCCCTCCCCCGACGCAGGCCTGTTCCATCTTCCTTTTTTCCCGACGCAGGCCCGTTCCCTCTACTTTTTTTCCTCACATGATCACATCCCGTCGGCCGATGTTCCCAAAGTAAGAGGACCATTTACCAATCACATCCTTGCCCACATTCCAAAAAAAATTGATAGCTTCCTGTGCTGGATAAGAATTGAACCATGTACCTCAAGTAGTAATTCCTACCACACAAACTACTAGCCCGGCTTCAGACTTGCTGTTTTTGAAACAAGTTACATGCTACTTGTTCTTGGTTAATACGATTTTGAACATTAAAAATAGTGGCCAGGTCAATGATTCCGCCACTCACAGTGATTTTTTTGACCTGGTTTTTTTTGTTGAAACATCCCCCAATAATGTCATGTGAATAACAAGGTCATTAACGCGTCACAGACCTGATAACTTACATACAAACACCATGATAACTCACACATCACAAACCTGATAGTTTATGTACCACGGTCCTCATAACTTTGGCAAGGGGGGAGGGGTGGTGATCAAGTATCCCCCAGTAATTTCTGTATGAATAGGGATGGTAACTCACACAATCGGAGACCCGATAACTTATGCACCTCGGTCCTGGTACTTCTCGCGAGGGAGGGGTGATGACATATACCCCTGGTAACTTTTATGTGAATAGCACGATAACTCACATATCATAGACCTGATAACTAATGTACCCGTCTTTCATAAATTTGGTGACGGGGTGGGGGGAGGGTGGTTGATAAAATATACCCCTAGTAACTTTTTGTTTGAATAAAACATGATAACTCGCACATCGCAGACCTGATAACTTAGGTGCCCAGTCCTGGTAACTATGACGACGGTGGTGAGGGATGGGGGAGGGTTGTTGATGAAATATACCTTCGGTAACTTTTTTGTCAATAGCATGGTAACTCATACATCATAGACCTGATAACTTAGGTATAAAAAAATCTGTAACTTTAGTCTCGAATAAAAAGTTATTGAAACATACCAAGGTTACCTCTATGCAAATCCTTTTTACCTAAGAGATTCATCCCCACTAACATATTTATCTTGACATGCACCTATGCCACCTCAGCCATCTAGGCACGTCATCTCTCCCAGATGTGTGTAACGATGACCCCTCTCTGTCCGCATGCCTAATTAAGAAAGACGTCAACTCTGAACATGCAGTGCGTGACACCAACGTACAGAACGAATCCAGCACCCTCTTGCCTAGCGGTAAACCACTTGGCCCATTGCATGTGCATGCTCCCATGTCATTAATAATTGTTTTAAGCGTAACAGATTACATATCCCAATCCTTCATCTCCTTCTCTAATAAAGTTTCACTAGGACGTCTCCTCAGGCCAGAACTCAAAAGCGGCGCCATTACACCATTTCCCTTCAACTCCCCGATGCCACCTAGCTTCCTCCAAATTAAAGCATATAACCCGTCCTTCAAAAGCACCAGTTTGGCATTGCATTGACTACAACTACATCTCGTGCTCTCTCCAAAACAATCAAACATTGATTCCTCTATACTCATAAAAAATACCTATCTTCTCCCCATCATGGGGTGCACCGGCTGGACAGCAATATCTGTGTGATGCTGCTCCTACGGCTCTGCCCGCCGGCCGCTCGCTGCCGCCGACTCTCTGGTTCTGGCACGACCGCCAGGCCGCCTCGCCTCTGATAGCTCATCAGGTTCCGCCATGACTGCCTCACCTCCTACAGCTCTCCGACTCCTACATGAATGCATCAGCCGAGATTCTCACCCGTTTTATTTCCCCGTGCTGGTGGGATCCTCAGGCACAACTATCGATCTCTTCGCATCCGACGACTTTCCTGGTTAGGCACAACTGGCTGTGCGCATTGCCCCGTGGTGTTGATTTCCCTTATGTCTTCTCCTGCCGTCTTCGTCTCCGTGCTAAGAAGCTAGCTCTATTGCCGCTGGGAGACTTATCTTTGTTTTCGGTCTGCAAGGAACGACCTCATGGCGCTTGACCCAGGTCTTGCAGTGAGCATTCATCTGCGGCAACAATAGCCTTTTTTACAAGCAAACCACACGCCTGGGGAGGAAGCCATTATGGTCGTTTTCGGTGCTCCTTTCTGTTGGTCATGCAAGACATCCAACTACGACTACAACAACAAGCGGCTCTTGTACTCAGTTCTTTGATTCTTTTCCTGTAAGTGCTACATATAAAGAAAAGATCACTACAACTGTACACAACCCGAAGAATAAATAACAAGTAGTAGGAAAGGAATTATGGTTTTAAGTGTCGATCTACTTTCACCTAAACACTTATTGATAGCATTTTTCTCCTGTATGATATGACATCCACTGTTCAAAAATATATATTTCAGGCAGCGTTTAGACTGAATTGGACAGTGAGCATAAACTTTGATACCCCAAGTAGTTTTTTCTATTTGAGCTTCAGGTTTGTCATTCAACTTTGCCACCTATCGACAGTACTTCAGAAATATCATTTGGTGACGGCCAAAATCTACTGATGCATGTATATCAATAGTTGTAACACACTCATTTTATCATTATGTGATGCAAGAAATATGTAAATAAATTTGTTCTATTTAAACATGTCCTAGATTGTACAAACTTTTGCGTGCATTTAATTTTTTTAGATAATGTTATGAAATTTAAACCTTTCAGCCTAACTATAGTATGTACATGAAAGGTTCAACATTATTAGCCGTAGTTCTTATAGATGAGTTGAAAAACCATTCCTAATATTCGGAACACCATTGATGCAGTGATAATTCATCAATAGTCCTTCTGCCTTACTACATTTTTAGTTTCTATCACATGAATATAATATAGTTGGTATTTTTCTCCAACTCTCTGTATATAACATAATTCTTTTAGATGACTTGGAATCTTTCTCTCACATTTCTCGCAGTAACGCGCGGGGCATCATCTAGTATCATAGTAATGTATGCATCCGGAGTTGATAACTTAGGTATAAATACCACGGTAAATTTGACCCAAGGGAAAGAAGTAGTTCAAAACACATCTTCGGTCACTTCTGTATAAATACCATGTTAATATACATATAACATAACCGATAACTTTACGGTAACTTTATGGTAACATTGGGTTCACGATTTTTCAATCAAAAATGAAAGTTTGAGCTATAAAAAATTGTACATTTTTGAAATAGTGAGAATTTACAATGACATCAGGTTTGCTGTGCTCTACTGCATTTGCGTGTGGAGAGAATGTCGGAGGAGCCATTTTTATGCCCCAGTAATTTCCATGTAAATAGGATGGTAACTGGCGTACCACATACGTGATAACTTATTTAGCCTAGGTCTGATAACTTTTGACCCGAAAAAAGTCATCGAAACATACCAACATGAGATCTAATTTCGGAGGTCTCGTTGCGACGAATCTTTTATATGAAAACGGTTTTTCAATCGAACCAATGGTTTGAGCTATAAAACATTTTGATTTTTTTTCTAAAGGGATCTTTGTTGACATCATCTTTTTATCTTATCTACATGGATGCATTGTTAATTGTGTTCAATATGTGCATTCCATGCACACAAAAGAGATATGCATGCGAGATTGCAGCGCAACGCTGCATGCGAGATTGCACCGAGATGATGAAATCGAGCAGAGAAGTATACACGCGGTCGTCCGTACCTGTCGCTAACGTCCAGTAGACCAGAAGTTAGTCACGCCCATAATTAAATTGTTATTGTTCATTAAATTGGTTTCTCTAAGATCCATACACACGCGTAGACATGGAAATATTACAAATATGCTAATTTCAAAATATTTACAGAGAAAGATATATACACATGGGTGGGTGTGGCTTTAAGTATCATCATTTAAATTAGGACTAGTGCAAACTGAGCTCGGATTGTTTGGTTCCTTGTGTGGAATTAACCCACTAGGGTTTAAGTCTTAGGCTTGGCAATGGTGGTCACATTTCCCTGGATATATTTCCGGCCTTCTGGCGATATGCTTTCAGAGGGAGGAAACATTCCCCTCGACCATGAAGGCATTTATAACGACTTCGTCAATCTCAAGATAATGTGCTAGCTGAGTCTCTTGGATGTGCTCATATGACTAGGCTGTGCATGCTTGCATTCATAGGGATGAGTGTATGACCGTCTGATCCAGATTGTGTTAAAAAAACTATGATTAGCGGGGTCGTGGAATTCATTAATAATTTATTTTTCCATCATGTAATTTTTATGTTTTGAAAATGGTGACTGTTCTAGAGGTTATACAGTTGCACGCCCCTCTCTCCGAACCTTGCATATAGATCTTCTCTCTCACCCCTCATTTGTTAACTGATTTCTCATCATTTATTCTATACTTTCTTGTCTTGCCATCTTCTGATGACCTACTACTCTATTATGTGTGTGTTCTCTACATGTAAAGGATTCTACCTGTGTTCTCCACATGTAAAGGATTCTTTGGACTAGCACTTTGTGAAAAAAAATCAGACTTAAAGTTCCAAAAATCAGCACGAATGGGCGAAAAAGAGTATACCAAGTCACCATTGATAGTGATGTACCGTCTCTGCTGACGAACAACATGCCCATCAATGGAGACCCAATCGTTCGTTGGTAGGATATATGTCAAGACATGGGTGGCTGTTGTGTAACAATGATGCCTTCTGTTCTATTTGATATGTAGTTTCAAATAGAAATATTAAGTTTTGTGCACCATGGTTTTTGGAGGGGGGAAAAAAGCCTAGGTGACATGTAGTTTCTTCAGTGGCGGCAAGGAAGCAACAATGACGCATGCAAGTATAGAAAACATACGATGCAAGTTGGTCGTGTCTCACATGGCTTGACCCAATAGTCAAAAACGATTCCATTATTACTTGAAATAGTGTGCACAAAGCGGGGTGCTCATAAATTACGTGCACTAACCATTTTGGAAAGAAATTGAAGGATATTAAGACAATGACACACAATTCCTCCATACAGACAAAAGACCAACAAGCATTATTAGGCAGTGCTATGTTGCATGTGGGGGGGGGTATGCAAGAAGGTGGTCAATGTATAGATAGTGGCACTCAGGATCTACGACGTGGTTGACTGTTGTTGGGGGGGGGCTGATAGGCAATGATCTCACATGGTTCCTCCATTTAGAAAATAATACCACCAAAAGTAAGGAGCAACAACCTTTTTGTTCAGTATCATGCAACTCCTTTTTTCTCTTAAATTGCCTCAAGCACAAACAACTAAACGACATTGTAGAAACACAACCAAATGATAACTGCCACACATGTGGCACGAAGTACTCCGTCCCCGACATTTTTTACAACTAATGTTGGCATCTAAAAGAAAAAGCAACCCCCCCGCTCCGCACAAAAAAAAACTGAAACTTGCTTGACCCACAGTCAAAAATAAGAAGTAAAATCAAAGGTGCTCATTTATATGCACCATGGAATCAAAACCTAGAACTTCCGCCCACCAACGATTTCGAAAGAAATGAAAGGATATTGAAACAATGCTAGTCGTTTCTTCCAAGCCAGCAATGGAGCATCAAGCTTATAATTAGGCATGTCTCTCTCCACGTAGTGGAAATGGCATGTGGCTCCCAATGAGGTATCATGCACCATAAAAAGGAAAGAGAAGTAAAGTTGAAATTGATGAGGAAAATCAGGGGGGCACGGTTGGGGGATGGCGAACGTAGGTGCTCATCTTTGAATAACAGAATGGGCAGGAGGCGGAAGGATCTATGTTGCGACATGGGTGACCGTTATGTACCAGTTGTGCTTTTTGTTTGGTCTGACATGTGTAGTTAAAAAATCAAAACAAAGAACATTTTTTCGCCAAGACTTTGGGAGCGGATGCGAGGTATACCGAGCTAGACGATGTCGTCGTCGAGTTTTTACTTTACTACCAAATTAATTAAGAGGTAACAAATGTTTCCTTCAAATCTCAAGCAATCCTTTCTAGTTTCTTCCCCTTAATTTCAATACAAAATCCATTTTGAAATTGTACCATACAAATCATTTGGTAGATCGGGCTAGCTAGCATGAGCATAGACAAGCATAGACGAGACGATGATGGATCGATGGAAGAGTGGATCAGGCGGCAGTGTTGGTTGGCCTGGGGACATACTTGCGGAGCCAAATCTCACGTTGTCCTATGGAGATCTTGACGATCCTCTCGCCGTTGAGCACGAGCTTCACGATCGCCTCTGTCTTGAAGATAATCCGGCCATACATAGGCATGTGGCCTCCCTTCGTCTTCTCCATCAGCACCCTCACCACGCTGTCACCCCACTTCTTGCAACATGCACGCAAATCATGAGACATGATCGAGTTCCAATCATCATGGTTCATCCATGCAGATCTTAGTAGATCCATGTGTATAAATAAACTTAATCAATAGATCGAGTAGTGTATGTCGGTGCACACTTACTGCTTGAAGTACTCAAAGATCTCCTCGCGGTGGATGGCATTTCCCTTGGAGAAGGTGATGAACATGGAGCGGCAGTCCTCCGGCACGGCCACTGGTTGGGAGATGTAGGGCGCCATGAGCTCCGGCGGGTTGAGAATCAGCCCAGTCTCGGACCTCCGGAGCAGGGCGTGCAGGCGGTCGTCGAATACGAACTTGCCGGCACCGTCGAGGAAGTGGGCGACCCCGCGGATGACGAGGTCCTGGTTGAAGGCGAAGAAGCCCATCTCGATGTGGACACCTCCTTGCATGCAGAGTGCAGAGATGATCGGGATGGGCGGGAGAACAGGCTTTTGGTGGCGGAGGCACTCGAGGACGGCGTTGGCCTCTTCTGCGACGACGGCGACAGCGTCGGGCGCCATGGCTGGGACGTGGTGGATGGCGGAGATGGTGCCCTGGTCCAACCACACCAGCAGTGCCACCGCATTATGGGCTTTCTTTGGGCTGCCGCACACAGACAAGAACCGGTCGTATGCCTGCCGTGCGACATTGTACATGTACAACACCTCGCACACAGTCATCGCCGCCATATGGTTGCTCTGATTATTTGGTTGCTCTTGCACGGGCCGTCCGGAGAAGTGGCGATGGATGACTAGCCTGAGAAGAAAAACTAGCAAGAGAGGAGCGAGGAAGGGGTGATGGGTCGATGGGGAATGGACCGGTATTTGTAGGTTCTCCTGCTCCTGTTCCGGCGACGTGGTTGCGCTCCTGATGGTGGAAGGTCTAATGAGGTGCCAAAAATGGGCTAGCGGGAAACAACTCCCTTTGAATCAGTTTCGAACGCGAGCATGTACACGTAGAGGCTCTTAGTTCGTTGGCTGGTTTTACATCCTTTTTTGATTTTTAGTTTGTTTTACATCCTAAAATGTATACATATGTCGTTGCTTAGCAACTTTGGATGTGGCGCAACACTTGTATATCCTTCTAAATTTGCACTATCTTTTTCTTGGTACTGGTCAATTTTAATATCAGCAGAGTTCACATGTTATACTTTTCTGATTGATTTCATTTACATATCTAGATGACATGGCATTGTGATTCCTTACTCTCTACATAAACTTTATTGTCGCTCTAGCTACCTGCTTCCCCCATCATCAATGGTGCAAGCGTCAAGTCAGGACACCACCGTGCCACCATTAGATTGTGAGCTAACTACACTGGCAGAGCTTTGTCAGGGCTATCCTGGGCCACTGCCTCCAAGCCCAAGATTATTCTTCTTCTGAATACCCCTTGTTAAATCGGCTAAATCTTTATGAAAACCTGTCCAAATCTTGTTTTGCTTTCCCACCTAGTCCATTTACCCACCAGGATTATGGCCTAAGCTCCACTACTGGGGAGCTAAGCCTGTCTATTTTTGGTTTTATGGAACCTCCTATATATAGAACTCAAACTAGGCTAGCCCAGCATCGAAATAGTGGATATCCGTATCAAAACAGTGAAAATTCTCAAACTTTTGTGCATGTGGTGGGGATCGAACATGGGACATCCTGATCGCACGTGCACGAACCTAGCAACTAGATCCAGCGAGCTTTCGTGACTAACGAGTACTCCCTCCGTCCTTGAAAAAGTGTATTTCCAACTTTGTTGTAAAGTCAAAAAAAAATATGTTTCATCGTATTTATACAACAATACAAACATTTATGCCATCAAATTAGTAGGATAGATTCATTATAAAATATATTTTTGTAATATACTTTTTTGGTTTCAAAAACATTATATTTTTGCACAAACTTGGTCATATTAAACTTTGAGGTAGTTTGACCCTCCAACAAAGTTAGAAGTGCACTCTTTGAAGGACGGAGGGAGGAGTGCGGAATGATAAGAACTATGAACAGGGACAAATGCTTGATTAACATTTTTCAAATATGAAATTAACATTTTTTAATACATGGCCAGCATTTTTTCTATACACATTTAATATTTCTCAAATATATGTTAAACAAAAAAATTCAAATGCTTGACTAACATTTTCTAAATACATGGCCACTTTTTTCACGCACATTGTATATTTTTTGTTTACATTTTTCATATACAGTAGAAACATTTTTTTATAAACATTAAACAGTTTTTCAAATGCTTGCTTAATTTTTTTTAATACATGGCCACATTTTTTCTACACATTTAGAAAAAATTAAAATGCTTGATTAAAATTTTTTCAATAGAAGATTAACATTTTTTAAACACATGGTCAACATTTTTTCTATAAGCATTTTAACATTTTCAAATGCTTGATTAACAATTTTCAAATACAAGTTCGGCATTTTTAATACACGGTCAACATTCTTTCTATACATATTTTAAAACAATTCAAATGTTTGATTAAATTTTTTCAATGCTTTTTTAACATTTTTTAAAATACCGTATCAACTTTTTCACACACATTGTAAATTTTCTTTATAGATGAGAAACAATTTTCATTATACACATTTAACATTTTTCAAATGCTTGGCTAACATTTTTTCATACATTCTATGTCAATTTTTTTATAATATTTTAATTTAAAATATCTGGCAGTATAACCAAAATAAAATTATGAAAAATGTGAAAAAAAACAAGGCCGTGGCCTCCCACGCGCTTTGAGGATCCTGACGCGAGAGCATGCCAGTTCTCGCTATAAGCGAGATATAGCGCTGCATCCCACTAGATTGGGACCTAGCTAAAATGGTAGAGAGGGCAAGACAATCCTGGGCCAATGCCTCCTAACCCAAGATATTTTTGTCTTCCGAATACCCTTGTTAAATGGGCTAAATCTTTAAGAAAACTAGTTTAAAACTTGTTTTGCTTGCCCTCCCAATCCATTTACCCACCAGTATTATTGCCCAAACTCCGCTACTACAGAGTTAAGCTTGCTGCCAGCCTGGGTGTCCATTGCCCGTTCAACCATCATGGTGCAAAATAACAAGGCCTAACAAAGCGGGAAACAACCTAGACTCCTAGAGTATCATCCCGTGGATTGGTTTGGTTCACATCAATGTGTGCATTAGCTGGCCTTTTCCAGCTCCGAAAATTGAAGAAGCAGGAGTTGAGAAATATTACAACGACATGCCACCGCTAAGTGAGTCTGTAGCATACAGGTTCACTCGTTCTGTTTCTCTCCCCAATATTTTTCTCTCCTGCCCGACCAGATGCACGGGGAGATGATGCTGGGTGCGAACGGGCCGAACGATTTCCCAAATAGACCGGGCCACATGCGCCTAAATGGGCTTGAGGCCTCGTACAACGACCAAATCGAGAAGCTGCCGTGCCGAACGATTTCCCAGTCGCCACATGATTTGAGAAGCCACACGAGAAGCCAGCTTTGAGAAGTTTTAGAGAAGCTGGGAGGTTTCAGAACACGCCCTAAGTAATACGGGCATTGCATGTGAAAACTTAGATAATCAAAGTATGGCCAAATGCTGACATATTTTCTTGTAATAGGTGTCTAATTTTTTTAGGCACATCGATGAACCATTAGATGCATATTGAGTTCTTTTAGCACATTCCATAAAAATATCAATTATAGCTGCAAAATACTTGAAAACGTCATGGTATATACTAAAAAACTCAGGTAAAATATATCTAGCACATTTTTCTCTAGGAAGTGTCTATTTTAGGTACTTCGTAATAAACTTAATATAAAAACATGAATACCTGATGTTACATCGCAAAGATAAATAGGATTTATGATGTACGTCTATAGCCTTGAATACAAAGAAATATAATCACAAAAGGAGAAAATCAATGACAGTTCTAATCTCTTCTTGTTTTTTCTCATGTTTAATTAACTACGCTCTTCAAGTTCTATAAGTTACTTCGCTACAACTAATGTTTTAGATGGAAAGAAAAAAATGTTTATGATAGTGAGACCATGTTCTTCCTTAAATAGCAGAGTTATTGTTACCGGTGCACTGTATGTTTATGTGTCCTACTAAATTTGGTAGAAGATATACAATACAATAGACACAGAAAGGAAAACAACTCCATATATATCAACAATGGATGGAAATGGTGCGGCAACACGCGCCTTTGCTTGTAGTATTAGGCTGGTATACTAGGGTGTCGATATATCAAGATGTCAACAACGATGGTGTTAGAGCCAAAGTGCTAATGATGTATTGTCAAACTGGTGTCGGTGGTTAGGACATTTCACACCATTTTCACTTCTCACTGTCAACACACACAAGTTCAGGGAGGCTATCTTTCTCACTATTTTTGTATAATAGATTTTAAAATGTATCTCTTCTCTTCAGTCGTATAATTTTTCCTAATAGTACACCATGTTCTTGTATAAAGCCCATAAGAGTTCTTCACATATATGTTTCATGCATGGGAGCATAATC
Organism: Aegilops speltoides; assembly: GCA_021437245.1. NCBI lineage: Eukaryota > Viridiplantae > Streptophyta > Magnoliopsida > Poales > Poaceae > Aegilops > Aegilops speltoides. Next base: position 546,463,223 of record CM038143.1, read on the forward strand.
ATGAATCCTATTTTATAGTATGAGTGATTCTCCCCCATCTCATCACTTGTTTGTCCCTTTTCTATCTCTACAATTCTTTCTGTCTCTCCAGTTACCATCTCCGGCAAGGTTAGTGTAAGAAGTGGAGATGTTCTCTATGGTGCTTTCGATTGATGACTCGTTTTGTGAGTCGGTTAGGTGCATAGGTTTGGTATGATCTAGCTGACCTTGATGAGCCACAAGTATATGGGATCAATCGTAGTCCTTTCGATAAGTAAGGGTGTTGAACCCAACAAGGAGCAGAAGGAATTGATAGGCAGGTGTCAGCCAGGCTTCACTGCAAGTGTTTTAAGATAGTTTTGGTACTTATTTGATAGCAAGATAAAAACTTACAAGGTAAAAAGTAAACATAGTAACAAAGTGCAGCAAGTGACCCCATCCTAAATTGTGCTAAGGACAAGCTAGTGGTGTTTCCTATAGTGGCTAAGCGCTCTTGAGGACATACGGAAATATTGCCAAGTTACTTTCACCGCGATTCATTGAATTAACATTGATTGTCTTGATAAGTGTTATGTGGGTGAACTGGAGCTAAGGTGTTGTCCTAACTTTAACAATAACCTACTGATGATTATACTCTCCATGCAAGCATCCACAACTAGAATAGAAATACTCCCTCTGTCCTTTAAATACAGTACTTCCAACTTTGTTGGAAAGTAGAAAAAAATGTTTGACCATATTTATACAATAATACACCAACATTTACGCCATCAAATTATTAGCATTAGATGCATTGTAAAGTATATTTTCATCATATATCTATTTGGTTTCACAACCATTTATTTATTATGCACAAACTTGGTCAAACTTTGAGATAGTCTGACCCTCCAAAAAAGTTGGAAGTACACACTTCCAGGGGCAGAGGGAGTAATTACGATAAATCTAACCCATAGAATTAAACAATTGGATTCATAATAGCCCCTTACAGAATAATTCACAAACTAGGGTTTGAGTCTCTATCACTCCCGCAACCCATCATCTACAAACTGATTCATCAATGCCTTCCAATATGCCCAAAGATGGTGAATGTTCATGTAGTCGACGTTCACATAACACCAGTAGAGGAAGAACAACAAAACATAATATCGAAACATGAACGGGAATTAACTTCACATGATTACTAGTAACAAGACTTCTCGCATGTCATCAAGAACTAATGGGAGTACTCACAACTCAAAAATATATGATTAAAAATCTGAACATCACAATCTTCCACCAATAAAACCATAAGAATAAACTACAAGATATAATCAACGTCTAGAAGCACTACCAGTCTGAAGTTTTATACAATGATTGAACACAAGAGAAGAACTAGGGGTTTGGAGATGAGATGGTGTTGATGAATATATGATCCCCAAGATAAACAGAGTGTTGGTGATGATGAAGGGTTAGATTCCGCCTTCCGGAGGGATGTTTCCCAGGCACAACCCCCCCCCCCCATGAGAGAAAAAGTGATCCCCCAAGTTTCGCGTCACATATTTTTATGATTTATTCTGGGGGAAATGTGATTATGTAGCCAAAGGACGTCGAGAGAGAAGTCACCATGGGCCCACATGGCCACACGACACGCCCTAGGGCGGCACGCCTCCAGGACGTGTGGAGCCCTAGCGGGTCCCCTCTGGCCCATTTTTGCTCCATAATTCATCATATATTCTGAAACAATTCTCCAAAAATCATGCTGCATTTTGGGCGCTGGGGAATTGATTTCTCTTCTGTTGCATTTTCAGGTCATACTTCCAGTAGTTCGGCAATGACCCTCTCTTTGTATTCCTTGTATTTTAAGAGAGATAAGGCATTATAATTGCATCATATTGTTTATCATTTAAATAGGACAAATTATACTAGGAAATAGTGATGCAAATGGATGTATCAACTCTCCCGAGCTAAGACTCTGCTTGTCCCCAAGCGAATAACAAGCTTAGTAAACATGACCACAAGTTTGTGAGAGAGGTGTCGATAATAACAAGTTTGTGCTATTCCCACTTAGTGCGGAAGTATTTGGCTAGCAGTGATCATAAAAAATGCCATATGTTGGAGGATCCATGATAATATAACTTCTATGCAAATACACATAAATATAACTCATCCGTTGTCTTTCTTGTCCAATGGTACATCTCCAACGTATCTATAATTTTTGATTGTTTCATACTATTATATTACCAATCTTAGATACTTTAAGGCAATTATATATCATTTTTGGACTAACCTATTAACTCAGTGCCTAGTGCCAGTTGCTATTTTTTTTGCTTATTTTTGGATTTTTAGGAAATCAGTACGAAACAAAGTCCAAACACGATGAAACTTTACGGTTATTTTTTCTGGACCAGAAGGGACCCGAGAACGTCCAGGAGGATGCCAGAAGATCTAGGGGAGAGCGACGAGCTCACCGGTGCGCCCCATGGGGGTGCCACCTAAGCTCGTGGGTCCCATGCAGCTCTGTTTGATCTAATGCCAACTCCATAAATTCACAAATATTCCAAGCCAATAGAGATCCACCCGAAACACTTTTTCCGCTGCCATAAATTTCTTTTTTTTCGTGATCCCATCTAGAGGCCTTTTCCGATACACTGTTGGAGGTGGAATCGATCATGGAGGGCTTCTACATCATCCTTGCTGCACCTCCAATGATGTGCGAGTAGTATATTTGCATCTGAGGGTTCACAATCACAAAATATGTCCAAGATATGTTCAAGATAGTATATTTTCATGTGAAATTTGTCTTTATTGTACTAGTCATTTATTAATTGTTCAAATGACCAATGTTGTATTTGTTAAATTTCAATAGATTTTACTTCCTAAACCCATTGTGAAGACACTAAATCCCATTAGATCAGCATATGAAATTGAATTGCAATGCTAGGATACACAAATAAAGGAAAAGCAAACAAACTACTCATGCTATTCTTTATTATAGATACTCTCAGCATCGGATACAACTAAAACACGAAGGAACAATAGGGCACATTGCAATCTGTTTCATACTACAAACTTTACTAAACCATGATAATAGATAATAGTAATGATAAAGGTTGTGATACCCAAAGCTTGAAACAATCTAAGGGTGGCGCCGATACCCAGCTACTCAAGTTTCCTTCTATGGTGATGGCGGTGGTGATGGAACACGCTTGTCATCCTTCTTCCAAGCCATAGATTTCCATCAAGAAAAGAAGAGGTGGAGTCCGAGATCTTGAAATTTGTAGCCAAACTCATCATCTTGAACTTGGTTTCATACTCATAGTTTTGATTATGCGGATCATAAATTTGAGCTTGGAGATCTTCAACTTTGATGTGGAGGCGATCAATTGCCTCCCATGTCTTGGTACTTTCCCACTTCTGTTCATGGAGCAATTATGTTATCATGGTGTGGTTTGCATCTAGACAACCCTCCACTATCCTCTGGCATTTGAAGAGTTCTTGCTCCACGTCCCTAAGCTTAGCCTTCTTGTGTCCCTCCTTCTTGGGCCCTTCAAGATCATTGATGTGCAACAACCCATCCCCATACTCCAAGGTTTTGGGATTCATCATAACCCTAGGGAGATAAGTGTTGATGACTTCTCAAAGAACTGATCCTTGGAGGAGCTTGACGATGACATAGCCATCTAGCTCTGAAAACCTTGACAGAAACAAGATTGTAACAAAACTAGCAGGAAAACTTCTCATACATATATCGAAACATTTGGGGGAATTTATAGGATTTTTTCTGTGCGAGACAAGCATACGGGAAAGAGACGAAGTCAGGAAGGTGCACGGGGGTCCCACACAGTCAAACGGCATGCCCTAGGGGGCACCACCAGGGCGCGTGGGCCCATGGTGCATCCTAGGCTCCTTCTTTCCCCCAAACATATTAAATATTCCAAAACTGATAGATATATTAGTATTTTATGTATTTTTAAAATAAGTCTACTTACCATACCACGTACCTATTCCTTTTCCGGGTTCTTGAGGCTTCTCGAATGGTTTCTTTTGTATGCAATTCCGGTCTAATTACTTGAAAAACGTCTGAATCAATGTTAATGGGATTACCTATAGTATAATGTTTTAGTCTTTGCCCATTAACTACCTTTTGTTTATCTCCTTTGGCGTTATTTATTTGATAGCTCTGGAAAGGTAAACTTCTTTGATGATATATGGACCTTCCTACTTGGAAAGAAGTTTGCCTTCAAAATGTCTGAAATGAGACTTGTACAAAAGAATTTAAAAGAAATGTTTAAATGTCATTTCTAAATCCTTTTATCATGCCATCTTATCTTTTTCTTTGAAACACTTGGCATTTTCATAAGCTTATGTTCTCCAATCATCAAGAGAACTCATATTAAATAACTTCTTTTCTCCAGCAAGTCTGAAATCATAGTTAAGATATTTAATTGCCCAATAAGATTTATGTTCTAGCTCAAATAGGTAAATCATGCTTTTACATAAACCATTTTAAAAGGGGACATTCCTATATGATTTTATAAGAAGTTCTATATGCCCATAGTGCATCATCTAGTTTCTCAGACCAATTCTTTCTAAATTTATTAACAACCTTTTGCAAGAACAATTTAATTTCTCTATTAATTAATGCAACTTTTGCAAGTTTAGCCCATGAAAAAGCATAATTAGATTTTATTTCAACAGCTAAAACTGATTTAAGCACAGGGATTGGACTTCACAAAGGAAAAAATAGATATAAATGCCCAAAAGCTCTTCTGACGAGTGAAAAAGAGTATACCAAGTCACTATTGACAAGTATAAAGTCTCCACTCAATAGTATCTACCATCTCTGCTGAGGAACGACGTGCCCTGATACGTCTCCAACGTATCTATAATTTTTGATTGTTCCATGCTATTATATTACCCGTTTTGGATGTTTATGGGCTTTACTTTACACTTTTATATCATTTTTGGGACTAACCTACTAACCGGAGGCCCAGCCCGAATTGTTTTTTTTTTTTCCTATTTCAGTGTTTCGAAGAAAAGAAATATCAAACGGAGTCCAAACGGGATGAAACCTTCGGGAGCGATCTTTTTCGAACAAATGCAAACCAGAAGACTTGGAGTGGACGTCAAGCAACAAACGAGGCGGCCACGAGGGTGCCCTGCGCGCCCTAAGGGGGTGGGCGCGCCCCCCACCCTTGTGGGCCCCTCGTGGCTCCACCGACGTACTTCTTTCGCCTATATATACTCCCATACCCTGAAAACATCGAGGGGCACCATGAAAACCTAATTCCACCGCCGCAACCTTCTGTATCCGCGAGATCCCATCTTAAAGCCTTCGTCGGCTCTCCTCCGGAGGGGGAATCGACCATGGAGGGCCTCTACATCATCTCCAAGGCCTCTCCGATGAGTTGTGAGTAGTTTACCACAGACCTTCGGGTCCATAGTTATTAGCTAGATGGCTTCTTCTCTCTTCGAATCTCAAAACAAAGTTCTCCTCGATGTTCTTGGAGATCTATTCGATGTAACTCTTTTTTGCGGTGTGTTTGTCGAGATCCGATGAATTGTGGGTTTATGATCAAGTTTAGCTATGAGAAATATTTGAATCTCCTATGAATTCTTTTATGTGTGGTTGGTTATCTTTGCAAGTCTCTTCGAATTATCAGTTTGGTTTGGCCTACTAGATTGATATTTCTTGCAATGGGAGTAGTGCTTAGCTTTGGGTTCAATCTTGCGGTGTCCTTTCCCAGTGACAGTAGGGGCAGCAAGGCACGTATTGTATTGTTGCCATTGAGGATAAAAAGATGGGGTTTATATCATATTGCTTGAGTTTATCCCTCTACATCATGCCATCTTTCTTAATGTGTTACTCTGTTCTTCATGAACTTAATACTCTAGATGCAGGCATGAGCCAGTCGATGTGCGGAGTAATAGTAGTAGATGCAGGCAGGAATCGGTCTACTTGTCACGGACGTGACGCCTATATACATGATCATGCCTAGATACTCTCATAACTATGCACTTTTCTATCAATTGCTCGACAGTAATTTGTTCACCCACCGTAATACTTATGCTATCTTGAGGGAAGCCACTAGTGAAACCTATGGCCCCCAGGTCTATCTTTTATCATATAAGTTTTCCATCTACTTTTATTTGCATCTTTTACTTTCCAATCTATATCATAAAAATACCAAAAATATTTATCTTATCTTATTATCTCCATCAGATCTCACTTTCGCAAATTACCGTGAAGGGATTGACAACCCCTTTTATCGCATTGGTTGCGAGGATCTTGTTTGTTTGTGTAGGTGTGTGGGACTTTTGAGGAGCCTCCTACTGGATTGATACATTGGTTCTGAAAAACTGAGGGAAATACTTACGCTACTTTGCTGCATCACCCTTTCCTCTTCAAGGGAAACCAACACAGTGCTCAAGACGTAGCATGCCCTTCGGTGGAGACTCAATCCATCATTGGCAGCACAGTATGACATGCACTGAACCTGCCAATGGAGGTGTTTAGCGGCCCATAAGTAAAAGGTGATTTTATAGCCATGGTACATGGCTCCAAATGAGGTGTCACACGCCAAGAAAAGTAGCTAAGAACTTGGACTATGAGAGGACTAGAATATGCAGAAATGGGTGAAAATTAATTAGAGGAGGTGGGCATTGTCGGAAGGTCTACGTAGATGCGGTCAATGTCCAAACAATGGCACCAGGGGTCTATGTCGTGGCATGGGTGGTCGTTGTATAATGATTATGGCTTTTGCTCTATCAAATATGCAATTTTGAATAAATAATAATAGCTTTGTACACCAATGTTTTAGGGAGGAAGCAAAGGATACCTAGGTGACATGTGGTTTCTTGAGTGGCAGCATGGAAGCAACAAGCGCACATGCAAGTATAGAAAACATACAATGCAAGTCAGACATGTCTCACGTGATTTGACCCAATAGTAAAAAGATAATTCATTGTTATTTGAAACAATGTGCACAAATCAGGGTGCTCGTAAATATGCAATGTGAAATAAAAATCTAGAAGTTGTGTGCTCTAACCGTTCAGGAAAGAAACCGAAGGATATTGAGAAAATGGCATGCGGTTCCTTCCATACCGACAAGCGACAAATGAGCAACAATCTTAATTAGACCGTGGTATGTTGGGGGTGGGGTGGTGGGGGTATGTAAGCAGATGGTCAATATCCAAATAGTGGAACCCAACGATCTATATCGTGACATGGTCGACCGACATATAACGATTGTACTTTTTGACCGGTCTGATATGTAGTATCAAATCACAATTAGGGAGTTTTGCAGGCCAAGTTTTTGTGGGGAGGAAGCGAATAATACTGAGATGGCAACCTAGGCAATGATGTCACATGATTTTCTTAAATAAGGAGGAACAAGGTTTTTTTTCAGTCTCATACGGTTCTTTATTTCTTCTAAATTGGCTCAAGCACAAACAACTAAACTTCCGTGTATAGAACATATGACAAAGCACATGCAAGTATAGAAAATATAAAATGCATGTAAGGTATGTATGTGGCTTGATACAATAGTCAAAAAATAAGATGCAAAAAAAAAAAAAAATCCAGGGTGTCGATATATATGCAATGTGAAATAAAAACCTACAACTTTTGTGCACCAATTATTTGAGAATGAAACTAAAGGATATTTAGACAACGGCAAATGTTTCTTCCATGCCGGCAAGGGAGCACCAAGCTTAATTAGGCATATGCCTTCCTCTGTAGAGCGGAAACCGTACGTGGCTCCCAATGAGGTGTAATGCGCCAAAAAAGGACAAACAATAACGAGAACTATTTTGAGAGAGAGGATTAAAGTAGAGTTGAGATGGACTCGGAGAATAAGAGGAGGACCATAGTTGGGGAAGGTGCATGTATGTGTTCATACCCAAATAACAGAATAGGGCAGTGGGGGGACGGAGGGATTTACGTTGCAACATGGGTGACCGTTGTGTAACAGTTAATATTTTTGCTTGGTGTGACATGCGTAGTTTGCAAATCAAAACCAAGAACTTTTGCCCATCAAGGTTTTGGTGACGCCACACTGCAAAAAAAAAAGGTTTTGGTCACGCGAAGGAGCTAGGCGATGATGTGATCGCCCTGTCAAGGTATTGGTGACGCGAATGAGCTAGGCGATGATGTGATCAAATGGTTTCTTTAGTACGAAATTAAGAGCAACGAACTTTTTCTTCTCAGCACATCTTTGTTTCCCTTAAACACAACATTTCTTATTTCAAGTATAGACGAAACAAGGATTATATGGATTCCTCATACGCTACAAATCCATAATTGGTAGATCTGGCTAGCTAGCTACCTAGCTTGAGCATAGACGAAACAAGGATTATATGGACTCCTCGATCAGGCAGTGGCCTTGGTTGGTCTGGGGACATACTTGCGGAGCCAGATCTGACGATGCCTGATGGAGATCTTGACGAGCCTCTCACCATTGAGCACCAGCTTCACTATCGCCTCCGTCTTGAAGATGATCCGGCCGTACATGGGCATGAGGCCTCCCTTTGTCTTCTCCATGAGCACCCTCACCACGCAGTCACCCCACTTCCTGCACCCATGCACCTCCAATCATCAGACATGATCATCACGCATTCATGCATGCAGATCTTAGTAGATCCACGTATATAAACTTAATCATTCTCAGTGCACACTTACTCTCTGAAGTACTCAAAGATCTCCTCACGGTGGGGGGGCATGCCCTTGGAGAAGGTGATGAACATGGAACGGCAGTCCTCCGGCACGGCCACGGGCTGGGTGTAGGGTGCCATAAGCTCCGGCGGGTTGCCCACCAGCCCAGTCTCGGACTTACGGAGCAGGACGTGCAGGCGGTCATCGAAAATGAACTTGCCGGCACCGTCGAGGAAGTGGGCGACGCTGCGGATGACTAGGTCCTGGTGGAAGGCGAAGAAGCCCGGGTCGATGCGGACGCCGCCTTGCATGCAGAGCGCAGAGATGAGCGGGATGGGCGGGACCACGGGCACCTGGTGGCGGAAGCACTTGAGGACGGCGTTGGCCTCTTCAGCCACGAGAGCGACTGCGTCGGGGCCGATGGCTGGGACGAAGTGGATGGCGGAGATGGTGCCCTGGTCCAGCCACACCAGCAGCGCCACTGTGTTCTGGGCCTTCTCCGGGCTGCCGCACACGGACAGGAGCCGCTCGTACGCCTGCCGCACGACGCTGTACATGTACAACACCTCGCGCACCGTCACTGCCGCCATGGATGCTCTGGTAAGTTGGTTGCTTACACTGGCCGGCCGGAGGAGGTAGTTAGCTAGCTCTAGCTAGGCGGTGGATGGCCTGCTGGAGAGGAGCGAGAAAGAGATGATTGGTCAATGGGGAATGGGCCGGTATTTGTAGGTTCTCCTGCTCCTGGTCCGGCGATGGGGCTAGCTGGAAATAGCTCTCTTTGAATCAGTTTCGAACGCCAGCGTACACGTAGTTGCTCTTCGCATTTGCTGGTTTTACATCCTTTTTTGATTTTTAGTTCGTTTTACATCCTAAAACGTATACACTGTCATTACGTAACCACTTTGGCTGCAGTGTAGCACTTGTATATCCTTCTAAATTTGCATTACCTTTTTTGGTACTGGTTAATGTTATACTCACCAGTGTTCACATGTTATACTTTTCTTTTTGATTTTATATACACACACATATAAAGCACATTATAATTTCTTACTTTCTATATAAACTTTGTTGTCTAGACCCATCGACCACTTCCACCATCTAGCTACCTTTCCACACGCATCCTTGACCCACAATCCATATATAGCATCCAGTTTTTACGAGTCCGGCGATTAAATCCAGAGATTTAGAGTTGTTGTGATTAGAAGTGCATCAGCTAACTGTGTTGCAAAATCATGGTGCCATCCAGTTTTTACGAGTCCGGCGATTAAATCCAGAGATTTAGAGTTGTTGTGACTAGAAGTGCATCAGCTAACTGTGTTGCAAAATCATGTCTTGACCGATGCAAAGCTCAAATTATAGGTTGGTGTCTGAGATGCTGAAGATTGGTATGATATGGATGTCGTACTAAATTTTCCCTATAGGTTTCTGTCATATTGCCATTCTTTTTCTTCTCTGTCTATGAATTTTAAGTCCTGCTACACTTTTTTTCACTTAGGTTGGTGTTCTGGTAAATCTTCGTCTATAAACTAAAGATGGACAGAAATTCAGTAATGTTCAGTTTGCTGCAGCGAATGGCAAGGTAAGAGTGCATTTTATTTAGATTAACTTGATAATTACTTCATAATAGTACAAATATGTTGGTACCGTCAATCATTAATTTTCACTAATGCCATTTGTTAACTTCCAGATCCACGCACCTTGACATCTAGGTAACAAAAGAGCAGGTCTAGGAATACAGAATACTAAGCAATGTTTTTTCTTTCTGAGCAAGCTGGACCAGTACACATGCTGGACTAGACTATTCCTCCTCTGATTAGTATTTTTCTCTCAATATTGTATTTGTTTATATTTTTTCTTTTCTAGGATCAGACCACGTATTTGTCTTGGCAGGCATTTGTGGATATATCAATTTGAGCTGCAACACTGCAAACTGATCTTGCTGTTTATATTTTTGATTTGAAGGGTATTGTGTTACAACTAAGACTGCTGGCGACCTGAATGGTAAATATCTAACGTTTTCGAACACATACAACTACCCATGTCTTTTTTAATTTTGTCAATTCTTTCACTCTCAGCTCTCTTCTACCTGATAAGCTCATAAGTGTGATAACATTACCCTGTGAAAGTTCTTATGCCCCATCATGGTAAATATGAACTGGTAACTAGAGAGATACTCTTTAGCACCTGGCCCAATTAATTATATTCCCCATTGTATCCACCAATTAGTTATATTCCCCATTGCATCTTTGCGCAGCACTACAAACAACAAGAAATCAGGAAACATTTCAGGACAAATGGAATAATTCCACTAAAAAAACATATATCAAGGGACTATGATCCATGTTTTACTACTAAATAAATATATTCATGTATTGGCAGTAGTAGTTGGAGATTCAAAAAAGATGTGATTACTATGGTTGTGTTATTTGGCAACAATGGACGTACTAAAGGTTGTTGTCTTACCATTTTACTTTGTCTATAGTTTGTTGTAAATCCTTTCGGATCTTCGTCTTTTGTTCTTTTGTTTATTAGCGAGAATGCAGTACTGAGGTGTGCATTGCCCACAACTTATTAGCAGTTCTTGCTTTCTGATATTATCTTAAAGATAATATCTGCAATTTGTTTTCAAATCCTAGATCTCTATATGTGATGTCAAACGGTTTGTTGCTGAAAACAATATATGATGTGACAGTTGCTTGGATGTGTCCTGTTTACCTTTGGAGGCAATGGCATTATGTGTTGTCATTTGAAGTTTTTGCATTTCCAAGGTCACACTATGAAGACTTAATGTTTTACCTTCATAATAATTATTACTAAGAAAAGATATGGATCTTCATTTCTCCCTACCACTTTTATTATTTCAACCATGGATGGATAGCCGGTACAAATGAACAACCAAAGCAGCAAGTACTGAATATTTGTTCGCTCTCTATTTTTCATATCACTTTTTTGCCTTACTGCATCTACTTTAATTAACAACGTAAACATCTTATCCAGGATGCCACCTAATTCTTGGAACAATAATCAGCCATGTTCTTTACAGTTTTAATAAGGGAAGCTCGGAACAAATACACAGATGCAATTGCAAAAATAAAGAACACAAAAGAATACGTATTTATAACTTTCAAAAAATAAAGAACACGGATGCAATAAATTTGAATCATAGTTTTGTGAAAATGAAGGTTACCTATATTTTGTATTATTGATTCAAATGGTTTTATTATTTGATATGCGAATGTTGTCTCAAAATCTACAACAAATTCCCGCAGCAACGCGAGGGGAATTGTCTAGTTACAGTAAAGGGTTGACCTAGTAGAGCGCCCGCCAGAGGTGAGACGTAACTCCGCCTTGCAACTGACTTATATAGCTCTGGCGCGATTCGATTGCGAGCTATACCTTTTTTAGGCAAGATTGCGAGCTAGCTACAATGACAGAGCTTCTTCTGGGCCACTTCTTCCTAGCCTTAGATTTTTTTCTTCTGAATAACCATTGTTAAATGGCCTAAATATGTTCTAAAACCAGTCCAAAACTTGTTTTCTTGCCCTCAAATTCCATTTGCCCACCTGGAACACCGCCCAAGCTCCGCTATTGGGGAGATCATCCGGCAGATCCTATTTGACAGCCGAGGGCGTCAAGAGGACGAGCCTTCGCTAAAGCAAGTCGCCACTTGGGCCGGCCGATGTACGGACTTGGTTCGCTGCTGTTTCCCCATTGCTTGGGTTTTTTTATTTTTCTTCCATGGTTTTTTGCTTCCTGTTCTTACACCGTTTTGGCCGGTTTTCAATTGTTTTGTCCCATTTTTTTATTTTACTATTTTTTTCTGTTTTCACTTTACGGTTTTTCTTCCTTTTTGTTTTTAATCACATTTTTTTCTTTTTTATTTTTCTCTAGCTTTTCTTATGATTTTTCTACCATTTTTTGTTTTTGTTTTTCTTTTTTATTTTCCTTATTTTATTGTGTATTATAAAAAAAGTTCATCATATATTAAAACAATGTTCATCGTATATTTAAGAAAATGTTCACTGTATACTAACAAAATGTTTAGCGTCTCTTAAAAAATGTTCATTGTGTACTTGAAAATTGTTCACCGCACATCATAAAAATGTTCAACATGCATCTAAAATTTTTGGGCGTATATCAAAAAAATATTCAATGTGTATTTATAAATTGTTCAATGTATATGACAGAATTGTTCAGGGCATATAAAGTTGTTCGTGTTTTTCAATTTTTGTTTATTTTTTCAAAATTTGTTCCCTTTTAAAGGTTTTCTTTGAATTTTGAAATTTGTTCACATTTTCAAACAGTATTCATATTTTTCCAAGAAATTTTGTTCAAAACTTTTCCAAGAATGTTAATTTTTTTTGAAAAAGAAGGATCTAATACGATAGTTATTACTTAAAAGTTTACTGCCTTTTAGCATGCTACCGTACCAGTCCGAGTGGTAAGGAAGTGTGCTCCGATACTAATGGTCGGGAGTTCGACTTCATTTGCCACCTTTTGTCTTTCGTGAATTCTAGGTTCGATGCTGCCAATTGGCCAGCCCGTTTGCACGTGCTTCAACAAAGGCTCTACTATTGGACGCACGTTGGCATCCAATAGGAGCTCCCAGATCATCCAGGAGTCCACTGCTGGTTTAGAAACCAAGGTGCCAAAACCACCAAGGCCTAACAAGCGGAGACCAACCAAGACTCCAAGAGAGTCTCATCCTATGGATTAGTTTGGGTCAAGATCCTTATGCGTACTAGTAAATGTAGCTTGTAGCTGTTGCGAAATGTAATATTTTGCAAGGGAAATATGCAAATTTTATTTATTGTATAATTAAACGAGAAAGCCAATTTCCAGTCGACTGGATGTTAGCGACATATTAGTACGACCTGATCATTGCTCATTGTGGATTGCATGACCTCGAGCACCCCGCCTGGATCGCCTGCACAACCCACGTCTCTCCCACCCCCTCCCCCGACGCAGGCCTGTTCCCTCTTCCTTTTTTTCTCGACGCAGGCCCGTTCCCTCTACTTTTTTTTCCTCACATGATCACATCCCGTCGGCCGATGTTCCCAAAGTAAGAGGACCATTTACCAATCACATCCTTGCCCACGTTCCAAAAAATTTTGATAGCTTCCTGTGCCGGATAAGAATTGAACCCTATACCACAAGTAGTAATTCCTACCACACAAACTACTAGCCCGGCTTTAGACTTTCTATTTTTGAAACAAGTTACATGCTACTTGTTCTTGGTTAATACGATTTTGAACATTAAAAATAGTGGCCAGGTCAATGATTCCGCCACTCACAGTGATTTTTTTGACCTGTTTTTTTGTTGTTGAAACATCCCCCAGTAATGTCGTGTGAATAACATGGTCATTAACGCGTCACAAACCTGATAACTTACATACAAACACCCTTATAACTCACACATCACAGACCAGATAGTTTATGTACCACGGTCCTCATAACTTTGGCATGGGGGGACGGGTGGTGATCAAGTATCCCCCAGTAATTTCCATGTGAATAGGGATGGTAACTCACACAATCGGAGACCCGATAACTTATGCACCTCGGTCCTGGTACTTTTCGCGAGGGAGGGGTGATGAAATATACCCCTGGTAACTTTTATGTGAATAGCATGATAACTCACACATCATAGACCTGAGAACTAATGTACCCGTCTTTCATAAATTGGTGACCGGGTGGGGGGAGGGTGGTTCATAAAATATACCCCTGGTAACTTTTTGTTTGAATAACATGATAACTCGCACATCGCAGACCTGATAACTTATGTGCCAAGTCCTAGTAACTGCGACGACGGTGGTGAGGGGTGGGGGAGGGTTGTTGATGAAATATACCTTCAATAACTTTTTTTTCAATAGCATGATAACTCATACATCATAGACCTGATAACTTAGGTATAAACAAAGCTATAACTTTAGTCTCGAATAAAAAGTTATTGAAACATACCAAGGTTACCTCTATGCAAATCCTTTTTACCTAAGAGATTCGTCCCCACTAACATGTTTATCTTGACATGCAGCTATGCAACCTCAGCCATCCAGCCATGCCATCTCTCACAGATGTGGGTAACGACGACCCCTCTCTGTCCGCAGGTCTAATTAAGCAAGACATCAACTCTGAACATGCAATGCGTGACACCAACGTACAAAATGAATCAAGCACCCTCTTGCCTAGCGGTAAACCACTTGGCCCATTGCATGTGCATGCTCCCATGTCATTAATAATTGTTTTAAGCGTAACAGATTACATTTCCCAATCCTTCATCTCCTTCTCTATTAAAGTTTCACTAGGATGTCTCAGGCCAGAACTCAAAAGCGGCGCCATTGCACCCTTTCCCTTCAACTCCCCGATGCCACCTAGCTTCCTCCAAATTAAAGCATATAACATGTCCTTCAAAAGCCCCAGTTTGGCGTTGCATTGACTACAACTACATCACGTGCTCTCTCCAAAACAATCAAACATTGATTCCTCTACACTCATAAAAAATACCTATCTTCTCCCAATCATGGGGTGCACCGGCTGGACAGCAATATCTGTGTGATGCCGCTCCTACAGCTTTGCCCACCAGCCGCTTGCTGCCACCAACTCTCTGGTTCCGGCACGACCGCCCGGCCGACTCGCCTCTGATAGCTCATCAGGTTCCGCCATGACTGCCTCACCTCCTATAGGTCTCCGACTCCTACACGAATGCATCAGCCGAGATTCTCACCCGTTTGATTTCCCCGTGCTGGTGGGATCCTCAGGCACAACTGTCGATCTCTTCGCATCCGACGACTCTCCTGGTTAGGCACAACTAGCTGTGCGCATTGCCCCGTGGTGTTATTTGCCTTATGTCTTCTCCTGCCGTCTTCGTCTCCGTGCTAAGAAGCTAGCTCTGGCGCCGCTGGGGAGACTTATCTTTGTTTTCGGTCTGCAAGGAACGACCTCATGGCGCTTGACCCAGGTCTTGCGGTGAGCATTCATCTGTGGCAACAATAGCCTTTTTGTTACAAGCAAACCACACGCCTGGGGAGGAAGCCATTATGGTCGTTTTCGGTGCTCGTTTCTGTTGGTCATGCAAGACATCCAACTACGACTACAACAACAAGCGGCTCTTGTACTCAGTTCTTGGATTCTTTTCCTGTAAGTGCTACATATAAAGAAAAGATCACTACAACTGTACACAACCCAAAGAATAAATAACAAGTAGTAGGAAAGGAATTATGGTTTTATGTGTCGATCTACTTTCCCCTAAACACTTATTGATAGCATTTTTCTCCTGTCTGATATGACATCCACTGTTCAAAAATATATATTTCAGGCAGCGTTTAGACTGAATTGGACAGTGAGCATAAACTTTGATATCCCAAGTAGTTTGTGATATTTGAGCTTCAGGTTTGTCATTCAACTTTGCAAGTTGTCGACACTAGTTCAGAAATATCATTTGGTGACGGCCAAAATCTACTGATGCATGTATATCAATAGATGTATCACACTCATTTTATCATTATGTGATGCAAAAATATGTAAATAAATTTGTTCTATTTAAACATGTCCTAGATTGTACAAACTTTTGCGTGCATTTAATTTTTTTATATAATGTTATGAAATTTAAACCTTTCAGCCTAACTAGAGTATGTACATGAAAGGTTCAACATTATTAGCCGTAGTTATTATAGTTGAGTTGAAAAAGCATTCCTAATATTCGGAACACCATTGATGCAGTGATAATTCATCTATGGTGCTTCTGCCTTACTACATTTTTATTTTCTATCACATGAATATAATATAGTTGGTATTTTTCAACAACTCTCTGTATATAACATAGTTCTTTTAGATGACTTGGAATCTTTCTCTCACATTTCTCGCAGTAACGCGCGGGGCATCATCTATTATCATAGTAATGTATGCATCCGGAGCTGATAACTTAGGTATAAATACCACAATAAATTTGACCCAAGGGAAAGAAGTAGTTCAAAACACATCTTCTGTCACTTCTGTATAAATACCATGTTAATATACATATAACATAACTGATAACTTTACGGTAACTTTATGGTAACATTGGGTTCACGATTTGTCAATCAAAAATGAAAGTTTGAACTATACAAAATTGTACATTTTTGAAATAGCAAGAATTTACAATGACATCAGGTTTCTTGTGCTCTACTGCATTTGCATGTGGAGGGAATGTTGGAGGGGCCATTTTTATGCCCCAGTAATTTCCATGTAAATAGGATGGTAACTGGCGTACCACATACGTGATAACTTATTTAGCCTAGGTCTGATAACTTTTGACCCGAAAAACGTCATCGAAACATACCAACATGGGATCTAATTTCGGAGTTCTCGTCGCGACGAATCTTTTATGTGAAAACGTTTTTTCAATCGAACCAACGATTTGAGCTATAAAACATTTTGAAATTTCGTTTCTAAAGTAATCTTTATTGACATCATCTTTTTTTCTTATCTACATGGATGCATTGTTAATTGGGTTCAATATGTGCATACAAAAGAGATGTGCATGCGAGATTGGAGCGCAACGCTGCATGCGAGATTGCACCGAAATGATGAAATCGAGCAGAGAAGTATACACGCGATCGTCCGTACCTGTCGCTAACTTCCAGTCGACCAGAAGTTAGTCATGCCCATAATTAAGTTGTTATTGTTCATTAACTTGGTTTCTCTAAGATCCATACACACGCATAGACATGGAAATATTACAAATATGCTAATTTCAAAATATTTACAGAGAAAGATATATACACATGGGTGGGTGTGGCTTTAAGTATCATCATTTAAATTAGGACTAGCACAAACTGAGAAAAGATTGTTTGGTTCCTTTTGTGGAACTAACCCACCAGGGTTTAGGTCTTAGGCTTGGCAATGGTGGTCACATTTTCCTGAATTTATTTCAGGCCTTCTGGCGATATGCTTTCAGAGGGAGGAAACATTCCCCTCGACCATGAAGGCATTTATAACGACTTCGTCAATCTCAAGATAATGTGCTAGCTGAGTCTCTTGGATGTGCTCATAGGACTAGGCTGTGCATGCTTGCATTCATAGGGATGAGTGTATGACCATCTGATCCAGACTGTGTTAAAAAAACTATGATTAGCGGAGTCGTGCAATTCATTAATAATTTATTTTGCCATCATGTAGTTTTTATGTTTTGAAAATGGTGTCTGTTCCAGAGGTTATACAGTTGCACGCCCCTCTCTCTCCCAACCTTGCATATAGATCTTCTCTCTCACCCCTCATTTGTTAACTGGATTTCCCATCATTTATTCTATACTTTCTTGTCTTGCTATCTTTTGATGACCTACTACTCTATTATGTCTACGTTCTCTACATGTAAAGGATTCTACCTGTGTTCTCTACATGTAAAGGATTCTTTGGACTAGCACTTCGTGGAAAAAAAATCAAACTTAAATTTCCAAAAATCAGCACGAACGGGCGAAAAAGAGTATACCAAGCCACCATAGATTGGTGTAAAATCTTCACTCGATAGTGATGTACCGTCTCTGCTGACGAACAACGTGCCCATCAATGGAGACCCAATCGTTCACTGGTAGGATATATGTCAAGACATGGGTGGCTGTTTTGTAACAATGATGCCTTTTGTTCTATTTGATATGTAGTTTCAAATAGAAATATTAAGTTTTGTGCACCATGGTTTTCGGAGGGGGAGGAAAAGCCTAGGTGACATGTAGTTTCTTCAGTGGCGGCAAGGAAGCAACAATGACGCATGCAAGTATAGAAAACATACGATGCAAGTTGGTCATGTCTCACATGGCTTGACCCAATAGTCAAAAACTATTCCATTATTACTTGAAATAGTGTGCACAAAGCGGGGTGCTCATAAATTATGTGCACTAACCATTTTGGAAAGAAATTGAAGGATATTAAGACAATGACACACAATTCCTTCAGACAGACAAAAGACCAACAAGCATTATTAGGCAGTGCTATGTTGGATGGGGGGGGGGGTATGCAAGAAGGTGGTCAATGCATAGATAGTGGCACTCAGGATCTACGACGTGGTTGATTGTTGTATAGTGGTTGTGGTTGTGGTGGGGGGGGGGGGAGGGGCTGATAGGCATGTTGGGAACGTAGTAATTTCAAAAAAAATCCTACGCACTCGCAAGATCATGGTGATGCATAGCAACGAGAGCGGAGAGTGTTGTCCACGTACCCTCGTAGACCGAAAGCGGAAGCGTTATGTCAACGCGGTTAATGTAGTCGTACGTCTTCACGATCCGACCGATCCAAGTACCGAATGTACGGCACCTCCGAGTTCAGCACACGTTCAGCTCGATGACGATCCCCGGACTCCGATCCAGCAGGCTGTCGGGGATGAGTTCCGTCAGCACGACGGGGTGGTGACGGTGATGATGTTCTACCGACGCAGGGCTTCGCCTAAGCACCGCTAAGATATGACCGAGGTGGAATATGCTGGAGGGGGGCACCGCACACGGCTAAGGAACGATCACGAAGATCGACTTGTGTTCTTTCGAGGTGCCCCCTGCCCCCGTATATAAAGGAGCAAGGGGGGAGGGGGCGGCCGGCCTAGGAGGGGGCGCGCCATGGGGAGTCCTACTCCTATCGGGAGTAGGACTCCCTCCTTCCTTGTTGGAGTAGGAGAGAAGGAAAGAGGAGGAGATGGAGAAGGAAAAGGGGGCTGCACCCCTTGTCCAATTCGGAACAGGGGGCGCAGGCCTCCTTCCTTTTGGCCTCTCTCCTCTGGCCCAATAAGGCCCATATATTCCCCGGCGAATTCCCGTAACTCTCCGGTACTCCAAAAAATACCCGAATCACTCGGAACCTTTCTGAAGTCCGAATATAGTCGTCCAATATATCGATCTTTATGTCTCGACCATTTTGAGACTCCTCGTCATGTCCCCGATCTCATCCGGGACTCCGAACTCCTTCGGTATATCACAACTCATAAACTCATAATAAAACTGTCATCGAAACCTTAAGCGTGCGTATCCTACGGGTTCAAGAACTATGTAGACATGACCGAGACACGTTTCCGGTCAATAACCAACAGCGGAACCTGGATGCTCATATTGGCTCCTACATATTCTACGAAGATCTTTATCGGTCAAACCGCATAACAACATACATTGTTCCCTTTGTCATCGGTATGTTACTTGCCCGAGATTCGATCGTCGGTATCTCAATACCTAGCTCAATCTTGTTCCGTAATGCATCATCCCGCAACTAACTCATTAGTCACATTGCTTGCAAGGCTTATAGTGATGTGCATTACCGAGAGGGCCCAGAGATACCTCTCCGACAATCGAAGTGACAAATCCTAATCTTGAAATACGCCAACCCAACATGCACCTTCGGAGACACCTGTAGAGCTCCTTTATAATCACCCAGTTACGTTGTGACGTTTGGTAGCACACAAAGTGTTCCTCGATAAACGGGAGTTGCATAATCTCATAGTTGTAGGAACATGTATAAGTCATGAAGAAAGCAATAGCAACATACTAAACGATCAAGTGCTAAGCTAACGGAATGGGTCAAGTCAATCACATCATTCTTAATGATGTGATCCCGTTAATCAAATGACAACTCATGTCTATGGCTAGGAAACACAACAATCTTTGATCAACAAGCTAGTCAAGTAGAGGCATACTAGTGACACTATGTTTGTCTATGTATTCACACATGTATTATGTTCTCCGGTTAATACAATTCTAGCATGAATGATAAACATTTATCATGAAATAAGGAAATAAATAATAACTTTATTATTACCTCTAGGGCATATTTCCTTTAGTCTCTCACTTGCACTAGAGTCAATAATCTAGTTCACATCGCCATGTGATTTAACACCAATATTTAGATCTGTATATGATTAACACCCATAGTTCACATCGTCATGTGACCAACACCCAAAGGGTTTACTAGAGTCAATAATCTAGTTCACATTGCTTATGTGATTAACACCCAAAGAGTACTAAGGTGTGATCATGTTTTGCTCGTGAGAGAAGCTTAGTCAACGGGTCTGTCACATTCAGAGCCGTATGTATTTTGCAAATTTTCTATGTCTACAATGCTCTGTATGGAGCTACTCTAGCTAATTGCTCCCACTTTCAATATGTATCCAGATTGAGACTTAGAGTCATCTGGATCGGTGTAAAAGCTTGCACCGATTTAACTCTTTACGACACCGCAAGTCTGTATAAAACTATATGCTTTGATCAACTTATCAAAGCGTATATTCAAACTCTGAGATGCTTGCACCAGTCCATCGATGGATCGCTGGAGCTTGCACATTTTGTTAGCACCTTTAGGATTGACAAAACCTTCTGGTTGCATCATATACAACTCTTCTTGAAGAAAACCATTAAGGAATGCAGTTTTGACATCCATTTGCCAGATTTCATAAAATGTGACAATTGCTAACATGATTCGGACAGACTTAAGCATCGCTAAAGTTGAGAAAATCTCATTGTAGTTAACACCTTGAACTTGTCAAAAACCTTTTTGCGACAAGTCGAGCTTTGTAGATAGTAACACTACTATCAGCATCTGTCTTCCTCTTGAAGATCCATTTATACAATATGGCTTGCCGATCATTGGGCAACTCCACCAAAGTCCACACTTTGTTCGCATACATGGATCCCATCTCAGATTTCATGGCCTCAAGCCATTTCGCGGAATGTGGGCTCATCATCGCTTCCTCATAGTTCGTAGATTCATCATGGTCTAGTAACATGACTTCCAGAACAGGATTACCGTACCACTCTGGTGCGCACTGTACTTTGGAAGACCTACGAGGTTTTGTAGTAACTTAATCTGAAGTTTCATGATCATCATTATTAGCTTCCTCACTAATTGGTGTAGGAATCACTGGAACTGATTTCTTTGATGAACTACTTTCCAATTCGGGAGAAGGTACAAATTACCTTATCAAGCTCTACTTTCCTCCCACTCACTTCTTTCGAGAGAAACTTCTTCTCTAGAAAGGATCCATTCTAGCAACGAATGTTTTGCCTTCGGATCTGTGATAGAGGGTGTACCCAATAGTTTCCTTTGGGTATTCTATGAAGACGCACTTCTCCAATTTGGGTTCGAGCTTATCAGGTTGAAAGCCTTTTTCATATAAGCATCGCAACTCCAAACTTTAAGAAACGACAACTTAGGTTTACTGCTAAACCATAGTTCATACGGTGTCATCTCAATGGATTTAGATGGTGCCCTATTAAACGTGAATGCACCTGTCTCTAATGCATAACCCCAAAACGATAGTGGTAAACAGATAAGAGACATCATAGATCGCACCATATCTGGTAAAGTACGATTACTACGTTTGGACACAACATTACATTGTGGTGTTCCAGGTGGCGTGAGTTGCGAAACTATTTCACATTTTTTCAAATGAAGACCAAACTCGTAACTCAAATATTCGTCTCCACGATCAGATTGTAGAAACTTTATTTTTATTGTTACGATGATTTTCCACTTCACTCTGAAATTCTTTGAACTTTTCAAATGTTTCAGACTTATGTTTCATCAAGTAGATATACCCATATCTGCTCAAATCATCTGTGAAAGTCATAAAATAACGATACACGCCGCGAGCCTTGACACTCATCGGATCGCATACATCGGTATGTATTATTTCCAATAAGTCAGTAGCTCGTTCCATTGTTCCGGAGAACGGAGTTTTAGTCATCTTGCCCAAAAGGCACGGCTCGCAAGCATCAAATGATTCATAACCAAGTGATTCCAAAAATTCATCTTTATGGAGTTTCTTCATGCGCTTTACACCGATATGACCCAAACGGCAGTGCCACAAATAAGTTGCACTATCATTATTAACTTTGCATCTTTTGGCATCAATATTATGAATATGTGTATCACTACGATCGAGATCCAACAAACTATTTTCATTGGGTGTATGACCATTTGAAGGTATTATTCATGTAAACAGAACAACAATTATTCTCTGACTTTAAATAAATAACCATATTGCAGTAAACATGATCAAATCATATTCATGCTCAACGCAAACGCCAAATAACATTTATTTAGGTTTAACACTAATCCCGAAAGTATAGGGAGTGTGCAATGATGATCATATCAATCTTGGAACTACTTCCAACACTCATCGTCACTTCCCCTTCAACTAGTCTCTGTTTATTCTGTAACTCATGTTTCGAGTTACTAATCTTAGCAACCAAACAAGTATCAAATACTCAAGGGCTACTATAAACACTAGTAAGGCACACATCAATAACCTGTATATCAAATATACCCTTGTTCACTTTGCCATCCTTCTTATCCACCAAATATTCAAGGCATTTCCAATTCTAGTCACCATTTCCTTTGCAGTGTAAGCACTCAGTTTCAGGCTTTGGTCCAGCTTTGGTCTACTTCACGGGAGTGACAACTTGTTTGTCATTCTACTTGAAGTTTCCCTTTCTTTCCCTTTGCCCTTTTCTGAAACTAGTGGTTTTGCCAATCAGCAACACTTGATGCTCTTTATTGATTTCTACCTTCATCGATTTCAACATCACAAAGAGCTCGGGAATCGTTTTCGTCATCCCTTGCATACTATAGTTCATCACGAAGTTCTAGTAACTTAGTGATGGTGACTAGAGAATTCTGTCAATCACTATCATATCTGGAAGATTAACTCCCACTTGATTCAAGTGATTGAAGTACCCAGACAATCTGAGCACGTGCTCACTAGTTGAGCGATTCTTCTCCATCTTTTAGCTATAGAACTTGTTGGAGACTTCATATCTCCCAACTCGGGTATTTGCTTGAAATATTAACTTCAATTCCTGGAACATCTCATATGGTCCATGACGTTCAAAAATGTCTTTGAAGTCCCGATTCTAAGCCGTTAAGCATGGTGCACTAAACTATCAAGTAGTCATCATATTGAGCTAGCCAAACGTTCATAACGTCTGCATCAGCTCCTGCAATAGGTCTGTCACCTAACGGTGAATTAAGGACATAATTCTTCTGTGCAGCAATGAGGATAAACCTCAGATCACGGATCCAATCCGCATCATTGCTACTAATATTTTTCAACTCAATTTTCTCTAGGAACATATCAAAATAAACATATGAAAGCAACAACGCGAGCTATTGATCTACAAAATACTACCAGGACTAAGTTCATGATAAATTTAAGTTCAATTAATCATATTACTTAAGAACTCCCAATTATTCAGACATCTCTCTAGTCATCTAAGTGATCACATGATCCAAATCAACTAAACCATGTCCGATCATCACGTGAGATGGAGTAGTTTTCAATGGTGAACATCACTATGTTGATCATATCTACTTCACGCTCGACCTTTCGGTCTCTGTGTTCCGAGGCCATATCCGTATATGCTAGGCTCGTCAAGTTTAACCTGAGTATTCTGCATGTGCAACTGTTTTGCACCCGTTGTATTTGAACGTAGAGCCTATCACACCCGATCATCACGTTGTGTCTCAGCACGAAGAACTTTCGCAACGGTGCATACTCAGGGAGAACACTTCTTGATAATTTAGTGAGTGATCATCTTAAAATGCTACCGTCAATCAAAGCAAGATAAGATGCATAAAGGATAAACATCACATGCAATCAA
This sequence comes from Aegilops speltoides, assembly GCA_021437245.1. NCBI lineage: Eukaryota > Viridiplantae > Streptophyta > Magnoliopsida > Poales > Poaceae > Aegilops > Aegilops speltoides. The sequence continues at coordinate 546,487,433 of CM038143.1, forward strand.
TATAAGTGATATGATATGGCCATCATCATCTTGTGCTTTTGATCTCCATCTCTGAAGCACCGTCATGATCACCATCGTCACCGGCGCGACACCTTGATCTCCATCGTAGCTTCATTGTCGTTACGCCATCTATTGCTTCTACGACTATCCTACCGCTTAGTGATAAAGTAAAGCAATTACAGGGCGTTTGCATTCATACAATAAAGCGACAACCATATGGCTCCTGCCAGTTGCCGATAAATCGGTTACAAAACATGATCATCTCATACAATAAAATATAGCATCACGTCTTGACCATATCACATCACAACATGCCCTGCAAAAACAAGTTAGACGTCCTCTACTTTGTCGTTGCAAATTTTACGTGGCTGCTATGGGATCTAGCAAGAACCGTTCTTACCTACGCATTAAAACCACAACGATAGTTTGTCAAGTTGGTGTTGTTTTAAACTTCGCAAGGACCGGGCGTAGCCACACTCGGTTCAACTAAAGTGAGAGAAACAGACACCCGCCGGTCACCTTTAAGCAAAGAGTGCTCGTAGCGGTGAAACCAGTCTCGCGTAAGCGTACGCGTAATGTCGGTCCGGGCCGCTTCATCTCACAATGCCGCTGAACCAAAGTATGACATGCTGGTAAGCAGTATGACTTATATCGCCCACAACTCACTTGTGTTCTACTCGTGCATATGACATCTACGCATAAAACCAGGCTCTGATGCCACTGTTGGGGAACGTAGTAATTTCAAAAAAATTCCTACGCAAACGCAAGATCATGGTGATGCATAGCAACGAGAGGGGAGAGTGTTGTCCACGTACCCTCGTAGACCGAAAGCGGAAGCGTTATGACAATGCGGTTGATGTAGTCGTACGTCTTCACGATCTGACCGATCCAAGTACCGAACGTACGACACCTCCGAGTTCAGCACACGTTCAGCTCGATGACGATCCCCGGACTCTGTTCCAGCAGGCTGTCGGGGATGAGTTCCGTTAGCACGACGGCGTGGTGACGGTGATGATGTTCTACCGACGCAGGGCTTCGCCTAAGCACCACTACGATATGACCGAGGTGGAATATGGTGGAGGGGGGGCACCGCACACGGCTAAGGAACGATCACGAAGATCAACTTGTGTTCATTAGAGGTGCCCCCCTGCCCCCATATATAAAGGAGCAAGGGGGAAGGGGGCGGCCGGCCTAGGAGGGGGCGCGCCATGGGGAGTCCTACTCCCACTGGGAATAGGACTCCCTCCTTCCTTGTTGGAGTAGGAGAGAAGGAAAGAGGAGAAGAGGGAGAAGGAAAAGGGGGCTGCACCCATTGTCCAATTCGGACCAGATGGGGGGCGCAGGCCTCCTTCCTTTTGGCCTCTCTCCCCTATTCCCGTATGGCCCAATAAGGCCCATATACTCCCCGGCGAATTCCCGTAACTCTCCGGTACTCCGAAAAATACCCGAATCACTCGGAACCTTTCCGAAGTCCGAATATAGTCGTCCAATATATTGATCTTTACGTCTCGACCATTTCGAGACTCCTAGTCATGTTCCCGATCTCATCCGGGACTCCGAACTCCTTCGGTACATCAAAACTCATAAACTCATAATAAAACTATCATCGAAACCTTAAGCATGCGGACCCTATGGGTTCGAGAACTACGTAGACATGACCGAGACACGTTTCCGGTCAATAACCAATAGCGGAAACTGGATGCTCATATTGGCTCCTACATATTCTACGAAGATCTTTATCGGTCAAACCGCATAACAACATACATTGTTCCCTTTGTCATCGGTATGTTACTTGCCCGAGATTCGATCATCGGTATCTCAATACCTAGCTCAATATCATTACCGGCAAGTCTCTTTACTCATTGTGTAATGCATCATCCCGCAACTAACTCATTAGTCACATTGCTTGCAAGGCTTATAGTGATGTGCATTACCGAGAGGGCCCAGAGATACCTCTCCTACAATCGGAGTGACAAATCCTAATCTCGAAATACGCCAACCCAACATGTACCTTCAGGGACACCTGTAGAGCTTCTTTATAATCACCCAGTTACGTTGTGACGTTTGGTAGCACACAAAAAGTTCCTCCGATAAACGGGAGTTGCATAATCTCATAGTTGTTGGAACATGTATAAGTCATGAAGAAAGCAATAGCAATATACTAAACGATCAAGTGCTAAGCTAACGGAATGGGTCAAATCAATCACATCATTCTTCTAATGATGTGATCCCGTTAATCAAATGACAACTCATGTCTATGCCTAGGAAACACAACCATCTTTGATCAACAAGCTAGTCAAGTAGAGGCATACTAGTGACACTATGTTTGTCTATGTATTCACACATGTATTATGTTCTCCGGTTAATACAATTCTAGCATGAATGATAAACATTTATCATGAAATAAGGAAATAAATAATAACTTTATTATTGCCTTTAGGGCATATTTCCTTCAAGGCAATGATCTCACATGGTTCCTCCATTTAGAAAATAATACCACCAAAAGTAAGGAGCAACAACCTTTTTGTTCAGTATCATGCAACTCCTTTTTCTCTTAAATTGCCTCAAGCACAAACAACTAAACGACATTGTAGAAACAAACCCAAATGATAACTGCCACACGTGTGGCACGAAGGACTCCGGCCCCGACATTTTTTACAACTAATGTTGCCATCTAAAAAGAAAAAGCAACCCCCCTCCTGCTCCGTACAAAAAAAAACTGAAACTTGCTTGACCCACAGTCAAAAATAAGAAGTAAAATCAAAGGTGCTCATTTATATGCACCATGGAATCAAAACCTAGAACTTCCGCCCACCAACGATTTGGAAAGAAATGAAAGATATTCAAACAATGTCATTCGTTTCTTCCATGCCAGCAATGGAGCATCAAGCTTATAATTAGGCATGTCTCTCTCCATGTAGTGGAAATGGCATGTGACTCCCAACGAGGTATCATGCACCATAAAAAGGAAAGAGAAGTAAAGTTGAAATTGATGGGGAAAATCAGGGGGGCACGGTTGGGGGATGGCGAATGTAGGTGCTCATCTTCGAATAACAGAATGGGCAGGAGGCGGAAGGATCTATGTTGCGACATGGGTGACCGTTATGTACCAGTTGTGCTTTTTGTTTGGTCCAACATGTGTAGTTAAAAAATCGAAACAAAGAACATTTTTGCGCAAAGATTGTGGGAGCGGATGCGAGGTATACCGAGCTAGACGATGTCGTCGTTGAATTTTTACTTTACTACCAAATTAATTAAGAGGTAACAAACGTTTCCTTCAAATCTCAAGCAATCCTTTCTAGATTCTTCCCCTTAATTTCAATACAAAATCCATTTTGAAATGGTACCATACAAATCATTTGGTAGACCGGGCTAGCTAGCATGAGCATAGACGAGACGATGATGGATCGATGGAATAGTGGATCAGGCGGCAGTGTTGGTTGGCCTGGGGACATACTTGCGGAGCCAAATCTCACGTTGTCCTATGGAGATCTTGACGAGCCTCTCGCCGTTGAGCACGAGCTTCACGATCGCCTCTGTCTTGAAGATAATCCGGCCGTACATAGGCATGTGGCCTCCCTTCGTCTTCTCCATCAGCACCCTCACCACGCAGTCACCCCACTTCCTGCAACATGCACGCAAATCATGAGACATGATCGAGTTCCAATCATCATGGATCATCCATGCAGATCTTAGTAGATCCATGTGTATAAATAAACTTAATCAATAGATCGAGTAGTGTATGTCGGTGCACACTTACTGCTTGAAGTACTCAAAGATCTCCTCGCGGTGGATGGCATTTCCCTTGGAGAAGGTGATGAACATGGAGCGGCAGTCCTCCGGCACGGGCACTGGTTGGGAGATGTAGGGCGCCATGAGCTCCGGCGGGTTGAGAATCAGCCCTGTCTCTGACTTCCGGAGTAGGGCGTGCAGGCGGTCGTCGAATACGAACTTGCCGGCACCGTCGAGGAAGTGGGCAACCCCGCGGAGGACGAGGTCCTGGTGGAAGGCGAAGCAGCCCAGCTCGATGTTGACACCGCCTTGCATGCAGAGCGCAGAGATGATCGGGATGGGTGGGAGAATAGGGTTTTGGTGGCGGAGGCACTCGAGGACGGCGTTGGCCTCTTCTGCGACGACCGCGACAGCGTCGGGCGCCATGGCTGGGATGTGGTGGATGGCGGAGATGGTGCCCTAGTCCAACCACACCAGCAGCGCCACCGTATTCTGGGCTTTCTTTTGGCTGCCGCACACAGACAAGAGCCTGTCGTATGCCTGTCGTGCGACATTGTACATGTACAACACCTCGCGCACAGTCATCGCCACCATGGTTGCTCTGATTATTTGGTTGCTCATGCAAGGGCCGTCCAGAGAAGAGGCGATGGATGACTGGCCTGAGAAGAGACACTAGCAAGAGAGGAGCGAGGAAGGGGTGATGAGTCGATAGGGAATGGACCGGTATTTGTAGGTTCTCCTGCTCTTTTTTCGGCGACGTGGTTGCGCTCCGGATGGTGGAAGGTTTAATGAGGTGCCAAAAATTGGCTAGCGGGAAACAACTCCCTTTGATTCAGTTTGGAACGCCAGCATGTACGCGTAGAGGCTCTTCGTTCGTTGGCTGGTTTTACATCCTTTTTTGATTTTTAGTTCGTTTTACATCCTAAAATGTATACATACGTCGTTGCTTAACAACTTTGGATGCGGCGCAGCACTTGTATATCCTTCTAAATTTGCACTATCTTTTTCTTGGTACTGGTAAATTTTAATATCAGCAGAGTTCACATGTTATACTTTTCTTGTTGATTTCTTTAACATATCTAGACGACATGACATTGTGATTCCTTACTCTCTACATAAACTTTATTGTCGCTCTAGCTACCTGCTTCCCCCATCATCAATGGTGCAAGCGTCAAGTCAGGACACCACCGTGCCACCATTAGATTGTGAGCTAACTACACTTCAGAGCTTTGGCAGGTCCATCCTGGGCCACTGCCTCGAAGCCCAAGATTATTCTTCTTCTGAATACCCCTTGTTAAATCGGCTAAATCTTTATGAAAATCTGTCCAAAACTTGTTTTGCTTGCCCTCCTAGTCCATTTACCCACCAGGATTATGGCCTCAAACTAGTCTAGCCCAGCATCGAAACAATGGATATCTGTATCAAAACAGTGAAAATTCTCAAATTTTTGTGCATGTGGTGGGGATCGAACATGGGACATCCTGCTCGCACGTGCACGAACCTAGCAACTAGATCGAGCGAGCTTTCGTGACTAACGAGTACTCCCTCCGTCCTTGAAAAAGTGTTTCCAACTTTGTTGTAAAGTCAAAAAAAATTATGTTTCATCATATTTATACAACAATACAAACATTTATGCCATCAAATTAGTATCATAGATTCATGATAAAATATATTTTTGTAATATACTTTTTTGCTTTCACAAACATTATATTTTTGCACAAACTTGGTCATATTAAACTTTGAGGTAGTTTGACTCTCCAACAAAGTTAGAAGTGCACTCTTTGAAGGACGGAGGGAGGAGTGCGGAATGATAAGAACTATGAACAGGGACAAATGCTTGATTAACATTTTTCAAATATGAAATAAACATTTTTTAATACATGGCCAGCATTTTTTCTATACACATTTAATATTTCTCAAATACATGTTAAACAAAAAAAATTCAAATGCTTGACTAACATTTTCTAAATACATGGCCACTTTTTTCACGCACATTGTATATGTTTTGTATACATTTTTCATATACAGGAGAAACTTTTTCTTTATACACAATTAACATTTTTTTCAAATGCTTGCTTAACAATTTTGAATACGTGGTCACATTTTTTCTACACATTTAGAAAAAATTAAAATGCTTAATTAACATTTTTCAATAGAAGATTAACAATTTTTAAATACATGGTCAACATTTTTTCTGTACGCATTTTAACATTTTCAAATGCTTGATTAACAATTCTCAAATACAAGTTCGGCATTTTTAATACACTGTCAACAATCTTTCCATACATATTTTAAGAAAATTCAAATGTTTGATTAAATTTTTCAGTGCTTTTTTAACATTTTTTAAAATACTGTATCAACTTTTTCACACACATTGTAAATTTTCTTTATAGATGAGAAACAATTCTTTATACACATTTAACATTTTTCAAATGCTTGGCTAACATTTTTTCATACGTTCTATGTCAATTTTTTGTAATATTTTAATTTAAAATATCTGGTAGTATAACCAAAATAGAATAATGAAAAATGTGGAAAAAAAACAAGACCGTGGCCTCCCACGCGCTTTGAGGATCCTGACGCGAGAGCATGCCAGTTCTCGCTATAAGCGAGATATAGCGCTGCCTCCGACTAGATTGGGACCTAGCTAAAATGGTAGAGGGCAAGACAATCCTGGGCCAATGCCTCCTAACCCAAGATATTTTTGTCTTCTGAATACCCTTGTTAAATGGGCTAAATCTTTACGAAAACTAGTTTAAAACTTGTTTTTCTTGCCCTCCCAATCCATTTACCCACCAGTATTATTGCCCAAACTCCGCTACTAGCGAGTTAAGCTTGCTGCCAGCCTGGGTGTCCATTGCCCGTTCAACCATCATGGTGCAAAAAAACAAGGCCTAACAAAGCGGGAACCAACCTAGACTCCTAGAGTATCATCCCGTGGATTGGTTTGGTTCATATCCATGTGTGCATTAGCTGGCCTTTTCCAGCTCTGAAAATTGAAGAAGCAGGAGTTGAGACATATTACAACGATATGCCACCGCTAAGTGAGTCTGTAGCATACCGCTTCACTCGTTCTGTTTCTCTCCCCAATATTTTTCTCTCCTGCCCGACCAGATGCACGGGGAGATGATGCTGGGTGCGAACGGGCCGAACGATTTCCCAAATAGACCGGGCCACATGCGCCTAAGTGGGCCTGAGGCCTCGTACAACGACCAAATCGAGAAGCGGCCGTGCCGAACCATTTCCCAGTCGCCACATGATTTGAGAAGCCACATGAGAAGCCAGCTTTGAGAAGTTTTAGAGAAGCTGGGAGGTTTCAGAACACGCCCTAAGTAATACGGGCATTGCATGTGAAAACTTAGATAATCAAAGTATGGCCAAATGCTGACATATTTTCTTGTAATAGGTGTCTATTTTTTTAGGCACATGGATGAACCATTAGATGCATATTTTGTTCTTTTAGCACATTCCTTAAAAAAATATCAATTATAGCTGCAAAATACTTGAAAACGTCATGGTATATACTAAAAAACTCGGGTAAAATATATCTAGCACATTTTCTCTAGGAAGTGCCTATTTTAGGTACTTCATAATAAACTTAATATAAAAACATGAATACCTGATGTTACATTGCAAAGATAAATAGGATTTGTGATGTACGTCTATAGCCTTGAATACAAAGAAATATAATCACAAAAGGAGAAAATCAATGACAGTTCTGATCTCTTCTTGTTTTTTCTCATGTTTAATTAACTACGCTCTTCAAGTTCTGTAAGTAACTTCGCTACAACTAATGTTTTAGATGGAAAGAAAAAATTGTTTATGATAGTGAGACCATGTTCTTCCTTAAATAGCAGAGTTATTGTTACCGGTGCACTGTATATTTATGTGTCCTACTAAATTTGGTAGAAGATATACAATACAATAGACACAGAAAGGAAAACAGCTCCATATATATCAACAATGGATGGAAATGGTGCGGCAACACGCGCCTTTGCTTGTAGTATTAGTCTGGTATACCAGGGTGTCGATATATAAAGATGTCAACAACGATGGTGTTAGAGCCAAAGTGCTAATGATGTATTGTCAAACTGGTGTCAGTGGTTAGGACATTTCACACCATTTTTCACTTCTCACTGTCAGCACACACAAGTCCAGGGAGGCTATCTTTCTCACTATTTTTGTATAATAGGTTTTAAAATGTATCTCTTCTCTTCAGTCGTATAAATTTTCCTAATAATACACCATGTTCTTGTATAAAGCCCGTAAGAGTTCTTCACATATATGTTTCATGGGAGCATAATCATGAAGCCTATTTTATAGTATTAGCGATTCTCCCCCATCTCGTCACTCGTTTGTCCTTTTTCTATCACTACAATTCTTTCTGTCTCTCCAGTTACCATCTCCGACAAGGTTAGTGTAAGAAGTGGAGATGTTCTCTATGGTTCTTTCGATTGATGACTCGTTTTCTGAGTCGGTTAGGTGCATAGGTTCGGTATGATCTAGCTGACCTTGATGACCCACAAGTATATGAGATCGATCGTAGTCTTTTCGATAAGTAAGAGTGATGAACCCAACAAGGAGCAGAAGGAATTGATAGGCAGGTTTCAGCCAGGCTTCACTGCAAGTGTTGTAAGATAGTTTTGATACTTATTTGATAGCAAGATAAAAACTTACAAGGTAAAAAGTAAACATAGTAACAAAGTGCAGCAAGTGACCCCATCCTAAATTGTGCTAAGGACAAGCTAGTGGTGTTTCTTATAGTGGCTAAGCGCTCTTGAGGACATACGGAAATATTGCCAAGTTACTTTCACCGTGATTCATTGAACTAACATTGATTGTCTTGATAACTGTTATGTGGGTGAACTGGAGCTAAGGTGTTGTACTAACTTTAACAATAACCTACTTATGATTATACTCTCCACGCAAGCATCCACAACTACAATAGAAGTACTCCCTCTGTCCTTTGAATATTGTACTTCCAACTTTGTTGGAAAGTAAAAAAAAATGTTTGACCATATTTATACAATAATACACCAACATTTACGCCATCAAATTATTAGCATTAGATGCATTGTAAAGTATATTTTCATCATATACCTATTTGGTTTCAGAACCATTTATTTATTATGCACAAACTTTGAGATAGTCTGACCCTCCAAAAAATTTGGAAGTACACACTTTCAAGGGCAGAGGGAGTAAGTAAGATAAATCTAACCATAGCATTAAACAATTGGATTCATAATAGCCCCTTACAGAATAATTCACGAACTAGGGTTTGAGTCTCTATCACTCCCACAACCCATCATCTACAAACTGATTCATCAATGCCTTCCAATATGCCCAAAGATGGTGAATGTTCATGTAGTCGACATACACATAACACCAGTAGAGGAAGAACAAAAAAATATAATATCGAAACGTGAACGGGAATTAACTTCACATGATTACTAGTAACAAGACTTCTCGCATGTCCTCAAGAGCTAATGGGATTACTCACAACTCATCAAAGTGATCATGATCAGTGGGGTATAAATATATGATTAAAAATCTGAATATCACAATCTTCCACCAATAAAACAATAAGAATAAACTACAAGATATAATCAACATCTAGAAGCACTACCAGTATGAGGTTTTATACAATGATTGAACACAAAAGAAGAACTAGGGGTTTGGAGATGAGATGGTGTTCATGAATATATGATCCCCAAGATGAACAGAGTGTTGGTGATGATAAAGGGTTAGATTCCGCCTTCCGGAGGGATGTTTCCCGGGCACAATCCCCCCCCCATGAGAGAAAAAGTGATCCCCCAAGTTTGGCGTCACATATTTTTATGATTTATTCTAGGGAAAATGTGATTTTGTAGCCAAAGGACGGCGAGAGAGAAGTCACCATGGGCCCACATGGCCACACGACACGCCGTAGGGTCGGCACGCCACCAGGACAAGTGGAGCCCTAGCGGGTCCCCTCTGGCCCATTTTGGTCCATAATTCATCATATATTCTGAAAACAATTCTCCAAAAATCATGCTGCATTTTGTGCGCTGTGGAATTGATTTCTCTTCCTTTGCATTTTTAGGTCATACTTCCAGCAGTTCGGCAATGACCCTCTCTTTGTATTCGTTGCATTTTAAGAGAGATAAGGCATTATAATTGCATCATATTGTTTATCATTTAAATAGGACAAATTATACTAGGAAATAGTGATGCAAAATGGATGTATCAACTCTCCCGAGCTCAGACTCTGCTTGTCCCCAAGCGAATAACAAGCTTAGTAAACATGACCACAAGTTTGTGAGAGAGGTGTCGATAATAACAAATACGGACATCACAACATCATATTCACTAACATCATAAACAAAAACTCTTCCTCATAAAAATTCTCATGATCAAGTAGCAATCCATTCACATGTTAATGTGTAGAAAATAAATTCTCTTGAAAACCAACAAACTATGTTCTCAGTCGAGAAACAATTACAATTCATTTTATTTCTTCAGAACAGTCTATTTAAGAGCTTTTGTCATCGAGAAACAATTACAATTCATATTCTTAGTCATAGAAACAATTACAAAGGAAGATAGGAGTTTAATGATGCATAACCCAACTTACTTACCATAGAGATAATTGTCAACAGTAATAACTCATGATCATATATATTCAACTGGATATATGTGTGTGGATCTTTCCTACAATGTTTGCCAATGGAAAATATTTGAGTTTGGAATTAGAGAAGTTGACTCAAACATAAAAATAAAATTGATGGAGAAGGTAAAAAGAAACGCCCTTAATAGAGGGAAGCAGAGGTTTTCATGCACTTTTGAGTTGGATGTGTGAGATTTTAATGAAAATGAACCTCAATTTAACATTGCCCCTTGTGATAGTAAGCAACATTTAGCATTCTGTTGCTTTTATTACTTTACCATCACAAGTTCTTACAAAGCTTATTTCCCTTCCAATAAAGATCATACATACTTGAAGGCAATTTTTGTTGCTTGCACCGATGAAAACTTACTTCAAGGATCTTACTCAATCTATAGGTAGTTATACTGGACTATTACGGAAGAAACTGGGTTTGGGGTTTTCGGATGCACAAGTGCTATTCCCACTTATTGTGGAAGTATTTGGCTAGCAGTGATTATAAAAAATATCATATGTTGGAGGATCCATGATAATATAACTTATATGCAAATATACATAAATATAACTCATCCGTTGTCTTTCTTGTCCAATGGTACATCTCCAACGTATCTATAATTTTTGATTGTTTCATAGTATTATATTACTAATCTTAGATAATTTAATGCAATTATATATCTTTTTTGGACTAACCTATTAACTCAGTGCCTAGTGCCAGTTGCTATTTTTTTTTTCCTTATTTTTGGATTTTTAGGAAATCAGTACGAAACAAAGTCCAAACACGATGAAACTTTACGATGATTTTTTCTGGACCAGAAGGGACCCGAGAACGTCGAGGAGGAGGCCAGAAGATCTAGTGGAGAGCGACGAGCTCACCGGAGCGCCCCATGGGGGCGCCACCTAAGCTCGTGGGTCCCATGCAGCTCTATTTGATCTAATTCCAACTCCATAAATTCACAAATATTCCAAGCCAATGGAGAGCCACCCGAAACACTTTTCCGCTGCCATAAATTTCTGTTTTTCCGCCATCCCATCTAGAGGCCTTTTCCGATACACTGTTGGAGGTGGAATCGATCACGGAGGGCTTCTACATCATCCTTGCTGCACCTCGAATGATGTGCGAGTAGTATATTTGCATGTGAGGGTTCACAATCACAAAATATGTCCAAGATATGTTCAAGATAGTATATTTTCATGTGAAATTTTTCTTTCTTGTACTAATCATTCATTAATTGTTCAAATGACCAATGTTGCATTTGTTCAATTTCAATAGAGTTTACTTCCTAAACTCATTGTGAAGACACTAAATCCCATTAGATCAGCATATGAAATTGAATTGGAATGCTAGGATACACAAATAAAGGAAAAGCAAACAAAATACTCATGCTATTCTTTATTATAGATACTCTCAGCATCGGATACAACTAAAACACGAAGGAACAATAGGGCACATTGCAATCTATTTCATACTACAAACTTTGACGTGGAGGCGATCAATTGCCCCCCATGTCTTGGTACTCTCCCACTTATGTTCATGGAGCAATTCTATTATCATGGTGTGGTCTGCATCTAGTCAACCCTCCACCATCCTCCGGCATTTGAAGAGTTCTTGCTCCACGTCCCTAAGCCTAGCCTTCTTGTCTCCCTCCTTCTTGGGCCCTTGAAGATCATTGATGTGCAACACCCCATCCCCATACTCCAAGGTTTTGGGATTCATCATAACCCTAGGGAGATAAGTGTTGATGACATCTCAAAGAACTGATCCTTGGAGGAGCTTGACGATGACATATCCATCTAGCTCTGAAAACCCTGACAGAAACAAGATTGTAACAAAAGCAGCAGGAAAACTTCTCATACATACATCAAAATATTTGGGGGAATTTATTGGAATTTTTTCTATGCGAGACAAGCATACGGGAAAGAGACGAAGTCAGGAAGGTGTACGGGGGCCGCACACAGTCAAGCGGCATGCCCTAGGGGGCGCCACCAGGGCGCGTGCGCCCATGGTGCATCCTAGGCTCCTTCTTTTCCCACAAACATATTAAATATTCCAAAACTGACAAATATATTAGTATTTTATGTATTTTTAAAATAAGTCTACTTACCATACCACGTACCTATTCCTTTTTCCGGGTTCTTGAGGCTTCTCGAATGGTTTCTTTTGTATACAATTCCGGTCTAATTACTTGAAAACGTCTGAATCTATGTTAATGGGATTACCTATAGTATAATATTTTAATCTTTGCCCGTTAACTACCTTTGGTTTATCTCCTTTGGCGTTATTTATCTTGATAGCTCTGGAAAGGTAAACTTCTAAGATGATATATGGACCTTCGTACTTGGAAAGAAGTTTTCCATCAAAATGTCTGAAATGAGACTTGTACAAAAGAATTTAATAGCATTGTTTAAATGTCATTTCTAAATCCTTTTATCATGCCATCTTTTATCTTTTTCTTTGAAACACTTGGCATTTTCATAAGCTTATGTTATCTAGTCATCAAGACAACTCCTATTAAATAACTTCTTTTCTCCAGCAAGTCTGAAATCATAGTTAAGCTATTTAATTGCCCAATAAGATTTATGTTCTAGCTCAAATAGGTAAATCATGCTTTTCCATAAATCATTTTGAAAGGGGACATTCCTATAGGATTTTTATAAGAAGTTCTATATGCCCATAGTGCATCATCTAGTTTCTCAGACCAATTCTTTCTAGATTTAATAACAACCTTTTGCAAGATCAATTTAATTTCTCTATTAATTAATGCAACTTTTGCAAGTTTAGCCCATAAAAAAGCACAAATTAGATTCTATTTCTATAGTTATAACTGATTTAAACACAGGGATTGGACTTCGCAAAAGAAAAAATAGATATAAATGCCCAAAAGCTCTGCTGACGAGTGAAAAAGAGTATACCAAGTCACTATTGACAAGTATAAAGTCTCCACTCAATAGTGTCTACCATCTCTGCTGATGAACGACGTGCCCTGATACGTCTCCAACGTATCTATAATTTTTATTGTTCCATGCTATTATATTACCCGTTTTGGATGTTTATGGGCTTTACTTTACACTTTTATATCATTTTTGGGACTAACCTACTAACCGGAGGCCCAGCCCGAATTGTTGTTTTTTTGCCTATTTCAGTGTTTCGAAGAAAAATAATATCAAACGGAGTCCAAACGGGATGAAACCTTCGGGATCGATCTTGTTGGAACAAATGCAAACCAGGAGACTTGGAGTGGACGTCAAGCAACGAACGAGGCGGCTACGAGGGTGCCCGACGCGCCCTAAGGGGGTGGGCGCGCCCCCCACCCTCGTGGGCCCCTCATGGCTCCACCGACGTACTTCTTTCCCCTATATATACTCCCGTACCCTGAAAACATCGAGGGGCACCACGAAAACCTAATTCCACCGCCGCAACCTTCTGTATCCGCGAGATCCCATCTTGGAGCCTTCGTCGGCGCTCCGCCGGATGGGGAATCGACCATGGAGGGCCTCTACATCATCTCCAAGGCCTCTCCGATGAGTTGTGAGTAGTTTACCACAGACCTTCGGGTCCATAGTTATTAGCTAGATGGCTTCTTCTCTCTCTTCGAATCTCAATACAAACTTCTACCACGGTGTTCTTGGAGATCTATTCGATGTAACTCTTTTTGTGTGTGTTTGTCGAGATCCGATGAATTGTGGGTTTATGATCAAGTTTATCTATGAGAAATATTTGAATCTCCTCTGAATTCTTTTATGTGTGATTGGTTATCTTTGCAAGTCTCTTCGAATTATCAGTTCGGTTTGGCCTACTAGATTGATCTTTCTTGCAATGGGAGAAGTGCTTAGCTTTGGGTTCAATCTTGCGGTGTCCTTTCCCAGTGACCGCAGGGGCAGCAAGGCACATATTGTATTGTTGCCATCGAGGATAAAAAGATGGGGTTTATATCATATTTCTTGAGTTTATCCCTCTACATCATGTCATTTTTCTTAATGCGTTACTTTGTTCTTCATTGAACTTAATACTCTAGATGCAAGCAGGAGTCGGTCGATTTGTGGAGTAATAGTAGTAGATGCAGGAAGGAGTCGGTCTACTTGTCACGGACGTGATGCCTATATACATGATCATGCCTAGATACTCTCATAACTATGCACTTTTCTATCAATTGCTCGACAGTAATTTGTTCACCCACCGTAATACTTATGCTATCTTCAGAGAAGCCACTAGTTAAGCCTATGGCCCCTGGGTCTATCTTTTATCATATAAATTTTCCATCTACTTTTATATGCATCTTTTACTTTCCAATCTATATCATAAAAATAACAAAAAAATTTATCTCATCTTATTATCTCTATTAGATCTCACTTTTGCATGTTACCGTGAATGGATTAACAACCCCTTTATCGCGTTGGTTGCGAGGTTCTTGTTTGTTTGTGTAGGTGCGTGGGACTTTTGAGGAGCCTCCTACTGGATTGATACCTTGGTTCTCAAAAACTGAGGGAAATACTTACGCAACTTTGCTGCACCACCGTTTCCTCTTCAAGGGAAAACCAACGCAGTGCTCAAGAGGTAGCAAGAAGGATTTCTGGCGCCGTTGACGGGGAGGTCTTCGCTCTAGTCAAGAAACATACCAAGTACCCATCACAAACTCATTTCCCTTGCATTACATTATTTGTCATTTGCCTCTCGTTTTCCTCTTCCCCACTTCACCTTTGCTGTTTTATTCGCCCTCTCTTTCCCGTCCGCCTCCCTCTTTCGCTTTCTCCTCGCATTTTATGTCGTTATGTCTGAAATTGGGGAGATTATCGTTGATATGGACAATAATATGATGGAAAATTCTGATGCTCCTGCTGAAGAACCCCCTATCTTACATACTAAAAAGTTTTGAATCGGTAGTGGTAATATTATTGGAAAAGGGGTTATTCAAGATTTCTTTACTTGTGCAGGTGCTTTACCTTCTATGGGTAGTTCTATTCTTCATAAACTAGTAGTCTTGCGGATGCTATCGCCATGCTTATAGTTGAACTTTAAGGACAATTTATGCACATGCATCCTTGCATACAAAGGATTTTCCTAGAATTTTCTAATGTTGAGCATTCTTCTATTAAGCACACAACTACTATCTTTTTGGCACACGAGTTTAGATTTATAATAAGAGAAGCCAAAGAAATTTTTGTGCACTATATGGTGGACGCTGGCCGTCCTCCCATAGAGGCAATCCTCTTCGATCAAGAGGAAATAACGCGTTTACAATCTTTGGACTATGTTGCTTTTAATAAAAACCTTAAAAAAAAGGTTCCTACCACTGTTCTAGTTGATAGAATTTCCAAACTAATAATGATTTTGCTATTCGAAATAATGAGTTAGGATATTATCGTGAGTATAGACTCATGAAGTTCTGTGAAAAGAATGCTTATAATGATTAATTGGTTGTGCAATATGAAGGGCCAAAGGAGGAACCCATACCTCCCGAGATTGATCTTGGGGACTTTTGTCCCATTAAATTTAGCCCTTTTGATTACTTTTTTGCTTGCCACAATGAAAACATGCTGCTGAACATAGAGAATATGAGATGAGCTTTCGTGATCTATCTTATTATTATGGCAATACTTAGATCTATTCTCGCTTTTATGCCTAGCTAGGGGCGTTAAACGATAGCGCTTGTTGGGAGGCAACCCAATTTTATTTTAGCTCCTTTCTTTTTTGCTTCTGTTTAGTAATAAATATTTCATCTAGCTTCTGTTTGGATGTGCTTTTATGTTTTAATTAGTGTTTGTGCCAAGTAGAACCTATAGGATAACCTACGATGATAGTTACTTTGATTCTGCTGAAAAACATAAACTTTTGCACGCACGAGAATTATTTTAATAAATCACAGAAACGTTCTTTGGCATTGATTATTTTTTCTGTAGATCAATAGACAAATTACCCAGGACTTCCTGTTTTCCTAGGATTTTTAGAGTTCCAGAAATATTTGAAAGTTACAGATTGCTACAGACTATTCTGTTTTTGACAGATTCTGTTTTTCGTGTGTTGTTTGCTTATTTTGATGCATCTATGGCTAGTATCAGGGGGTATGAACCATAGAGAAGTTGGAATACAGTAGGTTTAACACCAATACAAATAAAGAATGAGTTCATTACAGTATCTCATGTGGTGGTTTTTCTTTCTTGCACTATCGGAGCTTATGAGATTTCCTGTTGAGTTTTGTGTTGTGAAGTTTTCAAGTTTTGGGTAAAGATTTGATGTACTAAGGAACAAGGAGTGGCAAGAGCCCAAGCTTGGGGATGCCCATGGCACCCCAAGATATCCAAGGACAATCAAAAGCCTAAGCTTGGGTATGCCCCGGAAGGCATCCCCTCTTTCGTCTTCATTTATCGGTAACTTTACTTGGAGCTATATTTTTATTCGCACATGATATGTGTTTTGCTTGGAGCGTCTTATATGAAATTAGTCTTTGATTTTTAGTTTACCACAATCATACTTTCTGTACACACCTTTTTGGAGAGACACTCTTGATTTGGAATTTATTAGAATACTCTATGTGCTTCACTTATATCTTTTGAGCTAGATAATTTTTGCTCTAGTGCTTCTCTTATATCTTTTAGAGCACGACGGTGGTTTAATTTTGTAGAAATTGTTGATCTCTCATGCTTCACTTATATTATTTTGAGAATCTTTTAGAACAGCATGGTATTTGCTATGGTTATAAAAATTGGTCCTAGAATGATGGGCATCCAAGATGGTATAATAAAAACTATCATAGAAAGTGAATTGGATGCTATGATCAATTTGATGCTTGATAATTGTTTTGAGATATGAGTATGGTGATATTAGAGTCATGCTAGTGGGGTAATTATGAATTTAAGGAATACTTGTGTTGAAGTTTGTGATTCCCGTAGCATGCATGTATGGTGAACCGCTTTGTGATGAAGTTGGAGCATGATTTATTTATTGATTGTCTTCCTTATGAGTGGCGGTCGGGGACGAGCGATGGTCTTTTCCTACCAATCTATTCCCCTAGGAGCATGCGCGTAGTACTTTGTTTTCAAAGACTTGTAGATTTTTACAATAAGTATATGAGTTCTTTATGACTAATGTTGAGTCCGTGGATTATACGCACTCTCATCCTTCCACCATTGCTAGCCTCTCTTGTGCCGCGCAACTTTCACGGTACCATACACCCACCATATACCTTCCTCAAAACAGCCACCATACCTACTTATTATGGCATTTCCATAGCCATTCCAAGATATATTGCCATGCTACTTTTCACTGTTCCGTTTATTATGACACGCATCATCATTGTTGTATTGCTCTTGCATGATCATGTAGTTGACATAGTATTCGTGGCAAGGCCACCTTCATAATTCTTCCATACATGTCACTCTTGGTTCATTGCATATCCTGGTACACCCGCCGGAGGCATTCATATAGTGTCATATCTTGTTCTAAGTATCGAGTTGTAATTTTGAGTTGTAAGTAAATGAAAGTGTGATGATCTTCATTATTAGAGCATTGCCCAGCTGAGGAAAGGATGATGGAGACTATGATTCCCCCACAAGTCGGGATGGGACTTTAGACTTTATAAAAAAAGGCCAAATAAAAAAAGAAAGGCCGAAAAAGAGAGAAGGGACAATGCTACTATCCTTTTACCACACTTGTGCTTCAAAGTAGCACCATGATCTTCATGATAGAGAGTCTCCTATGTTGTTACTTTCATATACTAGTTATTTTTCATTATAGAACTTGGCTTGTATATTCCAATGATGGGCTTCCTCAAAACGCCCTAGGTCTTCGTGAGCAAGCAAGTTGGATGCACACCCACTTAGTTTCTTCAACGGCGTCGTCTTGGTCGGGAGACGCCTCCCCGTCCTCAACAGGCGCGTCTTGGTTGGGAGACGCCTCGATTGCCATATCCGCCCTCCCCTGCTCCCCCTCCTCTCCGGCATTGAGGTCCGAAGGCGCCCGCTTGGCCCGCCCCCCATCTTTCTCCTCCTCCTCCTCCTCCTCTGGTTCAAGGCCAAGAAATGCCTCCCCCTCCTCTGGTTCAAGGCCAGGAGACGCCTCCCCTTTCCTCAACGGTGTTGTACTGGTCGGGAGACACCTCGATTGCCTCCCCTGCGACCCCTCCTCCCCGGCATTGAGGTTCGAAGGCGCGCGATTGGGCCGCGCCCATTCTTCTTCCTCCTCCTCGCTGCTGTCTTGGCCCTTGCCCCTCAGCTGGTGCTGGTGCTGGTGCTGGTGCTCGGTGGTGGTCCGGAGCGCGGCGGCCTGGTGCGCTTGGAGCTGGCGGAAGTGGAGGGAGATGGAGGACTGGAGGGAGGAGATGTGGGCGTCAACATCGGCCCAGGTAAAGGGGATGGGGATGGGGGAGGAGGCGAGGAGGCGGTTGAAGGACTCCCGGAGGCGCTGCTTCTTGGCAGGGAGGGTGGCGATGGCGGCCTCCAGCTCCGACGTCGCCGTCGCCCTCGCCATCAGAGGCCGGCCGGCCGGTCGGGCAAGCGGGCTCACCGGAATGGGGATTCCGGGAAGGGACTGGGGTTTTCTTGCCGGACGGCGGAGGGGTTGGTTGGTTGGGGTTTAGAGAGAGAGAGATGGTGGGTGCGTGTCAGCAAGCAAGCAAGTTGTATGCACACCCACTTAGTTTCTTTTATTGAGCAAGTTGGATACATTTATAACTCTAGTGCATCCGTTGCATGGCAATCCCTACTCACTCACATTGATATCTATTAATGGGCATCTTCATAGCCCGTATGTTGATACGCCTAGTTGATGTGAGACTATCTTCTCTTTTTTTGTCTTCTTCACAACCACCATTCTGTTCCACATATAGTGCTATGTCCATGGCTCACGCTCATGTATTGCGTGAAACTTGAAACAATTGCTTGGCTTGTCATCGGGGTTGCGCATGATTAAATACTTTGTGTGATGAAGATAGAGCATAGCCAGACTATATGATTTTATAGGGATAGCTTTCTTTAACCATATTATTTTGAGAAGACATGATTGCTTTGTAAGTATGTTTGAAGTATTATTGTTTTATGTCAATATGAACTTTTATTTTAATCTTTTTGGATCTGAACAATCATGCCACAATAAAGAAAATTACATTGAGAATTATGCTAGGTAGCATTCCACGTCAAAAATTCAGGTTTTATCATCTACCTACTCGAGGACGAGCAAGAATTAAGCTTGTGGATGCTTGATATGTCTCCAACATATCTACAATTTTTGATTGTTCCATGCTATTATATTACCCGTTTTGGATGTTTATGGGCTTTACTTTACACTTTTATATCATTTTTGGGACTAACCTACCTACTAACCGGAGGCCCAGCCCGAATTGCTGTTTTTTTTGCCTATTTCAATGTTTCGAAGAAAAGGAATATCAAGCGGAGTCCAAACGGGATGAAACCTTAGGGAGCGATCTTTTTGGAACAAATGCAAACCAGGAGAATCGGAGTGGACGTCAAGCAACAAACGAGGTGGCCACGAGGGTGCCCGGCGTGCCCTAAGGGGGTGGGCGCGCCCTCCACCCTCGTGGGCCCCTCGTGGCTCCACCGACATACTTCTTTCGCCTATATATACTCCCGTACCTTGAAAACATCGAGGGGCACCACGAAAACCTAATTCCACCGCCGCAACCTTCTGTATCCGCGAGATCCCATCTCGGAGCCTTCGTCGGCGCTTCGCCGGAGGGGGAATCGACCACGGAGGGCCTCTACATCATCTCCGAGGCCTCCTCCTTGAGTTGTGAGTAGTTTACCACAGACCTGTCGGGTCCATAGTTATTAGCTAGATGGCTTCTTCTCTCTTTTGACTCTCAATACAAAGTTCTCCTCGATCTTCTTAGAGATCTATGCGATGTAACTCTTTTTGCGGTGTGTTTGTCGAGATCCGATGAATTGTGGGTTTATGGTAAAGTTTATCTATGAGAAATATTTGAATCTTCTCTGAATTCTTTTATGTGTGGTTGGTTATCTTTGCAAGTCTCTTCGAATTATCAGTTTGGTTTGGCCTACTAGATTGATCTTTCTTGCAATGGGAGAAGTGCTTAGCTTTGGGTTCAATCTTGCGGTGTCCTTTCCCAGTGACAGCAGGGGCAGCAAGGCATGTATTGTATGGTTGCCATCGAGAATAAAAAGATGGGGTTTATATCATATTGCTTGAGTTTATCCCTCTACATCATGTCATCTTTCTTAATGTGTTACTCCGTTCTTCATGAACTTAATACTGTAGATGCAGGCAAGAGTCGGTCGATGTGTGGAGTAATAGTAGTAGATGCAGGCAGGAGTCGGTCTACTTGTCACGGACGTGATGCCTATATACATGATCATGCCTAGATACTATCATAACTATGCACTTTTCTATCAATTACTCGACAGTAATTTGTTCACCCACCGTAATACTTATGCTATCTTGAGAGAAGCCACTAGTGAAACTTATTGCCCCCGGGTCTATCTTTTATCATATAAGTTTTCCATCTACTTTTATTTCCATCTTTTACTTTCCAATCTATCATAAAAATGAGGTGATTTTATAGCCATGGTACATGGCTCCAAATGAGGTGTCACACGCCAAGAAAAGTAGCTAAGAACTTGGACTATGAGAGGATTAGAATATGTGGAAATGGGTGAAAATTAATTAGAGGAGGTGGGCATTGTCGGAAGGTCTACGTAGATGTGGTCAATGTCCAAACAATGGCACCAGGGGATCTATGTCGTGCCATGGGTGGTCGTTGTATAATGATTATGGCTTTTGCTCTATCAGATATGCAATTTTGAATAAATAATAATAGCTTTGTGCACCAATGTTTTAGGAGAGGAAGCAAAGGATACCTAGGTGACATGTGGTTTCTTGAGTGGCAGCATGGAAGCAGCAAACGGACATGCAAGCATAGAAAACATACAATGCAAGTCAGACATGTCTCACGTGATTTGACCCAATAGTAAAAAGATAATTCATTGTTATTTGAAACAATGTGCACAAATCAGGGTGCTCGTAAATATGCAATGTGAAATAAAAATCTAGAAGTTGTGTGCTCTAACCGTTTAGGAAAGAAACCGCATGATATTGAGAAAATGGCATGCGGTTCCTTCTATACCGACAAGCGACAAATGAGCAACAATCTTAATTAGACCGTGGTACGTTGGGGGTGGGGTGGTGGGGGTATGTAAGCAGATGGTCAATATCCAAATAGGGGACATGGTCGACGACGCGGATTTTTGGGACATGGTGCCACGCGATGCCGAAATCTCGGCCACCCACTTGTGCTTTGAGATTACTAATTAATATAGGACATTTTTCAATACGGTCCCAGCTACTCAATAATACATTGGAATACGCAGCAGTGAGTGGGCCATGGCACTTTAAATTTGTATGCACTTTGTCTGGTAGTTGGGTTTTGGCACTCTGTCAGATATGTTGAATTAATCCCTACTGGGTACTTGATGGCCTGCATAGCATTTACAAGTCTTTATGCAGCCAGTACGAGTTAATGGGGGTGGCTTGTGCAGGGCATGTATTTTAGATATGCTTCATGCAGGTGGGTGTATGAAGGACATTGTAGAATCTTATCATCAGATTGGCTCGGTATAGAGCAAATTTACTTACATGGGATTACTTGATGTGTGAGCTATGATTCAGCCACATCGTAAAAAAACTCCCATAGGAGGATCGGAGAATCGATGTTGGACATTGATGAAGACATTTTTTTCGAAAAGGGGTATTTCCTGGCTTCTGCATACATTGATGAAGACATGAATAACACTATGACATGAACATAAAATGATGTTGTTGTAGGAGCTGATGGATATAAAAAGTTGGCACGATAGAGAAGATCTGAGAGAAAGAGAGGGTGAGGAATATGGATTGCTCTTAGACAGTCATTGAGTGACACATAACTACGAGAGCAGAGAGAGATGAACTGTTGTAGCTACAATTCCACATCTCCATTTCTTTTGAAAAGAAACTCTAAATCTCCATGTATGAGTTCTAGCTAGCCATGCCCTGAACGAAGAGCAAAAACAAGAGAAGCAAGATAAGTGCGAGAGGAGCTGCAGAATGAACAAGGGATGGGAAGAAAATACATGCAATGGTGCAGGTTGTGGTTAATGTACGCTGCAAATAACTGAAATAACTCCTCTAATCAATAATGTGGGATCAATGTGGTCATCAATGGGGCTTTAACTGCACTTGTGCAGATCCGTGGGCCATACTCATCTATTATCCATGGAATACGACCAATATACGTTTTGGCAGTGTAAATACAACACTAATCACGAAGAAGTGAACGGTGGGGATACCATCCTCGCGTGGCACCATGTCCACTCGTGATTTATCGACATGGTCGACCGATATATAACGATTGTACTTTTTGACCGGACTGATATGTAGTATCAAATCACAATTAGGGAGTTTTGCACGCCAAGGTTTTGTGGCGAGGAAGCGAATAATACTGAGATGGCAACCTAGGCAATGATGTCACATGATTTTCTTAAATAAGGAGGAACAAGCTTTTTTTTAGTCTCATACGGTTCTTTATTTCTTATAAATTGGCTCAAGCACAAACAACTAAACTTCCTTGTATAGAACATATGACAAAGCACATGAAAGTATAGAAAATATAAAATGCATGTAAGGTATGTATGTGGCTTGATACAATAGTCAAAAAATAAGATGTAAAAAAAATCCAGGGTGTCGATATATATGCAATGTGAAATAAAAACCTACAACTTTTGTGCACCAATTATTTGAGAATGAAACTAAAGGATATTTAGACAACGGCAAATGTTTCTTCCATGCCGGCAAGGGAGCACCAAGCTTAATTAGGCATGCCTCCCTCTGTAGAGCGGAAACCGTACGTGGCTCCCAATGAGGTGTAATGCGCCAAAAAAGGACAAACGATAACGAGAGAGAGAGAGAGAGAGAGAGAGAGAGAGAGGATTAAAGTAGAGTTGAGATGGACTCGGAGAATAAGAGGAGGACCATAGTTGGGGAAGGTGCATGTATGTGCTCATGCCCAAATAACAGAATAGGGCAGTGGGGGGACGGAGGGATCTACCTTGCAACATGGGTGACTGTTGTGTAACAGTTAATATTTTTGCTTGGTCTGACATGCGCAGTTTACAAATCAAAACCAAGAACTTTTGCCCGTCAAGGTTTTGGTGACGCGACACTGCAAAAAAAAAGGTTTTGGTCACGTGAAGGAGCTAGGCGATGATGTGATCGCCTGTCAAGGTATTGGTGACGCGAATGAGCTAGGCGATGATGTGATCAAATGGTTTCTTTAGTACGAAATTAAGAGCAACAAACTTTTTCTTCTAAGCACATCTTTGTTTCCCTTAAACACCACATTTCTTATTTCAAGTATAGACCAAACAAGGATTATATGGATTCCTCATAAGCTACAAATCCATAATTGGTAGATCTGGCTAGCTAGCTAGCTAGCTTGAGCATAGACGAAACAAGGATTATATGGACTCCTCGATCAGGCAGTGGCCTTGGTTGGTCTGGGGACATACTTGTGGAGCCAGATCTGACGATGCCCAATGGAGATCTTGACGAGCCTCTCACCATTGAGCACCAGCTTCACTATCGCCTCCGTCTTGAAGATGATCCGGCCGTACATGGGCATGAGGCCTCTGTCTTCTCCATGAGCACCCTCACCACGCAGTCACCCCACTTCCTGCACCCATGCACCTCCAATCATCAGACATGATCATCACGCATGCATGCATGCAGATATTAGTAGATCCACGTATATAAACTTAATCATTCTCAATGCACACTTACTCTCTGAAGTACTCAAAGATCTCCTCACTGTGCGGGGGCATGCCCTTGGAGAAGGTGATGAACATGGAATGGCAGTCCTCCGGCACGGCCACGGGCTGGGTGTAGGGTGCCATAAGCTCCGGCGGGTTGCCCACCAGCCCAGTCTCGGACTTACGGAGCAGGACGTGCAGGCGGTCATCGAAAATGAACTTGCCGGCACCGTCGAGGAAGTGGGCGACGCCGCGGACGACGAGGTCCTAGTGGAAGGCGAAGAAGCCCGGGTCGATGCGGACGCCGCCTTGCATGCAGAGCGCAGAGATGAGTGGGATGGGCGGGACAACGGGCATCTGGTGGCGGAAGCACTTGAGGATGGCGTTGGCCTCTTCAGCCACGACGGCGACTGCTTCGGGGCCGATGGCTGGGACGAAGTGGATGGCGGAGATGGTGCCCTGGTCCAGCCACACCAGCAGCGCCACCGCGTTCTGGGCCTTCTCCGGGCTGCCGCACACGGACAGGAGCCGCTCGTATGCCTGCCGCACGACGCTGTACATGTACAACACCTCGCGCACCGTCACGGCCGCCATGGTTGCTCTGGTAAGTTGGTTGCTTACACTGGCCGGCCGGAGAAGGTAGTTAGCTAGCTCTAGCTAGGCGGTGGATGGCCTGCTGGTGAGGAGTGAGAAAGAGATGATGGGTCAATGGGGAATGGGCCGGTATTTGTAGGTTCTCCTGCTCCTGGTCCGGCGATGGAGCTAGCTGGAAACAGCTCTCTTTGAATCAGTTTCGAACGCCAGCGTACACGTAGTTGCTCTTCGCGTTTGCTGGTTTTACATCCTTTTTTGATTTTAAGTTCGTTTTACATCCTAAAACGTATACACTGTCATTGCGTGACCACTTTGGCTGCGGTGCAGCACTTGTATATCCTTCTATATTTGCATTACCTTTTTTGGTACTGGTTAATGTTATACTCACCAGTGTTCACATGTTATACTATTCTTTTCGATTTTATATACACACACATATAAAGCACATTATAATTTCTTACTTTCTATATAAACTTTGTTGTCTAGACCCATCGACCACTTCTTCCTAGCCTTTTTTAGGCAAGATTGCGAGCTAGCTACAATGACAGAGCTTCTTCTGGGCCACTTCTTCCGAGCCTTAGATTTTTTTCTTCTGAATACCCATTGTTAAATGGCCTAAATATGTTCTAAAACCAGTCCAAAACTTGTTTTCTTGCCCTCAAATTCCATTTGCCCACCTGGAACACCGCCCAAGCTCCGCTATTGGGGAGATCATCCGGCAGATCCTATTTGACGGCTGCGGGCGTCAAGAGGACGAGCCTTCGCTAAAGCAAGTCGCCACTTGGGCCAGCCGTTGTATGGACTTGTTCGCTGCTGTTTCCCCATTGCTTGGTTTTTTTTTTCATTTTTCTTCTATGGTTTTTTGCTTCCTATTTTTTCACCGTTTTGGCCGGTTTTCAATTGTTTTGTCCCATTTTTTTATTTTACTATTTTTTTCTGTTTTCACGGTTTTACTTCCTTTTGTTTTTAATCATTTTTTCTTTTTTATTTTTCTCTAGCTTTTCTTATGGTTTTTCTTCCATTTTTTGTTTTTGTTTTTGTTTTTTATTTTCCTTATTTTGTTGTGTATAAAACAAAAAGTTCATCATATATTAAAACAATGTTCATCATATATTTAAGAAAATGTTCACTGTATACTATCAAAATGTTTAGCGTCTCTTAAAAATGTTCATTGTGTGTTTGAAAATTGTTCATCGCACATCATAAAAATGTTCAACATGTATTTAAATTTTTTGGGCGTATATCACAAAAATGTTCAATGTGTATTCATAAATTGTTCAATGTATATGACAGAATTGTTCAGGGCATATAAAGTTGTTCGTGTTTTTCAATTTTTGTTTATTTTTTCAAAATTTGTTCCCTTTTAATGGTTTTCTTTGAATTTTGAAATTCATTCACATTTTCAAACAGTATTTGTATTTTTTTCAAGAAATTTTGTTCACAACTTTTCCAAGAATGTTAATTTTTTTTTAAAAAGAAGGATCTGATACCATAGCTATTACTTTAAAGTTTAGCGCTGCCTTTTAGCATGCTACCGTACCAGTCCGAGTGGTAAGGAAGTGTGCTCCGATACCAATGGTCGGGAGTTCGACTTCGCTCGCCACCTTTTGTTTTTCGTGAATTCTAGGTTCGATGCTGCCAATGGGCCAGCCCGTTTGCACGCGCTTCAATGAAGGCTCTACTGTTGGACGCATGCTGGCATCCAATAGGAGCTCCCAGATCATCCAGGAGTCCACTGCCGGTTTAGAAACCAAGGTGCCAAAACCACCAAGGCCTAACAAGCGGAGACCAACCAAGACTCCAAGAGAGTCTCATCCTATGGATTAGTTTGGGTCAAGATCCTTATGCGTACTAGTAAATGTAGCATGTAGCTATTGCGAAATGTAATATTTTGCAAGGGAAATATGCAAATTTTATTTATTGTATAATTAAACAGGAAAGCTAATTTCCAGTCGACTAGATGTTAGCGACAGATCCGTACGACCTGATCATTGCTCATTGTGGATTGCATGACCTCGAGCACCCCACCCGGATCGCCTGCACAGCCCACGTCTCTCCCACCCCCTCCCCGACGCAGGCCTGTTCCCTCTTCCTTTTTTCCCGACGCAGGCCCGTTCCCTCTACTTTTTTTCCTCACATGATCACATCCCGTCGGACGATGTTCCCAAAGTAAGAGGACCATTTACCAATCACATCCTTGCCCACGTTCCAAAAAACTTTGATAGCTTCCTGTGTCGGATAAGAATTGAACCCTGTACCACAAGTAGTAATTCCTACCACACAAACTACTAGCCCGGCTTTAGACTTGCTGTTTTTGAAACAAGTTACATGCTACTTGTTCTTGGTTAATACGATTTTGAACATTAAAACAGTGGCCAGGTCAATGATTCTGCCACTCACAGTGATTTTTTTGACCTGGTTTTTTTTGTTGAAACATCCCCCAATAATGTCGTGTGACTAACATGGTCATTAACGCGTCGCAGACCTGATAACTTCCATACAAACACCATGATAACTCACACATCACAGACCAGATAGTTTATGTACCACGATCCTCATAACTTTGGCATCGGGGGAGGGGTGGTGATCGAGTATCCCCTAGTAATTTCTGTGTGAATAGGGATGGTAACTCACACAATCGGAGACCCGATAACTTATGCACCTCGGTCCTGGTACTTTTCGCGGGGGAGGGGTGATGAAATATACCCCTGATAACTTTTATGTGAATAGCACGATAACTCACACATCATAGACCTGATAACTAATGTACCCGTCTTTCATAAATTGGTGACCGGGTGGGGGGAGGGTGGTCGATAAAATATACCCCTGGTAACTTTTTGTTTGAATAACATGATAACTCGCACATCGTAGACCTGATAACTTATGTGCCCAGTCCTGGTCTGTGACGACGATGGTGAGGGGTGGGGGAGGGTTGTTGATGAAATATACCTTAGGTAACGTTTTTGTCAATAGCAAGGTAACTCATACATCATAGACCTGATAACTTAGGTATAAACAAAGCTGTAACTTTAGTCTCGAATAAAAAGTTATTGAAACATACCAAAGTTACCTCTATGCAAATCCTTTTTACCTAAGAGATTCATCCCCACTAACATATTTATCTTGACATGCAGCTATGCCACCTCAGCCATCCAGCCACGCCATCTCTCCCAGATGTGTGTAACGATGACCCCTCTCTGTCCGCATGCCTAATTAAGCAAGACATCAACTTTGAACATGCAATGCGTGACACCAACGTACAGAACGAATCCAGCACCCTCTTGCCTAGCGGTAAACCACTTGGCCCATTGCATGTGCATGCTCCCATGTCATTAATAATTGTTTTAAGCGTAACAGATTACATTTCCCAATCCTTCATCTCCTTCTCTATTAAAGTTTCAGTAGGACATCTCCTCAGGCCAGAACTCAAAAGCGGCTCCATTGCACCCTTTCCCTTCAACTCCCCGATGCCACCTAGCTTCCTCCAAATTAAAGCATATAACCAGTCCTTCAAAAGCCCCAGTTTGGCGTTGCATTGACTACAACTACATCACGTGCTCTCTCCAAAACAATCAAACATTCATTCCTCTACACTCATAAAAAATAC
This sequence comes from Aegilops speltoides, assembly GCA_021437245.1. NCBI lineage: Eukaryota > Viridiplantae > Streptophyta > Magnoliopsida > Poales > Poaceae > Aegilops > Aegilops speltoides. Next base: position 546,515,758 of record CM038143.1, read on the forward strand.
CTATCTTCTCCCCATCATGGGGTGCACCGGCTGGATAAACAATATCTGTGTGATGCCGCTCCTACGGCTCTGCCCGCCAGCCGCTCGCTGCCGCTGACTCTCTGGTTCGGGCACGACCGCCAGGCCACCTCACCTCTGATAGCTCATCAGGTTCCGCCATGACTGCCTCACCTCCTATAGCTCTTCGACTCCTACACGAATGCATCAGCCGAGATTCTCACCCGTTTGATTTCCCCGTGCTGGTGGGATCCTCAGGCACAACTGTCGATCTCTTCGCATCCGACGACTCTCCTGGTCAGGCACAACTGGCTATGCACATTGCCTCGTGGTGTTGATTTGCCTTATTTCTTCTCCTGCCGTCTTCGTCTCCATGCTAAGAAGCTAGCTCTGTTGCTGCTGGGGAGACTTATCTTTGTTTTCGGTCTGCAAGGGACGACCTCATGGCGCTTGACCCAGGTCTTGCGGTGAGCATTCATCTGCGGCAACAATAGCCTTTTTTTACAAGCAAACCACACGCCTGGGGAGGAAGCCATTATGGTCGTTTTCGGTGCTCCTTTCTGTTGGTCATGCAAGACATCCAACTACGACTACAATAACAAGCGCCTCTTGTACTCAGTTCTTTGATTCTTTTCCTGTAAGTGCTACATATAAAGAAAAGATCACTACAACTGTACACAACCCAAAGAATAAATAACAAGTAGTAGGAAAGGAATTATGGTTTTAAGTGTCGATCTACTTTCCCCTAAACACTTATTGATAGCATTTTTCTCCTGTCTGATATGACATCCACTGTTCAAAAGCATATTTTTCAGGCAGCGTTTAGACTGAATTGGACAATGAGCATAAACTTTGATATCCCAAGTAGTTTTTGCTATTTGAGCTTCAGGTTTGTCATTCAACTTTGCAAGCTGTCAACACTACTTCAGAAATATCATTTGGTGACGGCCAAAATCTACTGATGATGTATATCAATAGTTGTAACACACTCATTTTATCATTATGTGATGCAAGAAATATGTAAATAAATTTGTTCTATTTAAACATGTCCTAGATTGTTCAAACTTTTGCGTGCATTTAATTTTTTAGATAATGTTATGAAATGTAAACCTTTCAGCCTAACTAGAGTATGTACATGAAAGGTTCAACATTATTAGCGTAGTTCTTATAGATGAGTTGAAAAAGCATTCCTAATATTCGGAACACCATTGATGCAGTGATAATTCATCTATGGTGCTTCTGCCTTACTACATTTTTATTTTCTATCACATGAATATAATATAGTTGGTATTTTTCTCCAACTCTTTGTATATAACATAGTTCTTTTAGATGAATTGGAATCTTTCTCTCACATTTCTCGCAGTAACGCGTGGGACATCATCTAGTATCATAGTAATGTATGCATCCGGAGCTGATAACTTACATATAAATAACACGGTAAATTTGACCCAAGGGAAAGAAAGTAGTTCAAAACACATCTTCGGTCACTTCTATATAAATACCATGTTAATATACATATAACATAACTGATAACTTTATGGTAACTTTATGGTAACATTGGGTTCACGATTTTTCAATCAAAAATGAAAGTTTGAGCTATACAAAATTGTACATTTTTGAAATAGCGATAATTTACAATGACATCAGGTTTCCTGTGCACTACTGCATTTGCATGTGGAGAGAATGTTGGAGGAGCCATTTTTATGCCCCAGTAATTTCCATGTAAATAGGATGGTAACTGGCGTACCACATACGTGATAACTTATTTAGCCTAGGTCTGATAACTTTTGACACGAAAAAAGTCTTCGAAACAAACCAACATGGGATCTAACTTTTTATGCGAAAACGTTTTTTCAATCGAACCAACGGTTTTAGCTATAAAACATTTTGAAATTTCGTTTCTAAAGGAATCTTTGTTGACATCATCTTTTTTTTCTTATCTACATGGATGCATTGTTAATTGGGTTCAATATGTGCATTCCATGCACACAAAAGAGATGTGCATGCGAGATTGCAACGCAATGCTGCATGCGAGATTGCACCGACATGATGAAATCAAGCAGAGAAGTATACGCGCGCGCGTCCGTACCTGTCGCTAACTTCCAGTCGACCAGAAGTTAGTCAGGCCCATAATTAAATTGTTATTGTTCATTAACTTGGTTTCTCTAAGATCCATACACACATAGACATGGAAATATTACAAATATGCTAATTTCAAAATATTTACAGAGAAAGATATATACACATGGGTGGGTGTGGCTTTAAGTATCATCATTTAAATTTGGACTAGCGCAAACTGAGCTCAGATTGTTTGGTTCCTTGTGTGGAACTAACCCACCAGGGTTTAAGTCTTAGGCTTGGCAATGGTGGTCACATTTTCCTGAATTTATTTCAGGCCTTCTGGCGATATGCTTTCAGAGGGAGGAAACATTCCCCTCGACCATGAAGGCATTTATAACGACTTCGTCAATCTCAAGATAATGTGCTAGAGTCTCTTGGATGTGCTCATAGGACTAGGCTGTGCATGCTTGCATTCATAGGGATGAGTGTATGATAGTCTGATCCAGACTGTGTTAAAAAAACTATGATTAGTGGAGTCGTGCAATTCATTAATAATTTATTTTGCCATCATGTAGTTTTTATGTTTTGAAAATGGTGACTGTTCTAGAGGTTATACAGTTGCACGCCCCTCTCTCTCCCAACCTTGCATATAGATCTTCTCTCTCACCCCTCATCTGTTAACTGATTTCTCATCATTTATTCTATACTTTCTTGTCTTGCTATCTTCTGATGACCTACTACTCTATTATGTCTGTGTTCTCTACATGTAAAGGATTCTACCTGTGTTCTCTACATGTAAAGGATTCTTTGGACTAGCACTTCGTGAAAAAAATCGGACTTAAATTTCCAAAAATCAGCACAAACGGGCGAAAAAGAGTATACCAAGTCACCATTGATTGGTGTAAAATCTTCACTCGATAGTGATGTACCGTCTCTGTTGACGAACAACGTGCCCATCAATGGAGACCCAATCGTTCATTGGTAGGATATATGTCAAGACATGGGTGGCTGTTGTGTAACAATGATGCCTTCTGTTCTATTTAATAAGTAGTTTCAAATAGAGATATTAAGTTTTGTGCACCATGGTTTTCGGAGGGGGAGGAAAAGCCTAGGTGACATGTAGTTTCTTCAGTGGCGGCAAGGAAGCAACAATGACGCATGCAAGTATAGAAAACATACGATGCAAGTTGGTCATGTCTCACATGGCTTGACCCAATAGTCAAAAACTATTCCATTATTACTTGAAATAGTGTGCACAAAGCGGGGTGCTCATAAATTACGTGCACTAACCATTTTGGAAAGAAATTGAAGGATATTAAGACAATGACACACAATTCCTCCATACAGACAAAAGACCAACAAGCATTATTAGGCAGTCCTATGTTGGATGGGGGGGGTATGCAAGAAGGTGGTCAATGTATAGATAGTGGCACTCAGGATCTACGACGTGGTTGATTGTTGTATAGTGGTTGTGGTTGTGGGGGCGGGGGGCGATAGGCAATGATCTCACATGGTTCCTCCATTTAGAAAATAATACCACCAAAAGTAAGGAGAAACAACCTTTTTGTTCAGTATGATGCAACTCCTTTTTCTCTTAAATTGCCTCAAGCACAAACAACTAAACGACATTGTAGAAACAAACCCAAATGATAACTCCCACACGTGTGGCACGAAGGACTCCGGCCCCGATATTTTTTACAACTAATGTTGCCATCTAAAAAGAAAAAGCAACCCCCCCCCTCCCGCTCCGCACCAAAAAAACTGAAATTTGCTTGACCCACAGTCAAAAATAAGAAGTAAAATCAAAGGTGCTCATTTATATGCACCATGGAATCAAAACCTAGAACTTCCGCCCACCAACGATTTGGAAAGAAATGAAAGGATATTCAAACAATGTCAGTCGTTTCTTCCATGCCAGCAATGGAGCATCAAGCTTATAATTAGGCATATCTCTCTCCATGTAGTGGAAATGGCATGTGGCTCCCAATGAGGTATCATGCACCATGAAAAGGAAAGAGAAGTAAAGTTGAAATTGAAGGGGAAAATCAGGGGGCACGGTTGAGGGATGGCGAATGTAGGTGCTCATCTTCGAATAACAGAATGGGCAGGAGGCGGAAGGATCTATGTTGCGACATGGGTGACCGTCATGTACCAGTTGTGCTTTTTGTTTGGTCTGACATGTGTAGTTCAAAAATCGAAACAAAGAACATTTTTGCGCCAAGATTTTGGGAGCGGATGCAAGGTATACCAAGCTAGACGATGTCATCGTCAAATTTTTACTTTACTACCAAATTAATTAAGAGGTAAGAAACGTTTCCTTCAAATCTCAAGCAATCCTTTCTAGTTTCTTCCCCTTAATTTCAATACAAATCCATTTTGAAATGGTACCATACAAATCATTTGGTAGATCGGGCTAGCTAGCATGAGCATAGACGAGACGATGATGGATCGATGGAATAGTGGATCAGGCGGCAGTGTTGGTTGGCCTGGGGACATACTTGCGGTGCCAAATCTTACGTTGTCCTATGGAGATCTTGACTAGCCTCTCGCCGTTGAGCACGAGCTTCACGATCGCCTCTGTCTTGAAGATAATCCGGCCGTACATAGGCATGTGGCCTCCCTTCGTCTTCTCCATCAACACCCTCACCACGCAGTCACCCCACTTCCTGCAACATGCACGCAAATCATGAGACATGATCGAGTTCCAATCATCATGGATCATCCATGCAGATCTTAGTAGATCCATGTGTATAAATAAACTTAAACAATAGATCGAGTAGTGTATGTCGGTGCACACTTACTGCCTGAAGTACTCAAAGATCTCCTCGCGGTGGATGTCATTTCCCTTGGAGAAGGTGATGAACATGGAGCGGCAGTCCTCCGGCACGGCCACTGGTTGGGAGGTGTAGGGCGCCATGAGCTCCGGCGGGTTGAGAATCAGCCCAGTCTCGGACCTCCGGAGAAGGGCGTGCAGGCGGTCGTCGAATACGAACTTGCCGGCACCGTCGAGGAAGTGGGCGACCCCGCGGACGACGAGGTCCTGGTGGAAGGCGAAGAAGCCCAGGTCGATGTGGACACCGCCTTGCATGCAGAGCGCAGAGATGATCGGGATGGGAGGGAGAATAGGCTTTTGGTGGCGGAGGCACTCGAGGACAACGTTGGCCTCTTCTGCAACGACGGCGACAGTGTCGGGCGCCATGGCTGGGACATGGTGTATGGCGGAGATGGTGCCCTGGTCCAACCACACCAGCAGCGCCACCGCATTCTGGGCTTTCTTTGAGCTGCCGCAAACAGACAAGAGCCGGTCATATGCCTGCCGTGCGACATTGTACATGTACAACACCTCGCGCACAGTCATCGCCGCCATGGTTGCTCTGATTATTTGGTTGCTCTTGCATGGGCCGTCCGGAGAAGAGGCGATGGATGACTGGCCTGACAAGAGAAACAAGCAAGAGAGGAGCGAGGAAGGGATGATGAGTCGATGGGGTATGGACCGGTATTTGTAGGTTCTCCTGCTCCTGTTCCAGCGACGTGGTTGCGCTCCGGATGGTTGAAGGTTTAATGAGGTGCCAAAAATTGGCTAGCGGGAAACAACTCCCTTTGAATCAGTTTCGAACGCCAGCATGTACACGTAGAGGCTCTTCGTTCGTTGGCTGGTTTTACATCCTTTTTTGATTTTTAGTTCGTTTTACATCCTAAAATGTATACATATGTCGTTGCTTAACAACTTTGGATGAGGCGCAGCACTTGTATATCCTTCTAAATTTGCACAATCTTTTTCTTGGTACTGGTCAATTTTAATATCAGCAGAGTTCACATGTTATACTTTTCTTGTTGATTTCATTTACATATCTAGAGGACATGACATTGTGATTCCTTACTCTCTACATAAACTTTATTGTCGCTCTAGCTACCTGCTTCCCCCATCATCAATGGTGCAAGCGTCAAGTCAGGACACCACCGTGCCACCATTAGATTGTGAGCTAACTACACTGGCAGAGCTTTGGCAGGGCCATCCTGGGCCACTGCCTCCAAGCCTAAGATTATTCTTCTTCTGAATACCCCTTGTTAAATCGGCTAAATCTTTATGTAAACCTGTCCAAAACATGTTTTGCTTGCCCTCCTAGTCCACTTACCCACCAGGATTATGGCCTAAGCTCCGCTACTGGGGAGCTAAGCCCGTCTGGGTTTGGTTTCACGGAACCTCCTATATATAGAACTCAAACTAGTCTAGCCCAGCATCAAAATAGTGGATATCTGTATCAAAGCAGTGAAAATTCTCAAATTTTTGTGCATGTGGTGGGGATCGAACATGGGACATCATGCTCGCACGTGCACGAACCTAGCAACTAGATCGAGCGAGCTTTCATGACTAACGAGTACTCCCTCCGTCCTTGAAAAAGTGTATTTCCAACTTTGTTGTAAAGTAAAAAAAATTATGTTTCATCGTATTTATACAACAATACAAACATTTATGCCATCAAATTAGTAGCATAGATTCATGATAAAATATATTTTAGTAATATACTTTTTTGGTTTCACAAACATTATATTTTTGCACAAACTTGGTCATATTAAACTTTGAGGTAGTTTGACCATCCAACAAAGTTAGAAGTGCACTCTTTGAAGGACGGAGGGAGGAGTGCGGAATGCTAAGAACTATGAACAGGGACAAATGCTTGATTAACATTTTTCAAATATGAAATAAACATTTTTTAATACATGGCCAGCATTTTTTCTATACACATTTAATATTTCTCAAATACATGTTAAACAAAAAAGATCCAAATGCTTGACTAACATTTTCTAAATACATGGCCACTTTTTTCACACACATTGTACATGTTTTGTATACATTTTTCATATACAGGAGAAACATTTTTCTTTATACACAATTAACATTTTTTCAAATGCTTGCTTAACAATTTTTAATACAAGGTCACATTTTTTCTACACATTTAGAAAAAATTAAAATGCTTAATTAACATTTTTCAATAGAAGATTAACATATTTTAAATACATGGTCAACATTTTTTGTATACGCATTTTAACATTTTCAAATGCTTGATTAACAATTTTCAAATACAAGTTCGGCATTTTTAATACACGGTCAACATTCTTTCTATACGTATTTTAAAAAAGTTCAAATGTTTGATTCAATTTTTTCAATGCTTTTTTTAACATTTTTTAAAATACCGTATCAACTTTTTCACACACATTGTAAAAAAAAATTATAGGTGAGAAACAGTTTTCTTTATACACATTTAACATTTTTCAAATGCTTGGCTAACATTTTTTCATACGTTTTATGTCAATTTTTTTGTAATATTTTAATTTAAAATATCTGGTAGTATAACCAAAATAAAATAATGAAAAATGTGAAAAAAAACAAGGCCGTGGCCTTCCACGCGCTTTGAGGATCCTGACGTGAGAGCATGCCATTTCTCGCTATAAGCGAGATATAGCGTTGCCTCCGACTAGATTGGGACCTAGCTAAAATGGTAGAGAGGGCAAGACAATCCTGGGCCAATGCCTCCTAACCCAAGATATTTTTGTCTTCTGAATACCCTTGTTAAATGGGCTAAATCTTTACAAAAAACTAGTTTAAAACTTGTTTTGCTTGCCCTCCCAATCCATTTACCCACCAGTAGTATTGCCCAAACTCCGCTACTAGCGAGTTAAGCTTGCTGCCAGCCTGGGTGTCCATTGCCCGTTCAACCATCATGGTGCAAAAAAACAAGGCCTAACAAAGCGTGAACCAACCTAGACTCCTGGAGTATCATCCCGTGGATTGGTTTGGTTCACATCCATGTGTGCATTAGCTGGCCTTTTCCAGCTCTGAAAATTGAAGAAGCAGGAGTTGAGACGTATTACAACGAGATGCCACCGCTAAGTGAGTCTGTAGCATACCGGTTCACTCATTCTATTTCTCTCCCCAATATTTTTCTCTCCTTCCCGACCAGATGCACGGGGAGATGATGCTGGGTGCGAACGGGCCGAACGATTTCCCAATTAGACCGGGCCACATGCGCCTAAATGGGCCTGAGGCCTCGTACAACGACCAAATCGAGAAGCTGCCATGCCGAACGATTTCCCAGTCGCCACATGATTTGAGAAGCCACATGAGAAGCCAGCTTTGAGAAGTTTTAGAGAAGCTGGGAGGTTTCAGAATATGCCCTAAGTAATACGGGCATTGCATGTGAAAACTTAGATAATCAAAGTATGGCCAAATGCTGACATATTTTCTTGTAATAGGTGTCTAATTTTTTTAGGCACATGGATGAACCATTAGATGCATATTTAGTTCTTTTAGCACATTCCATAAAAAATATCAATTATAGCTGCAAAATACTTGAAAACATCATGGTATATACTAAAAAACTCGGGTAAAATATATCTAGCATATTTTTCTCTAGGAAGTGTCTATTTTAGGTGCTTCGTAATAAACTTAATATAAAAACATGAATACCTGATGTTACATTGCAAAGATAAATAGGATTTATGATGTTCGTGTATAGCCTTGAATACAAAGAAATATAATCACAAAAGGAGAAAATCAATGACAGTTCTGATCTCTTCTTGTTTTTTTTCATGTTTAATTAACTACGCTCTTCAAGTTGTGTAAGTTACTTCGCTACAACTAATGTTTTAGATGGAAAGAAAAAATTGTTTATGATAGTGAGACCACGTTCTTCCTTAAATAGCAGAGTTATTGTTACCGGTGCACTGTATGTTTATGTGTCCTACTAAATTTGGTAGAAGATATACAATACAATACACACAGAAAGGAAAACAACTCCATATATATCAACAATGGATGGAAATGGTGCGGCAACACGCGCCTTTGCTTGTAGTATTAGTCTGGTGTACCAGGGTGTTGATATATCAAGATGTCAACAACGATGGTGTTAGAGCCAAAGTGCTAATGATGTATTGTCAAACTGGTGTCAATGGTTAGGACATTTCAAACCATTTTTCACTTCTCACTGTCAACACACACAAGTTCAGGGAGGCTATCTTTCTCACTATTTTTGTATAATAGATTTGAAAATGTATCTCTTCTCTCTAGTCGTATAATTTTTCCTAATAGTACACCATGTTCTTGTATAAAGCCCGTAAGAGTTCTTCACATATATGTTTCATGGGAGCATAACATGAATCCTATTTTATAGTATGAGTGATTCTCCCCCATCTCACCACTCGTTTGTCCCTTTTCTATCTCTACAATTCTTTCTGTCTCTCCAGTGACCATCTTCGGCAAGGTTAGTGTAAGAAGTGGAGATGTTCTCTATGGTGCTTTCGATTGATGACTCGTTTTGTGAGTTGGTTAGGTGCATAGGTTCGGTATGATCTAGCTAACCTTGATGACCCACAAGTATATGAGATCAATCGTAGTCCTTTCGATAAGTAAGAGTGTTGAACCCAACAAGGAGCAGAAGGAATTGATAGGCAGGTTTCAGCCAGGCTTCACTGCAAGTGTTGTGAGATAGTTTTGATACTTATTTGATAGCAAGATAAAAACTTACAAGGTAAAAAGTAAACATAGTAACAAAGTGCAGCAAGTGACCCCATCCTAAATTGTGCTAAGGACAAGCTAGTTGTGTTTCTTATAGTGGCTAAGCGCTCTTGAGGACATACGGAAATATTGCCAAGTTACTTTCATCGTGATTCATTGAATTAACATTGATTGTCTTGATAATTGTTATGTGGGTGAACTGGAGCTAAGGTGTTGTACTAACTTTAACAATAACCTACTTATGATTATACTCTCCACGCAAGCATCCACAACTACAAATAGAAGTACTCCCTCTGGCCTTGGAATATTGTACTTCCAACTTTGTTGGAAAGTAAAAAAAATGTTTGACCATATTTATACAATAATACACCAACATTTACGCCATCAAATTATTAGCATTAGATGCATTGTAAAGTATATTTTCATCATATACCTATTTGATTCCACAACCATTTATTTATTATGCACAAACTCGGTCAAACTTTGAGATAGTCTCACCCTCCAAAAAAGTTGGAAGTACACACTTTCAAGGGCAGAGGGAGTAATTAAGATAAATCTAACCATAGCATTAAACAATTGGATTCATAATAGCCCCTTACAAAATAATTCACAAACCAGGGTTTGAGTCTCTATCACTGCCACAACCCATCATCTACAAACTGATTCATCAATACCTTCCAATATGCCCAAAGATGGTGAATGTTCATGTAGTCGACGTTCACATAACACCAGTAGAGGAAGAACAACAAAACATAATATCGAAACATGAACGGGAATTAACTTCCCATGATTACTAGTAACAAGACTTCTCGCATATCCTCAAGAGCTAATGGGACTACTCACAACTAATCAAATTGATCATGATCAGTGGGGTATAAATATATGATAAAAAATCTGAACATCACAATCTTCCACCAATAAAATCATAAGAGTAAACTACAAGATATAATCAACATCTAGAAGAACTACCAGTCTAAGGTTTTATAGAATGATTGAACACAAGAGAAGAACTAGGGGTTTGGAGATGAGATGGTGTTGATGAATATATGATCCCCAAGATGAACAAAGTGTTGGTGATGATGAAGGGTTAGATTCCGCCTTCGGAGGATGTTTCCGGCACAATCCCCCATGAGAGAAAAAGTGATCCCCCAAGTTTCGTGTCACATATTTTTATGATCTATTCTGGGGAAAATGTGATTTTGTAGCCAAAGGACGTCGAGAGAGAAGTCACCATCGGCCCACATGGCCACACGACACGCCCTAGGGCGGCATGCCACCAGGACAAGTGGAGCCCTAGCGGGTCCCCTTTGGCCAATTTTTGCTCCATAATTCATCATATATTCTGAAACAATTCTCCAAAAAGCATGCTGCATTTTGAGCGCTGAGGAATTGATTTCTCTTCCGTTGCATTTTCAGGTCATACTTCCAGCAGTTCGGCAATGACCCTCTCTTTGTATTCCTTGCATTTTAAGAGAGATAAGGCATTATAATTGCATCATATTGTTTATCATTTAAATAGGACAAATTATACTAGGAAATAGTGATGCAAAATGGATGTATCAACTCTCCCGAGCTCAGACTCTGCTTGTCCCCAAGCGAATAACAAGCTTAGTAAACATGACCACAAGTTTGTGAGAAAGGTGTCGATAATAACAAATACGGACATCACAACATCATATTCACTAACATCATAAACAAAAACTCTTCCTCATAAAGATTCTCATGATCAAGTAGCAATCCATTCACATGTTAATGTGTAGAAAATAAATTCTCTTGAAAACCAACAAACTATGTTCTCAGTCGAGAAACAATTACAATTCATATTATTTCTTCGAACAGTCTATTTAAGAGCTTTTGTTTAGAAAAATTACTAAACTATCATATAGTCTTCTAATGATTGTTTACACTCAGAAGTATTTTTAGAACAAGCTGTTTCAATCAAACACAAAGGAAGATAGGAGTTTAATGATGCATAACCCAACTTACTTACCATAGAGATAATTGTCAACAGTAATAACTCATGATCATATATATTCAACTGGATATATGTGTGTGGATCTTTCCCTAACATAGTGCAATGTTTGCCAATGGAGAATATTTGATTTTAGAATAAGAGAAGTTGACTCAAACATAAAAATAAAGTTGATGGAAAAGGTAAAAAGAAAGGCCCTTAATAGAGGGAAGCAGAGGTTTTCATGCACTTTTGAGTTGGATGTGTGAGTTTTTAATCAAAATGAACCTCAATTTAACATTGCCCCTTGTGACAGTAAGAAACATTTAGCATTCTGTTGCTTTTATTACTTTACCATCACAAGTTCTTACAAAGCTTATTTCCCTTCCAATAAAAGAGCATACATACTTGAAGGCAATTTTTGTTGCTTGCACCGATGAAAACTTACTTCAAGGATCTTACTCAATCTATAGGTAGTTATACTGGACTATTAGGGAAGAAACTGGGTTTGGGGTTTCGGATGCACAAGTGCTATTCCCACTTAGTGCGGAAGTATTTGGCTAGCAGTGATTATAAAAAATATCATATGTTGGAGGATCCATGATAATATAACTTCTATGCAAATATACATAAATATAACTCATCCATTGTCCTTCTTGTCCAATGGTACATCTCCAACGTATCTATAATTTTGATTGTTTCATACTATTATATTACCAATCTTAGATACTTTAATGCAATTATATATCTTTTTTGGACTAACCTATTAACTCAGTGCCTAGTGCCAGTTGCTATTTTTTTTCCTTATTTTTGGATTTTTAGGAAATCAGTACGAAACAAAGTCCAAACACGATGAAACTTTACGGTGATTTTTTCTGGACCAAAAGGGACCCGAGAACGTCCAGGAGGAGGCCAGAAGATCTAGGGGAGAGCGACGAGCTCACCGGTGTGCCCCATGGGGGCGCCACCTAAGCTCGTGGGTCCCATGCAGCTCTGTTCGATCTAATTCCAACTCCATAAATTCACAAATATTCCAAGCCAATAGAGAGCCACCCGAAACACTTTTTGCGCTGCCATAAATTTCTGATTTTCCGTGATCCCATCTAGAGGCCTTTTCTGATACACTGTTGAAGGTGGAATCGAGCATGGAGGGCTTCTACAGTATCCTTGCTGCACCTCCAATGATGTGCGAGTAGTATATTAGCATGCGAGGGTTCACAATCACAAAATATATCCAAGATATGTTCAAGATAGTATATTTTCATGTGAAATTTTTCTTTCTTGTACTAATCATTCATTAATTGTTCAAATGACCAATGTTGTATTTGTTAAATTTCAATAGATTTTACTTCCTCAACCCATTGTGAAGACACTAAATCCCATTAGATCAGCATATGAAATTGAATTGCAATGCTAGGATACACAAATAAAGGAAAAGCAAACAAAATACTCATGCTATTCTTTATTATAGATACTCTCGGCATTGGATACAACTAAAACACGAAGGAACAATAGGGCACATTGCAATCTATTTCATACTACAAATTTTACTAAACCATGATAATATATAATAGTAATGATAAAGGTCGTGATACCCAAAGCTTGAAACAATCTAAGGGTGGCGCTGATACCCAACTACTCAAGTTTCCTTCTATGGTGATGGAACACGCTTGTCATTCTTCTTCCAAGGCATAGATTCTCCATCAAGAAAAGAAGAGGTGGAGTCCGAGATCTTGAAATTTGTAGCCAAACCCATCATCTTGAACTTGGTTTCATACTCATAGTTTTGATTATGCAGATCATAAATTTGAGCTTGGAGATCTTCAACTTTGACGTGGAGGCGATCAATTGCCTCCCATGTCTTGGTACTCTCCCACTTCTGTTCATGGAGCAATTCTGTTATCATGGTGTGGTTTACATCTAGTCAACCCTCCACCATCCTCTGGCATTTGAAGAGTTCTTGCTCCACGTCCTAAGCCTAGCCTTCTTGTCTCCCTCCTTCTTGGGCCCATCAAGATCATTGATGTGCAACACCCCATCCCTATACTCCAAGGTTTGGGGATTCATCATAACCCTAGGGAGATAAGTGTTGATGACTTCTCAAAGAACTGATCCTTGGAGGAGCTTGACGATGACATAGCCATCTAGCTCTGAAAACCCTGACAGAAACAAGATTGTAACAAAAGCAACATGAAAACTTCTCATACATATATCAAAACATTTGGGGGAATTAATAGGAATTTTTTCTGTGCGAGACAAGCATACGGGAAAGAGACGAAGTCAGGAAGGTGTCTGGGGCCATCACGGCATAGTCAAGCGGCATGCACTAGGCTCGCCACAAACATATTAAATATTCCAAAACCGCGATGGGCCCCATGGTGCATCCTAGGCTCCTTCTTTTCCCCAAACATATTAAATATTCCAGTATAATGTTTTAATCTTTGCCCGTTAACTACCTTTGGTTTATCTCCTTTGATATATTAGTATTTTATGTATTTTTAATATAAGTCTACTTACCATTCCACATACCTATTCCTTTTTCCGGGTTCTCAAGGCTTCTCGAATGGTTTCTTTTGTATGCAATTCCAGTCTAATTACTTGAAAAACGTTTTGGTAAATCAGGCTTTTCCATAAACCATTTTAAAAGGGGACATTCCTATAGGATTTTTACAAGAAGTTCTATATGCCCATAGTGCATCATCTAGTTTCTCACACCAATTCTTTCTAAATTTATTAACAACCTTTTGCAAGATCAATTTAATTTCTCTATTAATTAACGCAACTTTTGCAACTTTAGTCCATAAAAAAGCACAAATTAGATTCTATTTCTCCAGCTAAAACTGATTTAAACACAGGGATTGGACTTCGCAAAAGAAAAAATATATATAAATGCCCAAAAGCTCTGCTGACGAGTGAAAAAGAGTATACCAAGTCACTATTGACAAGTATAAAGTCTCCACTCAATAGTATCTACCATCTCTGCTGATGAACGACGTGCCCTGATACGTCTCCAACGTATCTATAATTTTTTATTGTTACATGCTATCATATTACCCTTTTGGATGTTTATGGGCTTTAATTTACACTTTTATATCATTTTTGGGACTAACCTACTAACCGGAGGCCCTGCCCGAATTGTTGTTTTTTGCCTATTTCAGTGTTTCGAAGAAAAGGAATATCAAACGGAGTCCAAACGGGATGAAACCTTCGGGAGCGATCTTTTTGGAACAAATGCAAACCAGGAGACTTGGAGTGGACGTCAAGCAACAAACGAGGCGGCCACGAGGGTGCTCGGCGCGCCCCCCACCCTCGTGGGCCCCTCGTGGCTCCACCGACGTACTTATTTTGCCTATATATACTCCCGTACCCTGAAAACATCGAGGGGCACCACGAAAACCTAATTCCGCCGCCGCAACCTTCTGTATCCATAGATCCCATCTTGGAGCCTTCGCCAGCGCTCCGCCGGAGGGGGAATCGACCACGGAGGTGCTCTACATCATCTCCAAGGCCTCTCCGATGAGTTGTGAGTAGTTTACCACAGACATTCGGGTCCATAGTTATTAGCTAGATTGCTTCTTCTCTCTCTTCAAATCTCAATACAAACTTCTCCTCGATGTTCTTGGAGAACTATTCGATGTAACTCTTTTTGGTTGTGTCTGTTGAGATCCGATGAATTGTGGGTTTATGATCAAGTTTATCTATGAGAAATATTTTAATCTCCTCTGAATTCTTTTATGTGTGATTGGTTATCTTTGCAAGTCTCTTCGAATTATCAGTTTGGTTTGGCCTACTAGATTAATCTTTCTTGCAATGGGAGAAGTGCTTAGCTTTGGGTTCAATCTTGCGGTGTCCTTTCCTAATGACTGCAGAGGCAGCAAGGCACGTATTGTATTGTTGCCATCGAGGATAAAAAGATGGGGTTTATATCATATTGCTTGAGTTTATCCCTCTACATCATGTCATCTTTCTTAATGCGTTACTCTGTTCTTCATGAACTTGATACTCTAGATGCAGGCAGGAGTCGGTCGATGTGTGGAGTAATAGTAGTAGATGCAGGAAGGAGTCGGTCTACTTGTCACGGACGTGATGTCTATATACATGATCATGCCTAGATACTCTCATAACTATGCACTTTTCTATCAATTGCTCGACAGTAATTTGTTCACCCACCGTAATACTTATGCTATCTTGAGAGAAGCCACTAGTGAAACCTATGGCCCCCGGGTCTATCTTTTATCACATAAGTTTTCCATCTACTTTTATATGCAGCTTTTACTTTACAATCTATATCATAAAAATACCAAAATATTTATCTCATCTTATTATCTCAATTAGATCTCGCTTTCGCAAGTTACCATGAATGGATTGACAACCCCTCTTATCGCGTTGGTTGCGAGGTTCTTGTTTGTTTGTGTAGGTGCGTGGGACTTTTGAGGAGCCTCCTACTGGATTGATACCTTGGTTCTGAAAAACTGAGGGAAATACTTACGCTACTTTGCTGCACCACCCTTTCCTCTTCAAGGGAAAACCAACGCAGTGCTGAAGAGGTAGCAAGAAGGATTTCTGGCGCCGTTGTCGGGGAGGTCTTCGCTCTAGTCAAGACATACCAAGTACCCATCACAAACTCATCTCCCTCGCATTACATTATTTGTCATTTGCCTCTCGTTTTCCTCTCCCCCACTTCACCCTTGCCGTTTTATTCGCCCTCTCTTTCCCGTTCGCCTCCCTCTTTCGCTTTCCCCTTGCATTTTCTGCTGTTATGTCTGAAATTGGGGAGATTATCGTTGATATGGACAATAATATCATGGAAAATTCTGATGCACCTGCTGAAGAACCCCCTATCTTACATACTAAAAAGTTTCGAATCGGTAGTGGTAATATTATTGGAAAAGGGGTTATTCAAGATTTCTTTACTTTTGCAGGTGCTTTACCTTCTATGGGTAGTTCTATTCTTCATAGAACTAGTAGTCTTGTGGATGCTATCGCTATGCTTATAGTTGAACTTGAAAGACAATTTATGCACATGCATCCTTGCATACAAAGCATTTTCCTAGAATTTTCTAATATTGAGCATTCTTCTATTAAGCACGCAGCTACTATCTTTTTGGCACACGAGTTTAGATTTATAATAAGAGAATCCAAAATAATTTTTGCGCACTATAGGGTGGACACTGTCCGTCCTCCCATAGAGGCAATCCTCTTCGATCAAGAGGAAATAACGCGTTTCCAATCTTTGGACTATGTTGCTTTTAATGAAAACCTTATAAAAAAGGTTCATACCACTGTTCTAGTTGATAGAATTTCCAAACTTAATAATGATTTTGCTATTCGAAATAATGAGTTAGGATATTATCTAGAGTATAGACTCATGAAGTTCTGTCAGAAGAATGCTTATAATGATGAATTGGTTGTGCAATATGAAGGACCAAAGGAGGACCCATACCTCCCGAGATTGATCTTGGGGACTTTTGTCCCATTAAATTTAGCACTTTTGATTACTTTTGCTTGCCACAAAGAAAACTTGCTGCTGAACATAGAGAATATGAGATGAGCTTTCGTGATCTATCTTATTATTATGGCAATACTTAGATCTATTCTCGCTTTTATGCCTAGCTAGGGGCGTTAAACGATAGCACTTTTATGCTTAGCTCCTTGCTTTTTTGCTTATGTTTAGTAATAGATATTTCATCTAGATTCTGTTTGGATGTGGTTTTATGTTTAATTAGTGTTTGTGCCAAGTAGAACCTATAGGATAACCTACGGTGATAGTTACTTTGATTCTGCTGAAAAACAGAAACTGTTGCGTGCATGAGAGTTATTTTAATAAATCACAGAAACGTGCTTTTTCATTGATTATTTTTTATGTAGATCTATAGACAAATTTCCCAGGACTTACTATTTTGGTAGGATTTTTAGAGTTCCAGAAGTATTCGAAAGTTACAGATTGCTACAGACTATTCTGTTTTTGATAGATTCTATTTTTCGTATGTTGTTTGCTTATTTTGATGCATCTATGGCTAGTATCGGGGGGTATGAACCATACAGAAGTTGGAATACAGTAGGTTTAACACCAATACAAATAAAGAATGAGTTCATTACAGTACCTTACGTGGTGGTTTTTCTTTCTTGCACTAACGGAGCTTAAGAGATTTCCTGTTGAGTTTTGTGTTGTGAAGTTTTCATGTTTTGGGTAAAGATTTGATGGACTAAGGAATAAGTAGTGGCAAGATCCCAAGCTTGAGGATGCCCATGGCACCCCAAGATATCCAAGGACAACCAAAAGCCTAAGCTTGGGGATGCCCTGGAAGGCATCCCCTCTTTCGTCTTCGTTTATCGATAACTTTACTTCGAGCTATATTTTTATTCGCCACATGATATGTGTTTTGCTTGGAGTATGTTGTATGAAATTAGACTTTGATTTTTAGTTTACCACAACCATACTTTCTGTACACACCTTTTTGGAGAGACACTCTTGATTTGGAATTTATTAGAATACTCTATGTGCTTCACTTATATCTTTTGAGCTAGATAATTTTTGCTCTAGTGCTTCTCTTATATCTTTTAGAGCACGGCGGTGGTTTCATTTTGTAGAAATTGTTGATCTTTCATGCTTCACTTATATTATTTTGAGAGTCTTTTAGAACAGCAGGGTATTTGCTATGGTTATAAAAATTGGTCCTAGAATGATGGGCATCCAAGTTGGTATAATAAAAACTATCATAGAAAGTGAATTGGATGCTATGATCAATTTGATGCTTGATAATTGTTTTGAGATATGAGGATGGTGATATTAGAGTCATGCTAGTGGGGTAATTATGAATTTAAGGAATACTTGTGTTGAAGTTTGTGATTCCCGTAGCATGCACGTATGGTGAACCACTTTGTGATGAAGTTGGAGCATGATTTATTTATTGATTGTCTTCCTTATGAGTGGCGGTCGGGGACGAGCGATGGTCTTTTACTACCAATCTATCCCCCTAGGAGCATGCGTGTAGTACTTTGTTTTCAAAGACTTGTAGATTTTTGCAATAAGTATATGAGTTCTTTATGACTAATGTTGAGTCCATGGATTATACGCACTCTCATCCTTCCACCATTGCTAGCCTCTCTTATGCCGCGCAACTTTCGCCGGTACCATACGCCCACCATATACCTTCCTCAAAACATCCACCATACCTACCTATTACGGCACTTCCATAGCCATTCCGAGATATATTGCCATGCAACTTTTCACCGTTCCGTTTATTATGACACACATCATCATTGTCGTATTGCTCTTGCATGATCATGTAGTTGACATAGTATTTGTGGCAAGGCCACCTTCACAATTCTTCCATACATGTCACTCTTGGTTCATTGCATATCCCGGTACACCGCCGGAGGCATTCATATAGAGTCATATCTTGTTCTAAGTATCGAGTTGTAATTTTGAGTTGTAAGTAAATAAAAGTGTGATGATTTTCATTATTAGAGCATTGTCCCAGGTGAGGAAAGGATGATGGAGACTATGATTCCCCCACAAGTCGGGATGAGACTTGAGACTTTATAAAAAAGGCCAAATAAAAAAAAGAGAAAGTCCAAAAAAAGAAGAGAAAAAAAGAGAGAAGGGACAATGCTACTATCCTTTTACCACACTTGTGCTTCAAAGTAGCATCATGATCTTCATGATAGAGAGTCTCCTATGTTGTCACTTTCATATACTAGTGGGAATTTTTCATTATAGAACTTGGCTTGTATATTCCAATGATGGGCTTCCTCAAAACGCCCTAGGTCTTCGTGAGCAAGCAAGCTGAATGCACACCCACTTAGTTTCTTCAACGACGTCGTCTTGGTTGGGAGACGCCTCCCCGTCCTCAACGGCGTCGTCTTGGTCAGGAGACGCCTGGATTGCCATCTCCGCCCTCCCCTGCTCCCCCTCCTCTCTGCCATTGAGGTCCGAAGGCGCCTGCTTGGCCCACCCCCCATCTTTATCCTCCTCCTCCTCCTCCTCTGGTTCAAGGCCAAGAAACGCCTCCCCCTCCTCTGGTTCAAGGTCAGGAGACGCCTCCCCTTCCTCAACGCACTATTAGGAAAAGGCCTACTAATGGCGCACCGGTTTTGCCTACTAATGGCGCACTACCGGTGCGCCATTAGTATCACGCCACTAGTATTTTTTACTAATGGCGCACCACTGGTGCGCCATTAGTATCTGGTGTACTAATGGCGCACCACGAAGTGCGCCATTAGTTTTGCCCATAGTGCGCCACTAGTGTCTGCTCTACTAATGGCGCACCACATGGTAGTGCGCCGTTAGTAACAATTTTTTTAATTTTTTTAATGTCAGGTCACTATTTCACATATGAGAAATCCAACACATATATATACAACAAGCATCCATATAACAATCATAGCCAACACACAAGTTCCATCATATATACATACATAACCAACACATAGTTCCATCGTTACATATTACAAAAGTTTCACATTGTTCATCCAACACCGTTATCCATCAATTCATAAAAGATTCACATTGATACAAAATAAAAACACAAATGGAAAAGAAGCACTCCATCCATGCAAGCTTCCGTGAATTAAATCAAATCTGCAAAATGATAAACAAGAAGTTAGAAGAAGAAGAAGAAGAAGAAGACTAGAAGAATACTAAAAGAAGAAGAACACTAGAAGAAGAATAAGAAGAATTTTGGAAAAGAAGAAGAATAAGAAGAAGACTATAAGCTTATTATGTAAACTTGATCATTTTGTGCTAACATAAGTTATTTTGGAGCTAACCTATAGGAAACTAAGCATATAAGCTCTAAGTTAGCATATTAGAGCCAACTTAGGTAAAATGAAGCTAACCTATGTCATTTTGGAAAAGAAGAAGAATAAGAAGAAGACTATAAGCTTATTATGTAAACTTGATCATTTTGTGCTAACATAAGTTATTTTGGAGCTAACCTATAGGAAACTAAGCATATAAGCTCTAAGTTACTATATTAGAGCCAACTTAGGTAAAATGAAGCTAACCTATGTCATTTTGGAAAAGAAGAAGAATAAGAAAAAGACTATAAGCTTATTATGTAAACTTGATCATTTTGTGATAACATAAGTTATTTTGGAGCTAACCTATAGGAAACTAAGCATATAAGCTCTAAGTTAGTATATTAGAGCCAACTTAGGTAAAATGAAGCTAACCTATGTCATTTTGGAAAAGAAGAAGAATAAGAAAAAGACTATAAGCTTATTATGTAAACTTGATCATTTTGTGCTAACATAAGTTATTTTGGAGCTAACCTATAGGAAACTAAGCATATAATAGCTCTAAGTTAGTATATTAGAGCCAACTTAGGTAAAATCAAGCTAACCTATGTCATTTTGGAAAAGAAGAAGAATAAGAAAAAGACTATAAGCTTATTATGTAAACTTGATCATTTTGTGCTGACATAAGTTATTTTGGAGCTAACCTATAGGAAACTAAGCATATAATTAAGCTCTAAGTTAGCATATTAGAGCCAACTTAGGTAAAATGAAGCTAACTTATAGGAAACTAAGCATATTAGAGATAACATAGGTAACTAAGTATATATATATCATTTTGGAGATCTGACATACCTGACAAAGTTCAGTTATCATGCATTGTTCTTCTCCTTCTCCTTCTCGTTCCTCAGCCTGATGCGCCAAGAGCGGCGAGGCGATGGAGGCAGTGGAGGCAGTGGGATGTAGTCTTCTACCACAATTGGCGTGGTCATGTCGCCCAACTGTGGGATCGCCGGTGCCACCACCGGTACATGGTCATTGTGAGGCACCACCACCATCGCGAGGCCACCTTCAGGCACGACCATCCCTAGGTCATCCTCAGCCACCTCCATCTCTTGCCCATGGTCAGCCACCACCATCTCTTGCCCATGGTCAGCCACCACCATCTCTTGCCCTTGGTCAGCCACCACCAGCGCTAGGTCATCCTCAGCCTGATGCTCATCGTCATCCTGCAGCTCCTCATCCCCACTCTGCTCCTCTTCTCCCGCACTCCAGTCCGGATCATCCTTCTTGTTGTCTATGCTGCTGCCAGAATTGTTGCTGCTTTCGCTACAGCCAGAATCGCTGCTGCTTTTGCTACAGCCATAGTCGCTGCTGCTTTGGCTGTAGCCAGTGTCGCTGCTGCTGCTCCCATTACCTGTCCAAAATGCGACAATGACCGTTAACAATTGATGTGAGACAAAGCCAAATGTAGAGGAATAAGAAGAGGCAGAACGTACCGGCATCATCATCATCAGCGTAGCGCATGCGACACATAGTCGTGTTGAACACCTTCACGATGAGCATGGTGGCGTCGTCGTCGTACCTGAAGAGAAGGAACTACCCCAACCGCAGGTCGTAGGCATGGTAGAACTTCTCCCACCCACGAGACAAGTACATGTGGCCCTCCTTGATCACCAACTCCACATACCACTGCCTGCGAAACCCACTGCCGGCCTGCCGCAGCTTCACATTATTTGGCGGATCTTTACCCATCAGCATGTTCATAAAACTGTCAGGCAACCTCTGCAGTTTGGGACAATGAGTGATGTAGCAAACAACAGATATCATAATGAGATGGGTGAAGGGGAGATCTCTCGTTTTATATACCTGCGTCATGGATGATACTAAAGTCTCAAGTATGATAGTGAAGAACTCGGAAACATCCAACTCGTACTGCGGTGTCGCAGAGCGGCGGTGGCTGCTTCCCGCCATCTCTAATAAGCAGCAGAAGAGACCAATTAGTACCCTTACAACAGATCATAAAACATGCATGATAACAGGCATTAGTCGTAGTACCCATATGTCCTATTTTAGCAAAGTCATGCTAAAATTCACGGAAAATTTTAGCATGACCTTTGCTGAAAATAGGACATATGGAGTACCAATTTGCGGAACGGAAGTTAATTGACATTCCGCAAACTCAAGGGCCTCTCGGGTACCTGCAAAATCATTATCCTGTGGACAAGGCAATGTGCTACTTGCTTAAATCTCATCAATATTTACAAGACAAACAACAGGGGCAAAGCCCAGTGTTAAAAAAGCCTCCATCACAACATGGAAAATCGTTGGCCTCTCAAGAGGTGAAACAATATATGCATCTCCGCATACGATGTCGGTCAACATTTTGGACAAACCACTACAAGCAATACTGGATCAGATACAAGTAGAATGTGAGAAAATACAGACAAATACTAATAGATTGAGGTGTTTAACATGTGGTGCTCTCTGTGCTATACAGACATGTATTCTTGACAAACTAGTACAAGCAATGGTGGATCAGATATAGAAGCAATATGATATAATATAAATAAATGCACCCAATAAAAAAAGTACCCATCAATGAGCCTTGTCAAAATGGATTGTTTGACGATAAAACCCAACTCAATTGCATAAGCAACGGTGTCCCTTGCCATCATAGAAAAAAGACAGAACCATACAAAGAATTGAACAGTTTATCATAACAGCGGAACACTGATGGTCTGGTATGGCAAGCATGCAAGCTGTAACGTGATAACACTATAACTGTGAAAAGAGCATAGTCCAGCCAAACATATCACACAAATTCCACTGAAATATAACCTAAGCCACACAAAACAAGTAATGGAACCTCCACCAAGAACAGAGCCATACTATAGCAGCAATACTGTAGTAAGAAAGAACCAATTCCCAAGTCCCAAAATTACTCATGGTACAAAGGCACATGCAAATACTTATGCAAGAAGTGTAGATTACAAAAGCTAGACACTCATCACTATAGTAGTCTACAGCAACTGCGGAATCACCAACACTGAAAGTCAAATCTATGGGTACCATGAAAAGAAGTTAACATGGACAGCAAGGAGCTGACACAAAATGAATATAGCCTAATTTAGCTAAGAAAACCCTCAGGTTGTAGTAGCAGATACTGCTCTAAAACATGTGATCATTTTTGCACGCTAGGTTTAGTTAGTGTTACCTGCCAAGTGCACATGTGACAGTAGTTCTAGCAAGCAATGTTGCTGAAGAGTATAGCATGTAAATTGGATCTTGGGCTATAAGTTTAGTGAACTACAGGCTACTGGGCTTCATGGCTATGAATATCTCACAGAGATTTTAATCTCTTCGCTAGCTCTAGAAAACTGTTAGGTATTTGTCCGTTATTTGTTGCATATCTTACATTTGGTCGGAGAGCACAAGGCTAATGTGACAATTGCCACAACCAACCTCTGTTTCCCTGATGCTTCTTACAGGGCTGATGCATCAATGTGCCTGGGCATACAAAGATTAGTATATAGTGAAGGACACTATGCATGCTAGATCTCCTTTTTGTTAAACAATTCGGTAAACTAACTATGATCAAGTTAACTACATATCGAATTAACCAACTTATGATGACAAACTGAAGCAAGCTATAATCTACTACAATTATCACAAGATAGCAGAAGAACTCATCTAGCAATGCTAGTTGCTAGTAACCAAAGAACCTTCAAACGTGACTGGCTCATGGTTTTTTCGTTGTTATTAGATAAAAGCATTTAAAAATTGATGATTTGTTCTAACTACAGGCCTGTACCACTTCTACACATTGCGTAGCTGCACATTCAGAACAAAAAAAACACAGAAATTGCAACAAAATGTCACCTGTCAGGCTGTCACTTGAATTACAAGAGGCAGGTATGTCCAGGGAAAAGATGTTGAGGATGCAGATCTGCTCGCTGGAGAGGAGGGCCGAGGGTTTGCTGCTTCAGGGGCGTGTGGAGGGGGCAGACCCGTGGCTTGGTGCTTGGTGACGCTTGCGGGGAGGCCTGCTCGAGAAGGAAGCACGCGAGGATGGTGGCTGCCGGTGGAGTGGCTCGGTGATGACGGTGGTGCTTCCTGTCGAACGGTGTGGTGGGATCGCCGAAGATGGACGGGCCCTGCACAGCGGTCGAGACTCAGAGCAGAGGTTGAGGGCAAGAGGAAGAAGAAGAAGAAGGAAGTGGAGGGAAGGGGCTCACCTGCAGTCGAGGGCGTACACGGCGCCGGCCGGCCGCCTTGGACCCGGAGGAAGCCGCGCTCGTGCCGGATCCCTAGGGCTCGGGGCCGGCACAAGACCACGCCGCAGCAGAGCTGAGCTGAGGTAGAGGCGGTCGTCGTCTCCTCCTCCTCCTCGCCCTCCTCCAGGTCCTCCTCCTCCGGCTTGGGGCGCGGGGGCGGCGGCTCGGGAGCTGCAGTGGTGACGCTGGGCGCGGGCGGCGGGGTGGATTCAGCGGGGTCAGGCGGGCGGCAGGGGACGGAGGCGACGGATGGGCGTGGCAAGCGGCGTGCACTGTTAGGGAGGAAGGGAGGAAGGGGAATAGGTGGAGTGGGGGGAAAGCTTACTAATGGCGCACCCGGCGGCAGTGCGCCATTAGAATGTTTTTTTATTTTTATTTTTATGCATTTAAAATGTTGTTTGATATTTATTTGTGTTTAAATGTATATGTTCAAACTTGTTTAAATCATAACAGTAATATATTTTTTATAAAAACAGTAATAATTTTTTTTAAAAATATGTTCAAATTTGTTATTTGAAAATATTTATGAATATGAAATAGGTGGAGTGGAGGTGCGGTGGGTCATCGGCGACGGTGGAGTGGGGAGGTGCGGGCGGGGGTCGGCGGCGGCACGTGGAGCGGGAGGTGCGGTTGATCGTCGGTGGTGGTGGAGTGGGGAGGTGCGGGCATGGGTCGGTGGCGGCGGCCGTGGAGCGGGAGGTGCGGTGGGTCATCGGCGACGGTGGAGTGGGGACGGATCATTTCTCGATTGTATAAAATGTTGTTTGATATTTATTTGTGTTTAAATATGTTCAAACTTGTTTAAATCATAACAGTAATATTTTTTTATAAAAACAGTAATAAATTTTTTTTAAATATGTTCAAATTTGTTATTTAAAAATATTTATGAATATGAAAAAGGTGGAGTGGAGGGTGCGGTGGGTCATCGGCGACGGTGGAGTGGGGGTGCGGGCGGGGTGTGGCGGCGGCCGGTGGAGCGGGGGAGGGTGCGGTTGATCGTCGGCGGCGGTGGAGCGAGGGAGGGTGCGGTTGATCGTCGACGGCGAGGGGGACGTCGATGTCCCATGAACACGGTTTTGCAAAAAAAAGAAAAAAAAATCAGTACTGGCGCACTCCTTGTCCGGTGCGCCATTACTAGTTAGAACTAGTAATGGCGCACTTCGGTCTGATGCGCCATTAGTATGTATGTAAAAATGAAAAAAAAATATAACTAGTGCGCACCTTTTGTGTGGTGCGCCATTAGTGTCTTCCACACTAATGGCGCATCACCAACTGGTGCGCCATTAGTATATAGTAGTGGCGCACTACTTTCCTGGTGCGCCATTAGTGTCAATCCTATCTATAGCCCTTTTCCTAGTAGTGACGGCGTCGTACTGGTCGGGAGACGCATCGATTGCCATCTTCGCACTCCCCTACGACCCCTCCTCCCTGGCATTGAGGTTTGAAGGCGCGCGATTGGGCCGCGCCCAATATTCTTCCTCCTCCTCGCAGCTGTCTTGGCCCTTGCCCCTCAGTTGGTGCTGGTGCTGGTGCTCGGCGGTGGTCCGGAGCGCGGTGGCCTAGTGCGCCTGGAGCTGGCGGAAGCGGAGGGCGATGGAGGACTGGAGGGAGGAGATATGGGCGTCGACGTCGGCCCAGGCGAAGGGGATGGGGATGGGGGAGGCGGCGAGGAGGCGGTCGAAGGACTCTCGGAGGCGCTGCTTCTTGGCAGGGAGGGCGGCGATAGCGGCCTCCATCTCCGATGTCGCCGTTGCCGTCGCCATCAGAGGCCGGCCGGTCGGTCAGTCGGGCTCGCCAGAATGGGGATTCCTGGAAGGGACTGGAGTTTTCTTGCCGGACGGCGGAGGGGTTGGTTGGTTGGGGTTTAGAGAGAGAGAGAGAGAGATGGTGGGTGCGTGTCAGCAAGCAAGCAACTTGGATGCACACCCACTTAGTTTCTTTTATTGAGCAAGTTGGATACATTTATAACTCTAGTGCATCCATTGCATGGCAATCCCTACTCACTCACATTGATATCTATTAATGGGCATCTCCATAGCCCGTTGATATGCCTAGTTGATGTGAGACTATCTTCTCTTTTTTGTCTTCTCCACAACCACCATTCTATTCCACATATAGTGCTATGTTCATGGCTCACGCTCATGTATTGCGTGAAAGTTGAAAAAGTTTGAGAATACTAAAGTATGAAACAATTGCTTGGCTTGTCATCGGGCATGATTAAATACTTTTTGTGATGAAGATAGATCATAGCCAGACCATATGATTTTGTAGGGATAGCTTTCTTTAACCATGTTATTTTGAGAAGACATGATTGCTTTGTTAGTATGCTTGAAATATTATTGTTTTCATGTCAATATAAAATATTATTTTGAATCTTTTTGTATCTGAACATTCATGCCACAATAAAGAAAATTACATTGAGAATTATGCTAGGTAGCATTCCACATCAAAAATTCTGTTTTTATCATTTACCTACTCGAGGATGAGCAGGAATTAAGCTTGGGGATGCTTGATACGTCTCCAACGTATCTACAATTTTTGATTGTTCCATACTATTATATTACCCGTTTTGGATGTTTCTGGGCTTTACTTTACACTTTTATATCATTTTTTGTGACTAACCTACTAACCGGATGCCCAGCCCGAATTGCTGTTTTTTTGCCTATTTCAGTGTTTCGAAGAAAAGGAATATCAAACGGAGTCCAAACGGGATGAAACCTTCGGGAGCGATCTTTTTGGAACAAATGCAAACCAGGAGACTTGGAGTGGATGTCAAGCAACAAACGAGGTGGCCATGAGGGTGCCCGGCGTGCCCTAAGAGGGTGGGCATGCCCCCCCCCCCCACCCTCGTGGGCCCCTCGTGGCTCCACCGACGTACTTCTTTCGCCTATATATACTCCCGTACCCTGAAAACATCGAGGGGCACCACGAAAACCTAATTCCACCGCCGCAACCTTCTCTATCCGCGAGATCCCATCTTGGAGCCTTCGTCGGTGCTCCGCTGGAGGGGGAATCGACCATGATGGGCCTCTACATCATCTACGATGCCTCTTCGATGAGTTGTGGGTAGTTTACCACAGACCTTCGGGTCCATAGTTATTAGCTAGATGGCTTCTTCTCTCTCTTTGAATCTCAATACAAAGTTCTCCTCGATCTTCTTGGAGATCTATTCGATGTAACTCTTTTTGCGGTGTGTTTGTCGAGATCCGATGAATTGTGGGTTTATGATCAAGTTTATCTATGAGAAATATTTGAATCTCCTCTGAATTCTTTTATGTGTGGTTGTTTATCTTTGCAAGTCTCTTCGAATTATCAGTTTGGTTTGGCCTACTAGATTGATCTTTCTTGCAACGTGAGAAGTTCTTAGCTTTGGGTTCAATCTTGCGGTGTCCTTTCCCAGTGACAGCAGGGGCAGCAAGGCATGTATTGTATTGTTGCCATAGAGGATAAAAAGATGGGGTTTATATCATATTGCTTGAGTTTATCCCTCTACATCATGTCATCTTTCTTAATGTGTTACTCTGTTCTTCATGAACTTAATACTCTAGATGCAGGCAGGAGTCGGTCGGTGTGTGGAGTAATAGAAGTAGATGCAGGTAGGAGTCGGTCTACTTGTCACGGACGTGATGCCTATATACATGATTATGCCTAGATACTCTCATAACTATGCACTTTTCTATCTATTTCACGACAGTAATTTGTTCGCCCACCGTAATACTTATGCTATCTTGAGAGAAGCCACTAGTGAAACCTATGGCCCCCGGGTCTATCTTTTATCATATAAGTTTTCCATCTACTTTTATTTGCATCTTTTAATTTCCAATTTATATCATAAAAATACCAAAAATATTTAGCTTATCTTATTATCTCTATTAGATCTCACTTTTGCAAGTTACCGTGAAGGGATTGACAACCCCTTTATCGCGTTGGTTGCGAGGTTCTTGTTTGTTTGTGTAGGTGCGTGGGACTTTTGAGGAGCCTCCTACTGGATTGATACCTTGGTTCTCAAAAACTGAGGGAAATACTTATGGTACTTTGCTGCATCATCCTTCCCTCTTCAAGGGAAACCAACGCAGTGCTCAAGAGGTAGCATGCCCTTCAGTGGAGACTCAATCCTTCATTGGCAGCACAGTATGACATGCATTGAACCTGCCAATGGAGGTGTTTAGCGGCCCATAAGTAAAAGGTTATTTTATAGCCATGGTACGTGGCTCCAAATGAGGTGCCACACGCCAAGAAAAGTAGCTAAGAACTTGCACTATGAGAGGACTAGAATATGCGGAAATGGGTGAAAATTAATTAGAGGATGTGGGCATTGTCAAAAGGTCTACGTAGATGCGGTCAATGTCCAAACAATGGCACCAGGGGATCTATGCCGTGCCATGGGTGGTCGTTGTATAATGATTATGGCTTTTGCTCTATCAGATATGCAATTTTGAATAAATAATAATAGCTTTGTGCACCAATGTTTTAGGAGAGGAAGCAAAGGATACCTAGGTGACATGTGGTTTCTTGAGTGGCAGCATGGAAGCATCAAGCGCACATGCAAGTATAGAAAACATACAATGCAAGTCAGACATGTCTCACGTGATTTGACCCAATAGTAAAAAGATAATTCATTGTTATTTGAAACAATGTGCACAAACCAGGGTGCTCGTAAATATGCAATGTGAAATAAAAATCTAGAAGTTGTGTGCTCTAACCATTTAGGAAAGAAACCGAATGATATTGAGAAAATGGCATGCGGTTCCTTCCATACAGACAAGTGAAAAATGAGCAACAATCTTAATTAGACCGTGGTATGTTGGGGGTGGGGTGGTGGGGGTATGTAAGGAGATGGTCAATATCCAAATAGGGGACATGGTCCACCGATATATAACGACTGTACTTTTTGACCGGTCTGATATGTAGTATCAAATCACAATTAGGGAGTTTTGCATGCCATGGTTTTGTGGGGAGGAAGCGAATAATGAGGAACAAGTTTTTTTAAATAAGGAGGAACAATTTTTTTTTCAGTCTGATGCGATTCTTTATTTCTTCTAAATTGGCTCAAGCACAAACAACTAAACTTCCACAAAGCACATGCAAGTATAGAAAATATAAAATGCATGTAAGGTATGTATGTGGCTTGATACAATAGTCAAAAAATAAGATGTAAAAAAAAATCCATGGTGTCGATATATATGCAATGTGAAATAAAAACCTACAACTTTTGTGCACCAATTATTTGAGAATGAAACTAAAGGATATAATATAAAAGTGCTTAGTAAATCCCATAAACATTCAAAACAGATAATATAATAGCATGAATGCTTCATAAATTATAGATACGTTGGAGAGGTATCAGTAATTAAGATAAATCTAACCATAGCATTAAATAATTGGATTCATAATAGCCCCTTACGCAATAATTCACAAACTAGGGTTTGAGTCTCTATCACTCCCACAACCCATCATCTACAAACTGATTCATTAATGCCTTCCAATATTCCCAAAGATGGTGAATGTTCATGTAGTCGACGTTCGCATAACACTAGTAGAGGAAGAGCAACAAAACATAATATCGAAACATGAACGGGAATTAACTTCACATGATTACTAGTAACAAGACTTCTCGCATGTCCCCAAGAACTAATGGGACTACTCACAACTCATCAAATTGATCATGATCAGTGGGGTATAAATATATGATTAAAAATCTGAACATCACAATCTTCCACCAATAAAACCATAAGAATCAACTACAAGATATAATCAACATCTAGAAGCACTCCCACGTACCAGTATGAGGTTTATACAATGATTGAACACAAGAGAAGAACTAGGGGTTTGGAGATGAGATGGTGTTGAGGAATCTATGATCCCAAGATGAACAGAGTGTTGGTGATGATGAAGGGTTAGATTGGGCCTTCCAGAGGGAAGTTTCCCCGGAACAATCCCCCCTTGAGAGAAAAAGTGATCCCCCAAGTTTCGCATCACATATTTTTATGATTTATTCTAGGGAAAATGTGATTTTGTAGCCAAAGGACGTCGAGAGAGAAGCCACCATGGGCCCACACGGCCACACGACACGCCCTAGGGCGGCACGCCACCAGGACGTATGGAGCCCTAGCGGTTCCCCTCTGGCCCATTTTTGCTCCATAATTCATCATATATACTGAAACAATTCTCCAAAAATCATGCTGCATTTTCAGCGCTGGGGAATTGATTTCTCTTCTGTTGCATTTTTCAGGTCATATTTCTAACAGTTCGGCAATGACCCTCTCTTTGTATTCCTTGCATTTTAAGAGAGATAAGGCATTATAATTGCATCATATTGTTTATCATTTAAATAGGACAAATTGTACTAGGAAATAGTGATGCAAAATGGATGTATCAACTCTCCCGAGTTCAGACTCCACTTGTCCCCAAGTGAATAACGAGCTTAGTAAACATGACCACAAGTTTGTGAGAGAGGTGTCGATAATAACAAATACGGACATCACAACATCATATTTACTAACATAGTAAACAAAAACTCTTCCTCAAAAAATTCTCATGATCAAGTAGCAATCCATTCACATGTTAATGTGTAGAAAATAAATTCTCTTGAAATCCAACAAACTATGTTCTCAATCGTGAAACGATTACAATTCATATTATTTCTTCAGAACAGTCTATTTAAGAGCTTTTGTTTAGAAAACTTCAAATGCTAAACTATCATATAGTCTTCTAATGGTTGTTTACACTCAGTAGCGTATTTTTAGAACAAGCTGTTTCAATCTTTCCCTAATAATAAAGCACAGATTGACTTTGTCGGGTTCACCGTCACGGTGTTTTTCTAAAAAGTCCCTGTAATTTTTCATAAACCCGCACTCTTTTGCCACATGGAGTAGGCCCTGTCCGTCTGGCCGAGACGTGAGTTTTGCTCGTCACCATGGCCCGCACTTTTTTTAAAAACGATGATTAGACGAGTAGCGAAAAATACTATTATTAGAACTCGTAAATAGTCCCACATCGCTCCTTTGTGTATAATCCAATTAATTTATATTCGCTAGCGGTTTTGCCATATCAGAAATCAACAAAAGTATGAAGGGAGCAGAACAAAGGAATTAATCCCACGAGAGGAGAAAGATCTGGGAAATCGGGATCGGGATAAGCACAATCGGCAAAAGCCATCGGCCGCGGGATCAGCTAGAGCAGAGGAGGCCGGATGAGCGAGGGATCGATGGATGATGGGTGAGCAAAAGAGATGAGGATAGGCTTGCCAGCGAATTTGACAAGATTGGACGAGGCGTACACGTGATGCTGTACGTGGCCTCCATCTCAAATTTACCAATAAAGTTTGCTTTTTTTATGTTGACGGGGAGTGCATGCGGTCTTTGGAATAGTGCAACAAACAAATGGCGATTTTGCAACCAAACAACCAACATTTTCTACACAAAAATCAACATAGTTAAAACCTGTTTGCTTTTGAATGTTAACACACAAAAAACTATATATAATCAACCCTACTTAGATGCACCACTACACTTGCATTCAAAATAAATTCGTTTGCATTCAAATCTTTTAAAAATTCTAAGAAAAACGTTTGGATTAGTGATTAAACTCTCCAATAGTATACAATAGTTCCACCGTCTATATATCCCGCTAAAAACACTTATACCATTCCTCTTCCATCCGATTTTAGTGCTAAGCAGTGGCGGAGCTATGGCAATGCCGGATGGGCCATGGCCCGCCCAGCCCATGCCATTTTCTACGTATTTTTGGGCCATGAAACGCAATCCTTATAGTTATTTTCTACAGCCGGCCCGCCCACCTTTCTGGTCCAAGCTCCGCCACTGGTGCTAAGATGAAGGAGGAGCCATCAAAGCACATCTCGACGGCTTTCTCAACTTTATACTACATGATCTAGACACCAACAATGCTTTTTTAAATTGCGGTCACCGAGCGTGTGAGATAAAGAGTGTTTCAAATTCTTCTTGCTTTTAGAGAATCATGCTTTTAAAAATGCGTTAAAATACCAATAAATGTTCCAATTTTTTTAACAAAATTTTCGAAATTCAAATTTAAAAACACATGTTCAAAAAATGTTGATCTTGAAACATGTTTCAATTGTAATAAAAGGATAAAAACTTAAAGATTCTTTAATTAATTTCAAATAAAGAATATTTGTGTTTTCCAAAAAGTAAAAAATAAAGCAGATTACTAGACAATTGCATGCACCACTACTCTTCCATCAGATGAAAGATGTTAGGGTTGCTTCTGTACGTCCATGCGTCATACTCTAAAAGGCAATAAGATTGTAAACTTATTACCGATGTTTATCAGAACTAGATATAAAACGCATGTGAAACTTCATGCTGCTGGATGGATATTTGGGTGAATTGGCTTAGGCTGCTGTCCACCTCTTTGAAGAGAGACAAGGGATTAATGTCAAAATTAAACATGGACCAGATTGAGGGCATGCCCATGTATTTAGACTGCCATCCATGAGGCCGTGGTTGGTGCTCCAGGCCACGGCCTCCCAGCCGCCGTGAACGAATTTGGCGACGAGGAGGGGACGGTACTGGACACACTCTGGACACGGGTCGCGGAAGCGAGAGGAAGGGAGAGCGAGCGAGAGGTCAGGACCAGCAGAGTAAAGACGTAATGCTTAGACGAAGCGCATGGCTGACAAGATGTGGCACGTAGGGTACAAATCGAGGCGCTGGGCTAACTCGATCAAGGACGCGGCGTCGTAACGTGCATGGAGGGAGGCTGTAGTTTGATCCGTGACAAGCAGGAGGAGGTGGCATTTCGGCACGGCTGCGTTCGGCACACAGCTACTCGCACTAGCACGAGGTTAAAGATGGTGTGGCTGGATGATGATGATCGCCTTGGTTGTTTTGATTGTTTCAAATTTGTATCTAAATCCTCGCGAAAAAATATTAGAATATTTTGAAGGTTAAAATATTCTAATCTTTTTGCAGAATCAAAAAATTACTCAAAGTCTAAATAAAATAATTTCATTAGTATTTAATTCATATATTTATTCCTAAAAACGTAAGCTCTAATTATTTCAAAGTTTAGGTTTGAACTACACATATGTGACTTTGAATTTCAAGATTAATCGTATATTTAAAGTTCACATAGATATGTCTTTTTTTATCTAGTTTTACTCAATATAAAAATCCAGTTCAATGCTCAAAATCAAATAACAAGATGACTGTTGAAAACATTTCATTCATGTTTCTACATATTTTGATAAATACTAAACATCACATAAATTGGGGATGTATTTTGATAAATAATTCTCACTAAATATTAGTACGGGCCAATTTTTCTCTACCGTTGCAACACACTGGCTCGAAAGTTTCCATAAAAAATGTTATCAATTAGATCAATTAACTCCAAATCATAGCCATGTCCTAAGCTCCACGTCATGATCTTCAAATAATGCATCTTCTATTTTGTCATTATCTACCATTGTCCAGTGAAATAGTTCCTCGATATGGCCAACCATGGTTTGTAGGAACTTGTATTTTTTTCCCGTAGCAACGCACGGGCATTTGTGCTAGTCAAACACAAAGGAAGATAGGAGTTTAATGATGCATAACCCAACTTACTTACCATACAGAAAATTGTCAACAATAGTAAGTCATGATCAATATATTCAACTGGATATATGTGTGTGGATCTTTCCCTAACATAGTACAATGTTTGCCAATGGAGAATATTTGAGTTTGGAATAAGAGAAGTTGACTCAAACATAAAAATAAATTTGATGGAAAAGGTAAAAATAAAGGCCCTTAATAGAGGGAAGGAGAGGTTTTCATGCACTTTTGAGTTGGATGTGTGAGTTTTTAATCAAAATGAACCTCAATTTAACATTGCCTCTTGTGATAGTAAGCAATATTTAGCATTCTGTTGCTTTTATTACTTTACCATCACAAGTTCTTACAAAGCTTATTTCCCTTCCAACAAAAGATCATACATACTTGACGGCAATTATTGTTGCTTGCACCGATGACAAGTTACTTGAAGGATCTTACTCAATCCGTAGGTAGTTATACTGGACTATTAGGGAAGAAACTGGGTTTTGTGTTTTCGGATGCACAAGTGGTATTCCCACTTAGTGCAGAAGTAATTTGCTAGCAATGATTATAAAAAATATCATATGTTGGAGGATCCATGATAATATAACTTCTATGCAAACATACATAAATATAACTCATTACGTTGTCTTTCTTGTCCAATGGTACATCTCCAACGTATCTATAATTTTTGATTGTTTCATACTATTATATTACCAATCTTAGATACTTTAATGCAATTATATATCTTTTTTTGGAATAACCTATTAACTCAGCGACTAGTGCCAGTTGCTAATTATTTTTTGCTTATTTTTAGATTTTAGGAAATCAGTACGAAACAAAGTCCAAAAATGATGGAACTTTACGGTGATTTTTTAGGACAAGAAGGGACCCGCGAACGTCCAGGAGGAGGCCAGAAGATCTACGGGAGAGCGACGAGCTCACCCGGTGCACCCCAGGGGGGCGCCACCCAACTTGGGGTTCCCATGCAGCTCCTTTCGATCTAATTCCAACTCCATAAATTCACAAATATTCCAAGCCAATAGAGAGCCACCCGAAACACTTTTTCTGCTGCCATAAATTTCTGTTTTTCCGTGATCCCATCTAGAGGCCTTTTCCGCTACACTGCTGGAGGTGGAATCGATCACGGAGGGGTCTACATCATCCTTGTTGCACCTCCCATGATGTGCGAGTAGTATATTTGCATGTGAGGCTTCACAATAACAAAATATGTTCAAGATATGTTCAAGATAGTATATTTAATGTGAAATTTGTCTTTCTTGTACTAATCATTCATTAATTGTTCAAATGACCAATGTTGTATTTGTTAAATTTCAATAGATTTTACTTCCTAAACCCATTGTGAAGACACTAAATCCCATTAGATCAGCATATGAAATTGAATTGCAATGCTAGGATACACGAATAAAGGAAAAGCAAACAAAATACTCATGCTATTCTTTATTATAAATACTCTCAGCATCGGATACAACTAAAACATGAAGGAACAATAGTGCACATTGCAATCTATTTCATACTACAAATTTTACTAAACCACGATAATAGATAATACTAATGCTAAAAATTGTGATACCCAAAGCTTAAAACAAGCTAAGGGTGGCGTCGGTACCCAACTACTGAAGTTTCCTTCTGTGGTGATGGCGGTGGTGATGGAACACGCTTGTCATCCTTCTTCCAAGGCATAGATTCTCCATCAAGAAACGAAGAGGTGGAGTCCGAGATCTTGAAATTTGTAGCCAAATCCACCATCTTGAACTTGGTCTCATACTCATAGTTTTGATTATGCGGATCATAAATTTGAGCTTGGAGATCTTCAACTTTGACGTGGAGGCGATCAATTGCCTCCCATGTCTTGGTACTCTCCCACTTCTGTTCAGGGAACAATTCTGTTATCATGGTGTGGTTTGCATCTAGTCAACCCTCCACCATCCTCTAGCATTTGAAGAGTTCTTGCTCCATGTCCCTAAGCCTAGCCTTCTTGTCTCCCTCCTTCTTGGGCCCTTCAAGATCATTGATGTGCAACACCCCATCCATATACACCAAGGATTTGGGATTCATCATAACCCTAGGGAGATAAGTGTTGATGACTTCTGAAAGAAACGATCCTTGGAGGAGGTTGACGATGACATAGCCATCTAGCTTTGAAAACCCTGACGGAAACAAGATTCTAACAAAAGCAGCAAGAAAGCTTCTTATACATATATCAAAACATCTGGGGGAATTTATAGGAATTTTTTCATGCGAGACAAGCATACGGGAAAGAGACGAAGTCATGAAGGTGTACGGGGGCCCCACACAGTCAAACTGCATGTCTTAGGGGGCGCCACCAGGGCGCGTGGGCCTGTGGTGCATCCTAGGCTCCTTCTTTTCCCCAAAAATTATTAAATATTCCAAAACTGACAGATATATTATTATTTTATGTATTTTTAAATAAGTCTACTTACCATACCACGTACCTATTCCTTTTTCCGGGTTCTGGAGGCTTTTCGGATGGTTTTTTTTGTATGCAATTCCGGACTAATTACTTGAAAAATGTCTGAATCTATGTTAATGGGATTACCTATAGTATAATGTTTAAGTCTTTGCCCTTTAACTACCTTTGGTTTATCTCCTTTGGCATTATTTATGTTGATAGCTCTGGAAAGGTAAACTTCTTTGATGATATATCGACCTTCCTACTTGGAAATAAGTTTGCCTTCAAAATGTCTGAAATGAGACTTGTACAAAAGAATTTAAAAGCAATGTTTAAACGTCGTTTCTAAATCCTTTTATCATGCCATCTTTTATCTTTTTCTTTGAAACACTTGGCATTTTCATAAGCTTATGTTCTCCACTCATCAAGAGAACTCATATTAAATAACTTCTTTTCTCCAGCAAGTCTGAAATCATGGTTAAGCTATTTAATTGCCCAATAAGATTTATGTTCTTGCTCAAATAGGTAAATCATGCTTTTCCATAAACCATTTTAAAAGGGGACATTCCTATAGGATTTTTATAAGAAGTTCTATATGCCCATAGTGCATCATCTAGTTTCTCAGACCAATTCTTTCTAAATTTATTAACAACCTTTTGCAAGATCAATTTAATTTCTCTATTAATTAACGCAACTTTTGCAAGTTTAGCCCATAAAAAGCACAATTAGATTCTATTTCAGCAGCTAAAACTGATTTAAACATAGGAATTGGACTTTGCAAAAGAAAAAATAGATATAAATGCCCAAAAAGCTCTGCTGACGAGTGAAAAAGAGTATACTAAGTCCCTATTGACAAGTATAAAGTCTCTACTCAATAGTGTCTACCATCTCTGCTGATGAACGACGTGCCCTTCGGTGGAGACCCAATCCATCATTGGCAACACCGTATGACATGCAATGAACCTGCCAATGGAGGTGTTTAGCGGCCCATAAGTAAAAGGTGATTTTATAGCCATGGTACATGGCTCCAAATGAGGTGTCACACGCCAAGAAAAGTAGCTAAGAACTTGGACTATGGGAGGACTAGAATATGCGGAAATGGGTGAAAATTAGAGGAGGTGGGCATTGTAGGAAGGTCTACATAGATGCGGTCAATGTCCAAACAATGGCACCAGGGGATCTATGTCATGGCATGGGTGGTCGTTGTATAATGATTATGGCTTTTGCTCTATCAGATATGCAATTTTGAATAAACAATAATAGCTTTGTGCACCAATGTTTTAGGAGAGGAAATAAAGGATACCTAGGTGACATGTGGTTTCTTGAGTGGCAGCATGGAAGCAGCAAGCGCACATGCAAGTATAGAAAACATACAATGCAAGTCAGACATGTCTCACGTGATTTGACCCAATAGTAAAAAAGATAATTCATTGTTATTTGGAACAATGTGCACAAATCAGGGTGCTCGTAAATATGCCATGTGAAATAAAAATCTAGAAGTTGTGTGCCCTAACCGTTTAGGAAAGAAACCGAAGGATATTGAAAAAATGGCATGCGGTTCCTTCCATACCGACCAGCGACAAATGATCAACAATCTTAATTAGACGGTGGTATGTTGGGGGTGGGGTGGTGGGGGTATGCAAGCAGATGGTCAATATCCAAATAGTGGAACCCAATGATCTATATCGTGACATGGTCGACCGATATATAACAATTGTACTTTTTGATCGGTCTGATATGTAGTATCGAATCACAATTAGGGACTTTTGCACACCAAGGTTTTGTGGGGGAGGAAGCGAATAATACTGAGATGGCAACCTAGGCAATGATGTCACATGATTTTCTCAAATAAGGAGGAACACACTTTTTTTCAGTCTCATATGGTTCTTTATTTCTTCTAAATTGGCTCAAGCACAAACAACTAAACTTCCTTGTATAGAACATATGACAAAGCACATGCAAGTATATAAAATATAAAATGCATGTAAGGTATGTATGTGGCTTGATCCAATAGTCAAAAAATGAGATGTAGAAAAAATTAAGGGTGTCGATATATATGCAATGTGAAATAAAAACCTACAACTTTTGTGCACCAATTATTTGAGAATGAAACTGAAGGATATTTAGACAACGGCAAATGTTTCTTCCATGCCGGCAAGGGAGCACCAAGCTTAATTAGGCATGCCTCCCTCTGTAGAGCGGAAACCGTACGTGGCTCCCAATGAGGTGTAATGCGCCAAAAAGGACAAACAATAAAGAGAACTATATATAAAGAGAGGATTAAAGTAAAGTTGAGATTGAATCGAAGAATAAGGGAAGGACCATGGTTGGGGACGGTGCATGTAGGTGCTCATGCCCAAATAACAGAATAGGACAGGTGAGGGGGGGGGGCGGAGTGATCTACATTGCAACATGGGTGACCGTTGTGTAACAGTTAATATGTTTGCTTCGTCTGACATGCGTAATTTACAAATCAAAACCAAGAACTTTTGCCCGTCAAGGTTTTGGTGACGCGACACCGCAAAAAAACGGTTTTGGTTATGCGAAGGAGCTAGGTGATGATGTGATCGCCTGTCAAGGTTTTGGTGACGCGAATGAGCTAGGCAATGATGTGATCAAATGGTTTCTTTAGTGCGAAATTAAGAGCAACGAATTTTTTCTTCCCAGCACATCTTTGTTTCCCTTAAACACAACATTCTTATTTGAAGTATAGACGAAAGAAAGATTATATGGATTCCTCGTACGCTACAAATCCAAAATTGGTAGATCTGGCTAGCTAGCAAGCTAGCTTGAGCATAGACGAAAGAAGGATTATATGGATTCCTCGATTAGGCAGTGTCCTTGGTTGGCCTGGGGACATACTTGCGGAGCCAGATCTGACGATACCCGATGGAGATCTTGACGAGCCTCTCACCATTGAGCACCAGCTTCACTATCGCCTCCGTCTTGAAGATGATCCGGCCGTACATGGGCATGAGGCCCCCCTTCGTCTTCTCCATGAGCACCCTCACCACGAAGTCACCCCACTTCCTGCACCCATGCACCTCCAATCATAAGACATGATCATCACGCATGCATGCATGCAGATCTTAATAGATCCACGTATATAAACTTAATCATTCTCAGTGCACACTTACTCTCTGAAGTACTCAAAGATCTCCTCACGGTGCGGGGGCATGCCCTTGGAGAAGGTGATGAACATGGAACGGCAGTCCTCTGGCATGGCCACAGGCTGGGTGTAGGGTGCCATGAGCTCCGGCGGGTTGCCCACTAGCCCAGTCTCGGACTTCCGGAGCAGGACGTGCAGGCGGTCATCAAAAACGAACTTGCCGGCACCGTCGAGGAAGTGGGCGATGCTGCGGACGACGAGGTCCTGGTGGAAGGCGAAGAAGCCCGGGTCGATGCGGACGCAGAGATGAGCGGGATGGGCGGGACCACGGGCATCTGGTGACGGAAGCACTTGAGGGCGGCGTTGGCCTCTTCAGCCACGACGGCGACTGCGTCGGGGCCAATGGCTGGGACGAAGTGGATGGCGGAGATGGTGCCCTGGTCCAGCCACACCAGCAGCGCCACCGCGTTCTGGGCCTTCTCCGGGCTGCCGCACACGGACAGGAGCCGCTCGTATGCCTGCCGCACGACGCTGTACATGTACAACACCTCGCGCACCGTCACGGCCGCCATGGTTGCTCTGGTAAGTTGGTTGCTTACACTGGCCGGCCGGAGAAGGTAGTTAGCTAGCTCTAGCTAGGCGGTGGATGGCCTGCTGGAGAGGAGCGAGAAAGAGATGATGGGTCAATGGGGAATGGGCCGGTATTTGTAGGTTCTCCTGCTCCTGGTCCGGCGATGGGGCTAGCTGCAAACAGCTCCCTTTGAATCAGTTTCGAACGCCAGCGTACACGTAGTTGCTCTTCGTGTTTGCTGGTTTTACATCCTTTTTGGATTTTTAGTTCGTTTTACATCCTAAAACGTATACACTGTCATTGCGTAGCCACTTTGGCTGCGGTGCAGCACTTGTATATCCTTCTATATTTGCATTACCTTTTTAGGTACTGGTTAATGTTATACTCACCAGTGTTCACATGTTATACTTTTCTTTTCGATTTTATACACACACACATATAAAGCACATTATAATTTCTTACTTTCTATATAAACTTTGTTGTCTAGACCCATCGACCACTTCCACCATATAGCTACCTTTCCACACGCATCCTTGACCCACAATCCATATATAGCATCAATGGTGCAAGCATCAAGTCGAGCTCGCTGCACCCTAATTATATGGGTGCGACTATGTGCCACCCGCAGCGAGTCCTAGCCATGGCTTACCTGCAGGGAGTCGTACTTTTTCACATCCTAATGGATTAGCTTGGTTTCACAGCCTTATATGTCCTAGTAAAAACAGTAGAAAACTAGTAAAAACTGAAGATAAAAACCAAAACCGAGAAATAAAGAAAACAATGAAAATCAAACAAAACATACAACGAAAGGACAAAAAGGAGGAAACCTGAAGGGAAAAACAAAAAAAACTATGAAAAACGGAAGGCAACCGTGCAAAACGTTGGATACCAAAAAAGCCGAATTACAGTAAAGGGTTGACCTAGTAGAGCGCCCGCCAGAGGTGAGACGTAACTCCGCCTTGCAACTGACTTATATAGCTCTGGCGCGATTCGATTGCGAGCTACCTTTTTAGGCAAGATTGCGAGCTAGCTACAATGACAGAGCTTCTTCCGGGCCACTTCTTCCTAGCCTTAGATTTTTTTCTTCTGAATACCCCTTGTTAAATGGCCTAAATATGTTCTAAAACCAGTCCAAAACTTGTTTTCTTGCCCTCAAATTCCATTTGCCCACCTGGAACAGCGCCCAAGCTCCGCTATTGGGGAGATCATCCGGCATATCCTATTTGACGGCCGCGGGCGTCAAGAGGACGAGCCTTCGCTAAAGCAAGTCGCCACTTGGGCCGGCCGATGTACGGACTTGGTTCGCTGCTGTTTCCCCATTGCTTGGTTTTTTGCTTCCTGTTTTTTCACCGTTTTGGCAGGTTTTCAATTGTTTTGTCCCATTTTTTTATTTTACTATTTTTTTTTGTTTTCACTTTACGGTTTTTCTTCCTTTTTGTTTTTAATCATTTTTTCTTATTTATTTTCTCTAGCTTTTCTTATGGTTTTTCTTCCATTTTTTGTTTTTGATTTTCTTTTTTATTTTCCTTATTTTATTGTGTATTATACAAAAAGTTCATCATATATTAAAACAATGTTCATCGTATATTTAAGAAAATGTTCACTGTATACTAACAAGATGTTTAGCGTCTCTTAAAAAATGTTCGTTGTGTATTTGAAAATTGTTCACCGCACATCATAAAAATGTTCAACATGTATTTAAAATTTTTGGGCGTATATCACAAAAATGTTCAATGTGTATTTATAAATTGTTCAATGTATATGACAGAATTGTTCAGGGCATATAAAGTTGTTCATGTTTTTCAATTTTTGTTTATTTTTTCAAAATTTGTTCCCTTTTAAAGGTTTTCTTTGAATTTTGAAATTCATTCACATTTTCAAACAGTATTCGTATTTTTCAAGAAATTTTGTTCACAACTTTTCCAAGAATGTTTTTTTTTTTGAAAAACGAAGGATCAAATACCATAGCTATTACTTAAAAGTTTAGCGCTGCCTTTTAACATGCTACCATACCAGTCCGAGTGGTAAGGAAGTGTGCTCCGAACCAATGGTCGGAAGTTCGACTTCACTCGCCACCTTTTGTTTTTCGTGAATTCTAGGTTCGATGCTGCCAATGGGCCAGCCCGTTTGCGCGCGCTTCAACAAAGACTCTACTGTTGGACGCACGCTGGCATCCAATAGGAGCTCCCAGGTCATCCAGGAGTCCACTGCCGGTTTAGAAACCAAGGTGCCAAAACCACCAAGGCCTAACAAGCGGAGAACAACCAAGACTCCAAGATTAGTTTGGGTCAAGATCCTTATGCGTACTAGTAAATGTAGCATGTAGCTGTTGTGAAATGTAATATTTTGTGAGGGAAATATGCAAATTTTATTTATTGTATAATTAAACGAGAAAGCTAATTTCCAGTCGACTGGATGTTAGCGACAGATCCGTACGACCTGATCATTGCTCATTGTGGATTGCATGACCTCGAGCACCCCGCCCGGATCGCCTGCACAGTCCACGTCTCTCCCACCCCCTCCCCCGACGCAGGCCTGTTCCCTCTTCCCTTTTTTCCCGACGCAGGCCCATTCCCTCTACTTTATTTCCTCACATGATCACATCCCGTCGGCCGATGTTCCCAAAGTAAGAGGACCATTTACCAATCACATCCTTGCCCACATTCCAAAAAAATTTGATAGCTTCCTGTGCCGGATAAGAATTGAACCCTGTACCTCAAGTAGTAATTCCTACCACACAAACTACTAGCCCGGCTTCAGACTTGCTGTTTTTGAAACAAGTTACATGCTACTTGTTCTTGGTTAATACGATTTTGAACAATAAAAATAGTGGTCAGGTCAATGATTCCGCCACTCACAGTGATTTTTTTTACCTGGTTTTTTTGTTGAAACATCCCCCAATAATGTCGTGTGAATAACATGCTCATTAATGCGTCACATACCTGATAACTTACATACAAACACCATGATAACTCACACATCACAGACCAGATAATTTATGTACCATGGTCCTAATAATTTTGGCCTGGGGAGGGGGAGGAGGGGTGGTGATCAAGTATCCCCAGTAACTTTCGTGTGAATAGGGATGGTAACTCACACAATCGGAGACCCGATAACTTATGCACCTCTGTCCTGGTACTTTTTGTGAGGGAGGGGTGATGAAATATACCCCTAGTAACTTTTATGTGAATAGCACGATAACTCAAGCATCATTGACCTGATAACTAATGTACCCGTCTTTGGTAAATTTTGTGACCAGGTGGGGGGAGGGTGGTTGATAAAATATACCCTTGGTAACTTTTTTTGTGTGAATAACAAAATAACTCGCACATCGCAGACCTGATAACTTATGTGCCTAGTCCTGGTAACTGTGACGACGGTGGTGAGGGGTGGGGGAGGGTCGTTGATGAAATATACCTTCGGTAACTTTTTTGTCAATAGCATGGTAACTCATACATCATAGACCTAATAACTTAGGTATAAACAAAGCTGTAACTTTAGTCTCGAATAAAAAGTTATTGAAACATACCAAGGTTACCTCTATGCAAATCCTTTTTACCTAAGAGATTCATCCCCACTAACATATTTATCTTGACATGCAGCTATGCCACCTCAGCCATCCAGCCACGTCATCTCTCCCAGA
Source organism: Aegilops speltoides (assembly GCA_021437245.1). Taxonomy (NCBI): domain Eukaryota; kingdom Viridiplantae; phylum Streptophyta; class Magnoliopsida; order Poales; family Poaceae; genus Aegilops; species Aegilops speltoides. The sequence goes on from CM038143.1 coordinate 546,559,610, forward strand.
TGTGTGTAACGACGACCCCTCTCTGTCCGCACGCCTAATTAAGCAAGACATCAACTCTGAACATGCAATGCGTGACACCAACATACAGAACGAATTCAGCACCCTCTTGCCTAGCGGTAAACCACTTGGCCCATTGCATGTGCATGCTCCCATGTCATTAATAATTGTTTTAAGCGTAACAGATTACATTTCCCAATCCTTCGTCTCTTCTCTATTAAAGTTTCACTAGGACGTCTCCTCAGGCCAGAACTCAAAATCGGCGCCATTGCACCCTTTCCCTTCAACTCCCCGATGCCACCTAGCTTCCTCCAAATTAAAGCATATAACCCGTCCTTCAAAAGCCCCAGTTTGGCGTTGCATTGACTACAACTACATCACGTGATCTCTCCAAAACAATCAAACATTGATTCCTCTACACTCATAAAAAATACCTATCTTCTCCCCATCATGGGGTGCACCGGCTGGACAACAATATCTGTGTGATGCCGCTCCTATGGCTCTGCCCGCTAACCGCTTGCTGCCACCGACTCTCTGGTTCCGGCACGACCGCCATGCCGCCTCGCCTCTGATTGATCATCAGGTTCCGCCATGACTGCCTCACCTCCTATAGCTCTCCGACTCCTACACGAATGGATCGGCGAAGATTCTCACCTGTTTGATTTCCTTTGCTGGTGGGATCCTCAGGCACAATTATCGATCTCTTCGCATTCGACGACTCTCCTGGTCCAGCACAACCGGCTGTGCGCACTGCCCCGTGGTGTTGATTTGCTTTATGTCTTCTCCTGCCGTCTTTGTCTCTGTGCAAAGAAGCTAGGTCTGTTGCCGCTGGGGAGACTTATCTTTGTTTTCGGTCTGCAAGGAATGACCTCATGGCGCTTGACCCAGGTCTTGCGGTGAGCATTCATCTGCGGCAACAATAGTCGTTTTCGGTGCTCCTTACTGTTGGTCATGCAAGACATCCAACTACGACTACAACAACAAGCGGCTCTTGTACTCAGTTGTTTGATTCTTTTCCTGTAAGTGCTACATATAAAGAAAAGATCACTACAACTGTACACAACCCAAAGAATAAATAACAAGTAGTAGGAAAGGAATTATGGTTTTAAGTGTCGATCTACTTTCCCCTAAACACTTATTGATAGCATTTTTCTCCTATCTGATGTGACATCCACTGTTCAAAAATATATATTTCAGGCAGCGTTTAGACTGAATTGGACAGTGAGCATAAACTATGATATCCCAAGTAGTTTTTGCTATTTGAGCTTCATGTTTGTCATTCAACTTTGCAAGCTGTCGACACTACTTCAGAAATATCATTTGGTGATGGCCAAAATCTACTGATGCATGTATATCAATAGTTGTAACACACTCATTTTATCATTATGTGATGCAAGAAATATATGCATTTAATTTTTTTAGATAATGTTATGAAATTTAAACCTTTCAGCCTAACTAGAGTATGTACATGAAAGGTTCAACATTATTAGCCGTAGTTCTTATAGATGAGTTGAAAAAGCATTCCTAATATTCGGAACACCATTGATGCAGTGATAATTCATCTATTGTGCTTCTGCCATACTACATTTTTATTTGCTATCACATGAATATAATATAGTTGGTATTTTTCTCCAACTCTCTGTATATAACATTGTTCTTTTAGATGACATGGAATCTTTCTCTCACATTTCTCACAGTAATGCGCGGGGCATCATCTAGTATCATTGTAATGTATGTATCCGGAGCTGATAACTTAGGTATAAATACTACGGTAAATTTGACCCAAGGGAAAGAAGTAGTTCAAAACACATCTTCGGTCACTTCTGTATAAATACCATGTTAATATACATATAACATAACTGATAACTTTACTGTAACTTTATGGTAACATTGGGTTCACGATTTTTCAATCAAAAATGAAAGTTTGAGCTATAAAAAATTGTACATTTTTGAAATAGCGAGAATTTACAATGATCCTGTGCTCTACTGCATTTGCATGTGGAGAGAATGTTGGAGGAGCCATTTTTATGCCCCAGTAATTTCCATGTAAATAGGATGGTAACTGGCGTACCACATACGTGATAACTTATTTAGCCTAGGTCTGATAACTTTTGACCCGAAAAAAGTTATAGAAACATACCAACATGGGCTCTAATTTCTGAGGTCTCGTCGCGACGAATCTTTTATGTGAAAATGATTTTTCAATCGAACCAACGGTTTGAGCTATAAAACATTTTGAAATTTCGTTTCTAAAGGAGTCTTTGTTGACATCATCTCTTCTTCTTATCTACATGGATGCATTGTTAATTTGGTTCAATATGTGCATTCCATACACACAAAAGAGATGTGCATGTGAGATTGCAACGCAATGCTGCATGCGAGATTGCACCGGGATGATGAAATCGAGCAGAGGAGTATATGCGCGATCGTCCGTACCTGTCGCTAACTTCCAGTCGACCAGAAGTTAGTCACGCCCATAATTAAATTGTTATTGTTCATTAACTTGGTTTCTCTAAGATCCATACACACGCATAGACATGGAAATATTACAAATATGCTAATTTCAAAATATTTAGAGAGAAAGATATATACACATGGGTGGGTGTGGCTTTAAGTATCATCATTTAAATTAGGACTAGCGCAAACTGACCTCAGAATGTTTGGTTCCTTGTGTGGAACTAACCCACTAGGGTTTAAGTCTTAGGCTTGGCAATGGTGGTCACATTTTTCTGGATTTATTTCAGGCCTTCTGGCGATATGCTTTCAGAGGGAGGAAACATTCCCCTCGACCATGACGGCACTTATAATGACTTCGTCAATCTCAAGATAATGTGCTAGCTGAGTCTCTTGGATGTGTTCATAGGACTAGGCTGTGTATGTTTGCATTCATAGGGATGAGTGTATGGCCATCTGATCCAGACTGTGTTAAAAAAACTATGATTAGCGGAGTCGTGCAATTCATTGATAATTTATTTTGCCATCATGTAATTTTTATGTTTTGAAAATGGTAACTGTTCTAGAGGTTATACAGTTGCATGCCCCTCTCTCTCCCAACCTTGCATATAGATCTTCTCTCTCACCCCTCATTCGTTAACTGATTTCTCTTCATTTATTCTATACTTTCTTGTCTTGCTATCTTCTGATGACCTACTACTCTATTATGTCTGTGTTCTCTACATGTATAGGATTCTACCTGTGTTCTCTACATGTAAAGGATTCTTTGGACTAGCACTTCGTGAAAAAAAATCAGACTTAAATTTCCAAAAATGAGCGCGAACGGGCGAAAAAGAGTATACCAAGTCACCATTGATTGGTGTAAAATCTTCACTCGATAGTGATGTACCGTCTCTGCTAACGAACAACGTGCCCATCAATGGAGACCCAATCGTTCATTGGTAGGATATATGTCAAGACATGGGTGGCTGTTGTGTAACGATGATGCCTTCTGTTCTATTTGATATGTAGTTTCAAATAGAAATATTAAGTTTTGTGCACCATGGTTTTCGGAGGGGAGGAAAAGCCTAGGTGACATGTAGTTTCTTCAGTGGCGGCAAGGAAGCAACAATGACGCATGCAAGTATAGAAAACATACGATGCAAGTTGGTCATGTCTCACATGGCTTGACCCAATAGTCAAAAACTATTCCATTATTACTTGAAATAGTGTGCACAAAGCGGGGTGCTCATAAATTACGTGCACTAACCATTTTGGAAAGAAATTGAAGGATATTAAGACAATGACACACAATTCCTCCACACAGACCAAAGACCAACAAGCATTATTAGGCAGTGCTATGTTGGATTGGGGGGGGGGTATGCAAGAAGGTGGTCAATGTATAGATAGTGGCACGCAGGATCTACGACGTGGTTGACTATTGTATAGTGGTTGTGGTTGGGGGAGGGGGGCTGATAGGAAATGATCTCACATGGTTCCTCCATTTAGAAAATAATACCACCAAAAGTTAGGAGCAACAACCTTTTTGTTCAGTATCATGCAACTCCTTTTTTCTCTTAAATTGCCTCAAGCACAAACAACTAAACGACATTGTAGAAACAAACCCAAATGATAACTGCCACATGTGTGGCACGAAGGACTCCGGCCCGTCATTTTTTACAACTAATGTTGGCATCTGAAAAGGAAAAGCAACCCCCCTCCCGCTCCGCACAAAAAAAAGTTGAAACTAGCTTGACCCAACAGTCAAAAATAAGAAGTAAAATCAAAGGTGCTCATTTATATGCACCATGGAATCAAAACCTAGAACTTCCGCCCACCAACGATTTGGAAAGAAATGAAACGATATTCAGACAATGTCAGTCGTTTCTTCCATGCCAGCAATGGAGCATCAAGCTTAGAATTAGGCATGTCTCTCTCCATGTACTGGAAATGGCATGTGGCTCCCAATGAGGTATCATGCACCATGAAAAGGAAAGAGAAGTAAAGTTGAAATTGATGGTGAAAATCGGGGGGGGGGGGCACGGTTGGGCGATGGCGAATGTAGGTGCTCATCTTCGAATAACAGAATGGGCAGGAGGCGGAAGGATCTATGTAGCGACATGGCTGACCGTTATGTACTAGTTGTGCTTTATGTTTAGTCTAACATGTGTAGTTAAAAATTCGAAACAAAGAACATTTTTGCGCCAAGATTTTGGGAGCAGATGAGAGGTATGCCGAGCTAGACGATGTCGTCGTCGAATTTTTTACTTTACTACCTAATTAATTAAGAGGTAAGAAACGTTTCCTTCAAATCTCAAGCAATACTTTCTAGTTTCTTCCCCTTAATTTCAATACAAAATCCATTTTGAAATGGTACCATACAAATCATTTGGTAGATTGGGCTAGCTAGCATGAGCATAGACAAGCATAGACGAGACGATGATGGATCGATGGAATAGTCGATCAGGCGGCAGTGTTGGTTGGCCTAGGGACATACTTACGGAGACAAATCTCACGTTGTCCTATGGAGATCTTGACGAGCTTCTCGCCGTTGAGCACGAGCTTCACGATCGCTTCTGTCTTGAAGATAATCCGGCCATACATAGGCATGTGGCCTCCCTTCGTCTTCTCCATCAGCACCCTCACCACGCAGTCACCCCACTTCCTGCAACATGCACTCAAATCATGAGACATGATCGAGTTCCAATCATCATGGATCATCCATGCAGATCTTAGTAGATCCATGTGTATAAATAAACTTAATCAATAGATCGAGTTGTGTATGTCGGTGCACACTTACTGCCTGAAGTGCTCAAAGATCTCCTCGCGGTGGATGGCATTTCCCTTGGAGAAGGTGATGAACATGGAGCGGCAGTCCTCCGGCACGGCCACTGGTTGGGAGGTGTAGGGCGCCATGAGCTCCGGCGGGTTGAGAATCAGCCCAGTCTTGGACCTCCGGAGCAGGACGTGCAGGCGGTCGTCGAATACGAACTTGCCGACACCGTCGAGGAAGTGGGCGACCCCGCGGACGACGAGGTCCTGGTGGAATGCGAAGAAGCCCAGCTCGATGTGGACACCGCCTAGCATGCAGAGCGCAGAGATGATCGGGATGGGCGGGAGAACAGGCTTTTGGTGGTGGAGGCACTCGAGGATGGCGTTGGCCTCTTCTGCGACGACGGCGACAGCGTCGGGCGCCATGGCTGGGACGTGGTGGATGGCGGAGATGGTTCCCTGGTCCAACCACACCAGCAGCGCCACCGCATTCTGGGCTTTCTTTGGGCTGCCGCACACAGACAAGAGCCGGTCGTATGCCTGCCGTGCGACATTGTACATGTACAACACCTCACGCACAGTCATCGCCGCCATGGTTGCTCTGATTATTTGGTTGCTCTTGCACGGGCCGTCTGGAGAAGAGGCGATGGATGACTGGCCTGAGAAGAGAAACTAGCAAGAGAGGAGCGAGGAAGGGATGATGGGTCGATGGGGAATGGACCGGTATTTGTAGGTTCTCCTGCTCCTGTTCCGGCGACGTGGTTGAACTCCGGATGGTGGAAGGTTTAATGAGGTGCCAAAAATGGGCTAGCGGGAAACAACTCCCTTTGAATCAGTTTCGAACACCAGCATGTACACGTAGAGGCTCTTCGTTCGTTGGCTGGTTTTACACCCTTTTTTGATTTTTAGTTTGTTTTACATCCTAAAATGTATACATATGTCGTTGCTTAACAACTTTGGATGCGGCGCAGCACTTGTATATCCTTCTAAATTTGCACTATCTTTTTCTTGCTACTGGTCAATTTTAATATCAGCAGAGTTTAGATGTTATTCTTTTCTTGTTGATTTCATTTACATATCTAGAGGACATGACATTGTGATTCCTTACTCTCTACATAAAGTTTATTGTCGCTCTAGCTACCTGCTTCCCCCATCATCAATGGTGCAAGCGTCAAGTCAGGACACCACCGTGCCACCATTAGATTGTGAGCTAACTACACTGGCAGAGCTTTGGCAGGGCCATCCTGGGCCACTGCCTCCAAGCCCAAGATTATTCTTCTTCTGAATACCCCATGTTAAATAGGCTAAATCTTTATGAAAACCTTTCCAAAACTTGTTTTGCTTGCCCTCTTAGTCCATTTACCCACCAGGATTATGGCCTCAGCTCTGCTACTGGGGAGCTAAGCCCGTCTGTGTTTGGTTTCATGGAACCTCCTATATATAGAACTCAAACTAGGCTAGCCCAACATCGAAACAGTGGATATCTGTATCAAAACAGTGAAAATTCTCAAATATTTGTGCATGTGGTGGGGATCGAACATGGGGCATCCTGCTCGCACGTGCACGAACCTAGCAACTAGATCCAGCGAGCTTTCGTGACTAACGAGTACTCCCTCCGTCCTTGAAAAAGTGTATTTCCAACTTTGTTGTAAAGTCAAAAAAATTATGTTTCATCGTATTTATACAACAATACAAACATTTGTGCCATCAAATTAGTAGCATAGATTCATGATAAAATATATTTTCGTAATATACTTTTTTGGATTCAATAACATTATACTTTTGCACAAACTTGGTCATATTAAACTTTGAGGTAGTTTGACCCTCCAACAAAGTTAGAAGTGCACTCTTTGAAAGATGGAGGGAGGAGTGCGGAATGATAAGAACTATGAACAGGACAAATGCTTGATTAACATTTTTCAAATATGAAATTAACATTTTTTAATACATGGCCAACATTTTTTCTATAGACATTTAATATTTCTCAGATACATGTTAAACAAAATAAATTCAAATGTTTGAGTAACATTTTCTAAATACATGGCCAGTTTTTTCACACACATTGTATATTATTTGTATACACTTTTCATATACAGGAGAAACATTTTTCTTTATACACAATTAACATTTTTTTCAAATGCTTGCTTAACAATTTTTAATACATTGTCACATTTTTTCTACACATTTAGAAAAAATTAAAATGCTTAACATTTTTCAATAGAACATTAACATTTTTCAAATACATGGTCAACATTTTTTCTATACGCATTTTAACATATTCAAATGCTTGATCAACAATTTTCAAATACAAGTTCGGCATTTTTAATACACGGTCAACATTCTTTCTATACATATTTAAAAAAAATCAAATGTTTGATTAAATTTTTTCAATGCTTTTTAAACATTTTTTAAAATACCGTATCAACTTTTTCACACACATTGTAAATTTTCTTTATAGATGAGAAACACTTTTCTTTACACACATTTAACATTTTTCAAATGCTTGGCTAACATTTTTTCATACGTCCTATGTCAATTTTTTTGTAATATTTTAATTTAAAATATCTGGTAGTATAACCAAAATAAAATAATGAAAATGTGGAAAAAAAAGGCCGTGGCCTCCCACGCGCTTTGAGGATCCTAACGCGAGAGCATGCCAGTTCTCGCTATAAGCGAGATATAGCGCTGCCTCCGACTAGATTGGGACCTAGCTAAAATGGTAGAGAGGGCAAGACAATGCTGGGCCAATGCCTCCTAACCCAAGATATTTTTGTCTTCTCAATACCCTTGTTAAATGGGCTAAATCTTTATGAAATCTAGTTTAAAACTTGTTTTGCTTGACCTCCCAATCCATTTACCCACCAGTATTATTGCCCAAACACCGCTACTAGCAAGTTAAGCTTGCTGCCAGCCTGGGTGTCCATTGCCCGTTCAACCATCATGGTGCAAAAAAACAAGGCCTAACAAAGCGGGAACCAACCTAGACTCCTAGAGTATCATCCCGTGGATTGGTTTGGTTCACATCCATGTGTGCATTAGCTGGCCTTTTCCTACCCTTAAAATTGAAGACGCAGGAGTTGAGACATATTACAACGAGATGCCACCGCTAAGTGAATCTGTAGCATACCGGTTCACTCTCTGTTTCTCTCCCCAATATTTTCCTCTCCTTCCCGACCAGATGCATGGGGAGATTGTGCTGGGTGCGAACGGGCCGAACGATTTCCCAAATAGACCAGGCCACATGCGCGTAAATGGTCCTGAGGCCTCGTACAACGACCAAATCGAGAAGCTACCGTGCCGAACGATTTCCCAGTCGCCACATGATTTGAGAAGCCACACAAGAAGCCAGCTTTGAGAAGTTCTGGAGAAGCTGGGAGGTTTCAGAACACGCCCTAAGTAATACGGGCATTGCATGTGAAAACTTAGATAATCAAAGTATGGCCAAATGCTGACATATTTTCTTGTAATAGGTGTCTAATTTTTTAGGCACATGGATGAACCATTAGATGCATATTTAGTTCTTTTAGCACATTCCATAAAAAATATCAATTATAGCCGCAAAATACTTGAAAACGTCATGGTATATACTAAAAAACTCGGGTAAAATATATCTAGCACATTTTCTCTAGGAAGTGTCTATTTTAGGTACTTCATAATAAACTTAATATAAAAACATGAATACCTGATGTACATCGTTAAGATAAATAGGATTTATGATGTACGTCTATAGCCTTGAATACAAAGAAATATAATCACAAAAGGAGAAAGTCAATGACAGTTCTGATCTCTTCTTGTTTTTTCTCATGTTTAATTAACTACGCTCTTCAAGTTCTGTAAGTTACTTTGATACAACTAATGTTTTAGATGGAAAGAAAAAAATTGTTTATGATAGTGAGACCATGTTCTTCGTTAAATAGCAGAGTTATTGTTACCGGTGCACTGTATGTTTATGTGTCCTACTGAATTTGGTAGAAGATATACAATACAATAGACACAGAAAGGAAAACAACTCCATATATATCAACAATGGATGGAAATGGTGCGGCAACACACGCTTTGCTTGTAGTATTAGTCTGGTATACCAGGGTGTCGATATATCAAGATGTCAACAACGATGGTGTTAGAGCCAAAGTGCTAATGATGTATTGTCAAACTGGTGTCAGTGGTTAGGACATTTCACACCATTTTTCACTTCTCACAGTCAACACACACAAGTTCAGGGAGGCTATATTTCTCACTATTTTTGTACAAAATAGATTTTAAAATATATCTCTTCTCTTCAGTCATATAATTTTTCCTAATAGTACACCATGTTCTTGTATAAAGCCCGTAAGTGTTCTTCACATATATGTTTCATGGGAGCATAATCATGAATCCTATTTTATAGTATGAGTGATTCTCCCCCATCTCATCGCTCGTTTGTCCCTTTTCTATCTCTACAATTCTTTCTGTCTCTCCAGTTACCATCTCCGGCAAGGTTAGTGTAAGAAGTGGAGATGTTCCCTATGGTGCTTTCGATTGATGACTCGTTTTCTGAGTCGGTTAGGTGCATAGGTTCGGTATGATCTAGCTGATCACCTTGATGACCCACAAGTATATGGGATCAATCGTAGTCCTTTCGATAAGTAAGACTGTTGAACCCAACAAGGAGCAGAAGGAACTGATAGGCAGGTTTCATCCAGGCTTCACTGCGAGTGTTGTAAGATAGTTTTGATACTTATTTGATAGCAAGATAAAATCTTACAAGGTAAAAAGTAAACATAGTAACAAAGTGCAGCAAGTGACCCCATCCTAAATTGTGCTAAGGACAAGCTAGTGGTGTTTCTTATAGTGACTAAGCGCTCTTGAGGACATACGGGAATATTGCCAAGTTACTTTCACCGTGATTCATTGAATTAACATTGATTGTCTTGATAAGTGTTATGTGGGTGAACTGGAGCTAACGTGTTGTCCTAACTTTAACAATAACCTACTTATGATTATACTCTCCACGCAAGCATCCACAACTACAATAGAAGTACTCCCTCTGTCCTATGAATACTGTACTTCCAACTTTGTTGGAAAGTAAAAAAAATGTTTGACCATATTTATACAATAATACACCAACATTTACGCCATCAAATTATTAGCATTAGATGCATTGTAAAGTATATTTTCATCATATACCTATTTGGTTTCACAACCATTTATTTATTATGCACAAACTCGGTCAAACTTTGAGATAGTCTGACCCTCCAAAAAAGTTGGAAGTACACACTTTCAAGGGCAGAGGGAGTAATTAAGATAAATCTAACCATAGCATTTAAACAATTGGATTCATAATAGCCCCTTACAGAATAATTCACAAACTAGGGTTTGAGTCTCTATCACTCCCACAACCCATCATCTATAAATTGATTCATCAATGCCTTCCAATATGCCCATAGATGGTGAATGTTCATGTAGTCGATGTTCACATAACATCAGTAGACGAAGAACAACAAAACATAATATCAAAACATGAACGAGAATTAACTTCACATGATTACTAGTAACAAGACTTCTTGCATGTCCTCAAGAGCTAATGGGACTACTCAAAACTCATCAAATTGATCATGATCAGTGGGGTATAAATATATGATAAAAAATCTGAACATCACAATCTTCCACCAATAAAACCATAAGAATAAACTACAAGATATAATCAACATCTAGAAGCACTACCAGTCTGAGATTTTATACATTGATTGAACACAAGAGAAGACCTAGGGTTTTGGAGATGACATGGTGTTGATGAATATATGATCCCCAAGATGAACAGAGTGTTAGTGATGATGAAGGGTTATATTCCACCTTCCGGAGGGATATTTCCCAGGCACAATCCCCCCCCCCCCCCCGCCCCCCGCACCCCATGAGGGAAAAAGTGATCCCCCAAGTTTCGCATCACATATTTTTATGATTTATTCTGGGGAAAATGTGATTTTGTAGCCAAAGGACGTCCAGAGAGAAGTCACCATGGGCCCACATGGCCACACGACACGCCCTAGGGCCAAACGCCACCAGGACGTGTGGAGCCCTAGCGGGTCCACTCTGGCCCATTTTGGTCCATAATTCATCATATATTCTGAAACAATTCTCCAAAAATCATGCTGCATTTTGAGCGCTAAGGAATTGATTTCTCTTCTGTTGCATTTTCAGTTCATACTTCCAGCAGTTCGGCAATGACCCTCTCTTTGTATTCCTTACATATTAAGAGAGATAAGGCATTATAACTGCATCATATTTGCTTATCATTTAAATAGGACAAATTATACTAGGAAATAGTTATGCAAAATGGATGTATCAACTGTCCCGAGCTCAGAATCTGCTAGTCCCCAAGCGAATAGCATGCTTAGTAAACATGACCACAAGTTTGTGAGAGAGGTGTCGATAATAACAAATACAGACATCACAACATCATATTCACTAACATCATAAACAAAAACTCTTCCTCATAAAAATTCTCATGATCAAGTAGCAATCCATTCACATGTTAATGTGTAGAAAATAAATTCTCTTGAAATCCAACAAACTATGTTCTCAATCGAGAAACAATTACAATTCATATTATTTCTTCAGAACAGTCTATTTAAGAGCTTTTGTGTAGAAAACTTTAGATGCTAAACTATCATATAGTCTTCTAATGATTGTTTACACTCAAGAGCATATTTTTAGAACAGGCTGTTTCAATCAAACACAAAGGAAGATAGGAGTTTAATGATGCATAACCCGACTTCCGTACCATAGAGATAATTGTCAACAGTAAAAACTCATGATCATATATATTCAACTGGATATATGTGTGTGGATATTTCCCTAACATAGTACAATGTTTGCCAATGGAGAATATTTGAGTTTGGAATAAGAGAAGTTGACTCAAACATAAAAATAAAGTTGATGGAAAAGGTAAAAAGAAAGGCCCTTAATAGAGGGAAGCAGAGGTTTTCATGCACTTTTGAGTTGGATGTATGAATTTTTAATCAAAATGAACCTCAATTTAACATTGCCCCTTGTGATAGTAAGCAACATTTAGCATTCTATTGCTTTTATTACTTTACCATCACAAGTTCTTACAAAGCTTATTTCCCTTCCAATAAAAAATCATACATACTTGAAGGCAATTTTTTGTTGCTTGCACCGATGAAAACTTACTTCAAGGATCTTACTCAATCTATAGGTAGTTATACTGGACTATTAGGGAAGAAACGTGGGTTTGGGGTTTTCGGATGCACAAGTGCTATTCCCACTTAGTGCGGAAGTATTTGGCTAGCAGTGATTATAAAAGATATCATATGTTGGAGGATCCATGATATATAACTTCTATGCAAATATACATAAATATAACTCATCCGTTGTCTTTCTTGTCCAATGGTATATCTCCAACGTATCTATAATTTTTGATTGTTTCATACTATTATATTACGAATCTTAGATACTTTAATGCAATTATATATCTTTTTTGGACTAACCTATTAACTCAGTGCCTAGTGTCAGTTGCTATTTTTTTTTTGCTTATTTTTGGATTTTTAGGAAATCAGTACGAAACAAAGTCCAAACACGATGAAACTTTCCGGTGATTTTTTTTGGACCAGAAGACCCGAGAACGTCCAGGAGGAGGCCAGAAGATCTAGCGGAGAGCGATGAGCTCACCGGTGCGCCCCATGGGGGCGCCACCTAAGCTCGTGGGTCCCATGTAGCTCTGTTTGATCTAATTCCAACTCAATAAATTCACAAATATTCCAAGCCAATAGAGAGCCACCCGAAACACTTTTTCCGCTGCCATAAATTTCTGTTTTTCCGTCATCCCATCTAGAGGCCTTTTTCGATACACTGTTGGAGGTGGAATCGATCACGGAGGGCTTCTACATCATCCTTGCTGCACCTCTAATGATGTGCGAGTAGTATATTTGCATGTGAGGGTTACAATCACAAAATATGTCCAAGATATGTTCAAGATAGTATATTTTCATGTGAAATTTGTCTTTCTTGTACTAATCATTTATTAACTGTTCAAATGACCAATGTTGTATTTGTTAAATTTCAATAGATTTTACTTCCTAAACCCATTGTGAAGACACTAAATCCCATTAGATCAGCATATGAAATTGAATTGCAATGCTAGGATACACAAATAAAGGAAAAGCAAACAAAATACTCATGCTATTCTTTATTATAGATACTCTCAGCATCGGATACAACTAAAACACAAAGGAACAATAGGGAACATTTCAATCTATTTCATACTACAATTTTTACTAAACCATGATAATAGATAATAGTAATGATAAAGGTTGTGATACCCAAAGCTTGAAACAATCTAAGGGTGTCGCCGATACCCAACTACTCAAGTTTCCTTCTGTGGTGATGGCGGTGGTGATGGAACACGCTTGTCATCCTTCTTCCAAGGCATAGATTCTCCATCAAGAAAAGAACAGGTGGAGTCCGAGATCTTGAAATTTGTAGCCAAACCCATCATCTTGAACTTGGTTTCATACTCATAGTTTTGATTATGCAAATCATAAAATTGAGCTTTGAGATCTTCAACTTTGACGTGGAGGCGATCAATTGCCTCCCATGTCTTGCTACTCTCCCACTTCTGTTCATGGAGAAATTCTGTTATCATGGTGTGGTTTGCATCTAGTCAACCCTCCACCATCCTCTGGCATTTGAAGAGTTCTTGCTCCACGTCCCTAAGCCTAGCCTTCTTGTCTCCCTCCTTGTTGGTCCCTTCAAGATCATTGATGTGCAACACCCCATCCCCATACTCCAAGGTTTTGGGATTCATCATAACCCTAGGGAGATAAGTGTTGATGACTTCTCAAAGAACTGATCCTTGGAGGAGTTTGACGATGACATAGCCATCTAGCTCTGAAAACCCTGACAGAAACAAGATTGTAACAAAAGCAGCAGGAAAACTTCTCATACATATATCAAAACATTTGGGGGAATTTATAGGAATTTTTTCTGTGCGAGACAAGCATACGGGAAAGAGACGAAGTCAGGAAGGTGTACGGGGGCCGCACACAGTCAAACGACATGCTCTAGGGGGCACCACCAGGGCGCGTGGGCCCGTGGTGCATGCTAGGCTCCTTCTTTTCTCCCAAACATATTAATATTCCAAAACTGACAGATATATTAGTATTTTATGTATTTTTAAAATAAGTCTACTTACCATACCACGTACATATTCCTTTTTCGGGGTTCTTGAGGCTTCTCGAATGGTTTCTTTTGTATGAAATTCCGGTCTAATTACTTGAAAAACGTCTAAATCTATGTTAATGGGATTACCTATAGTATAATGTGTTAGTCTTTGCCCATTAACTACCTTTGGTTTATATCCTTTGGCGTTATTTATCTTGATAGCTCTGGAAAGGTAAACTTCTTTGATGATATATGGACCTTCCTACTTGGAAAGAAGTTTCCCTTCAAAATGTCTGAAATGAGACTTGTACAAAAGAATTTAAAAGCAATGTTTAAATGTCATTTCTAAATCCTTTTATCATGCCATCTTTTATCTTTTTATTTGAAACACTTGGCATTTTCATAAGCTTATGTTCTCCAGTCATCAAGAGAACTCATATTAAATAACTTCTTTTCTCTAGCAAGTCTGAAATCATAGGTAAGCTATTTAATTGCCCAATAAGATTTATGTTCTAGCTCAAATAGGTAAATCATGCTTTTCCATAAACCATTTTAAAAGGGGACATTCCTATAGGATTTTTATAAGAAGTTCTATATGCCCAGAGTGCATCATCTAGTTTCTCAGACCAATTATTTCTAAATTTATTAAAAACCTTTTGCAAGATCAATTTAATTTCCCTATTAATTAACGAAACTTTTGCAAGTTTAGCCCATAAAAAAGCACAAATTAGATTCTATTTCTACAGCTAAAACTGATTTAAACACATGGATTGGACTTCCCAAAAGAAAAAATAGATATAAATGCCCAAAAGCTCTGCTGATGAGTGAAAAAGAGTATACCAAGTCACTATTGACAAGTATAAAGTCTCCACTCAATAGTGTCTACCATCTCTGCTGATGAACGACGTGCCCTGATACGTCTCCAATGTATCTATAATTTTTTATTGTTCCATGCTATTATATTACCCGTTTTGGATGTTTATGGGCTTTACTTTACCCTTTTATATCATTTTTGGGACTAACCTACTAACCGGACGCCTAGCCCGAATTGTTGTTTTTTTTTTGCCTATTTCAGTGTTTCGAAGAAAAGGAATATCAAACGGAGTCCAAATGGGATGAAACCTTTGGGAGCGATCTTTTTGGAACAAATGCAAACCAGGAGACTTGGAGTGGACGTCAAGCAACAAACGAGGCGGCCACGAGGGTGCCCGGCACGTCCTAAGGGGGTGGGCACGCTTCCCACCCTCGTAGGCCCTCCACCGACGTAATTCTTTCGCCTATATATACTCTCGTACCCTGAAAACATCGAGGGGCACCACGAAAACCTAATTCCACCGCCACAACCTTCTGTATCCGCGAGATCCCATTTTGGAGCCTTCGCCGGCGCTCCGCCGGAGGGGGAATCGACCACGGAGGGCCTCTAGATCATCTTCAAGGCCTCTCCGATGAGTTGTGAGTAGTTATTAGCTAGATGGCTTATTCTCTCTCTTCGAATCTCAATACAAAGTTCTCCTCGATGTTCTTGGAGATCTATTCGATGTAACTCTTTTTGGGTGTGTTTGTCGAGATCCGATGAATTGTGGGTTTATGATGTGACGCCCGGAAAGTTAAGCTACAGTAACCATCTACTAAGGATGCCGTGTCACCATGATTACTGTTGTTTGTTTCGGGTTAGTTCGAACCGTTTCAAATTTAAAATTCTAAACAAGTCAAACGACAAAAGTTTTCAAAGGTCAAAACAAAAATGTTCGGGGGTTGCCAAATATTGCATAAGTAATTATGGTGTAGTGGGCACAATTTTACAAAATACCTAAATGCCCTAAAATGAAATAAAACAAAAAGGAAATAAATAAAAGAAAGAAAATACAAAAGGGAAAAGCAAGCAGAAAACAAAAAAAAGGAGAAAGACCCCCTGGCTCCCCCTGGGCTTCGGCCCATTCGCACCCGACCGGCCCAGGTGGCCCAGCTGCCACCTCCCCACCGTTGTCACCTTCTCCCCACGCCCCCACCCCCCACTGTTCGTCCGACCGCACCCGCTGTCGCCGACGGACCAGCTCGCCGCCCCGCGCCGCTACAGGCCCCAGAGAGGATAAGGGCGCCGATGCTGCGCCCCCTCGGGCTCCCCTCCCCACTTGCCCCTCGCTCTCCCACTCACTCTCTTCCCCCCTTCCAGATCTGCAGCGCTCGAGCGCGCCCATGACTGTGCCACCGTGCTAACCATGGCCACCGTCCTCCCCGCACCGCGCCAACGTGTCGCCGGTCTCCCTCATCGCCCGCCTCGTCGTCCCCGACCATCGATTTGAGCTCCGCGACATCGCAGCATCATGGACGAGGTCGTCTTCTTCCTCCGCCTCGCCGCCGCTCATCCCCAACTCCGGCGACGCCCTCTGCAGCTACTAAGCCGCCAAGGGCCACCGTGTTGCCGCTCGGTGAGCCCCCGCTCCTTTCCCTCTATCTCTCAACGCCGTTCGCTAGTTGGACGCGCCGCCCCCAACTTGCTCGAGCGCATCGCCGCACGCGCTCGTCGCCAGTAGCCATCCGGTGACCATTTGGTCCCGGGCTCGTGGCCGTTGTGCTCGCACGCATCCGTTGAAGCCTCCTGGCCGTTTAGGGTACTTGCTGCTGAAGGAAATATGCCCTAGAGGCAATAATAAAGTTATTATTTATTTCCTTATTTCATGATAAATGTTTATCATTCATGCTAGAATTGTATTAACCGGAAACATGATACATGTGTGAATGCATAGACAAAACAATATGTCACTAGTATGCCTCTACTAGACTAGCTTGTTAATCAAAGATGGTTATGTTTCCTGACCATGAACAAAGAGTTGTTATTTGATTAACAAGGTCACATCATTAGTAGAATGATCTGATTGACATGACCCATTCCATTAGCTTAGCACACGATCGTTTAGTATGTTGCTACTGCTTTTATCCATGACATATACATGTTCCTTTAACTATGAGATTATGCAACTCCCGTTTACCGGAGGAACACTTTGGGTGCTACCAAACGTCACAACGTAACTGGGTGATTATAAAGGAGTACTACAGGTGTCTCCAAAGGCAGATGTTGGGTTGGCGTATTTCGAGTTTAGGTTTTGTCACTCCAATTGTCGGAGAGGTATCTCTGGGCCCTCTCGGTAATACACATCACTGAAGCCTTGCAAGCACTACAACTAATGAGTTAGTTATGAGATGATGTATTACGGAACGAGTAAAGAGACTTGCCGGTAACGAGATTGAACTAGGTATTGGATACCGACGATCGAATCTCGGGCAAGTAACATACCGATGACAAAGGGAACAACGTATGTTGTTATGCGGTCTGACCGATAAAGATCTTCGTAGAATATGTAGGAACCAATATGGGCATCCAGGTCCCGCTATTGGTTATTGACCGAGAATAGTTCTAGGTCATGTCTACATTGTTCTCGAACCGTAGGGTCCGCACGCTTAAGGTTTCGATGCTTATTATGAGTTTATGTATTTTGATGTACCGAAGAAGTTCGGAGTCCCGGATGTGATCACGGACATGACGAGGAGTCTCGAAATGGTCGAGACATAAAGATTGATATATTGGAAGCCTATGTTTGGAGTTCGGAATGGTTCCGGGTGAAAACAGGAATTTACCGGAGTACCGGGAGGTTACCGGAACCCCCCGGGAGGTAAATGGGCCATAGTGGGCCTTGGTGGAAAGGAGAAAGGGCCAGCCCTAGGTGGCCCAAGGCCCCCCTTTCCCTAGTCCTACTAGGACTAGGAAAGGGGGCCGGCCCCCCTCTCTCTCTTTCCCCCTCCGGGAATCCTATTCCAACTAGGATTGGAGGGGGAATCCTACTCCCAGAGGGAGTAGGACTCCCTGGCGCGCCTCCCTTGGCCGGCCGGCCCCCTCCCCCTTGCTCCTTTATATACGGGGGCAGGGGGGCACCCTAGAACACACAAGTTTGATCTACGGATCGTTCCTTAGCCGTGTGCGGTGCCCCCCTCCACCATATTCCACCTCGGTCATACCGTCGCGAAGCTTAGGCGAAGCCTGCGCCGGTGAAACATCAAGATCGCCACCACGCCGTCGTCTTGACGAAACTCTCCTCGACACTCGGCTGGATCGAGTACGAGGGCGCCATCGAGCTGTACGTGTGTCAAGAACTCGGGCGCCGGAGTAACGGCGCGGGATCGGTCGGATCGCGAGGAGAACGTCGACGACTACTTCTCTACGTTGTGATCGCTTCGCTTGGTCTCACGAGGGTACGTAGACAACACTCTCCCCTCTCGTTGCCATACATCACCATGATCTTGCGTGTGCGTAGGAAATTTTTTGAAATTACTGCGTTCCCCAACAGTGGCATCCGAGCCTAGGTTTTTATGGTTTGATGTTTTGCACGAGTAGAACACAAGTGAGTTGTGGGCGATACAAGTCATACTACCTACCAGCATGTCATACTTTTGTTCAGCGGTATTGTGAGATGAAGCGGCCCAGACCGACATTACGCGTACGCTTACGCGAGACTGGTTTCACCGCTACGAGCACTCGTTGCTTAAAGGTGACTGGTGGGTGCCTGTCTCTCTCACTTTAGTTGAACCGAGTGTGGCTACGCCCGGTCCTTGAGAAGGTTAAAGCGGAGTCTATTTGACGAAGTATCGTTGTGGTTTTGATGCGTAGGTGAGACTGGTTCTTGCTTAAGCCCGTAGCAGCCACGTAAAATTTGCAACAACAAAGTAGAGGACGCCTAACTTGTTTTTGCAGGGCATGTTGTGATGTGATATGGTCAAGACGTGATGCTATATTTTATTGTATGAGATGATCATGTTTTGTAACCGGTTATCGGCAATCGGCTGGAGCCATATGGTTGTCGCTTATTGTATGCAATGCAATCGCTTCTGTAATGCTTTACTTTATCACTAAGCGGTAGCGATAGTCGTAGAAGCATAAGATTGGCGAGACGACAACGATGCTACGATGGAGATCAAGGTGTCGCGCGGTGACGATGGTGATCATGATGGTGCTGCGGAGATGAAGATCACGAAGCACAAGATGATGATGACCATATCATATCACTTATATTGATTTGCATGTGATGTTTATCCTTTATGCATCTTATCTTGCTTTGATTGACGATAGCATTATAAGATGATCTCTCACTAAATTATCAAGAAGTGTTCTCCCCGAGTATGCACCGTTGCCAAAGTTCGTCGTGCCCAGACACCACGTGATGATCGGGTGTGATAAGCTCTACGTCCATCTACAACGGGTGCAAGCCAGTTTTGCACACGCAGAATACTCGGGTTATACTTGACGAGCCTAGCATATGCAGATATGGCCTCGAACACGGAGACCGAAAGGTCGAGCGTGAATCATATAGTAGATATGATCAACATAAGATGTTCACCATTGAAAACTACTCCATTTCACGTGATGATCGGTTATGGTTTAGTTGATTTGGATCACGTGATCACTTAGATGACTAGAGGATGTTTTTCTAAGTGGGAGTTCTTAAGTAATATGATTAATTGAACTTAAATTTATCATGAACTTAGTACCGATAGTATCTTGCTTGTTTATGTTTGATTGTAGATAGATGGCTCGTCTGTTGTTCCGTTGAATTTTAATGCGTTCCTTGAGAAAGCAAAGTTGAAAGATGATGGTAGCAATTACACGGATCGGGTCCGTAACTCGAGGATTATCCTCATTGCTGCACGTAAGAGTTACGTCCCGGATGCACCGCTAGGTGACAGGCTTTCTTGCTGGAGCAACGCCAGATGTTGTGAACGTCTGGCGAGCAAAGCTGATGACTACTCTATAGTTCAAGTGTGCCATGCTTTACGGCTTAGAACCGGGACTTCAACGACGTTTTGAACGTCATGGAGCATATGAGATGTTCCAGAGTTGAAGTTAATATTCCAACAGAATGCCCGGATTGAGAGATATGAAGTCTCCAATAAGTTCTATAGCTGCAAGATGGAGGAGAATAGTTACATTAGTGAGCACATACTCGTAATGTCCGGTGCTACAATCACTTGACACAATTGGGAGTTAATCTTCCGGATGATTGTGTCATTGACAGAATTCTTCACTCACCGCCACCAAGCTACAAAGGCTTCGTGATGAACTATAATATGCAAGGGTTAGTAAAGACTATACCGAGCTCTTCGCAATGCTAAAGGCATGGAGGTAGAAATCAAGAAGGAGCATCAAGTGTTGATGGTCAATAAGACCACTAGTTTCAAGAAGAAAGGCAAAGGGAAGAAGAAGGGGAACTTCAAGAAGAACAGCAAGCAAGTTGCTGCTCAGGAGAAGAAACCCAAGTCTGGACCTAAGCCTGAAACTGAGTGCTTCTACTGCAAGCAGACTGGTCACTGGAAGCGGAACTGCCCCAAGTATTTGGCGGATAAAAAGGATGGCAAGGTGAACAAAGGTATATGTGATATACATGTTATTGATGTGTACCTTACTAGAGCTCGCAGAGCACTGGTATTTGATACTGGTTACATTGCTAATATTTGCAACTCAAACAGGGACTACGGATTGCTTAACACCGGCAAAGGACGAGGTGACGATCGCGTGGGAAATGGTTCCAAAGTCGATGTGATCGCAATCGGCACGCTACCTCTACATCTACCTTCGGGATTAGTTTTAGACCTAAATAATTGTTATTTGGTGCCTGCGTTGAGCATGAACATTATATCGGGATCTTGTTTGATGCGAGACGGTTATTCATTTAAATCAGAGAATAATGGTTGTTCTATTTATATGAGTAATATCTTTTATGGTCATGCACCCTTGAGGAGTGGTCTATTTTGATGAATCTCGATAGTAGTGATACACATATTCATAATGTTGAAACCAAAAGATGCAGAGTTGATAATGATAGTGCAACTTATTTGTGGCACTGCCGTTTAGGTCATATCGGTGTAAAGCGCATGAAGAAACTCCATACTAATGGACTTTTGGAGTCACTTGATTATGAATCACTTGGCACTTGCGAACCGTGCCTTATGGGCAAGATGACCAGAACCCCGTTCTCCGGTACTATGGAGAGAGCAACAGATTTGTTGGAAATCATACATACAGATGTATGTGGTCCGATGAATGTTGAGGCTCGTGGCGGATATCGTTATTTTCTCACCTTCACAGATGACTTAAGCAGATATGGGTATATCTACTTAATGAAACATAAGTCTGAAACATTTGAAAAGTTCAAAGAATTTCAGAGTGAAGTTGAAAATCATCGTAATAAGAAAATTAAATTTCTACGATCTGATCGTGGAGGTGAATATTTGAGTTACGAGTTTGGTCTACATTTGAAACAATGCGGAATAGTTTCGCAACTCACGCCACCCGGAACACCACAGCGTAATGGTGTGTCCGAACGTCATAATCGCACTTTACTAGATATGGTGCAATCTATGATGTCTCTTACAGATTTACCGCTATCGTTTTGGGGTTATGCTCTAGAGACGGCCGCATTCACACTGAATAGAACACCGTCGAAATCCGTTGAGACGACACCTTATGAACTGTGGTTTGGCAAGAAACCAAAGTTGTCGTTTCTTAAAGTTTGGGGATGCGATGCTTATGTGAAAAAGCTTCAACCTGATAAGCTCGAACCCAAATCAGAGAAATGTGTCTTCATAGGATACCCAAAGGAGACAGTTGGGTACACCTTCTATCACAGATCCGAAGGCAAGACATTCGTTGCTAAGAATGGATCCTTTATAGAGAAGTAGTTTCTCTCGAAAGAAGTGAGTGGGAGGAAAGTGGAACTTG
This sequence comes from Aegilops speltoides, assembly GCA_021437245.1. Taxonomy (NCBI): domain Eukaryota; kingdom Viridiplantae; phylum Streptophyta; class Magnoliopsida; order Poales; family Poaceae; genus Aegilops; species Aegilops speltoides. The sequence continues at coordinate 546,581,739 of CM038143.1, forward strand.
ATGAGGTAATAGTACCTTCTCCCTTACTTGAAAGTAGTTCGTCGCAGAAACCGGTTTCTGAGACATCTACACAAAGTAATGAGGAAGTTGATGATGTTGATCATGAAACTTCAGATCAAGTTACTGCAGAACCTCGTAGATCAACCAGAGTAAGATCCGCACCAGAGTGGTACGGTAATCCTGTTCTGGAAATCATGCTACTAGATCATGATGAACCTACGAACTATGAAGAAGCGATGGTGAGCCCAGATTCCGCAAAATGGCTTGAGGCCATGAAATCTGAGATGGGATCCATGTATGAAAACAAAGTATGGACTTTGGTTGACTTGCCCGAGGGTAGGAAAGCAATAGAAAACAAGTGGATCTTCAAGAAGAAGACTGACGCTGACGGTAATATTACTGTCTACAAAGCTCGACTTGTCGCAAAAGGTTTTCGGCAAGTTCAAGGGATTGACTACGATGAGACCTTCTCACCCGTAGCGATGCTTAAGTCCGTCCGAATCATGTTAGCGATTGCCGCATTTTATGATTATGAAATTTGGCAAATGGATGTAAAGACTGCATTCCTGAATGGATTTCTGGAAGAAGAGTTGTATATGATGCAACCAGAAGGTTTTATCGATCCAAAGGGAGCTAACAAAGTATGCAAGCTCCAGCGATCCATCTATGGACTGGTGCAAGCATCTCGGAGTTGGAATAAACGCTTTGATAGTGTGATCAAAGCATTTGGGTTTGTACAGACTTTTGGAGGAGCCTGTATTTACAAGAAAGTGAGTGGGAGCTCTGTAGCATTTCTGATATTATATGTAGATGACATATTGCTGATCGGAAATGATATAGAATTTCTGGATAGCATAAAGGGATACTTGAACAAGAGTTTTTCAATGAAAGACCTCGGTGAAGCTGCTTACATATTGGGCATTAAGATCTATAGAGATAGATCAAGACGCTTAATTGGACTTTCACAAAGCACATACCTTGACAAAATTTTGAAGAAGTTCAAAATGGATCAAGCAAAGAAAGGGTTCTTGCCTGTGTTACAAGGTGTGAAATTGAGTAAGACTCAATGCCCGACCACTGCAGAAGATAGAGAGAAAATGAAAGATGTTCCCTATGCTTCAGCCATAGGCTCTATCATGTATGCAATGCTGTGTACCAGACCTGATGTGTGCCTTGCTATAAGTTTAGCAGGGAGGTACCAAAGTAATCCAGGAGTGGATCACTGGACAGCGGTCAAGAACATCTGAAATACCGAAAAGGACTAAGGATATGTTTCTCGATATGGAGGTGACAAAGAGCTCATCGTGGCGGTTACGTTGATGCAAGCTTTGACACTGATCCGGACGATTCTAAATCGCAGACCGGATACGTATTTACACTAAACGGAGGAGCTGTCAGTTGGTGCAGTTCTAAACAAAGCGTCGTAGCGGGATCTACATGTGAAGCGGAGTACATAGCAGCTTCGGAAGCAGCTAATGAAGGAGTCTGGATGAAGGAGTTCATATCCGATCTAGGTGTCATACCTAGTGCATCGGGTCCAATGAAAATCTTCGTGACAATCTTGGAGCGATTGCCTTAGCGAAGGAATCCAGATTTCACAAGAGGACCAAGCACATCAAGAGACGCTTCAATTCCATCCGGGACTTAGTCCAGGTGGGAGACATAGAGATTTGCAAGATACATACGGATCTGAATGTCGCAGACCCGTTGACTAAGCCTCTTCCATGAGCAAAACATGATCAGCACCAAGACTCCATGGGTGTTAGAATCATTACTATGTAATCTAGATTATTGACTCTAGTGCAAGTGGGAGACTGAAGGAAATATGCCCTAGAGGCAATAATAAAGTTATTATTTATTTCCTTATTTCATGATAAATGTTTATCATTCATGCTAGAATTGTATTAACCGGAAACATGATACATGTGTGAATGCATAGACAAAACAATATGTCACTAGTATGCCTCTACTAGACTAGCTTGTTAATCAAAGATGGTTATGTTTCCTGACCATGAACAAAGAGTTGTTATTTGATTAACAAGGTCACATCATTAGTAGAATGATCTGATTGACATGACCCATTCCATTAGCTTAGCACACGATCGTTTAGTATGTTGCTACTGCTTTTATCCATGACATATACATGTTCCGTAACTATGAGATTATGCAACTCCGTTTACGGAGGAACACTTTGGGTGCTACCAAACGTCACAACGTGCGGGTGATTATAAAGGAGTACTACAGGTGTCTCCAAAGGCGATGTTGGGTTGGCGTATTTGAGATTAGGTTTTGTCACTCCAATTGTCGGAGAGGTATCTCGGGCCCTCTCGGTAATACACATCACTGAAGCCTTGCAAGCACTACAACTAATGAGTTAGTTATGAGATGATGTATTACGGAACGAGTAAAGAGACTTGCGGTAACGAGATTGAACTAGGTATTGGATACCGACGATCGAATCTCGGGCAAGTAACATACCGATGACAAAGGAACAACGTATGTTGTTATGCGGTCTGACCGATAAAGATCTTCGTAGAATATGTAGGAACCAATATGGGCATCCAGGTCCGCTATTGGTTATTGACCGAGAATAGTTCTAGGTCATGTCTACATTGTTCTCGAACCATAGGGTCTGCACGCTTAAGGTTTCGATGACAGTTATTATGAGTTTATGTATTTTGATGTACCGAAGAAGTTCGGAGTCCCGGATGTGATCACGGACATGACGAGGAGTCTCGAAATGGTCGAGACATAAAGATTGATATATTGGAAGCCTATGTTTGGAGTTCGGAATGGTTCCGGGTGAAAACAGGAATTTACCGGAGTACTGGGAGGTTACCGGAACCCCCCGGGAGGTAAATGGGCCATAGTTGGCCTTGGTGGAAAGGAGAAAGGGCCAGCCCTAGGTGGCCGCGCGCCTCCCCCCCCTTTCCCTAGTCCTACTAGGACTAGGAAAGGGGGCCGGCCCCCCTCTCTCTCTTTCCCCCTCCGGGAATCCTATTCCAACTAGGATTGGAGGGGGAATCCTACTCCCAGAGGGAGTAGGACTCCCTGGCGCGCCTCCCTTGGCCGGCCGGCCCCCTCCCCCTTGCTCCTTTATATAAGGGGGCAGGGGGGGCACCCTAGAACACACAAGTTTGATCTACAGATCGTTCCTTAGCCGTGTGCGGTGCCCCCCTCCACGATATTCCACCTCGGTCATACCGTCGCGAAGCTTAGGCGAAGCCCTTCGCCGGTGAAACATCAAGATCGTCCTGCCACGCCGTCGTCTTGACGAAACTCTCCCTCGACACTCGGCTGGATCGAGTACGAGGGACGTCATCGAGCTGTACGTGTGTCAAGAACTCGGGCGCCGAGTAACGGCGCCGGATCGATCGGATCGCGAGGAGAACGTCGACTACTTCCTCTACGTTGTGATCGCTTCGCCGGGTCTCTGAGGGCGTAGACAACACTCTCCCCTCTCGTTTCCATACATCACCATGATCTTGCATGTGCGTAGGAAAATTTTTGAAATTACTGCGTTCCCCAACAGCTGCCGTGCCGCAGCACCGTTTCCCTCTCGCGGCCGAACGCCGGTGTCCGCCCCGCTCGCCGCCGGCGAAGCTGCGGCCCTCCTCCGACCAAGCCACCACCTCCATTGAATGCGCCACGGCGCGGGCCTTGGAATGGGCCTAGCCCCGCTCCTCCCCGAGCCCCGTAGTGCGATTCCGGCCAACTCCAGCGAGGGGCCGCCTGTGTTTGGGTCGCCGGAGTCGCTCCGGCGCCGACGCTGACGTGGCGCAGTGGCCCCCGCCTCTGTGTCGCTGACCAGTGGGTCCTGAGGGGCCCGTTGACTGGGTTGACCCAGTCAACGTGCTGACATGGCAGCCACTGCCACTGACATGCGGGCCCCATGCCATAAAACAAATAAAAACCTAGTTAGACACTGACGGCTGGGGCCCACGCACTAATTAACCCATTTAGTTAGACTAAACCCCCTGTTAGTGACCCTGACAATGACATGTGGGTCCCATTGGACCCACCTGTCCGGTTTGACTGGTCAACCCACCAGTTGACCTGCTGACATCACTCTGATGTCATGCCTGCATCATCATTCACTGTCTTGGATAATGTTAGAATTAAATAACTAATTAAAATCCGAAAATGATTTAAATCTTTAGAAAATCATATCTTTTAATCCGTAACTCGGATGAAAATAGTTTATACATGAAAGTTGCTCAGAACGACGAGTCGAATCCGGATACGCAACCCATTCGTCCGCCACACACCCCTAACATATCGAACTCGCAACTTTCCCCCTCCGGCTCCTCTGCCCGAAAACGCGAAACACCGGGGATACTTTCCCGGTTGTTTTCCCCCTTCACCGGTATCACCTCATACCGTGTTAGGGCACGCCTAGCATCACGCTCTTCTTTGTCATGCATTGTTATGCATCTATTTGCATTGTATTTATTGTTTCTTCCCCCTCTTCTCTCGCTAGACGCCGAGACCGACGCCGCTGCTACCCAGTACGACTACGGAGTTGACGACCCTCCTTCTTGCCAGAGCAACCAGGCAAGCCCCCCCCCTGATCACCAGATATCACCTATTCTTCTCTATACTGCTTGCATTAGAGTAGTGTAGCATGTTACTGTTCGGTTACTCCTATTCTGTTGCATAGCCTGTCATTGTTGCTACAAATCGTTGATACCTTACCCGCAATCCTAAATGCTTAGTATAGGATGCTAGTTTATCATCATTGGCCCTACATTCTTGTCAGTCTGCCTTGCTATACTATCGGGCCGTGATCACTTGGGAGGTGATCACGGGTATATACTATACATACATACATATACTATACAGATGGTGACTAAAGTCGGGTCAGCTGGTTGAGTACCCGCAAGTGATTCCTATGTGGGGGCTGAAAGGACAGGTGGCTCCATCCCGGTAGAGGTGGGCCTGGGTTCCCGACGGCCCCCGACTGTTACTTTGTGGCGGAGCGACAGGGCAGGTTGAGACCACCTAGGAGACAGGTGGGCCTGGCCCTGGTCGGCGTTCGCGGTTGCTTCATAATAACACGCTTAACGAGATCTTGGTATTTGATCTGAGTCTGGCTACTGGCCTATACGCACTAACCAACTACGCGGGAACAGTTATGGGCACTCGACGTCGTGGTATCAGCCGAAGCCTTCGTGACATCAGCAACTGAGCGGCGCGCCGGATTGGAACGTAAGCCTGCTCTTGTATTAAGGGGGCTAGTTCTGCTTCCGGCCGCGTTCGCAACATGCAGGTGTGCTAAGGGCGATGGGCCCAGACCCCTGTGCGCTTAGGTTTAGACCGGCGTGCTGACCTCTCTGTTGTGCCTAGGTGGGGCTGCGACGTGTTGATCTTCCGAGGCCGGGCATGACCCAGGAAAGTGTGTCCGGCCAAATGGGATCGAGCGTGTTGGTTTATGTGGTGCACCCCTGTAGGGAAGTTAATCTATTCGAACAGCCGTGATCTTCGGTAACAGGACGAATTGGAGTTGTACCTTGATCTTATGACAACTAGAACCGGATACTTAATAAAACACACCCTTCCAAGTGCCAGATACAACCCGGTGATCGCTCTCTAACAGGGCGACGAGGAGGGGATCGCCGGGTAGGATTATGCTATGCGATGCTACATGGAGGACTTCAGTCTACTCTCATCTACATGCTGCAAGACGGAGGCTGCCAGAAGTGTAGTCTTCGACAGGATTAGCTATCCCCATCTTATTCTGGCATTCTGCAGTTCAGTCCACCGATATGGCCCTTTACACATATACCCATGCATATGTAGTGTAGCTCCTTGCTTGCGAGTACTTTGGATGAGTACTCACGGTTGCTTTTTCTCCTCTTTTCCCCCTTTCCCTTCTACCCGGTTGTCGCAACCAGATGCCGGAGCCCAGGAGCCAGACGCCACCGACGACGACGACTCCTACTACATCAGAGGTGCCTATTACTACGTGTTGGCTGCTGACGATGACCAGGAGTAGTTAGGAGGATCCCAGGTAGGAGGCATGCGCCACTTTCGATCTATATCCCAGTTTGTGCTAGCCTTCTTAAGGCAAACTTGTTTAAATTATGTCTGTACTCAGATATTGTTGCTTCCGCTGACTCGTCTATGATCGAGCACTTGTATTCGAGCCCTCGAGGCCCCTGGCTTGTATTATGATGCTTGTATGACTTATTTTATTTGTAGACTTGTGTTGTGATATCTTCCCGTGAGTCCCTGATCTTGATCATACATGTTTGCATGTATGATTAGTGTACGATTGAATCGGGGGCGTCACAAGTTGGTATCAGAGCCGACTGCCTATAGGAATCCCCCTTCCACACTCCTTGGCCGAAGTCGAGTCTAGTCGTTGCAAAAACTTTTACTGACATGGCTGTGTGTCTTACGGGCACACGTTGCCATTGGGTGGTAGTAGGATCTTTTATTCCTCGACCTATACTCTGGGACTCTGACATCTCTTCTATTCGGGTTAAACGATTTTACTAACTCGGACTCTAGGTTCTCGATAATACTTTCTCCCGGAGAGCCCCTTATTACAGATGATCGTCTGCTGCACCAGAAGGATCCGAAGATACTCTCCGATGTTCTCTTGAGACTTTATGGCATCGCTTTTGCAATTCCCCTCCATCAATAAACCCCTATGGATAACCACGTATACTCGCCATTCATACAATGTGTCCTAGTTGATCTTGTTATTACAAGATACACCAAAATTCTCTCTATTGTTTCAAGAATACTTGGTGCCTACTGCCTTACAGTTCTTTGCCACATGAATACACCTACGGATAATTCCTCGCTCTTATCGAGTATCCGCTCATCCCCAGTTGATTCATGTATTTCATAAAGGTCTTCGAAATACTATTCGATCCTCCAAAATTCCTCAGTAGCTTATTGCTTTGCAATACTTGTCTGCTTGCATTATGGATGCTTTCCATATGCCTGGCAATATTCGTTAGTATCCTTAGCCACCGTGATTTTGATCCTATTGATTCAACATGATTGCGAATGCACGCAATCATCAGTTGATCCTTTTAAATTATCTTCCGGCTCAGACTGAGCTGGTTCTCGACCAATCCAATTGTCGTCGATTGTGCCCCTAAGGCTATTCAACTTATTCATTCTGAATCAGACCATTGGCTTCTGGTCCCTTGATTTGGAAATGGTAAATTCCTTTGCGTTTGATCTTTGAATTATTCAGTTGCTTCTACAATCCAATGCCTTTGCATTGTTACTTCCTCTGGTTGTGTGCCGATGCTCACATCAGCTCCATTATGGATCGGCAGATCCTTTAATGGATTTTATCCGACAGCGTCCTTCGTATTCAATAACTTTGTGAGCCTTCCCTCGGATACATAATGCCTTTGGTAAATTGTATCCTCTACTTTCTCAACCTTGCTCTGCTTTCGAGATGGTGATATTTACTCTTGAAGCTTGTGGTATATATTTCTAAGATGCCCCGATGGGTTGAACCTATGTCTTCCCCTAATCCGTGAGAACCCGAAAGTTTTCACAAGTCATACTCTTCCGGTGTTCTACCAGATAAATTCCAACACTACAGTTTTATCAAAGCGAGAGGTGAATGAAATGATATGCATTAAAGAAGTGGGAGTCGACCTTGAACTTTGTGTTCATGCCCATGAAAATGATGCAGACTGTCTCGGAAGCTTCTTGCAAAATGATTATCCAGCTGTATGATTCTTTTGGTATTTTTGAAATTGACTCCTTACAGTTATGGTTCCGACCATGCTGTCCTGATCTGATATATCTGATGGGAATTCATTCCAGTACCTCGTCTATTTTTGGCAAGGTTGAAGTATCTACTGTCACAGGTCAATGACCCGGTTCTACTTCTATCATGTTCTACCTTTGAGTATTACCCCCTGGTATCCCGAAGATGCCTTGGCATTGCACCACATCTTACTAACTTTGTTGAGTAATGTCTTTCCTTGTCGTAATCACTCTACGGGTTCTAGATTGTCGTCAATCGAGGGCACCGACTAGTGAAATTATTCCGCACTACAAATCAAATACCCCTAGAATTTTAACTAGGAAATTCTGAATCAATCTGGTCATTCCTAGACTATTGGCTGCATCCTGGTCTTTCTACTTTTGACTGTGCTACCGCGTCTTCTCTGGGGCATGAATTCTTTGGTGTGTGAGCACGACTTACGTCGAGCTTTCAACATCATGTTGCTTGTCTTGAAAGGCAACTTTGGTCCCGAGCTTGCATCTTATTTATTGATCCTATAACTTGCCACTTCGTCATTTCCTTGCTTGTTGCCGTTGTTGTTTGATTGCATCCTCTTGAAACCTCCCGACAAATGTGTCGGATCACCTTCAACACTTTGACTTCTTCTGAGATGTCAACTGTGTTCATGATGAGAAATACCCTCCTTGCCCTTGATGATTTTATTATCATCAACAACGCCCTTGACTTCCTTTCATCGCGAACTTGTCCACATTATGAATACAACTTGCTCTCCAGCTAGTGTTGTGTTTTTCCTTGAAGTATTACCATCTTTTATGTCAAGAATGTCGTGAGGATTACTCCATCTGTTAAGAATTCTTGCTATAGTGATACTTCTCACCATCACCATTCTTTGATGGTCCTCGTGTTGATTCGATCGGTGCTGTTTGGATTCTGCCCTTCTAGCAACCCTATTTGATTTGAAGATAATGGTTGGTCGTTCACTCTTAGACTATTTGTTATTGAATCACCATTCTGACATTGGTCGTGCAACCCAACCCATATTTCGGGCGCACCTTTCTACCAATGTTTAATTGTGTATGTTTTCCTCGAGCATACGTCATCACATCATTTGTTCTGACAAATGTTATCTCCTTATCCACATAATTGTGGAGATCCATCTTTTTGGATACCTCGTTGAATTATCGCTGAGTCCATCAGCCACCTTCTCATCCCCTCCTTGGTTTAATGATGAACTATTGTTTCGGAACTCGCTTCCATAGTTCATTTCCTGAAAATTTTACAATGTCAACTCGTCAATTGTGTTGCACCTCTTCTTCTCGGGCATCCTGAGATTAAGGTGTCCTGACACCATTCAGATTTGAAGCTTGTCAGATATGATGGCTGGAACATATTTCCAAGAGTCATAGCATTGGTCTATATAAGACCCGGTAAGGTGATGTCATGCCTAGTACACCTGGCCGGAGGACCTATTGTTATAGTTTCCTTTTCTGCAAGATTATCCAATCTCCCATGCGTAAATTGTAAGACTTATTCTACAAGATGTTCCTGATGGATCCCTTGTGTAACCCAAAATCCGACATTTACTTAATGACCATGCCAATGCTATCTCAAAGCAAGTCTGTGGTACTCCGATTTTCAACAAGAACATTTGAAGCCCAATGCTAGATGTTTCTTGCTCAATTATCCAAACACCGTTGTATGGGTAATCTCTTGAAATTCCTCTCCCCTTACCTAAATGGTTTTCTACTTTCTATCCCGTCATGTATATCTTGCTCTACTTGTCCTTGGGGAGGATATACCCCTGAAACATGTGTTTAAACACATTTTCCCTTCCATTGTTCTGTTTATTCTGATGATCACCTTTTCCTTTCCATTGTTTTGATTAACCTTACTAGTGATCTATATGAGCTAAGCAGTAATATTCTACTGCTTAGGTAAACACCTCTGTGTACAATTCCGTCAGCAAAACCCTGTTACTATTGCTGATGACATTCCGGTAGCCACCGATGGACGAGAACTTTGCCTATTGGTCCGCCTCGTTTAACAAGCAGGAAAATGGTTCTCTTCATCCCTCGCCCTTGGTACCAATGTTGTTGCCAACATAATCGACAGGCTATCCTTTGACATGCCTTGCTATCATGACCATGCAAGATGTCATCGCTCCTCCTACTTTTAACCCACATGGTGGGCCCATAACCCACAGTTCCACAGGATCGAAACCTGACTCTCCTATACACCCCCTGTATCCAAAGTTATTCCTCATGCTTGGCTTCGTATGTAAATTCACGAGCCACTTCTGAAAATTCATCAATTCTGGTATCAGACCCAATACTTGTTATGGTTGCTGCTCTTTCACACTATGTTTCAGGCAAAGAACGTTTGCCTATCCTCTGGAATCTTCTTATTGCACCTTATTACTTTGCTCCCGATGACTTCCCTGGATTTCAACTCGAGAGATACCCTGAGCTTCATTCCCTGAGGTAATTACCGATTGTCAGTCCTCACCGACATCCGTCCTTATAGTTTTCCCGTTCTACCCTTTTCGTAAGTACGATGAAGACTCCGAAGGAAGGATGACGACTTCATCATCATGATGACCAAATCAGAGAATGGAGACATCAACGAGAGGGTTCAACTTCTTCGGGAAGGGCGACCCAGACCGAGAAGACTCGTTAGAATCTCGTAACCAAATTCCCCCCTACACTACCTCTTAAATCTCGGGACGAGATTTCTTGTAGTAGAGGAGAATTGTGACGCCCGGATAATTAAGCTACAGTAACCATCTACTAATGATGCCACGTCACCACGATTACTGTTATTAGTTTCGGGTTAGTTCGAACCGTTTCAAATTTAAAATTCTAAACAAGTCAAACGACAAAAGTTTTTAAAGGTCAAAACAAAAATGTTCGGGGGTTGCCAAATATTGCATAAGTAATTATGGTGTAGTGGGCTAAATGCCCTAAAATGAAATAAAATAGAAACAAAATAAATAAAAGAAAGAAAACACAAAAGGGAAAAGCAAGCAGAAAAAAAAGGAGAAAGACCCCCTGGCTCCCGCCTGGGCTTCGGCCCATTCGCACCCGGCCGGCCCAGGTGGCCGAGCTGCCACCTCCCCACCGTTGTCACCTTCTCCCCACGCCCCCCACTGTTCGTCCGACCGCGCCCGCTGTCGCCGACGGACCAGCTCGCCGCCCCGCGCCGCTATAGGCCCCGGAGAGGATAAGGGCGCCGACGCTGCGCCTCCTCGAGCTCTCCTCCCCACTTGCCCCTCGCTCTCCCACTCACTCTCTTCCCCCCCTTCCAGATCTGCAGCGCCCGAGCGCGCCCATGGCTGCGCCACCGTGCTAACCACGGCCACTGTCCTCCCCGCACCGCGCCAACGTGTCGCCGGTCTCCCTCATCGCCCACCTCGTCGTCCCCGACCGTCGATTCGAGCTCCGTGACATCGCAGCGTCGTGGACGAGGTCGTCTTCTTCCTCCGCCTCGCCACCGCTCATCCCCAACTCCGGTGACGCCCTCTGCAGCTACTAAGCCGCCAAGGGCCACCGTGTTGCTGCTCGGTGAGCCCCCGCTCCCTCCCCTCTCTCTCTCGACGTCGTTCGCTAGTTGGACGCGCCGCCCCCAACTTGCCCGAGCGCATCGCCGCACGCGCTCGTCGCCGGTAGCCATCCGGTGACCATTTGGTCCCGGGCTCGTGGCCGTTGTGCTCGCACGCGTTCGTAGAAGCCTCCTGGCCGTTTAGGGTACTTGCTGCCGTGCCGCAGCGCCATTTCCCTCTCACGGCCAAACACCGGCGTCCGCCCCGCTCGCCGCCGGCGATGCTGGGGCCCTCCTCCGACCAAGCTACCACCTCCATTGAATGCGCCACGGCGCGAGCCTTGGAATGGGCCTAGCCCCGCTCCTCCCCAAGCCCCGTAGCGCGATTCCGGCCAACTCCGGCGAGGGGGGCCGCCTCTGTTTGGGTCGCCGGAGTCGCTCCGGCGCCGACGCCGACGGGGCGCAGTGACCCCCGCCTCTGTGTCGTTGACCAGTGGGTCCTGAGGGGCCCGTTGACTGGGTGACCCAGTCAACGTGCTGACGTGGCAGCTACTGCCACTGACATGCGGGCCCCATGCCATAAGACAAATAAAAACAAATATATAAACTGCTAATTAATTAAGTTAATTAACTAAAACCTAGTTAGACACTGACTGCTGGGGCCCACACACTAATTAACCCATTTAGTTAGACTAAACCCCCTGTTAGTGACCCTGACAATGACATGTGGGTACCACTGGACCCACCTGTTTGGTTTGACTGGCCAACCGACCAGTTGACCTACCGACATCACTCTGATGTCATGCCTGCATCATCATTCACTATTTTGGATAATGTTAGAATTAAATAACTAATTAAAATCAAAAAATGATTTTCTTTAGAAAATCATATCTTTTAATCCGTAACTCGGATGAAAATACTTTATACATGAAAGTTGCTCAGAACGACGAGACGAATCCAGATACGCAACCCATTCGTCCGCCACACACCCCTAACATATCAAACTCGCAACTTTGCCCCTCCGGCTCAACATTCATGCCACAATAAAGAAAATTACATTGAGAATTATGCTAGGTAGCATTCCACGGCAAAAAATCTGTTTTTATCATTTACCTACTCGAGGACGAGCAGGAATTAAGCTTGGGGATGCTTGATACGTCTCCAACGTATCTACAGTTTTTTATTGTTCCATGCTATTATATTACCCGTTTTGGATGTTTATGGGCTTTACTTTACACTTTTATATCATTTTTGGGACTAACCTACTAACCGGAGGCCCAGCACGAATTGCTATTTTTTTTACCTATTTCAGTGTTTCGAAGAAAAAGAATATCAAACATTCCAAACGGGATGAAACCTTCGGGAGCGATCTTTTTGGAACAAATGCAAACCAGGATACTTGGTGTGGACGTCAAGCAACAAACGAGGCGGCCACGAGGGTGCCCGGCGTGCCCTAAGGGGGTGGGCTCGCCCCCACCCTCGTGGGCCCCTCGTGGCTCCACCGACGTACTTCTTTCACCTATATATACTCCCGTACCCTGAAAACATCGAGGGGCACCACGAAAACCTAATTCCACCGCCGCAACCTTAGTATCCGCGAGATCCCATCTTGGAGCCTTCGTCGGCGCTCCGCCGGAGAGAGAATCGACCATGGAGGGCCTCTAAATCATCTCCAAGGCCTCTCTGATGTGTTGTGAGTAGTTTACCACAGACCTTCTGGTCCATAGTTATTAGCTAGATGGCTTCTTCTCTCTCATTGAATCTCAACACAAAGTTCTCCTCGATCTTCTTGGAGATCTATTCGATGTAACTCTTTTTGCGGTGTGTTTGTCAAGATCCGATGAATTGTGGGTTTATGATCAAGTTTATCTATGAGAAATATTTGAATTTCCTCTGAATTCTTTTATGTGTGGTTGGTTATCTTTGCAAGTCTCTTCAAATTATCAGTTTGGTTTGGCCTACTAGATTGATCTTTCTTGCAACGGGAGAAGTGCTTAGCTTTGGGTTCAATCTTGCGGTGTCCTTTCCCAGTGACAATAGGGGCATCAAGGCACATATTGTATTGTTGCAATCGAGGATAAAAAGATGGGGTTTATATCATATTGCTTGAGTTTATCCCTCTACATCATGTCATCTTTCTTAATGTGTTACTATGTTCTTCATGAACTTAATACTCTAGATGCAGGCAGGAGTCGGTCGATGTGTGAAGTAATAGCAGTAGATGCAGGAAGGAGTCGGTCTACTTGTCACGGACGTGATGCCTATATACATGATCATGCCTAGATACTCTCACAACTATGCACTTTTCTATCAATTGCTCGAAAGTAATTTGTTCACCCACCGTAATACATATGCTATATTGAGAGAAGCCACTAGTGAAACCTATGGCCCCCCGGGTCTATCTTTTAACATATAAGTTTTCCATCTACTTTTATTTGCAGCTTTTACTTTCCAATCTATATCATAAAAATACCAAAAATATTTATCTTATCTTATTATCTCTATCAGATCTCACTTTCGCAAGTTACCGTGAAGGGATTGACAACCCCTTTATCGCATTGGTTGCGAGGTTCTTGTTTGTTTGTGTAGGTGTGTGGGACTTTTGAGGAGCCTCCTACTGGATTGATACCTTGGTTCTCAAAAACTGAGGGAAATACTTACGCTACTTTGTTGCATCACCCTTTCCTCTTCAAGGGAAACCAACGCAGTGCTCAAGAGGTAGCATGCCCTTCGGTGGAGACTCAATCCTTCATTGGCAGCACAGTATGACATGCACTAAACCTGCCAATGGAGGTGTTTAGCGGCCCATAAGTAAAAGGTGATTTTATAGCCATGGTACATGGCTCCAAATGAGGTGTCACACGCCAAGAAAAGTAGCTAAGAACTTGGACTACGAGAGGACTAGAATATGCGGAAATGGGAGAAAATTAATTAGAGGAGGTGGGCATTGTCGGAAGGTCTACGTAGATACGGTCAATGTCCAAACAATGGCACCAGGGGATCTATGTCGTGGCATGGGTGGTCGTTGTATAATGATTATGGCTTTTGCTCTATCAGATATGCAATTTTGAATAAATAATAATAGCTTTGTGCACCAATCCTTTAGGAGAGGAAGCAAAGGATACCTAGGTGACATGTGGTTTCTTGAGTGGCAGCATGGAAGCAGCAAGCGCACATGCAAGTATAGAAAACATACAATGCAAGTCAGACATGTCTCACGTGATTTGACCCAATAGTAAAAAGATAATTCATTGTTATTTGAAACAATGTGCACAAATCAAGGTGCTCGTAAATATGCAATGTGAATTAAAAATCTAGAAGTTGTGTGCTCTAACCGTTTAGGAAAGAAACCGAAGGATATTGAGAAAATGGCATGCAGTTCCTTCCATACCGACAAGCGACAAATGAGCAACAATCTTAATTAGACCGTGGTATGTTGGGGGTGGGATGGTGGGGGTATGTAAGCAGATGGTCAATATCCAAATAGTGGAACCCAACGATCTATATCGTGACATGGTGGACCGATATATAACGATTGTACTTTTTGACCGGTCTGATATGTAGTATCAAATCACAATTAGGGAGTTTTGCATGCCAAGGTTTTGTGGGGAGGAAGCGAATAATACTGAGATGGCAACCTAGGCAATGATGTCGCATGATTTTCTTAAATAAGGAGGAACAAGCTTTTTTTTCAGTCTCATACGGTTCTTTATTTCTTCTAAATTGGCTCAAGCACAAACAACTAAACTTCCTTGTATAGAACATATGACAAAGCACATGCAAGTATAGAAAATATAAAATGCATGTAAGGTATGTAAGTGGCTTGATACAATAGTCAAAATATAAGATGTAAAAAAAATCCAGGGTGTCGATATATATGCAATATGAAATAAAAACCTACAACTTTTGTGCACCAATTATCTGAGAATGAAACTAAAGGATATTTAGACAACGGCAAATGTTTCTTCCATGCCAGCAAGGGAGCACCAAGCTTAATTAGGCTTGCCTCCCTCTGTAGAGCGGAAACCGTACGTGGCTCCCAATGTGGTGTAATGCGCCAAAAAAGGACAAACAATAACGAGAACTATAGAGAGAGAGAGGATTAAAGTAGAGTTGAGATGGACTCGGAGAATAAGAGGAGGACCATAGTTGGGGAAGGTTCATGTATGTGCTCATGCCCAAATAACAGAATAGGGCAGTGGGGGGACGGAGGGATCTACGTTGCAACATGGGTCACCGTTGTGTAACAGTTAATATTTTTGCTTGGTCTGACATGCGTAATTTACAAATCAAAACCAAGAACTTTTGCTCGTCAAGGTTTTGGTGACGCAACACCGCAAAAAAAATAGGTTTTGGTCACGCGAAGGAGCTAGGCGATGATATGATCGCCTGTCAAGGTTTTGGTGACGCGAATGAGCTAGGCAATGATGTGATCAAATGATTTCTTTAGTGCGAAATTAAGAGCAACGAACTTTTTCTTCCCAGCACATCTTTGTTTCCCTTAAACACAACATTCTTATTTGAAGTATAGACGAAACAAGGATTATATGGATTCCTCGTACACTACAAATCCATAATTGGTAGATCTTTCTAGCTAGCAAGCTAGCTTGAGCATAGCCGAAACAAGGATTATATGGAATCCTCGATCAGGCAGTGGCCTTGGTTGGTCTGGGGACATACTTGCGGAGCCAGATCTGACGATGCCCGATGGAGATCTTGACGAGCCTCTCACTATTGAGCACCAGCTTCACTATCGCCTCCGTCTTGAAGATGATCCGTCCGTACATGGGCATGAGGCCTCCCTTTGTCTTCTCCATGAGCACTCTCACCACGGAGTCACCCCACTTCCTGCACCCATGCACCTCCAATCATAAGACATGATCATCACGCATGCATGCATGCAGATCTTAATAGATCCACGTATATAAACTTAATCATTCTTAGTGCACACTTACTCTCTGAAGTACTCAAAGATCTCCTCACGGTGCGGGGGCATGCCCTTGGAGAAGGTGATGAACATGGAACGGCAGTCCTCCGGCACGGCCACAGGCTGGGTGTAGGGTGCCATGAGCTCCGGCGGGTTGCCCACTAGCCCAGTCTCGGACTTCCGGAGCAGGACGTGCAGGCGGTCATCGAAAACGAACTTGCCGGCACCGTCGAGGAAGTGGGCGACGCTGCGGACGACGAGGTCCTGGTGGAAGGCGAAGAAGCCCAGGTCGATGCGGACGCCGCCTTGCATGCAGAGCGCAGAGATGAGCGGGATGGGCGGGAGCACGGGCACCTGGTGGCGGAAGCACTTGAGGACGGCGTTGGCCTCTTCAGCCACGACGGCAACTGCGTCGCGGCCGATGGCTGGGACGAAGTGGATGGCGGAGATGGTGCCCTGGTCCAGCCACACTAGCAGCGCCACCGCGTTCTGGGCCTTCTCCGAGCTGCCGCACACGGACAGGAGCCGCTCGTACGCCTGCCGCACGACGTTGTACATGTACAACACCTCGCGCACCGTCACTGCCTCCATGGTTGCTCTGGTAACTTGGTTGCTTACACTGGCCGGCCGGAGAAGGTAGTTAGCTAGCTCTAGCTAGGCGGTGGATGGCCTGCCGGAGAGGAGCGAGAAAGAGATGATGGGTCAATGGGGAATGGGCCGGTATTTGTAGGTTCTCCTGCTCCTGGTCCGGCGATGGGGCTAGCTGGAAACAGCTCTTTTTGAATCAGTTTTGAACGCCAGCGTACAGGTAGTTGCTCTTCGCGTTTGCTGGTTTTACATCCTTTTTTGATTTTTAGTTCGTTTTACATCCTAAAACCTATACACTGTCATTGCGTAACCACTTTGGCTGCGGTGCAGCACTTGTATATCCTTCTAAATTTGCATTACCTTTTTTGGTACTGGTTAATGTTATACTCACCAGTGTTCACATGTTATACTTTTCTTTTCGATTTTATACACACACACATATAAAGCACATTATAATTTCTTACTTTCTATATAAACTTTGTTGTCTAGACCCATCGACCACTTCCACCATATAGCTACCTTTCCACACGCATCCTTGACCCACAATCCATATATAGCATCAATGGTGCAAGCATCAAGTCGAGCTCGCTGCACCCTAATTATATGGGTGCAACTATGTGCCACCCGCAGCGAGTCCTAGCCATGACTTACCTGCAGGGAGTCGTACTTTTTCACATCCTAATGGATTAGCTTGGTTTCACAGCCTTATATGTCCTAGTAAAAACAGTAGAAAACTAGTAAAAACTAAAGATAAAAACCAAAACCGAGAAATAAAGAAAACAAAGAAAATCAAACAAAACATACAACGAAAAGGACAAAAAGGAGGAAACCTGAAGGGAAAAACAAAAAAAACTATGAAAAACGGAAGGCAACCGTGCAAAACGGTGGATACCAAAAAAGCCGAATTACAGTAAAGGGTTGACCTAGTAGAGCGCCCGCCAGAGGTGAGACGTAACTCCGCCTTGCAACTGACTTATATAGCTCTGGCGCGATTCGATTGCGAGCTACCTTTTTAGGCAAGATTGCGAGCTAGCTACAATGACAGAGCTTCTTCCGGGCCACTTCTTCCTAGCCTTAGATTTTTTTTCTTCTAAATACCCCTTGTTAAATGGCCTAAATATGTTCTAAAACCAGTCCAAAACTTGTTTTCTTGCCCTCAAATTCCATTTGCCCACCTGGAACACCGCCCAAGCTCCGCTATTGGGGAGATCATCCGGCATATCCTATTTGACGGCCGCGGGCGTCAAGAGGACAAGCCTTCGCTAAAGCAAGTCGCCACTTGGGCCGGCCGATGTATGGACTTGGTTCGCTGCTGTTTCCCCATTGCTTGGTTTTTTGCTTCCTGTTTTTTCACTGTTTTGGCAGGTTTTCAATTGTTTTGTCCCATTCTTTTATTTTACTATTTTTTTTGTTTTCACTTTACGTTTTTTCTTCCTTTTTGTTTTTAATCATTTTTTCTTATTTATTTTCTCTAGCTTTTCTTATGGTTTTTCTTCCATTTTTTGTTTTTGATTTTCTTTTTTATTTTCCTTATTTTATCGTGTATTATACAAAAAGTTAATCATATATTAAAATAATGTTCATCGATATTTAAGAAAATGTTCACTGTATACTAACAAGATGTTTAGCGTCTCTTAAAAAATGTTCATTGTGTATTTGAAAATTGTTCACCGCACATCATAAAAATGTTCAACATGTATTTAAAATTTTTGGGCGTATATCACAAAAATGTTCAATGTGTACTTATAAATTGTTCAATGTATATGACAGAATTGTTCAGGGCATATAAAGTTGTTCATGTTTTTCAATTTTTGTTTATTTTTTCAAAATTTGTTCCCTTTTAAAGGTTTTCTTTGAATTTTGAAATTCATTCACATTTTCAAACAGTATTCGTATTTTTCAAGAAATTTTGTTCACAACTTTTCCAAGAATATTTTTTTTTGAAAAACGAAGGATCTAATACCATAGCTATTACTTAAAAGTTTAGCGCTGCCTTTTAGCATGCTACCATACCAGTCCAAGTGGTAAGGAAGTGTGCTCCGAACCAATGGTCGGAAGTTCGACTTCACTCGCCACCTTTTGTTTTTCGTGAATTCTAGGTTCGATGCTGCCAATGGGCCAGCCTGTTTGCGCGCGCTTCAACAAAGACTACTGTTGGATGCACGCTGGCATCCAATAGGAGCTCCCAGATCATCCAGGAGTCCACTGCCGGTTTAGAAACCAAGGTGCCAAAACCACCAAGGCCGAACAAGCGGAGACCAACCAAGACTCCAAGAGAGTCTCATCCTATGGATTAGTTTGGGTCAAGATCCTTATGCGTACTAGTAAATGTAGCATGTAGCTGTTGCGAAATGTAATATTTTGCAAGGGAAATATGCAAATTTTATTTATTGTATAATTAAACGAGAAAGCTAATTTCCAGTCGACTGGATGTTAGCGACAGATCCGTACGACCTGATCATTGCTCATTGTGGATTGCATGACCTCGAGCACCCCGCCCGGATCGCCTGCCCAGTCCATGTCTCTCCCACCCCCTCCCCCGACGCATGCCTGTTCCCTCTTCCCTTTTTTCCCGACGCAGGCCCGTTCCCTCTACTTTATTTCCTCACATGATCACATCCCATCGGCCGATGTTCCCAAAGTAAGAGGACCATTTACCAATCACATCCTTGCCCACATTCCAAAAAAATTTGATAGCTTCATGTGCCGGATAAGAATTGAACCCTGTACCTCAAGTAGTAATTCCTACCACACAAACTACTAGCCCGGCTTCAGACTTGCTGTTTTTGAAACAAGTTACATGCTACTTCTTCTTGGTTAATACGATTTTGAACAATAAAAATAGTGGCCAGGTCAATGATTCCGCCACTCACAGTGATTTTTTTGACCTGGTTTTTTTGTTGAAACATCCCCCAATAATGTCGTGTGAATAACATGGTCATTAATGCGTCACATACCTGATAACTTACATACAAACACCCTGATAACTCACACATCACAGACCAGATAGTTTATGTACCACGGTCCTTATAACTTTGGCATGGGCGGAGGGGTGGTGATCAAGTATCCCCCAGTAATTTCCGTGTGAATAGGGATGGTAACTCACACAATCGGAGACTCGATAACTTATGCACCTCGGTCCTGGTACTTTTCGCGAGGGAGGGGTGATGAAATATACCCCTGGTAACTTTTATGTGAATAGCACGATAACTCACACATCATAGACCTGATAACTAATGTACCCATCTTTCATAAATTTGGTGACAGGGTGGGGGGAGGGTGGTTGATAAAATATACCCCCTGGTAACTTTTTGTTTGAATAACATGATAACTCGCACATCGCAGACCTGATAACTTATGTGCCCAGTCCTGGTAACTGTGACGACGGTGGTGAGGGGTGGGGGAGGGTTGTTGATGAAATATACCTTCGGTAACTTTTTTGTCAATAGCATGGTAACTCATACATCATAGACCTAATAACTTAGGTATAAACAAAGCTGTAACTTTAGTCTCGAATAAAAAGTTATTGAAACATACCAAGGTTACCTCTATGCAAATCCTTTTTACCTAAGAGATTTATCACCACTAACCTATTTATCTTGACATGCAGCTATGCCACCTCAGCCATCCAGCCACGTCATCTCTCAGAGATGTGTGTAATGACGACCTCTCTATGTCCGCACGCCTAATTAAGCAAGACATCAACTCTGAACACGCAATGCTTGACACCAACATACGGAACGAATCTGGCACCCTCTTGCCTAGCGGTAAACCACTTGGCCCATTGCATGTGCATGCTCCCATGTCATTAATAATTGTTTAAAGCATAACATATCACGTTTCCCAATCCTTCATCTCCTTCTTTATTAAAGTTCCACTAGGACGCCTCCTCGGCCGAACTCAAAATCGGCGCCATTGCACCCTTTCCTTCAACTCCCGATGCCACCCAGCTTCCTCCAAATTAAAGCATATAACCCGTCCTTTAAAAGCCCCAGTTTGGCATTGCATTGACTACAACTACATCACGTGATCTCTCCAAAACAATCAAACATTGATTCCTCTACACTCATAAAAATACCTATCTTCTCCCCATCATGGGTGCACCGCTGGACAACAATATCGTGTGATGCCGCCCTATGGCTCTGCCCGCTAACCGCTTGCTGCCACCGACTCTCTGGTTCCGGCACGACCGCCATGCCGCCTCGCCTCTGATAGATCATCAGGTTCCGCCATGACTGCCTCACCTCCTATAGATCTCCGACTCCTACACGAATGCATCAGCCGAGATTCTCACCCGTTTGATTTCCCCGTGCTGGTGGGATCCTCAGGCACAACTGTCGATCTCTTCGCATCCGACGACTCTCCTGGTCAGGCACAACTGGTTGTGCGCATTGCCTCATGGTGTTGATTTGCCTTATGTCTTCTCCTGCCGTCTTTGTCTCCGTGCTAAGAAGCTAGTTCTGTTGCCGCTGGGGAGACTTATCTTTGTTTTCGGTCTGCAAGGAATGACCTCATGGCGCTTGACCCAGGTCTTGCGGTGAGCATTCATCTGCGGCAACAATAGTCGTTTTCGGTGCTCCTTACTGTTGGTCATGCAAGACATCCAACTACGACTACAACAACACGCGGCTCTTGTACTCAGTTCTTTGATTCTTTTCCTGTAAGTGCTACATATAAAGAAAAGATCACTACAACTGTACACAACCCAAAGAATAAATAACAAGTAGTAGGAAAGGAATTATGGTTTTAAGTGTCGATCTACTTTCCCCTAAAAACTTATTGATAGCATTTTTCTCCTGTCTGATGTGATATCCACTGTTCAAAAATATATATTTCAGGCAGTGTTTAGACTGAATTGGACAGTGAGCATAAACTTTGATATCCCAAGTAGTTTTTGCTATTTGAGCTTCATGTTTGTCATTCAACTTTGCAAGCTGTCGACACTACTTCAGAAATATCATTTGGTGATGGCCAAAATCTACTGATGCATGTATATCAATAGTTGTAACACACTCATTTTATCATTATGTGATGCAAGAAATATATGCATTTAATTTTTTTCAGATAATGTTATGAAATTTAAACCTTTCAGCCTAACTAGAGTATGTACATGAAAGGTTCAACATTATTAGCCGTAGTTCTGAAAGATGAGTTGAAAAAGCATTCCTAATATTCGGAACACCATTGATGCAGTGATAATTCATCTATTGTGCTTCTGCCTTACAACATTTTTATTTGCTATCACATGAATATAATATAGTTGGTATTTTTCTCCAACTCTCTGTATATAACATTGTTCTTTTAGATGACATTGAATCTTTCTCTCATTTCTCACAGTAATGCGCAGGGCATCATCTAGTATCATTGTAATGTATGTATCCGGAGCTGATAACTTAGGTATAAATACCACGGTAAATTTGACCCAAGGGAAAGAAGTAGTTCAAAACACATCTTCGGTCACTTCTGTATAAATACCATGTTAATATACATATAACATAACTGATAACTTTACGGTAACTTTATGTTAACATTGGGTTCACGATTTTTCAATCAAAAATGAAAGTTTGAGCTATAAAAAATTGTACATTTTTGAAATAGCGAGAATTTACAATGATCCTGTGCTCTACTGCATTTGCATGTGGAGAGAATGTTGGAGGAGCCATTTTTATGCCCCAGTAATTTCCATGTAAATAGGATGGTAACTGGCGTACCACATACGTGATAACTTATTTAGCCTAGGTCTGATAACTTTTGACCCGAAAAAAGTTATAGAAACTCGTCGCGATGAATCTTTTATGTGAAAACGATTTTTCAATCGAACCAACGGTTTGAGCTATAAAACGTTTTGAAATTCCGTTTCTAAAGGAGTCTTTGTTGACATCATCTCTTTTTCTTATCTACATGGATGCATTGTTAATTTGGTTCAATATGTGCATTCCATACACACAAAAGAGATGTGCATGTGAGATTGCAACGCAACGCTGCATGCGAGATTGCACCGAGATGATGAAATCGAGCAGAGGAGTATATGCGCGATCGTTCGTACCTGTCGCTAACTTCCAGTCGACCAGAAGTTAGTCACGCCCATAATTAAATTGTTATTGTTCATTAACTTGGTTTCTCTAAGATCCATACACACGCATAGACATGGAAATATTACAAATATGCTAATTTCAAAATATTTAGAGAGAAAGATATATACACATGGGTGGGTGTGGCTTTAAGTATCATAATTTAAATTAGGACTAGCGCAAACTGAGCTCAGATTGTTTGGTTCCTTGTGTGGAACTAACCCACTAGGGTTTAAGTCTTAGGCTTGGCAATGGTGGTCACATTTTTCTGGATTTATTTCAGGCCTTCTGGCGATATGCTTTCAGAGGGAGGAAACATTCCCATCGACCATGACGGCATTTATAATGACTTTGTCAATCTCAAGATAATGTGCTAGCTGAGTCTCTTGGATGTGTTCATAGGACTAGGCTGTGCATGTTTGCATTCATAGCGATGAGTGTATGGCCGTCTGATCCAGACTGTGTTAAAAGAACTATGATTAGCGGAGTCGTGCAATTCATTGATAATTTATTTTGCCATCATGTAATTTTTATGTTTTGAAAATGGTAACTGTTCTAGAGGTTATACAGTTGCATGCCCCTCTCTCTCCCAACCTTGCATATAGATCTTCTCTCTCACCCCTCATTTGTTAACTGATTTCTCATCATTTATTCTATACTTTCTTATCTTGCTATCTTCTGATGACCTACTACTCTATTATGTCTGTGTTCTCTACATGTACAGGATTCTACCTGTGTTCTCTACATGTAAAGGATTCTTTGGACTAGCACTTCGTGAAAAAAATCAGACTTAAATTTCCAAAAATGAGCACGAACGGGCGAAAAAGAGTATACCAAGTCACCATTGATTGGTGTAAAATCTTCACTCGATAGTGATGTACCGTCTCTGCTAACGAACAACGTGCCCATCAATGGAGACCCAATCGTTCATTGGTAGGATATATGTCAAGACATGGGTGGTTGTTGTGTAACGATGATGCCTTCTGTTCTATTTGATATGTAGTTTCAAATAGAAATATTAAGTTTTGTGCACCATGGTTTTCGGAGGGGAGGAAAAGCCTAGGTGACATGTAGTTTCTTCAGTGGCGGCAAGGAAGCAACAATGACGCATGCAAGTATAGAAAACATACGATGCAAGTTGGTCATGTCTCACATGGCTTGACCCAATAGTCAAAAACTATTCCATTATTACTTGAAATAGTGTGCACAAAGCGGGGTGCTCATAAATTATGTGCACTAACCATTTTGGAAAGAAATTGAAGGATATTAAGACAATGACACACAATTCCTCCATACAGACCAAAGACCAACAAGCATTATTAGGCAGTGCTATGTTGGATTGGGGGGGGGGTATGCAAGAAGGTGGTCAATGTATAGATAGTGGCACGCAGGATCTACGACGTGGTTGACTATTGTATAGTGGTTGTGGTTGGGGGAGGGGGGCTGATAGGAAATGATCTCACATGGTTCCTCCATTTAGAAAATAATACCACCAAAAGTAAGGAGCAACAACCTTTTTGTTCAGTATTATGCAACTCCTTTTTTCTCTTAAATTGCCTCAAGCACAAACAACTAAACGACATTGTAGAAACAAACCCAAATGATAACTGCCACACGTGTGGCACGAAGGACTCGGCCCCGACATTTTTTACAACTAATGTTGGCATCTAAAAAGAAAAAGCAACCCCCCCCCCTCCCGCTCCGCACAAAAAAAACTGAAACTTGCTTGACCCACAGTCAAAAATAAGAAGTAAAATCAAAGGTGCTCATTTATATGCACCATGGAATCAAAACCTAGAACTTCCGCCCACCAACGATTTGGAAAGAAATGAAACGATATTCAAACAATGTCAGTCGTTTCTTCCATGCCAGCAATGGAGCATCAAGCTTAGAATTAGGCATGTCTCTCTCCATGTAGTGGAAATGGCATGTGGCTCCCAATGAGGTATCATGCACCATGAAAAGGAAAGAGAAGTAAAGTTGAAATTGATGGTGAAAATCGGGGGGGGGGGGGCACGGTTGGGGGATGGCGAATGTAGGTGCTCATCTTCGAATAACAGAATGGGCAGGAGGCGGAAGGATCTATGTAGCGACATGGGTGACCGTTATGTACTAGTTGTGCTTTATGTTTAGTCTGACATGTGTAGTTAAAAATTCGAAACAAAGAACATTTTTGCGCCAAGATTTTGGGAGCGGATGCGAGGTATACCGAGCTAGACGATGTCGTCATCGAATTTTTTACTTTACTACCTAATTAATTAAGATGTAACAAACGTTTCCTTCAAATCTCAAGCAATACTTTCTAGTTTCTTCCCCTTAATTTCAATACAAAATCCATTTTGAAATGGTACCATACAAATCATTTGGTAGATTGGGCTAGCTAGCATGAGCATAGACAAGCATAGACGAGACGATGATGGATCGATGGAATAGTCGATCAGGCGGCAGTGTTGGTTGGCCTAGGGACATACTTACGGAGCCAAATCTCACGTTGTCCTATGGAGATCTTGACGAGCCTCTCGCCGTTGAGCACGAGCTTCACGATCGCCTTTGTCTTGAAGATAATCCGGCCATACATAGGCATGTGGCCTCCCTTCGTCTTCTCCATCAGCACCCTCACCACGCAGTCACCCCACTTCCTGCAACATGCACTCAAATCTTGAGACATGATCGAGTTCCAATCATCATGGATCATCCATGCAGATTTTAGTAGATCCATGTGTATAAATAAACTTAATCAATAGATCGAGTTGTGTATGTCGGTGCACACTTACTGCCTGAAGTGCTCAAAGATCTCCTCGCGGTGGATGGCATTTCCCTTGGAGAAGGTGATGAACATGGAGCGGCAGTCCTCCGGCACGGCCACTGGTTGGGAGGTGTAGGGCGCCATGAGCTCCGGCGGGTTGAGAATACGCCCAGTCTCGGACCTCCGGAGCAGGGCGTGCAGGCGGTCGTCGAATACGAACTTGCCGACACCGTCGAGGAAGTGGGTGACCCCGCGGACGACGAGGTCCTGGTGGAAGGCGAAGAAGCCCAGCTCGATGTGGACACCGCCTTGCATGTAGAGCGCAGAGATGATCAGGATGGGCGGGAGAACATGCTTTTGGTGGTGGAGGCACTCGAGGATGGCGTTGGCCTCTTCTGCGACGACGGCGACAGCGTCGGGCGCCATGGCTGGGACGTGGTGGATGGCGGAGATGGTTCCCTGGTCCAACCACACCAGCAGCGCCACCGCATTCTGGGCTTTCTTTGGGCTGCCGCACACAGACAAGAGCCGGTCGTATGCCTGCCGTGCGACATTGTACATGTACGACACCTCACGCACAGTCATCGCCGCCATGGTTGCTCTGATTATTTGGTTGCTCTTGCACGGGCCGTCTGGAGAAGAGGCGATGGATGACTGGCCTGAGAAGAGAAACTAGCAAGAGAGGAGCGAGGAAGGGATGATGGGTCGATGGGGAATGGACCGGTATTTGTAGGTTCTCCTACTCCTGTTCCGGCGACGTGGTTGAGCTCCGTATGGTGGAAGGTTTAATGAGGTGCCAAAAATGGGCTAGCGGGAAACAACTCCCTTTGAATCAGTTTCGAACGCCAGCATGTACACGTAGAGGCTCTTCGTTCGTCGGCTGGTTTTACACCCTTTTTTGATTTTTAGTTTGTTTTACATCCTAAAATGTATACATATGTCGTTGCTTAACAACTTTGGAAGCGACGCAGCACTTGTATATCCTTCTAAATTTGCACTATCTTTTTCTTGCTACTGGTCAATTTTAATATCTGCAGAGTTTAGATGTTATACTTTTCTTGTTGATTTCATTTACATATCTAGAGGACATGACATTGTGATTCCCTACTCTCTACATAAACTTTATTGTCGCTCTAGCTACCTGCTTCCCCCATCATCAATGGTGCAAGCGTCAAGTCAGGACACCACCGTGCCACCATTAGATTGTGAGCTAACTACACTGGTAGAGCTTTGGCAGGGCCATCCTGGGCCACTGCCTCCAAGCCCAAGATTATTCTTCTTCTGAATACCCCATGTTAAATCGGCTAAATCTTTATGAAAACCTGTCCAAAACTTGTTTTGCTTGCCCTCTAGTCCATTTACCCACCAGGATTATGGCCTCACCTCCGCTACTGGGGAGCTAAGCCCGTCTGTGTTTGGTTTCACAGAACCTCCTATATATAGAACTCAAACTAGGCTAGCCCAACATGGAAACAGTGGATATCTCTATCAAAACTGTGAAAATTCTCAAATTTTTGTGCATGTGGTGGGGATCGAACATGGGACATCCTGCTCGC
The DNA here is from genome assembly GCA_021437245.1 of Aegilops speltoides. Classification (NCBI taxonomy): domain Eukaryota; kingdom Viridiplantae; phylum Streptophyta; class Magnoliopsida; order Poales; family Poaceae; genus Aegilops; species Aegilops speltoides. Next base: position 546,608,890 of record CM038143.1, read on the forward strand.
ACGTGCACAAACCTAGCAACTAGATCCAGCGAGCTTTCGTGACTAACGAGTACTCCCTCCGTCCTTGAAAAAGTGTATTTCCAACTTTGTTGTAAAGTCAAAAAAAATTATGTTTCATCGTATTTATACAACAATACAAACATTTGTGCCATCAAATTAGTAGCATAGATTCATGATAAAATATATTTTCGTAATATACTTTTTTGGTTTCAATAACATTATACTTTTGCACAAACTTGGTCATATTAAACTTTGAGGTAGTTTGACCCTCCAACAAAGTTAGAAGTGCACTCTTTGAAGGATGGAGGGAGGAGTGCGGAATGATAAGAACTATGAACAGGACAAATGCTTGATTAACATTTTTCAAATATGAAATTAACATTTTTTAATACATGGCCAACATTTTTTCTATACACATTTAATATTTCTCAGATACATGTTAAACAAAATAAATTCAAATGTTTGAGTAACATTTTCTAAATACATGGCTAGTTTTTTCACACACATTGTATATTATTTGTATACACTTTTCATATACAGGAGAAACATTTTCTTTATACACAATTAACATTTTTTCAAATGCTTGCTTAACAATTTTTAATACATTGTCACATTTTTTCTACACATTTAGAAAAAATTAAAATGCCTAACATTTTTCAATAGAACATTAACATTTTTTAAATACATGGTCAACATTTTTTCTATACGCATTTTAACATTTTCAAATGCTTGATCAACAATTTTCAAATACAAGTTCGGCATTTTTAATACACGGTCAACATTCTTTCTATACATATTTAAAAAAAAAATCAAATGTTTAATCAAATTTTTTCAATGCTTTTTTAACATTTTTTAAAATACCGTATCAACTTTTTCACACACATTGTAAATTTTCTTTATAGATGAGAAACACTTTTCTTTACACACATTTAACATTTTTCAAATGCTTGGCTAACATTTTTTCATACGTTCTATGTCAATTTTTTTGTAATATTTTAATTTAAAATATCTGGTAGTATAACCAAAATAAAATAATGAAAATTGTGGAAAAAAAGGCCGTGGCCTCCCACGCGCTTTGAGGATCCTGACGCGAGAGCATGCCAGTTCTCGCTATAAGCGAGATATAGCGCTGCCTCCGACTAGATTGGGATCTAGCTAAAATGGTAGAGAGGGCAAGACAATGCTGGGCCAATGCCTCCTAACCCAAGATATTTTTGTCTTCTCAATACCCTTGTTAAATGGGCTAAATCTTTACGAAATCTAGTTTAAAACTTGTTTTGCTTGCCCTCCCAATCCATTTACCCACCAGTATTATTGCCCAAACACCGCTACTAGCGAGTTAAGCTTGCTGCCAGCCTGGGTGTCCATTGCCCGTTCAACCATCATGGTGCAAAAAAACAAGGCCTAACAAAGCGGGAACCAACCTAGACTCCTAGAGTATCATCCCGTGGATTGGTTTGGTTCACATCCATGTGTGCATTAGCTGGCCTTTTCCTACTCTGAAAATTGAAGAAGCAGGAGTTGAGACTTATTACAACGAGATGCCACCGCTAAGTGAGTCTGTAGCATACCGGTTCACTCTCTGTTTCTCTCCCCAATATTTTCCTCTCCTGCCCGACCAGATGCATGGGGAGATGATGCTGGGTGCGAACGGGCCGAACGATTTCCCAAATAGACCGGGCCACATGCGCGTAAATGGGCCTGAGGCCTCGTACAACGACCAAATCGAGAAGCTACCGTTCCGAACGATTTCCCAGTCGCCACATGATTTGAGAAGCCACACGAGAAGCCAGCTTTGAGAAGTTCTGGAGAAGCTGGGAGGTTTCAGAACACGCCCTAAGTAATACGGGCATTGCATGTGAAAACTTAGATAATCAAAGTATGGCCAAATGCTGACATATTTTCTTGTAATAGGTGTCTAATTTTTTTAGGCACATGGATGAACCATTAGATGCATATTTAGTTCTTTTAGCACATTCCATAAAAAATATCAATTATAGCCGCAAAATACTTGAAAACGTCATGGTATATACTAAAAAACTCGGGTAAAATATATCTAGCACATTTTTCTCTAGGAAGTGTCTATTTTAGGTACTTCGTAATAAACTTAATATAAAAACATGAATACCTGATGTACATCGCAAAGATAAATAGGATTTATGATGTACGTCTATAGCCTTGAATACAAAGAAATATAATCACAAAAGGAGAAAATCAATGACAGTTTTGATCTGTTCTTGTTTTTTCTCATGTTTAATTAACTACGCTCTTCAAGTTCTGTAAGTTACTTTGATACAACTAATGTTTTAGATGGAAAGAAAAAAATTGTTTATGATAGTGAGACCATGTTCTTCGTTAAATAGCAGAGTTATTGTTACCGGTGCACTGTATGTTTATGTGTCCTACTAAATTTGGTAGAAGATATACAATACAATAGACACAGAAAGGAAAACAACTCCATATATACCAACAATGGATGGAAATGGTGCGGCAACACACGCTTTGCTTGTAGTATTAGTCTGGTATACCAGGGTGTCGATATATCAAGATGTCAACAACGATGGTGTTAGAGCCAAAGTGCTAATGATGTATTGTTAAACTGGTGTCAGTGGTTAGGACATTTCACACCATTTTTCACTTCTCACAGTCAACACACACAAGTTCAGGGAGGCTATCTTTCTCACTATTTTTGTACAAAATAAATTTTAAAATATATCTCTTCTCTTCAGTCATATAATTTTTCCTAATAGTACACCATGTTCTTGTATAAAGCCCGTAAGTGTTCTTCACATATATGTTTGTCATACTTGATAGCTAAGGATCGTCGATGGTGCTCGTGTTGCGGTTGAGTTTGGGCCGGCTGTCGCCGTTGCTGAAGCGGCTCCGGTGCTACGGTTGCGGCGCCTGTCGACATACAAGAAAGCTCATCTGTTGTAAGTGAACAGTTGCACGATAAAGAGAAAAACCGAAGGAGTACAAATTAAAATAACCTGATGAGGCTGCGGCGTCGGTAAAGCAGGGCCGGTGGAGTTGAATATGGCATCCGTGGAGCGGGTCCGGTGCAGTGGACGAAGGCTTCGGCGGGCACATTGTACAGTGCTTTCGGTGAGGCAGATCTGTTGCCGCGGACGAGGGCTTGTATGAAGGGCCAGCGAAGGGGTGGACGAGGGAGTCAGTGAAGGGCCTACGCTGTGGTGGACGAGGGGCCGGTTAAGCAGATCCGGTGCGGTGGACCATGATGGCGGTCAAGGAGATCTGGAGCGGTGGACAAGCCAGTCGCTGAAGCGGCTCCGGTGAAGTGGTGAGTTGGCAGTTGGGGGTTCCACAGTGCGGAAGGTAGATCCGGCGGGGTGTGAGGTCCACTACTGCGGTGGAGGACTAGTTTCGGCGGCTTGCCGTGGTTGGGGGGGTCGGGGAGGGGAAGGGGAGGGGCTCTGGGGAAGAATGTTGGGGGCAAAGAGGGGAAAACAATAGAGTTACCAAAGCAGCCCTTTTCCGTTCATGTGGCAGGGGTAAAACAGGAATATCGCAGGGCTAAACTTTCGGGCGCGTGATATTTCGATGTGAGTGGGAAGTTTGAAAGCTTTTGGCACCTAAAATTATAAGTATTCTGCTCTCGTACAGCCGACTATAATATCATGGCCGACAATTTGTTTGTTTTGCACGCAAAAAAATGTGCAAGTTTTGAAAATCAATGTCTCCAACTCGAAACTTAGATTGTCCATTCAATTCAAATATGGATCATTGAGCTACTACAAGCAAATACAATCACACGGTCCAACTCAAATGAAATTCCAAATGTGTTTATCCTAAATATGATGATAAAAGCAAAAATGTGTATGTGTATGAATAAAGTGGATGCTCATAAAGTTTGAACATGCCCGTATGTGTATATCTCTAGGTTTTGATATATGAATTTGAAATCACGAAATCCCGGCTTAAAAAATGTACCTCCGTTTAAATGAATTACAAAAGCTAATGATGGAGTCGAATTCCAAAATTCCAATCTTAGGTTTGTAATTCTGGTACATCAAGGTATATCACGCATGTTCAAAAGTATCGTTATCTCATAGCACAAAGTGTGAAACAAATTGATCAACCATGAGTGCACAATATCTCAATTACGCTAAAGTCCCTCAAATATAGACACCTCACTCTTTATCTGAAGTCAACCCCCCCCCACACCACCACACACACACACACACATAGAGAAGTCGTTCTCTCCCCCAAACACCAACACACGAGCACATTAACACCCCTCTCTCTTGTAATGTCCGGACCCCAACATAGGTCTCTATCACTTTGTCTCTCGGGCATGCACACATCTCTTCCCTCACTCTCTAGGTCTCCCGCTATCTCTCTTACCCAAGCACACGCACTATGTAGAGTGTATATTTCCCATACACACAAAACGTCGCCCCCAAACGTCTATCTCGCTAGTTATGTGGTTCTCGCGCACTCACCTCACACACCACCCCCACTGCAAACAAGCACACTTTGTTTCCTTGTGCACCACTCTCCTCTTTCTATCTCTCCCACATGCGGACCCGCCCCAGCTCCTTCCCTATATAAATATATGTCGTGACTCTTTGCATAGCTCCCTAATTTATAATCGTTCTCGATTTCGCACATTGTTCTCTACACCATCTATTCTAGATCTCTCATGAAGTCCCTATCACACACACGATGACTCGCTTCCCTTGCGTCTCCGTTCATAGGCCAATTTCGGACAACATCAACATTGTCTCCCTATCTATACGGCATTTATGGACACAAACGACCCATCTCTCTCTCTCTCTCTCTCTCTCTCTCTCTCTCTCTCTCTCTCTCTCTCTCTCTCTCTCTCTCTCTCTCTCTCACTAGCTCTCTCTCCAAACACACACTCGATGTCTCTTCCAAATAGTCTGCTCCCCCCGCTCACACCCGTGCTATCTCGCTACTACACATGTCACACGATTCCCCCTTCCCTTATACTAGGTTTACATCATCAGTGGTCTCCCTACTCCACATACATTGTCTCCCTGTCACACACAAACGCGTGCACAAACAAACACAGACACGCACAAACACCCATTTATCTGGATCCTCATCTCTCTCCATGTACGCATGTGTATCTCACACACTCACTCTCTAATTATGTATACTAGATCAATGAAGGCGCGCGTTGCAGCGCCTGTCTACTTGGGCATAGTATGTTAGGAATTGATAAAAATATATAGGCACAGATAATCTTTTTGTTAAATTAAGTTAACATGGCAATTCTTTTCACAGCGTAGTCTTACGATGCAAAGTTTCAAAAATTGTAATAGTATATAGAGAATCCCCTTGAACTGAAGATAGAACCACTAAATTCGAAAAATTAATTCACCTTTGAATATGATTATTTACTCCGCCAACAAACATGACTGTGTTACGTGTGAGGAAATTTGCAATGATTCAGAAATCAAATGTCTACCTCAGACAAAAAAAATGCTCAATCCCTAGACAATGTATTGGCAGCTTTGTCTCACACATGAGCTTATTTTTCAGCAACTACATGATATAGAGGGAATCACTTTTATTAGTGGAAATTCCCTATGTTCAGACTCAAGTGTATATGCATGCATGTATATGTGCCTGTAATAATAAAGTACGGTATCTTTTTGTATGCTAATGGTGGAGTGAACTTAGCTATTCAGGCAAAGAATTTCAGCTCAACGGTTACAGTGAGTATTGAGTAAATAAAATATAAATGTGCATAAACGATATACTTCCGGCAATAGATCTATGTTCTAGGCATATTAATTATACTCGAATACCCAACCTATTACCTCTGGCAAAACTCTAGGTTTGAACATAGATATTATGATAGCTTTCTCGGTGGGTGCTTTCTCGGAATCTCAAACATGGTTAAAAATCATGATGTCCAAGGTGCGCATCCTGATGATCAACAATGCTTTGAAAACCTGACTTGAACCCTGAAACCACCCATGTAGGGCTTCCACATCATTTCCGAATCAGCAAGTATTTGGAGCAACGTTTAGAACAGAACAAAGTTATAATCTGAATTAGTGGAACTTTAATATGCCATTGTGGCCATAATATATACTCACATGTTGGTAGAAGATATGGATTTATAGTACTATGAAATTTAAATAATCCTGGGCCTTCTTGTTGACAATATTAAAATATTGATACTGCATGCTTAAAAAGTAAATACAACAAATGGGAGACTTGACGAAACTTTCCAACAAACCAAAATAACAGTGTTTCCTTTGGAAATAGCTGCTGGAGAAATGAAAAAGTAACACATCTGTTCTAGATGTCCTTGAACCAACCGACAAATGAGATGAATTAGTGACATGTAGACACTGATTTTATAATTTTTTGCGAGCAGTATTAGAAACACTCAACAGGAAGTCAAAAAATAAATCGTATCTTCTTTGGTAAATAATTTATGATGTGCAACGTGCATCATCATAATGAGCAGATGAAGAAAGCTAATAATTCAAGTAAATCAATAAGTAAAAGAAATTAACCTAAATGTGAGGGCCTGCATAAGAGTGGGCTCGATGAGATTCTTGTGTGTAGGAGCAGTCGCTGATAAGCTAGCATGAAGGAAGTGAGTTCGTAACACAAAAATAAATTTAATCAGTTGACGAAAAGTAGAGAGCTAAGCACGTGTAATTTTAAAAAAAAGTAAATATACACACTGAAATTCAAAGCCTACACGTTACTCTGTCGGATTTATAGGAAAAGATGAATCAACTGATCTATTGATAGTAGTATTGCCGTTCTATAATGACTGAGAAGAATACGAACATAATAATTTTGCTGTAAAGAACACACGTTGGTGACCTTGTGCTCGAAGTTCCTATCGACTGGGTGACTTTCTGATTGAGCTGGAACACTACTTCTTGGAATGTGGAAAGTACAAAACCAAACCAGTAGAGTACCCTGGTTATAAGAGCATCCAAGATAAAGGGGAGGGAATGGTCTGTACCAGTGGATGCCATGGGGAAGTAGGGACCCTTTTGTCTTGCTAACTCATTTGTGTAGGGGCAAACCTTAGGTCGCAGCCAACGATCCTTCCTTAAGGCTGGAGCCTTACACAGTCACGATGTGGAGACCATCCCCCGCTGCATCGAAGTCCTCCCCTTCCCTGATGCATCGGTTGCCTGAGATTTGAGTAGTGCATCCCTTCGTCGCCGCCGATCTGAGAGTGGATCCCCTCCCTATTAAAACTGGCCAGAGGATGAGAGGCCACTGGCCAACACCATGGCGGCGCTAAGAATCATGACCGCAAAGCCGAGGCGGCATGATTCATTGACGTGACCCTATCGCTCGACTGAGTCGCCTCTTTCTGAATAGCGTGGTCGCCGTCGGAATCGTCGCTTCCGCATCGATCGCCCAGCCGCCAGGCGGGGGTGGGAGTGTGAGACCTTGCGAACGAAACAAGGGTCAATAAGTCCTGTCCTATTCGGCTTCTATAGGCCCATTAGGCCCAATTTAACGTGAGACGCTCAAAAAAGTGACCGGAGCAGCAGCCCAATATAGTTAGCGGTCGTTAATAGCGAGCGAAGCCAGATTACATGCAATTCACACCTAATCGACGGACAAGAATGCTCAAAAGCGAGGATCGAATGGCTAGGGACGTTGATGGCCTGAGAAGGCATGGAAGGTGCTCAGTTTTAATATATTTAAATTTTATAGTATGAGTGATTCTCCCCCATCTCATCGCTCGTTTGTCCCTTTTCTATCTCTACAATTCTTTCTGTCTCTCCAGTTACCATCTCCGGCAAGGTTAGTGTAAGAAGTGGAGATGTTCCCTATGGTGCTTTCGATTGATGACTCGTTTTCTGAGTCGGTTAGGTGCATAGGTTCGGTATGATCTAGCTGACCTTGATGACCCACAAGTATATGGGATCAATCGTAGTCCTTTCGATAAGTAAGACTGTTGAACCCAACAAGGAGCAGAAGGAACCGATAGGCAGGTTTCATCCAGGCTTCATCATGAGTGTTGTAAGATAGTTTTGATACTTATTTGATAGCAAGATAAAAACTTACAAGGTAAAAAGTAAACATAGTAACAAAGTGCAGCAAGTGACCCCATCCTAAATTGTGCTAAGAACAAGCTAGTGGTGTTTCTTATAGTGACTAAGCGCTCTTGAGGACATACGGGAGTATTGCCAAGTTACTTTCACCGTGATTCATTGAATTAACATTGATTGTCTTGATAAGTGTTATGTGGGTGAAATGGAGCTAAGGTGCTGTCCTAACTTTAACAATAACCTACTTATGATTATACTCTCCACGCAAGCATCCACAACTACAATAGAAGTACTCCCTCTGTCCTATAAATACTGTACTTCCAACTTTGTTGGAAAGTAAAAAAAATGTTTGACCATATTTATACAATAATTCACCAACATTTACGCCATCAAATTATTAGCATTAGATGCATTGTAAAGTATATTTTCATCATATACCTATTTGGTTTCACAACCATTTATTTATTATGCACAAACTCGGTCAAACTTTGAGATAGTCTGACCCTCCAAAAAAGTTGGAAGTACACACTTTCAAGGGCAGAGGGAGTAATTAAGATAAATCTAACCATAGCATTTAAACAATTGGATTCATAATAGCCCCTTACAGAATAATTCACAAACTAGGGTTTGAGTCTCTATCACTCCCACAACCCATCATCTAGAAATTGATTCATCAATGCCTTCCAATATGCCCATAGATGGTGAATGTTCATGTAGTCGACGTTCACATAACACCAGTAGAGGAAGAACAACAAAACATAATATCGAAACATGAACGAGAATTAACTTCACATGATTACTAGTAACAAGACTTCTCGCATGTCCTCAAGAGCTAATGGGACTACTCACAACTCATCAAATTGATCATGATCAGTGGGGTATAAATATATCATAAAAAATCTGAACATCACAATCTTCCACCAATAAAACCATAAGAATAAACTACAAGATATAATCAACATCTAGAAGCACTACCAGTCTGAGATTTTATACATTGATTGAACACAGGAGAAGACCTAGGGGTTTGGAGATGACATGGTGTTGATGAATATATGATCCCCAAGATGAACGGAGTGTTAGTGATGATGAAGGGTTAGATTCCACCTTCCGGAGGGATGTTTCCCAGGCACAATCCCCCCCGCCCCCCGCACCCCATGAGAGAAAAAGTGACCCCCCAAGTTTCGCATCACATATTTTTATGATTTATTCTGGGGAAAATGTGATTTTGTAGCCAAAGGACGTCCAGAGAGAAGTCACCATGGGCCCACATGGCCACACGACACGCCCTAGGGCGACACGCCACCAAGACGTGTGGAGCCCTAGCGGGTCCACTCTGGCCCATTTTGGTCCATAATTCATCATATATTCTGAAACAATTCTCCAAAAATCATGCTGCATTTTGAGCGCTGAGGAATTGATTTCTCTTCTGTTGCATTTTCAGTTCATACTTCCAGCAGTTCGGCAATGACCCTCTCTTTGTATTCCTTGCATTTTAAGAGAGATAAGGCATTATAACTGCATCATATTTGCTTATCATTTAAATAGGACAAATTATACTAGGAAATAGTTATGCAAAATGGATGTATCAACTGTCCCGAGCTCAGAATCTGCTAGTCCCCAAGCGAATAACATGCTTAGTAAACATGACCACAAGTTTGTGAGAGAGGTGTCGATAATAACAAATACAGACATCACAACATCATATTCACTAACATCATAAACAAAAACTCTTCCTCATAAAAATTCTCATGATCAAGTAGCAATCCATTCACATGTTAATGTGTAGAAAATAAATTCTCTTGAAATCCAACAAACTATGTTCTCAATCGAGAAACAATTACAATTCATATTATTTCTTCAGAACAGTCTATTTAAGAGCTTTTGTGTAGAAAACTTTAGATGCTAAACTATCATATAGTCTTCTAATGATTGTTTACACTCAAGAGCATATTTTTAGAACAAGCTGTTTCAATCAAACACAAAGGAACAGAGGAGTTTAATGATGCATAACCCGACTTACGTACCATAGAGATAATTGTCAACAGTAAAAACTCATGATCATATATATTCAACTGGATATATGTGTGTGGATCTTTCCCTAACATAGTACTGTTGGGGAACGTAGTAATTTCAAAAAATTTCCTACGCACACGCAAGATCATGGTGATGCATAGCAACGAGAGGGAAGAGTGTATGTCCACGTACCCTCGTAGACCGTAAGCGGAAGCGTTATGACAACGCGGTTGATGTAGTCGTACGTCTTCACGATCTGACCGATCCAAGTACCGAACGTACGGCACCTCCGAGTTCAGCACACGTTCAACTCGATGACATCCCTCAAACTCTGATCCAGCTGAGTGTCGAGGGAGAGTTCCGTCAGCACGACGGCGTGGTGACGATCTTGATGTTCTACCGGCGCAGGGCTTCGCCTAAGCTTCGCGACGATATGACCGAGGTGGAATATGGTGGAACGTGGCACCGCACACGGCTAAGGAACGATCCGTAGATCAACTTGTGTGTCTATGGGGTGCCCCCTGCCCCCGTATATAAAGGAGGGAGGGAGGAGGAGGCCGGCCCTAGGAGGAGGCGCGCCATAGGGGAGTCCTACTCCCACCGGGAGTAGGATTCCCCCTTTCCTAGTCCAACTAGGGAACCTTCCATGTAGTAGGAGTAGGAGACTAGGAAGGGGAAGAGAGAAGGGAAGGAAGGAGGGGGTGCGGCCCCTCCCCCTAGTCCAATTCGGACTAGGCCTTGGGGGGGCGCGCAGCTGCCCTAGGCAGCCCCTCTCTCTTTCCCGCAGGGCCCAATAAGGCCCAATACTTCTCCCCGGCGAATTCCCGTAACTCTCCGGTACTCCAATAAATACCCGAATGACTCGGAACCTTTCCGAACTTCGAATATAGTCGTCCAATATATCGATCTTTACGTCTCGACCATTTCGAGACTCCTCGTCATGTCCCCGATCTCATCCGGGACTCCGAACTCCTTCGGTACATCAAAACTCATAAACTCATAATATAACTGTCATCGAAACCTTAAGCGTGTGGACCCTACGGGTTCGAGAACTATGTATTCATGACCTAAAACCATTCTAGGTCATTAGCCAATAGCGGGACCTGGATGCCCATATTGGTTCCTACATATTCTACGAAGATCTTTATCGGTCAAACCGCATAACAACATACTTTGTTCCCTTTGTCATCGGTATGTTACTTGCCGGAGATTTGATCGTCGGTATCCAATACCTAGTTCAATCTCGTTACCGGCAAGTCTCTTTACTCGTTCTGTAATACGTCATCTCATAACTAACTCATTACTTACATGCTTGCAAGGCTTAGGTGATGAGTATTACCGAGAGGGCCCAGAGATACCTCTCCGACAATCGGAGTGACAAATCCTGATCTCGAATTATGCCAACTCAACATGAACCTTCAGAAACACCTGTAGAGCACCTTTATAATCACCCAGTTACGTTGTGACGTTTGGTAGCACACAAAGTGTTCTTCCGGTACACGGGAGTTGCACAATCTCATAGTTGCGGAACTTTGTATAAGTCATGAAGAAAGCAATAGCAGTTATACTAAACGATCAAGTGCTAGGCTAACAGAATGGGTCATGTCAATCACATCATTCTTCTAATGATGTGATCCCACTAATCAAATGACAACACATGTCTATGGTCAGGAAACATAACCATCTTTGATTAATGAGCTAGTCAAGTAGAGGCATACTAGTGACTATAGTTTTGTCTATGTATTCACACATGTATCATGTTTCCGGTTAATACAATTCTAGCATGAATAATAAACATTTATCATGAAATAAGGAAATAAATAATAACTTTATTATTGCCTCTAGGGCATATTTCCTTCAAGTACAATGTTTGCCAATGGAGAATATTTGAGTTTGGAATAAGAGAAGTTGACTCAAACATAAAAATAAAGTTGATGGAAAAGGTAAAAAGAAAGGCCCTTAATAGAGGGAAGCAGAGGTTTTCATACACTTTTGAGTTGGATGTGTGAGTTTTTAATCAAAATGAACCTCAATTTAACATTGCCCCTTGTGATAGTAAGCAACATTTAGCATTCTGTTGCTTTTATTACTTTACCATCACAAGTTCTTACAAAGCTTATTTCCCTTCCAATAAAAAATCATACATACTTGAAGGCAATTTTTTGTTGCTTGCACCGATGAAAACTTACTTCAAGGATCTTACTCAATCTATAGGTAGTTATACTGGACTATTAGGGAAGAAACGTGGGTTTGGGGTTTTCGGATGCACAAGTGCTATTCCCACTTAGTGCGGAAGTATTTGGCTAGCAGTGATTATAAAAGATATCATATGTTGGAGGATCCATGATATATAACTTCTATGCAAATATACATAAATATAACTCATCCGTTGTCTTTCTTGTCCAATGGTATATCTCCAACGTATCTATAATTTTTTATTGTTTCATACTATTATATTACCAATCTTAGATACTTTAATGCAATTATATATCTTTTTTGGACTAACCTATTAACTCAGTGCCTAGTGTCAGTTGCTATTTTTTTTTGCTTATTTTTGGATTTTTAGGAAATCAGTACGAAACAAAGTCCAAACACGATGAAACTTTACGGTGATTTTTTTTTGGACCAGAAGACCCGAGAACGTCCAGGAGGAGGCCAGAAGATCTAGCGGAGAGCGATGAGCTCACCGGTGCGCCCCATGGGGGCGCCACCTAAGCTCGTGGGTCCCATGTAGCTTTGTTTGATCTAATTCCAACTCCATAAATTCACAAATATTCCAAGCCAATAGAGAGCCACCCGAAACACTTTTTCCGCTGCCATAAATTTCTGTTTTTCCGTGATCCCATCTAGAGACCTTTTTCGATACACTGTTGGAGGTGGAATCGATCACGGAGGGCTTCTACATCATCCTTGCTGCACCTCCAATGATGTGTGAGTAGTATATTTGCATGTGAGGGTTACAATCACAAAATATGTCCAAGATATGTTCAAGATAGTATATTTTCATGTGAAATTTGTCTTTCTTGTACTAATCATTTATTAACTGTTCAAATGACCAATGTTGTATTTGTTAAATTTCAATAGATTTTACTTCCTAAACCCATTGTGAAGACACTAAATCCCATTAGATCAGCATATGAAACTGAATTGCAATGCTAGGATACACAAATAAAGGAAAAGCAAACAAAATACTCATGCTATTCTTTATTATAGATACTCTCAGCATCGGATACAACTAAAACACGAAGGAACAATAGGGAACATTGCAATCTATTTCATACTACAAATTTTACTAAACCATGATAATAGATAATAGTAATGATAAAGGTTGTGATACCCAAAGCTTGAAACAATCTAAGGGTGTCGCCGATACCCAACTACTCAAGTTTCCTTCTGTGGTGATGGCGGTGGTGATGGAACACGCTTGTCATCCTTCTTCCCAGGCATAGATTCTCCATCAAGAAAAGAAGAGGTGGAGTCCGAGATCTTGAAATTTGTAGCCAAACCCATCATCTTGAACTTGGTTTCATACTCATAGTTTTGATTATGCAAATCATAAAATTGAGCTTGGAGATCTTCAACTTTGACGTGGAGGCGATCAATTGCCTCCCATGTCTTGCTACTCTCCCACTTCTGTTCATGGAGAAATTCTGTTATCATGGTGTGGTTTGCATCTAGTCAACCCTCCACCATCCTCTGGCATTTGAAGAGTTCTTGCTCCACGTCCCTAAGCCTAGCCTTCCCGTCTCCCTCCTTCTTGGTCCCTTCAAGATCATTGATGTGCAACACCCCATCCCCATACTCCAAGGTTTTGGGATTCATCATAACCCTAGGGAGATAAGTGTTGATGACTTCTCAAAGAACTGATCCTTGGAGGAGTTTGACGATGACATAGCCATCTAGCTCAAAAACCCGATGTAAACAAGATTGTAACAAAAGCAGCAGGAAAACTTCTCATACATATATCAAAACATTTGGGGGAATTTATAGGAATTTTTTCTGTGCGAGACAAGCATACGGGAAAGAGACGAAGTCAGGAAGGTGTACGGGGGCCGCACACAGTCAAACAGCATGCTCTAGGGGGCACCACCAGGGCGCGTGGGCCCGTGGTGCATGCTAGGCTCCTTCTTTTCTCCCAAACATATTAATATTCCAAAACTGACAGATATATTAGTATTTTATGTATTTTTAAAATAAGTCTACTTACCATACCACGTACATATTCCTTTTTCGGGGTTCTTGAGGCTTCTCGAATGGTTTCCTTTGTATGAAATTCCGGTCTAATTACTTGAAAAACGTCTGAATCTATGTTAATGGGATTACCTATAGTATAATGTGTTAGTCTTTGCCCATTAACTACCTTTGGTTTATATCCTTTGGCGTTATTTATCTTGATAGCTCTGGAAAGGTAATCTTCTTTGATGATATATGGACCTTCCTACTTGGAAAGAAGTTTCCCTTCAAAATGTCTGAAATGAGACTTGTACAAAAGAATTTAAAAGCAATGTTTAAATGTCATTTCTAAATCCTTTTATCATGCCATCTTTTATCTTTTTATTTGAAACACTTGGCATTTTCATAAGCTTATGTTCTCCAGTCATCAAGAGAACTCATATTAAATAACTTCTTTTCTCTAGCAAGTCTGAAATCATAGGTAAGCTATTTAATTGCCCAATAAGATTTATGTTCTAGCTCAAATAGGTAAATCATGCTTTTCCATAAACCATTTTAAAAGGGGACATTCCTATAGGATTTTTATAAGAAGTTCTATATGCCCAGAGTGCATCATCTAGTTTCTCAGACCAATTATTTCTAAATTTATTAAAAACCTTTTGCAAGATCAATTTAATTTCCCTATTAATTAACAAAACTTTTGCAAGTTTAGCCTATAAAAAAGCACAAATTAGATTCTATTTCTACAGCTAAAACTGATTTAAACACAAGGATTGGACTTCGCAAAAGAAAAAATTGATATAAATGCCCAAAAGCTCTGCTGATGAGTGAAAAAGAGTATACCAAGTCACTATTGACAAGTATAAAGTCTCCACTCAATAGTGTCTACCATCTCTGCTGATGAACGACGTGCCCTGATACGTCTCCAACGTATCTATAATTTTTTATTGTTCCATGCTATTATATTACCCGTTTTGGATGTTTATGGGCTTTACTTTACCCTTTTATATCATTTTTGGGACTAACCTACTAACCGGAGGCCTAGCCCGAATTGTTGTTTTTTTTGCCTATTTCAGTGTTTCGAAGAAAAGGAATATCAAACGGAGTCCAAATGGGATGAAACCTTTGGGAGCGATCTTTTTGGAACAAATGCAAACCAGGAGACTTGGAGTGGACGTCAAGCAACAAATGAGGCGGCCACGAGGGTGCCCGGCGCGTCCTAAGGGGGTGGGCGCGCTTCCCACCCTCGTAGGCCCTCCACCGACGTACTTCTTTCGCCTATATATACTCCCGTACCCTGAAAACATCGAGGGGCACCACGAAAACCTAATTCCACCGCCACAACCTTCTCTATCCGCGAGATCCCGTCTTGGAGCCTTCGCCGGCGCTCCGCCGGAGGGGGAATCGACCACGGAGGGCCTCTAGATCATCTTCAAGGCCTCTCCGATGAGTAGTGAGTAGTTTACCGTAGACCTTCGGGTCCATAGTTATTAGCTAGATGGCTTATTCTCTCTCTTCGAATCTCAATACAAAGTTCTCCTCGATGTTCTTGGAGATCTATTCGATGTAACTCTTTTTGGGTGTGTTTGTCGAGATCCGATGAATTGTGGGTTTATGATGTGACGCACGGAAACTTAAGCTACAGTAACCATCTACTAAGGATGCCGTGTCACCATGATTACTGTTGTTAGTTTCGGGTTAGTTCGAACCGTTTCAAATTTAAAATTCTAAACAAGTCAAACGACAAAAGTTTTCAAAGGTCAAAAAAAATGTTCGGGGGTTGCCAAATATTGCATAAGTAATTATGGTGTAGTGGGCACAATTTTACAAAATACCTAAATGCCCTAAAATGAAATAAAACAAAAAGGAAATAAATAAAAGAAAGAAAATACAAAAGGGAAAAGCAAGTAGAAAACAAAAAAAGGAGAAAGATCCCCTGGCTCCCCCTGGGCTTCGGCCCATTCGCACCCGGCCGACCCAGGTGGCCCAGCTGCCACCTCCCCACCGTTGTCACCTTCTCCCCACGGCCCCCCCACTGTTCATCCGACCGCTCCCGCTGTCGCCGACGGACCAGCTCACCGCCCTGCGCCGCTACAGGCCCCAGAGAGGATAAGGGCGCCGATGCTGCGCCCCCTCGGGCTCCCCTCCCCACTTGCCCCTCGCTCTCCCACTCACTCTCTTACCCCCTTCCAGATCTGCAGCGCCCGAGCGTGCCCATGGCTGCGCCACCGTGCTAACCACGGCCACCGTCCTCCCCGCACCGCGCCAACGTGTCGCCGGTCTCCCTCATCGCCCGCCTCGTCGTCCCCAACCGTCGATTTGAGCTCCGCGACATCGCAGCATCATGGACGAGGTCGTCTTCTTCCTCCGCCTCGCCGCCGCTCATCCCCAACTCCGGCGACGCCCTCTGCAGCTACTAAGCCGCCAAGGGCCACCGTGTTGCCGCTCGGTGAGCCCCCACTCCCTTCCCTCTATCTCTCGACGACGTTCGCTAGTTGGACGCGCCGCCCCCAACTTGCCCGAGCGCATCGCCGCACGCGCTCGTCGCCGGTAGCCATCCGATGACCATTTGGTCCCGGGCTCGTGGCCGTGGTGCTCGCACGCATCCGTAGAAGCCTCCTGGCCGTTTAGGGTACTTGCTGCTGTGCCACAGCACCGTTTCCCTCTCGCGGCCGAACGCCGGTGTCCGCCACGCTCGCCGCCGGCGAAGCTGCGGCCCTCCTCTGACCAAGCCACCACCTCCATTGAATGCGCCACGGCGCGGGCCTTGGAATGGGCCTAGCCCCGCTCCTCCCCGAGCCCCGTAGTGCGATTCCGGCCAACTCCGGCGCGGGGGCCGCCTGTGTTTGGGTCGCCGGAGTCGCTCCGGCGCCGACTTTGACGTGGCGCAGTGGCCCTCGCCTCTGTGTCACTGACCAGTGGGTCCTGAGGGGCCCGTTGACTGGGTTGACCCAGTCAACGTGCTGACATGGCAGCTACTGCCACTGACATGCGGGCCCCATGCCATAAAACAAAAAAAAAATATATAAACTGCTAATTAATTAAGTTAATTAACTAAAACCTAGTTAGACACTGACGGCTGGGGCCCACGCACTAATTAACCCATTTAGTTAGACTAAACCCCCTGTTAGTGACCCTGACAATGACATGTGGGTCCCACTGGACCCACCTGTCCGGTTTGACTGGTCAACCGACCAGTTGACCTACTGACATCACTCTGATGTCATGCCTGCATCATCATTCACTGTTTTGGATAATGTTAGAATTAAATAACTAATTAAAATCCGAAAATGATTTAAATCTTTAGAAAATCATATCTTTTAATCCGTAACTGGGATGAAAATAGTTTATACATGAAAGTTGCACAGAACGACGAGTCGAATCCGGATACGCAACCCATTCGTCTGCCACACACCCCTAACATATCGAACTTGCAACTTTCCCCCTCCGGCTCCTCTGCCCAAAAACGCGAAACACCGGGGATACTTTCCCGGTTGTTTTCCCCCTTCACCGGTATCACCTCATACCGTGTTAGGGCACGCCTAGCATCACGCTTTGCTTTGTCATGCATTGTTATGCATCTGTTTGCATTGTATTTATTGTTTCTTCCCCCTCTTCTCTCGCTAGACGCCGAGACCGACGCCGCTGCTACCCAGTACGACTATGGAGTTGACGACCCTCCTTCTTGCCAGAGCAACCAGGCAAGCCCCCCTTGATCACCAGATATCACCTATTCTTCTCTATACTACTTGCATTAGAGTAGTGTAGCATGTTACTGTTCGGTTACTCCTATTCTGTTGCATAGCCTGTCATTGTTCCTACAGTCGTTGATACCTTACCCGCAATCCTAAATGCTTAGTATAGGATGCTAGTTTATCATCATTGGCCCTACATTCTTGTCAGTCTGCCTTGCTATACTATCGGGACGTGATCACTTGGGAGGTGATCACGGGTATATACTATACATACATACATATACTATACAGATGGTGACTAAAGTCGGGTCAGCTCGTTGAGTACCCGCAAGTGATTCCTATGTGGGGGCTGAAAGGACAGGTGGCTCCATCCTGGTAGAGGTGGGCCTGGGTTCCCGACGGCCCCCGACTGTTACTTTGTGGCGGAGCGACAGGGCAGTTGAGACCACCTAGGAGACAGTGTGGGCTGGCCTGGTCGGCGTTCATGGTTGCTTCATAATAACACGCTTAACGAGATCTTGGTATTTGATCTGAGTCTGGCTACTGGCCTATACGCACTAACCAACTACGCTGGAACAGTTATGGGCACTCGACGTCGTGGTATCAGCCGAAGCCTTCATGACATCAGCAACTGAGCGGCGCGCGCCGGATTGGAACGTAAGCCTGCTCTTGTATTAAGGGGGCTAGTTCTGCTTCCGGCCGCGTTCGCAACGTGCAGGTGTGCTAAGGGCGATGGGCCTAGACCCCTGTGCACTTAGGTTTAGACCGGCGTGCTGACCTCTCTGTTGTGCCTAGGTGGGGCTGCGACGTGTTGATCTTCCGAGGCCGGGCATGACCCAGGAAAGTGTGTCCGGCCAAATGGGATCGAGCGTGTTGGTTTATGTGGTGCACCCCTGCAGTGAAGTTAATCTATTCGAATAGCCGTGATCTTCAGTAACAGGACGACTTGGAGTTGTACCTTGACCTTATGACAACTAGAACCGGATACTTAATAAAAGACACCCTTCCAAGTGCCAGATACAACCCGGTGATCGCTCTCTAACAGGGCGACGAGGAGGGGATCGCCGGGTAGGATTATGCTATGCGATGCTACATGGAGGACTTCAGTCTACTCTCATCTACATGCTGCAAGACGGAGGCTGCCAGAAGTGTAGTCTTCGACAGGATTAGCTATCCCCATCTTATTCTGGCATTCTGCAGTTCAGTCCACCGATATGGCCCTTTACACATATACCCATGCATATGTAGTGTAGCTCCTTGCTTGCGAGTACTTTGGATGAGTACTCACGGTTGCTTTTTCTCCTCTTTTCCCACTTTCCCTTCTACCCGGTTGTCGCAACCAGATGCCGGAGCCCAGGAGACAGACGCCACCGTCGACGACGACTCCTACTACATCAGAGGTGCCTATTACTACGTGTTGCCTGCTGACGATGACCAGGAGTAGTTAGGAGGATCCCAGGTAGGAGGCATGCGCCTCTTTCGATCTGTATCCCAGTTTGTGCTAGCCTTCTTAAGGCAAACTTGTTTAAATTATGTCTGTACTCAGATATTGTTGCTTCCGCTGACTCGTCTATGATCGAGCACTTGTATTCGAGCCCTCGAGGCCCCTGGCTTGTATTATGATGCTTGTATGACTTATTTTATTTGTAGACTTGTGTTGTGATATCTTCCCGTGAGTCCCTGATCTTGATCATACACGTTTGCGTGTATGATTAGTGTACGATTGAATCGGGGGCGTCACAAGTTGGTATTAGAGCCGACTGCCTATAGGAATCCCCCTTCCACACTCCTTGGCCGAAGTCGAGTCTAGATGTTGCAAAAACTTTTACTGACATGGCTGTGTGTCTTACGGGCACACGTTGCCATTGGGTGGTAGTAGGATCTTTTATTCCTCGACCTATACTCTGGGACTCTGACATCTCTTCTATTTGGGTTAAACGATTTTACTAACTCGGACTCTAGGTTCTCGATAATACTTTCTCCCGGAGAGCCCCTTATTACAGATGATCGCTCGCTGCACTGTATGGATCCAAGATACTCTCCGATGTTCTCTTGAGACTTTATGGCGTCGCTTTTGCAATTCCCCTCCATCAATAAACCCCTATGGATAACCACGTATACTCGCCATTCACACAATGCGTCCTAGTTGATCTTGTTATTACAAGATACACCGAAATTCACTCTATTGTTTCAAGAATACTTGGTGCCTACTGTCTTACAGTTCTTTGCCACATGAATACACCTACGGATAATTCCTCGCTCTTATCGAGTATCCGCTCATCCCCAGTTGATTCATGTATTTCATAAAGGTCTTCGGAATACTATTCGATCCTCCAAAATTCCTTAGTAGCTTATTGCTTTGCAATACTTGTCTGCTTGCATTATGGATGCTTTCCATATGCCTGGCAATATTCGTTAGTATCCTTAGCCACCGTCATTTTGATCCTATTGATTCAAAATGATTGCGAATGCACGCAATCATCAGTTGATCCTTTTAAATTATCTTCCGGCTCAGACTGAGCTGGTTCTCAACCAATCCAATTGTCGTCGATTGTACCCCTAAGGCTATTCAACTTATTCATTCTGAATCAGACCGTTGGCTTCTGGTCCCTTGATTTGGAAATGGTAAATTCCTTTGCATTTGATCTTTGATTATTCAGTTGCTTCTACAATCCAATGCCTTTGCATTGTTACTTCCTCTGGTTGTGTGCCGATGCTCACATCAGCTCCATTATGGATCGGCAGATCCGTTAATGGATTTTATCCGACAGCGTCCTTCGTATTCAATAACTTTGTGAGCCTTCCCTCAGATACATAATGCCTTTGGTAAATTGTATCCTCTACTTTCTCAACCTTGCTCTGCTTTCGAGATGGTGATATTTACTCTTGAAGCTTGTGGTATATATTTCTAAGATGCCCCGATGGGTTGAACCTATGTCTTCCCCTAATCCGTGAGAACCCGAAAGTTTTCACAAGTCATACTCTTCCGATGTTCTACCAGATAAATTCCAACACTACAGTTTTATCAAAGCGAGAGGTGAATGAAATGATATGCATTAAAGAAGTGGGATTCGACCTTGAACTTTGTGTTCATGCCCATGAAAATGATGCAGACTATCTCGGAAGCTTCTTGCAAAATGATTATCCAGCTGTATGATTCTTTTGGTATTTTTGAAATTGATTCCTTACAGTTATGGTTCCGACCATGCTGTCCTGATCTGATATATCTGATGGGAATTCATTCCAGTACCTCGTCTATTTTTGGCAAGGTTGAAGTATCTACTGTCACAGGTCAATGACCCGGTTCTACTTCTATCATGTTCTACCTTCGAGTATTACCCCCTGGTATCCCGAAGATGCCTTGGCATTGCACCACATCTTACTAACTTTGTTGAGTAATGTCTTTCCTTGTCGTAATCACTCTACGGGTTCAAGATTATCGTCAACCGAGGGCACCGACTAGTGAAATTATTCCGCACTACAAATCAAATACCCCTAGAATTTTTACTAGGAAATTCTGAATCAATCTGGTCATTCCTAGACTATTGGCTCCATCCTGGTCTTTCTACTTTTGACTGTGCTACCGCGTCCTTCTCTGGGGCATGAATTCTTTGGTGTGTGAGCACGACTTACGTCGAGCTTTCAACATCATGTTGCTTGTCTTGAAAGGCAACTTTGGTCCCGAGCTTGCATCTTATTTATTGATCCTATAACTTGCCACTTCGTCATTTCCTTGCTTGTTGCCGTTGTTGTTTGATTGCATCCTCTTGAAACCTCCCGACAAATGTGTCGGATCACCTTCAACACTTTGACTTCTTCCGAGATGTCAACTGTGTTCATGATGAGAAATACCCTCCTTTCCCTTGATGATTTTATTATCATCAACAACGCCATTGACTTCCTTTCATCGCGAACTTGTCCACATTATGAATACAACTTGCTCTCCAGCTAGTGTTGTGTTTTTCCTTGAAGTATTACCATCTTTTATGTCAAGAATGTCGTGAGGATTACTCCATCTGTTAAGAATTCTTGCTATAGTGATACTTCTCACCATCACCATTCTTTCATGGTCCTCGTGTTGATTCGATCGGTGCTGTTTGGATTCTGCCCTTCTAGCAACCCTATTTGATTTGAAGATAATGGTCGGTCGTTCACTCTTAGACTATTTGTTATTGAATCACCATTCTGACATTGGTCGTGCAACCCAACCCATATTTCGGGCGCACCTTTCTACCAATGTTTAATTGTGTATGTTTTCCTCGAGCATACGTCATCACATCATTTGTTCTGACAAATGTTATCTCCTTATCCACATAATTGTGGAGATCCATCTTTTTGGATACCTCGTTGAATTATCGCTGAGTCCATCAGCCACCTTCTCATCCCCTCCTTGGTTTAATGATGAACTATTGTTTCGGAACTCGCTTCCATAATTCATTTCCTGAAAATCTTACAATGTCAACTCGTCAATTGTGTTGCACCTCTTCTTCTCAGGCATCCTGAGATTAAGGTGTCCTGACACCATTCAGATTTGAAGCTTGTCAGATATGATGGCTGGAACATATTTCCAAGAGTCATAGCATTGGTCTATATAAGACCCGGTAAGGTGATGTCATGCCTAGTACACCTGGCCGGAGGACCTATTGTTATAGTTTCCTTTTCTGCAAGATTATCCAATCTCCCATGCGGAAATTGTAAGACTTATTCTACAAGATGTTCCTGATGGATCCCTTGTGTAACCCAAAATCCGACATTTACTTAATGACCATGCCAATGCTATCTCAAAGCAAGTCTGTGGTACTCCGATTTTCAACAAGAACATTTGAAGCCCAATGCTAGATGTTTCTTGCTCAATTATCCAAACACCGTTGTATGGGTAATCTCTTGAAATTACTCTCCCCTTACCTAAATGGTTTTCTACTTTCTATCCCGTCGTGTATATCTTGCTCTAGTTGTCCTTGGGGAGGATATACCCCTGAAACATGTGTTTAAACACATTTTCTCTTCCATTGTTCTGTTTATTCTGATGATCACCTTTTCCTTTCCATTGTTTTGATTAACCTTACTAGTGATCTATATGATCTAAGCAGTAATATTCTACTGCTTAGGTAAACACCTCGGTGTACAATTCCGTCAAGAAACCCACATTATTATTGTCGATGACATTCCGGTAGCCACCGATGGACGAGAAGTTTGCCTATTGGTCCGCCTCGTTCAACAAGCAGGAAAATGGTTCTCTTCGTCCCTCGCCCTTGGTACCGATGTTGTTGCCAACATAATCGACAGGCTATCCTTTGACATGCCTTGCTATCATGACCATGCAAGATGTCATCGCTCCTCCTACTTTTAACCCACATGGTGGGCCCATCACCCACAGTTCCACAGGATCGAAACCTGACTCTCCTTTACACCCCCTATATCCAAAGTTATTCCTCATGCTTGGCTTCATATGTAAATTCACGAGCCACTTCTGAAAATTCATCAATTCTGGTATCAGACCCAATACTTGTTATGGTTGCTGCCCTTTCACACTATGTTTCAGGCAACGAACGTTTGCCTATCCACTTGAAGCTTCTTATTGCACCTTATTACTTTGCTCCCGATGACTTCCCTGAATTTCAACTCGAGAGATACCCTGAGCTTCATTCCCTGAGGTAATTACCGATTGTCAGTCCTCACCGACATCGGTCCTTATAGTTTTCCCGTTCTACCATTTTCGTAAGTACGATGAAGACTCCGAAGGAAGGATGACGACTTCATCATCATGATGACCAAATCATAGAAATGGAGACATCAACGAGAGGGTTCAACTTCTTCGGGAAGGGCGACCCAGACCGAGAAGACTCGTTAGAATCTCGTAACCAAATTCCCCCCTACACTACCTCTTAAATCTCGGGACGAGATTTCTTGTAGTAGAGGAGAATTGTGACGCCCGGATAGTTAAGCTACAGTAACCATCTACTAATGATGCCACGTCACCACGATTACTGTTATTAGTTTCGGGTTAGTTCGAACCGTTTCAAATTTAAAATTCTAAACAAGTCAAACGACAAAAGTTTTCAAAGGTCAAAACAAAAATGTTCTGGGGTTGCCAAATATTGCATAAGTAATTATGGTGTAGTGGGCACAATTTTACAAAATACCTAAATGCCCTAAAATGAAATAAAATAGAAAGAAAATAAATAAAAGAAAGAAAACACAAAAGGGAAAAGCAAGCAGAAAAAAAGGAGAAAGAACTCCTGCTCCCCACAGGCTTCAAATTTCATTCGCACCAACCCGCCCAGTGGCCCAGCTGCCACCTCCCCACCGTTGTCACCTTCTCACCACGCCCCCACTGTTCGTCCGACCGCGCCCGCTGTCGCCGACGGACCAGCTCGCCGCCCCGCCATCAGCCCCGGAGAGGATAAGGCGCCGACGCTGCGCCCCTCGGCTCCTCCCCACTTGCCCTCGCTCTCCCACTCACTCTCTTCCCCCCCCCCTTCCAGATCTGCAGCGCCCGAGCGCGCCCATGGCTGCGCCACCGTGCTAACCACGGCCACTGTCCTCCCCGCACCGCGCCAACGTGTCGCCGGTCTCCCTCATCGCCCACCTCGTCGTCCCCGACCGTCGATTCGAGCTCCGTGACATTGCAGCGTCGTGGACGAGGTCGTCTTCTTCCTCCGCCTCGCCACCGCTCATCCCCAACTCCGGCGACGCCCTCTGCAGCTACTAAGCCGCCAAGGGCCACCGTGTTGCCGCTCGGTGAGCCCCCACTCCCTCCCCTCTCTCTCTCTCGACGTCGTTCGCTAGTTGGACGCGCCGCCCCCAACTTGCCCGAGCGCATCGCCGCACGCGCTCGTCGCTGGTAGCCATCCGGTGACCATTTGGTCCCGGGCTCGTGGCCATTGTGCTCGCGACGCGCCAGAAGCCTCCGCCGCTTAGGGTACTTTGCCGTGCCGCAGCGCCGCTTCCTCTCACGGCCAACACGGCGTCGCCCGCTTCGCCGCCGGCGTCTGCGCGCCCTCCTCCGACCAAGCTACCACCTCCATTGAATGCGCCACGGCGCGAGCCTTGGAATGGGCCTAGCCCCGCTCCTCCCCAAGCCCCGTAGCGCGATTCCGGCCAACTCCGGCGAGGGGGGCCACCTCTGTTTGGGTCGCCGGAGTCGCTCCGGCGCCGACGCCGACGTGGCGCAGTGGCCCCGCCTGGTCATTGACGATGGGTCTGAGGGGCCGTTGATCATGACCCAGTCAACATGCTGACGTGGCAGCTACTGCCACTCACATGCGGGCCCCATGCCATAAAACAAATAAAAACAAATATATAAACTGCTAATTAATTAAGTTAATTAACTAAAACCTAGGTAGACACTGACTGCTGGGGCCCACACACTAATTAACCCATTTAGTTAGACTAAACCTCCTGTTAGTGACCCTGACAATGACATGTGGGTCCCACTAGACCCACCTGTCTGGTTTGACTAGTCAACCGACCAGTTGACCTACTGACATCACTCTGATGTCATGCCTGCATCATCATTCACTGTTTTGGATAATGTTAGAATTAAATAACTAATTAAAATCAGAAAATGATTTTCTTTAGAAAATCATATCTTTTAATCCGTAACTCGGATGAAAATACTTTATACATGAAAGTTGCTCAGAACGACGAGACGAATCCAGATACGCAACCCATTCGTCCGCCACACACCCCTAACATATCAAACTCGCAACTTTCCCCCTCCGGCTCAACATTCATGCCACAATAAAGAAAATTACATTGAGAATTATGCTAGGTAGCATTCCACAGCAAAAAATCTGTTTTTATCATTTACCTACTCGAGGACGAGCAGGAATTAAGCTTGGGGATGCTTGATACGTCTCCAACGTATCTACAATTTTTTAGTGTTCCATGCTATTATATTACCCGTTTTGGATGTTTATGGGCTTTACTTTACACTTTTATATCATTTTTGGGACTAACCTACTAACCGGAGGCCCAGCACGAATTGCTATTTTTTTTACCTATTTCAGTGTTTCGAAGAAAAAGAATATCAAACAGAGTCCAAACGGGATGAAACCTTCGGGAGCGATCTTTTTGGAACAAATGCAAACCAAGATACTTGGTGTGGACGTCAAGCAACAAACGAGGCGGCCACGAGGGTGCCCGGCGTGCCCTAAGGGGGTGGGCTGGCCCCCACCCTCGTGGGCCCCTCGTGGCTCCACCGACGTACTTCTTTCACCTATATATACTCCCTGCACTTCTCAAAACATCGAGGGGCACCACGAAAACCTAATTCCACCGCCGCAACCTTAGTATCCGCGAGATCCCATCTTGGAGCCTTCGTCGGCGCTCCGCCGGAGAGAGAATCGACCATGGAAGGCCTCTCTGATGTGTTGTGAGTAGTTTACCACAGACCTTGTGGTCCATAGTTATTAGCTAGATGGCTTCTTCTCTCTCATTGAATCTCAACACAAAGTTCTCCTCGATCTTCTTGGAGATCTATTCGATGTAACTCTTTTTGCGGTGTGTTTGTCAAGATCCGATGAATTGTGGGTTTATGATCAAGTTTATCTATGAGAAATATTTGAATTTCCGCTGAATTCTTTTATGTGTGGTTGGTTATCTTTGCAAGTCTCTTCGAATTATCAGTTTGGTTTGGCCTACTAGATTGATCTTTCTTGCAACGGAAGAAGTGCTTAGCTTTGGGTTCAATCTTGCGGTGTCCTTTCCCAGTGACAGTAGGGGCATCAAGGCACGTATTGTATTGTTGCCATCGAGGATAAAAAGATGGGGTTTATATCATATTGCTTGAGTTTATCCCTCTACATCATGTCATCTTTCTTAATGTGTTACTCTGTTCTTCATGAACTTAATACTCTAGATGCAGGCAGGAGTCGGTCGATGTGTGGAGTAATAGCAGTAGATGCAGGAAGGAGTCGGTCTACTTGTCACGGACGTGATGCCTATATACATGATCATGCCTAGATACTCTCATAACTATGCACTTTTCTATCAATTGCTCGACAGTAATTTGTTCACCCACCGTAATACATATGCTATATTGAGAGAAGCCACTAGTGAAACCTATGGCCCCCCGGGTCTATCTTTTAACATATAAGTTTTCCATCTACTTTTATTTGCATCTTTTACTTTCCAATCTATATCATAAAAATACCAAAAATATTTATCTTATCTTATTATCTTTATCAGATCTCACTTTCGCAAGTTACCGTGAAGGAATTGACAACCCCTTTATCGCGTTGGTTGCGAGGTTCTTGTTTATTTGTGTAGGTGTGTGGGACTTTTGAGGAGCCTCCTACTGGATTGATACCTTGGTTCTCAAAAACTGAGGGAAATACTTACGCTACTTTGCTGCATCACCCTTTCCTCTTCAAGGGAAACCAACGCAGTGCTCAAGAGGTAGCATGCCCTTCGGTGGAGACTCAATCCTTCATTGGCAGCACAGTATGACATGCACTAAACCTGCCAATGGAGGTGTTTAGCGGCCCATAAGTAAAAGGTGATTTTATAGCCATGGTACATGGCTCCAAATGAGGTGTCACACGCCAAGAAAAGTAGCTAAGAACTTGGACTATGAGAGGACTAAATGGGTGAAAATTAATTAGAGGAGGTGGGCATTGTCGGAAGGTCTACGTAGATACGGTCAATGTCCAAACAATGGCACCAGGAGATCTATGTCGTGGCATGGGTGGTCGTTGTATAATGATTATGGCTTTTGCTCTATCAGATATGCAATTTTGAATAAATAATAATAGCTTTGTGCACCAATCCTTTAGGAGAGGAAGCAAAGGATACCTAGGTGACATGTGGTTTCTTGAGTGGCAGCATGGAAGCAGCAAGCGCACATGCAAGTATAGAAAACATACAATGCAAGTCAGACATGTCTCACGTGATTTGACCCAATAGTAAAAAGATAATTCATTGTTATTTGAAACAATGTGCACAAATCAAGGTGCTCGTAAATATGCAATGTGAAATAAAAATCTAGAAGTTGTGTGCTCTAACCGTTTAGGAAAGAAACCGAAGGATATTGAGAAAATGGCATGCAGTTCCTTCCATACCGACAAGCGACAAATGAGCAACAATCTTAATTAGACCGTGGTATGTTGGGGGTGGGGTGGTGGGGGTATGTAAGCAGATGGCCAATATCCAAATAGTGGAACCCAACGATCTATATCGTGACATGGTCGACCGATATATAACGATTGTACTTTTTGACCGGTCTGATATTTAGTATCAAATCACAATTAGGGAGTTTTGCATGCCAAGGTTTTGTGGGGAGGAAGCGAATAATACTGAGATGGCAACCTAGGCAATGATGTCGCATGATTTTCTTAAATAAGGAGGAACAAGCTTTTTTTTCAGTCTCATACGGTTCTTTATTTCTTCTAAATTGGCTCAAGCACAAACAACTAAACTTCCTTGTATAGAACATATGACAAAGCACATGCAAGTATAGAAAATATAAAATGCATGTAAGGTATGTATGTGGCTTGATACAATAGTCAAAAAATAAGATGTAAAAAAAATCCAGGGTGTCGATATATATGCAATATGAAATAAAAACCTACAACTTTTGTGCACCAATTATTTGAGAATGAAACTAAAGGATATTTAGACAACGGCAAATGTTTCTTCCATGCCGGCAAGGGAGCACCAAGCTTAATTAGGCTTGCCTCCCTCTGTAGAGCGGAAACCGTACGTGGCTCCCAATGAGGTGTAATGCGCCAAAAAAGGACAAACAATAACGAGAACTATAGAGAGAGAGAGGATTAAAGTAGAGTTGAGATGGACTCGGAGAATAAGAGGAGGACCATAGTTGGGGAAGGTGCATGTATGTGCTCATGCCCTAATAACAGAATAGGGCAGTGGGGGGACGGAGGGATCTACGTTGCAACATGGGTCACCGTTGTGTAACAGTTAATATTTTTGCTTGGTCTGACATGCATAGTTTACAAATCAAAACCAAGAACTTTTGCCCGTCAAGGTTTTGGTGACGCGACACTGCAAAAAAAACGTTTTGGTCACGCGAAGGAGCTAGGCGATGATGTGATCGCCTGTCAAGGTATTGGTGACGCGAATGAGCTAGGCGATGATGTGATCAAATGGTTTATTTAGTACGAAATTAAGAGCAACGAACTTTTTCTTCTAAGCACATCTTTGTTTCCCTTAAACACAACATTTCTTATTTCAAGTATAGACGAAACAAGGATTATATGGATTCCTCATACGCTACAAATCCATAATTGGTAGATCTGGCTAGCTAGCTAGCTAGCTTGAGCATAGACGAAACAAGGACCATATGCACTCCTCGATCAGGCAGTGGCCTTGACTGGTCTGGGGACATACTTGCGGAGCCAGATCTGACGATGCCCGATGGAGATCTTGACGAGCCTCTCACCATTGAGCACCAGCTTCACTATCGCCTCCGTCTTGAAGATGATCCGGCCGTACATGGGCATGAGGCCTCCCTTTGTCTTCTCCATGAGCACCCCCACCACGCAGTCACCCCACTTCCTGCACCCATGCACCTCCAATCATCAAACATGATCATCACGCATGCATGCATGCAGATCTTAGTATATCCACGTATATAAACTTAATCATTCTCAGTGCACACTTACTCTCTGAAGTACTCAAAGATCTCCTCACGGTGGGGGGGCATGCCCTTGGAGAAGGTGATGAACATGGAACGGCAGTCCTCCGGCACGGCCACAGGCTGGGTGTAGGGTGCCATGAGCTCCGGCGGGTTGCCCACCAGCCCAGTCTCGGACTTACGGAGCAGGACGTGCAGGCGGTCATCGAAAATGAACTTGCCGGCACCGTCGAGGAAGTGGGCGACGCCGCGGACGACGATGTCTTGATGGAAGGCGAAGAAGCCCGGGTCGATGCGAACGCCGCCTTGCATGCAGAGCGCAGAGATGAGCGGGATGGGCGGGAGCACGGGCACCTGGTGGCGGAAGCACTTGAGGACGGCGTTGGCCTCTTCCGCCACGACGGCGATGGCGTCGGGGCCGATGGCTGGGACTTGGTGGATGGCGGAGATTGTGCCCTGGTCCAGCCACACCAGCAGCGCCACCGCGTTCTGGGCCTGCTCTGGGCTGCCGCACACGAACACGAGCCGCTCGTACGCCTGCCGCACCACGCTGTACATGTACGGCACCTCGCGCACAGTCACGGCCGCCATGTTGCTCTGGTTAGTTGGTTGCTTCCACCGGCCGGCCGGAGAAGGAGCTAGCTCTAGCTAGGCGATGGATGGCCGGCCGGAGAGGAGCGAGAAAGAGATGATGGGTCGATGGGGAATGGGCCGGCCGGTATTTGTAGGTTCTGCTCCGGCCGGTGGAAGGGTCGACTAGGTGAACGCAGTTGCTCTTCGTATCTTGGCTGGTTTTACATCCTTTTTTGATTTTTAGTTCGTTTTACATCCTAAAACGTATACACTGTCATTGCTTAACCACTTCGTCTGCGGCGCTGCACTTGTATATCCTTCTAAATTTGCACTACCTTTCTTGGTACTGGTTAATGTTATAGTTATACTCACCAGTCTTTACATGTTATACTTTTCTTTTGATTTCATATACATACACATATAAAGCACATTATAATTTCTTACTTTCTATATAAACTTTGTTGGCTAGACCGATTGACCACTTCCACCATCTAGCTACCTTTCCCCACGCATCCTCGACCCACAATTCATATATAGCATCAATGGTGCAAGCAACAAGTCGAGGCATCGCTGCACCCTGACTATATGGGTGCGACTATGTGCCTCCCGCAGCGAGTCCTAGCCATGGCTTACCTGCAGGGAGCCATACTTTTTCACATCCTTATATGTCCTAGTAAAAACCGAAGAAAACTAGTAAAAACTAAAGAAAGATACTAAAACCAAACCAAAACTTGTTTTCTTGCCCTCAAAGTCCATTTGCCCACCTGGATCACCGCCCAAGCTCGGCTATTGGGGAGATCATCCGGCAGATCTTATTTGACGGCCGTAGGTGTCAAGAGGACGAGCCTTCGCTGAAACAAGTCGCCACTTGGGCCGGCCCACGTGCGGATTTGGTTCGCTACTGTTTTCCCATTGCTTGCGATTTTTTTTCGTTTTTCTTCTATGGTTTTTTGCTTCCAGTTTTTTCACCGTTTTGGCCGGTTTCCAATTGTTTTGTCCTGGTTTTTTATTTTACTCTTTCTTTCTGTTTTCGCTTTTCTGTTTTTCTTCCATTTTTTAATCACATTTTTTTCTTTTTTCTTTTTTTCTGGTTTTTCTTCCATTTTTTCATTTTCCTGTTTATTTTTTCGTTTTCTTATTTTATTGTGTATTATACAAAAGATCATCATATATTAAAATAATGTTCATCGTATATTTAAGAAAATGTTCACTGTATACTAACAAAATGTTCAGCTTCTCTTAAAAAATGTTCATTGTGTATTTGAAAATTTTTCAGCAGACATCATAAAAATGTTCAACATATATTTAAAAATGTTGAGCGTATATCAAAAAAAAATGTTCAATGTGTATTTATAAATTGTTCAGTGTATATTACAGAATTGTTCAGGGTATATAAAGTTGTTCATGTTTTCCAATTTTTGTTATTTTTCAAAAATTGTTACCTTTTAAAGGTTTTCTTTGAATTTTGAAATTTGTTCACATTTTCAAATAGTATTCGCATTTTTTCAAGAAATTTTGTTCACAGTTTTTCCAAGAATATATTTTTTTTAAAAGACGGATCTGCTACTATAGCTATTACTTTAAAGTTTTGGGCTGCCTTTTAGCATGCTACCATGCCAGTCCGAGGGGTAAGCAAGTGTGCTCCAATACCAGTGGCCGGGAGTTTGACTTCACGCGCCACCTTTTATTTTATTTTTTTGAATTCTAGGTTCGATGCTGCCAATGGGCGCTCGTTTGCAGGGGCTTCAACGAAGGCTCTACTGTTGGACGCACGCGGGCATCCAATAGGAGCTCCCAGATCATCCGGGAGTCCACTGCCGGTTTAGAAACCAAGGTGCCAAAACCACCAAGGCCTAACAAGCGGAGAACAACCAAGACTCCAAGAGAGTCTCATCCTACGTATTAGTTTGGGTTAAGAAAATAGTACTAACATATATAGCTTACTGAGTCACCTGGTGATTCCTTAATTTCTCTGAAGATGCAAGCGAACCCAATCGTGATTCCTGACAAAGTATACATCTGCTGGGCAAACGCAGGAGGCTGTAGTTTCAGGATCCTCAAGATGTTGGCCTTCAGGATCTGCAGCTGTTCTTCGTCTTCGACATTGGTTTCATCGGAGCAGGGGCTGGATGGCTGGCACGGATCTGAGGCGGCAAGCCATGGCTACAAATGAAAGACAATAGATTCAGAGAACTTACTCCTTGCTGCAATGCTTTTAGTCAAGTTGGCATGTCTGAACTACATAATGTAAAACCAATGAACTGAACAGCATGGGATGGGCCATAACATTGGTTCAGAGTTGAGTAATTTTGCCACTTTATACACAAAATCCTGTAAACGGCTGATGCCAACCATAGAGTATTGGGGTTGAGTATGCATCTAACTATCTAAGCTATGCGTATTCAGCTGAAAAACTCTGTTCTGGATCAATTTCCTGAACAGAACATCGACTCCACTCCTCTTCAGTCCAACTTAAGTGCCGGCAATTGCTCCTCTTCAGTTATGGGATGCACTGGAGAGAAGCAGACACCTGCCAATGTTTGGCACACCAAGTTGCTTTGACAAGAGCTGCAGTGTAGATTTGAAGCTACAGGACTGTCATTTTCTTTGCTGCTGCAACTAGTCTGATCACCCCTCAGTCCTCCATAACAGGTCTAACCGTCTTCCCGATGTACCTGAAATGTTTATTTGCTTTGTTTGCTAATTGGGTGTACCATGTAGTACTGAATATTGTCCTGAAAGCTGCAGTGTCTATTCTTTTCAGAAACAAGTGCAGTTCTTGGATGGTTGATACTGGTCTTCAACTCTGAGAAACTTTCTTCATTCCATCGCGAGGACAAGGACAAGGAGCGGGAGAGACTGCTCATCCTACTTGCTCTGCCTACTGAGTTTGGCAGAGGTTAACTTGGTCTCTAGGCAAACACGCTATCTTCTTGATTCTGTTATAAAACGTGCGAAACTTTTCTCATACAATGGCATATTATTTCAATTGTCACGGAGGGTGAAGAGATGACTGTGTTTAGGCTCTGAACCATACTTTGATTTCGAATTCATTACAGCGAGATCTAGAAGGCACACTGGCAGCGAGGTCCAGATGAAAAGGAAGCGGAGATGAACATTCGTCTACCCTCATATATGGTGCAGAAATAGAATAGTCTACAGACAACAGGAATCTTGGTCAGTTAAGTACTGAGAGTTATGCTGCTCTGCTGTCCTCTTATAGTTTCATACATCTGTGAATGGGTATATGGGCCTGTCGTGTCTAAATTATCAGAGGCAAACTCACACACGAGGATCAGTTTTTTGTGTTAGATGATCGAGACAGCTTGATCATGTGCATGATTACTAACCCTCTTCATACTTTGCCGCTGGCATGACAGCTGTGTCTTGGTTGACAGCTGTGTCTTGGTTGTTTCAGTCTCATACTCATCTGCACAAGGGTGTGGTTGGTGCTTGCTGGTGTAAGGAGTCATTGACTTCAACAGCCTTTGTCCATTTTACACTCTGTCATGA
This sequence comes from Aegilops speltoides, assembly GCA_021437245.1. Lineage (NCBI taxonomy): Eukaryota > Viridiplantae > Streptophyta > Magnoliopsida > Poales > Poaceae > Aegilops > Aegilops speltoides. The sequence continues at coordinate 546,642,486 of CM038143.1, forward strand.
ACTCATGATGGATTGAAATCACACACATTTCCTTTTGTTCATGCATATTCATCAGAAAGCCCCAAGAGATTTTATCAATTATCGCAAAATCTGAGATGGATCAAAACTTTGGTCTTTGTTTCTATAATTTCTGTACATTTGTACTCTATACATATGGCAAAACTGTATCAAGATCGGCTTATCCTCAAAAAGGCGGGTGCCAATCACAGATAGTAGAGTGATATAGAGTATTTATGAGCTAAGAATGTTTAAAAGAGAAACTCTGTTCTGGACTAATTTCCTGAACAGATTTCCTGCTCCATTCTGAAGATCTTGGATGCTGCACTCTAACTCCTGCAATTTCTCCTCCTCGCAAACAACGGACTTCTTCTTGTAAAATGCCTTGCAGACAAGAGACTGCTTTGGCATTTCAATTTGCTTCGACAAGAGATGGAGTGTGGACTCCAACAGAGAGATGCAGATCTCTCTTGCGCTGGTCAATAGCATGACCATCTTGTCGGATGCAGGCTTCTTGGCAGTCTTCTTGAAATGTTTCCTGGCCTTCTTCGCCAAGCGAGTAAAGGACTGGATCTTCGCTTGAGCAACTGCATCATCTCCTTTTCTTAGAGCCAGCTGCAGATCTTGGATGATAACCATCATCCCGGCGAAGGTCTCTTGCATGTTGTTGCAGAGATCTAACAGCTCAACCGAGCATTCCATCTCTCCATCCAACATCTTCCTCTGTTGGGAGGAGCAAACTTGGTGGCTTGGTAGGCAAATGATCTCATCAAGACCATCGTAGATGCTTGCAAGAGTCCTGAGACCATCGCACATCGCGCTGATGGAATTGGAGGAAGAGATGCTTGCTTCTAGGCTGTGGAGCTCTTGCTCAACTTCGGTCTCACTGACGTGAGGCCTAGAAGGCAAACTTGTTGATCTTTGGTGGAAAGCCATATTTGAACTTGAAGCTATTCTCTGTATTGTGGTCGATAAGGCTTGAAGAGAAGAACACCTTTTGGTTTGATGTGTCTACTTCTCTCCTGAGGCCTATTTATACAGAAATGCGAAAGCAGTAGCATTTGACTGGTAGACATGAAGAATCATGCCATTACATCTCCCAGATGCTGTCTCCTATTCCTAGAGATCTGTCAAAGAGATTACAACACTAAAGTTATCTCATGATTAGTACATAATTTTGTGTGTCTACTGTCCTTCAGATGAGCCACCACATTATCATGTTCCAACAATTGGCAGCAAGAACCAGCATTGGCATAATTGCATGCCCAGGCCATTATCTAATGGGTTACTTACCTAGCATTCAGCTGTGACATACCTGTATTTATTAAGGGGTTTGCCTTGGTGGGCACTCTTGTGAATCACAGATTAAAGTCTCGACTGTCAGAGCTGGCATGTTTAGGTCATGGAAACAAGATCCACTGCACAAGATCCATGGCGGTTCAGCCACCCACCGTGTAAGTAGCATGACCATATCATATATTTATGTGTGCCCGTGGCCACCTTATTTTTCCTGATGTTTTTGTGCAATCTTATTACCTCTTACTCCTACTAACTGATTCTCAGACATCGGCATCTTATTTTTTGGTTAAGTTCCAAATAAGCTTATAAAGCGTTGTGTTTTGTGAATCATTAGATGGAAAGCAAACAAAACGTTGAGCACTGGCTAGTTTATATTACGACTTGCTCAGATTATTGTTAATCATGTAGAACATGGAAAAAGTTGTGGTTCTAGAGTAAATGGTTTTGTTATTTTCTTGGCCCTAAATGCTTGGATGATATAGATGCCAACGATGTTAAAATTTGAGTGCAGTAATTTGGACTTTGTCATATGAAACAAGAAATATATTCAATTGTAGTGCCAGACTGCACACCATGTGGTGGACTGGTGGTGGTGGAGAATCTGGGTAATAAAACTGATTAATTCTGCTAACTACAAGTTGGGACCTTTTGACTTTGATCTGGCATGTTTCATGCATAAGGAGCAAGATCCACTACTCCAGCTGGTTCATTGCTTCCATCCCGTCCCCTCCCCTCCCCCCATCGATCCCCTCCCCTCCCCCGTCGCCCCCCGCGTGGGCGGCCGGGAGGCCCTCAGATCCCGTCGGCCGGCCCTTCCCCTCTCCTCCTCCTCCTCCCTCGCCGCCGCCCAAGGGCGCGGCCAGGCGAAGCCTGCCGTCGCCGGCAGCGGCGGGGACTCGGGCCCTCTCGCTCGGGTGGAGCTAGCGGGCCGTGCCCCGGCCGGAGCGTGGCGGCGGGCCGCCGCCACGGCGGGTGGTGGCGGCACCTCGGCGACTTCGCTCCCCCGCGGTAAACGGCCTCGCGATCTGGTGCGTCGCGGTCGCCAGGGACGGCGGGGGCGTGGCCAGATCGGTTAGCGGCGGCGCGGCCGGATCTAAGCCCAAGTGTGGGCCTTGATCGCTGGATTGCCGTTGGCACGGTGGCGGGTGCGACTCATCGGTAGCTAGGCAGATCCGTCGGGATTCTACCCTTGTCTGGTCCTTGACAGCGCGGGCAACTCCGGGGGAAACCCTAGATCTCCTTGGGATCGAGCGATGGCGGCGCTTTTGCGTCGTAGTCCCTAGTTAGGGCATTGTTTTGGAGTTTACTCCGGTTGAAGGGACCAACGACGTCGGCGGCGCACGTCTGGTGGAGCAACTGCCGATGAAAATCACGCCGACTATGGTCATGGCGGACGATGGCGGCGTCTTAGATGTCGTTCCCTTGTCGAGGCATCGCCGTTGCAGTCTGCTTCATCAGGCTTGGGATGCTCCGGGGGAAACCCTAGATATGGGTCTTCCGGATCGGATGATGATGGCGTTTTATCGCTTTCCCTCCTGGGGGCATCGTTTTGGAGCAAGTGATGGCTGGGGGATGGTGGAGCGGTGCTTCATCTCACACATTGATGGCGGCGGTTATCGGCGGCATGGCGCTGTGGAGGCTCGGCGTCCGATGCGCGGGATGGACTTGCACAGGAGGAGGTAGCTGTCTGGCGTCATGGTGACGTCGATGGCTGAGTGGCCAGACAAGGTAGATGCCTCAATATGATCTGAAGACAGACCTGTGGAAGATGGCGGCGACGACACACGAGTGCGTCTAACCGGATTGTGCCCCAGACCCGGTATGTGGCTCGGCTGGGGCTTCCGGCTTTTGATGTTAGGCTTAGGTGAGTGGTCTGAGTGGCCCAGCTAGCACCCCTTCATCGTATGGATAGGAGTAGAGGCATATGTTGCCAAGATGGTGGATTCAGGCATATTGTTGTAATACTCTGTAAGGTCCTCGAGAATAATCAATAAAGTGGCCATATGCATCTCCCAGATGCAGAGGCCGCGGGGGTCATCCTCCTTTTCTAAAAAAAAGATCCACTACTCCTTCCGATATCAACATAAAGTATCACAAACACATCTTCAAGCATGAAATGGTCAAATGGACCAAAACTTCTGTTTCTATTTCTATAGTATCATGTACATTTATACAGTATAGGAAAATTGTATGAAGATCAGTTATTCCTTAAAAGGCGGATACCAGTCGGATGGCGTCAGGAGTGACTTGGGAGTATCTACGAGCTAAGGATATTGAGTAGAGAAACTCTCTCTGGATAATTTCCTGAACAGACGTCCTGCTCCGCTTTCAAGATCTCCAATACTGCACTCTAACCCCGACAGTTCCTCCTTGCAAATAACTGCCTTCTTTTTGTGAAATTCCTTGGAAACAAGAGACTGTTTAGGCATTTCGATTTGCTTTGACAAGAGATGGAGTGTGATCTCCAGCAGAGAGAAGGAGATTTGTCTGGCCTTGGCCAACAACATGACCATCCTTCAATCTGCAGAAATCTTTGTGGCCTTCTTGAAAGGATTCTTGGACTTCTTCGCCAGCGGGTGTAAGCTTGGATCCTGCCTTGAGTAGCCGCATCATCCCCTTTTTTTAGAGCCACTTGCACTCTTGGATGATAGCCTTCATCTCGGCGAAGATCTCTTGCATGGCGCCACAGAGATCTAGCAGCTTGAGAGAACTTTCCATTGCTCCATCTAACAGAGTCCTCTGCTGGTAGGAGCAGAGTTGGCTGCTTGGTAGGCAGCTGACCTCTTCGACGCCATTATAGATGTCTCCAAGCCTCTCAGACCATCGCACATCGCGCCGATGGTCGTGGAGGAAGAGATGCTTGCCTCTAGGTCTCAGTGGCATGAGGCCTAGAAGGCAAAACTTATCGATCTTAGGTAGAAAGCCATGTCTGATCTTGAAGCTTTACTCTATATTGTTGTTGAGGACAGGAGGAACAGAAAAGAACAACTTCTAACTTGATGTATCTACCATTCTGCTGACGCCTATTTATACAAAGGCATGCTTACAGCTGTACTTTAGCATCTGACCGGTAGACATGAGTGTTAGAAGGGAGAGAAAGATTGGTGGAATAGTTGTTTGTTGTATTGCTTGAGCCTCATGGGCATATATATAGGAGTACAATCATCTACTTGGAGTACAAAACAAGCCAGAACAAATCCTAGTCTATCTCGTCTTTCCTAATAAATATTATACTCAACATCCCCCCGCAGTCACAACGGTAGCGATGTAGACGGTGAGACTGGAGAAGAATCCGAAGGTAAGCCGACGGACACCCTCCACAGTCGTAACGGTCGACGCATCGCGGAGTCGTGGCTGGAGTGGCAACCGACGAGGTTGCTCAAGCAAGGCGGTAGCCCTTTGTGCCGTTTGTCGATGTAACCGAGAGCGTGTGTGGTGGAGCCGTGGACGAGGTAGCCGTGCGAAGAATGCCGTGGTCGATGTCGAGTTGGGGTGGCCGGTGTCAAGGAAGTCGCCGTGGAGCCGCGGGCGCAAGGTGGCACCGAGTTAGTCATGGGCGCAGTGGTGTCGAAGTAGTGGTGCGCCGGGAAGAAGATGTTGTTGACGATGCGTCGCGGCGGGTTTGCCAAGCCCGGGGACACATCATGGACGAAGGCACGCATCGGTGTTGCCAGCACCGGGCAAGCGTAGACGGACGAAGCCGAAGTTGACGAAGCACCGACCAGGCTTGCCAGGCCCGGGGACACGTCGTGGATGAAGGCACGCATCGGGGTTGCCAGCACCGGGCATGCGTAGACGAGGGACCTGCACGAGCTGTACACCATGTGGAGAAACTGGAGGGGCCAGCAGAGAAGAACTCGACGACGATTGCGGCGTCCATCGGCGCGGGGCCGATGTCACCAACGGTGGTCGGAGTAGACGAAGTGGTCGGGGTAGATGACGGCGACGCTGACGACGGGCTGGTGCTTGGACGAAGACGAAGGGAGTGGACGGGCGGCGGCGGCGGCCAAAGAAGAGCGGCGACGGCAGCCTGACGGCGGCGGCGGCTAGGTTAGGTGTGCGGCAGCGGTGCTCGAAGTACGTGAAGAACCCTGACAACGTGACGAAGACCGGCGCGGACGATGGCGTTCCCGCGTCAAGGGAGACGGCGCGACGCATACCACGGGAGGTCGACGCGCGGGGACGGCGGAGTGGACCGCGGGCCGCGGCGCTACGGCCCAAAGGGGCGACGCAGTGGCGGCAGGCGTGTCGGGGCGACGACGGGAAGACCTCGGGACGGCAGCGGGGAACGCGGGCGCGACGCTGCGGCCGAAGAAGCGATCTGGCGGCGGTTCGCGAAGTCGGTGCAACCGCAGGGACGGCCTTAGGACGGCGGCGTGGACGCGTGCACGCTTCGCTTCGGACCCGACGGGCGACGCAGCGGCGGCGGGGACCATGGGCCGCGGCACTACGGTTCGGCGGGCGACGCAGCGTGACGCTGGTCGGTGCAGCCGGAGAAGAACCACGGGCGGCGGCGCTGCGGCCGGACGGGCGACGACCGCAGCCCGATGCTCGATCGATGGAGAGGTGCGCTGAACTCGGGGGCGATCTTCACGGGACCTGCGGGCGCGCGAATCGACGGGCCAGGTCGGTCGCGCGCGCAGATGAGGCGGATGGAGGCGGCGGCGGGTGATCAAGCGATCGCGCGAGGTCGGGACGCCGCTCGGTGGAGGCGTGGTGGCGGCGGAGTCCGAGATGAAGCCGGCGGCGGCGGGCGGCAGGGCGGCTATGATTGGCCGCCGGGTCGGGGTGATGCAGGAGTCCCGGTCGGAGCAGGGCGGTGACGGCCGGCGTAGATCGACGGGCGGGCCGTCGCCCGAACGGCGGCTGTGAAGGGCCGCCAGATGACGCAAGGCCGCTGGTCGGGCGACCGGCGGGCCGACGTCGCGACGGCGCGCGAGGCCGCCTCGTCGGGCGACCGACGGCAGACGCGCGGACGACGCGCGAGGCCGCTGGTCGTTGAAGAAGCCGGCCTATCGCGCCGGTGTTGGAGTAGAGGCGCACGGGGTCGACGGCGGGGGTGGGTGACGCAAACCGGATCACATAGACCGGAAAACCAAAAAGTAGACGCCGATCAAGGCGACCGGCGAGAGAGAGAAAACCCGAATCAAAGGATCGGGAAAAAAGGACTCTCTAGGGCAGCCGGCCAACACGGCCGGCGGACGAACCCTAGGTACGGGCGGCGCGGCCCCCGGCGGCGGTCATGGAGGCTGACCGCCCCGGGGGCGGCGCGCGGGGGCGGAAGCGGCGGCGGCTAGGGTTTAGGATCGACTTGCGATAGATACCATGTTAGAAGGGAGAGAAATATTGGTGGAATAGTTGTTTGTTGTATTGCTTGAGCCTCATGGGCATATATATAGGAGTACAATCATCTACTTGGAGTACAAGACAAGCCAGAACAAATCCTAGTCTATCTCGTCTTTCCTAATAAATATTATACTCAACATCCCCCCGCAGTCACAACGGTAGCGACGTAGACGGTGAGACTGGAGAAGAATCCGAAGGTAAGCCGACGGACACCACCCCCCACAGTCGTAACGGTCGATGCATCGCGGAGTCGTGGCTGGAGTGGCAACCGACGAGGTTGCTCAAGCAAGGCGGTAGCCCTTTGTGCCGTTTGTCGATGTAGCCGAGAGCGTTTGTGGTGGAGCCGTGGACGAGGTAGCCGTGCGAAGAATGTCGTGGTCGATGTCGAGTCGGGGTGGCCGGTGTCGAGGAAGTCGCCGTGGAGCCGCGGGCGCAAGGTGGCACCGAGTTAGTCATGGGCGCAGTGGTGTCGAAGTAGTGGTGCACCGGGAAGAAGATGTTGTTGACGATGCGTCGCGGCGGGTTTGCCAAGCCCGGGACACATCATGGACGAAAACGCGCGATCGGTGTTGCCAGCACCGGCAAGCGTGACGGACGAAGCCGAAGTTGACGAAGCGCCGACCAGGCTTGCCAGGCCGGGGACACGTCGTGGATGAAGGCACGCATCGGGGTTGCCAGCACCGGGCATGCGTAGACGAGGGACCTGCACGAGCTGTACGCCATGTCGAAAAAACTGGAGGGGCCAGCAGAGAAGAACTCGACCACGATTGCGGCGTCCATCGGTGCGGGGCCGATGTCACCAACGGTGGTCGGAGTAGACGATATGCTTGAGCCTCATGGGCATATATATAGGAGTACAATCATCTATTTGGAGTACAAGACAAGCCAGAATAAATCCTAGTCTATCTCGTCTTTCCTAATAAATATTATACTCAACAATGAGGAATCATGCCATTACATCTCGCAGATGCTGTCTGCTATGCCTTGTGATCTGCCAGAACCATCCCATTGTCATGTTCCACTTATTCGCAGCAAGGACTAATTAAGAATGGTATAGTTTGTTAGTGGATCTTCGCATAGTTGCATGCTCAAGCTATTATTTAGTGGAATGCTGCTGGCTACTGGCTATTTTGCAGACCTTACATGCTTGGCGCAGAAGTTCTAGTGCTATTTTCCAGATTGAAAGGAAGGCAAGAGGAACATTGTGCTACCCTCATATATAGTGCAGAAGTAGAAGAGTCTACAGACAACAGGAATCTTGGCATTTCAAGTCCTGAGAGCCTGTCACCTACCTTCAATGCAAGTTTATGCCTCTCTGCTGTCATGTTATCGTTTCATGCATCTATGAATGAGCATATGGACTGTCGTGTCTTAATTATCGGAGGCAAACACACACACGAGGATCGGTTTTTGTGTTAGATCATGCTACGTACAGTTGTGTTCTTAGTTGTTAGTGGAACTCATCTGCACCCTGAGGGTGTGCACGTGTGGTTGGTGCTTGCTGGTGTAAGGAGGCATTGACTCCATCAGCATGCTCCAGCGTCGTGCTATCCTGTTTCGGCTAACAGCCTTTGTTCATTGGCGCTCAACCTCGCGAGATCAGTTTACACTCCTCACAACATCGCTGGCACGTTTCAGTAGCATGCTTACAATTCGTCTAGTACTCATTCATAGATCACATACATCTTATTCTCGGTCACGCTCATGCAAACTACAATGATAGGTTTGTTTGGCCTGAAATTGAAGCCGGGATCTTCGTTCGCCACGATCCCCTTGCTTGTGTTGAACATCATGTTCAACAAGTACTGCAAGGTCCGGTTCCTACCGACTTTCCGATGCCGGCCGGTCCAGGTACATTCTTGCCTGATACTACAGACAACAGGAATCGTGGTGGCCCCCGTGGCTGTGTGGGAGATTCAGAGGCCCAATCTCGAGGTGGTGACAGCCTTTCTGAGGTTGGCGGCGGTATGGGACGTCCCCTCCATCAATAGATCAGGTTCAATGCGTCTCCACAGGTGACACATGTGTCTCTTCCGGAGGCGTCATGTACTGCCTATCATTGGCAGGTGAAGCCGCTGGCGGGTGCTTCACTGGCGGATGCTATGCACGAAGGCTCATGCGGAGTCGTCAAGTCATGCCTTTTCCCGACAGGTGCTGCATGGTGGCTCTGGTGGAGGTGTCATGTTTAGACAGTGATGAGAAGCGAGGTTGTATGGGACGTCTTTGTATTCTGACATCTTTTCCAAAGGTATCCAATTATCAATGTGTCAGTAGATGGACAAGAGACGATGGTAGATGCGGCATCAACAACGAGTTTGTGCACTCTAATGGAAATACAAGATCTCTAATCAGGTATGTTGACGCACGCCTGTATCGTGTCCTTGCTGAAGATGGTGGATCGAATCCTAACTTTGGGGATAGGAATCCTGAGATGAACCTTCGGTCGTCATCATCAGCGCACATGCGGCGATTCCTTCTTGAAGGCGTAGCCTAGGAGTTGTATATTTTCCGTTTCGAGTTTTTCTTTTATCATAGAGTTAGTGTTTATCTAGTGGAGTAACTGTCATGAGGCATGCGTGCTCGCGTTTTATTTCTGTCTTTTTCTCTGGGTCGATGTTGTTCAACTGCTGGATTTTGAGTTATTAATAATATATGGCTGTGTGCACCGCTCGATACAGACGCTAGGGTTATCCTCCGTTTCGTAAAAAAAATTGTACCAACATTTAAAACAATAAACTCTTAGTAAAATATATAGTTTTATTTCTAGTAGAAGTAAAATATATAGTTGAGTTGTACAAAAGAATGTTAGGGATATACCAACAATTCAAATAAATGGTAGCATACATCATAAACACCTACAAAACAAAAAAAAGTTTGATTCCTACAAAACAAACGTGGCTTGTGAATTTTTTTTCCATTAAAATTTGGGAAAACAAAAAATATATGGAAAATATGTAGCTAAACCTGGATATGTACTCCCTGATGAACAATAAACTAAAAAAATAAGCAAAAAAAAAACTGAAGATTTCATCAAAGATGCTGAAATGCTTAGGCGCTTAAAAAAGTCTTTTCCATAAATGATATTCGAGGACAGTGTCGCGTTAGTGGTGTGTGGTGTGTGGACTATCATGTCATGTACTCTTGTTCCCTTTGCATGTGTATGGTCCCTTCCGTGTTTTTCTGCTGTGAGTGCATATGGGTTGGATGTTAAAAGATACTATCACCGTGCCATCCAATCCGTACTTGAAAACATGTTTTATCTATGCATCATGGTACACTTTATGTGCAAGCTCTATTTTTCTTTCAGCAACTACGAACATGATTTCTAACTATGTGCTCAAGACAGCTCCCAACACAATAATAAAATATCTAATTCAGCTATATATTGAACCGATTATCATATCAGATGGCTTACCGTTGGCTGGGCAATGCATGGCAAGCCGCACCACGATCTAGTACTGATGTATGGGTGAATGTATTTAGAATCTTAGACCCAGATAGATCAAGACAAAAAAAGAAAAGAAATTGGTAGCTACCATGATTACAAGCACTTCACTTGGAGACCCCTGCGTCCAGCTCCTCGTCAAACTGGATAACGGAGCTCTCTAACAGCACGGGGTGTGGCCTCTCCTCAGTCGTCGCAGCCACACCAGACCGCTGAATCTCTTTGTCCTCCTCTTTTTGCATCCCTGCACAATGTTTTATAAAGGAACGCAGAACATATCATCAGTTGTTTGATCAAGAGAGCAAGTCAAGCTGCCAAGTAACCAATTCATCCCCCTATTCCCAAGTTCTTATTAGATTGTATGCCAACTTCAATTGAAGTCCAGGAAAATTCCCTCAGCAAGCAACTTAATAAGCTTATACTCAAAATTCAAAACAGGCATGAATTATAAGCTTCCACGCAAATCTGAGATTCCAACTACATGCAAATGGGGATAAACTCGAATGTGCCGAGCAATCCAGTAGAAATTCTGCGGAAATTTTCTAGACCTATCTCCCGCTCCCACAGTGATAATACTCGCTGCACTCCACATGTACTTGGCAGAAGGACAGTAAAAATGCAATCCCAGAACATAAAATGCAAATCCCCCAGCCATCCCTCATGTTATCCTTAGTTGCTATGGCATTAAGCCAAACCAACCACAACAAAATGGTTTTCAAGAAGGGAATTATGTTTGGGCCTGTTCACCCAACATGCCGCAAGGTTATTACAAAAATGCAACAATGTATTTTCCAGTATTGTTTAATATCCCCTTAGGAGCAGTCAAAAGCAGATCACATTTTGTGATGCTGATCATGTAGACCTTCATCTAGACACCTCCCTATGTTAACAAGCCAACTATAGCCTTTGCTATGGAATATAGCACAGGAAATTGCAACTTGAAAGTAACTAAACCACATATCATCCCAAAAACAAGTTTTCTACTCAGTTCCCTATAGCCCACCTCCAACCACAAATGTAAAGATTTTTCACTTTCAACTCAGCAGCCCAACAAGCGGAATCACTCTGCTTGTGTTTAAGGAAAGCTTGGAGCCCTCTAGTGTACTTGGACGTAACTAACTTTTGCCACATACCATCAACACTCTCTAGTTTCCACCCCCACTTACACAATTTTTTTTTACTATTCATCTTATACAAAATTTTAATCCCAAAGCCACCTTCATTTTTAGGTCGACAGAAAATCTTCCATTTAATCATATAGTACTTTTTTTAAAAGAATCTCCCCTTTGCCAAAACAATTTTCTCGTGGTCTTATCTGAATTTTCAATCAGTGTCGGGTAACCCTGTCATATACGTTACATATACATACCTGTAACAGATGCCGTCACCGTGTGTTGTTCATTGGCCTTTCCATAGAGGTATATGTATAGACCTCCTAAAACTAAAGCACTACCCAACAAGCTGTCATAAAATAGAAAATTGTAAACGTTAGAAAGAGTATGTAACTATGTGGAAGGTATATGAAAAAGAACCAATCTCTTATTTAATATCTGTGTTTCGAGGAAATAATGTATAATTTACCTCCCAACAGTGAGGCTTTCGCCTAGCAACAGCACTCCTAAAACTATGATGAAGATCGTCGATAAGGTGCTGAACATGGCTGGAAAAACTGGCCCCCGCTTTTCAACAGCATATAGGTTCAGCCAATACTTGGCCGCTGTGCCAAGTGCAGCCTATAGATTCAAATCACAGGCAATTGCGTTAATTCATTGTCAATCCACTTAAATTGATTTAATAATAAACAAAGAAATGTTTTGAATATTTCAAAGCCAAAAGTAATGTTTTCATAGTTCTCAAACATAGCTTTTTTTCATATATATAATACACCTACTTCATACACTGGCGGAGCTTAGTGTAGACCAAGGGGCTACCCCCCCCCCCCCCCCTCTTAATTTTGGCATTCATTGAAGAGCATGCTAGCTCCGACACTGACTTCATAGATCTAGTTTATTATGTTACCAAAGATTGGTTTGCTGAAAGCCAGGAGGGAATGGAAACCCGAAAAAATCGGTGGAGGGTGAGAGGTTGGACGAAGGGATGGTGGGGAAAAAAGTGAAAGATGGAACCTCTGGTTCTTTTTTAGTAGAGATGGACGGCAGATAGATATAGAGAAGACAAAAGATGTTTTTTTAGAAACCGTGAATCCCTAAATCTGATACGTGGTCAATCATGACTATTGCTAGCTTAGCCGCATCAAGATGATTGCATTTTTTTATTAAAGGGTGGATTTTATTGACTCAATATGAAGCATCAAGATGATTGCATGTCTGCCTAAAAAATGCATTGTGTGTCTATCCGTACATGTACCATTTTGTGTATGCATACCGTGACAAAGTGAATTGCAGAAACTATCGTTATTAAAGGCTAGAGTTGCAAGAACCACACTTCTACTGATTTGTGCCAAGAACCACCAACTCTGGAGCGAAATTTTTGTAAAAAAAACACTAGTTGGTGACTTTGGGCCATCTGATCATGATTATAACAAGCGGAGCCCACAAAAGCTAACGTGACATAATTGTTCACGAGGACATCGTTAGACAGGAAATTTGTATATATTTACAAAACAACCCTTGTAGTTTAAAGGGACACCCTCATCAAAAACAGGCGGTGGCGGCTCATTTCGGATACGTCGGAAGGTCAAGGGAGCTGGCCGCCATAGCAACCAAGGATAACATGAAGCACGGGTCAAGCACGGCACGCAAGCACAACTTAGCATATGTGGACGAACGTAGTAATTTGTTTGTCCCTTGTTTTATAATAAAATAATAGTTGAGTACTGATGTACTCCAATGAACTAAATCTAAATCAGGGCCGAAATATTCTTAGTACTGAAGCACGGGTCAAGAATAAAGTGCAAATACAACAGTAAATATCTCGATGGACAATAAGGGTTGACAATGCCAGATCCACTTCGAGCCCGTTTCGATAATTTGCACAATCTTTGGACAAATAAAATCAATACATTCTGAAAAAGACTTACCGAGTAGACAATGGTTAATAGTTGAATGTTCCATCCTATTTGCCAGGCAAGTTTATGCCTGCTCATAATTATTCCGATGGCGAAAGTTTGCACACCACCCAGAACACAGGTCAACACAGAGGACCAATGTTTCCATGGATACACCTTCAAAACTTTCACCTGAATTATCAACATTTATGCATTATCATTAAAATTACACGTCTAAAGCAAAGAAGAACAAGAATAAAATACTGAATTATAATATGCTTCTTATGGGGAAAAAATACACACTGGCCTTAGTCCAGAAAACACAAGCTTTGTTCCAAATGGAGAACAGAAGGCTGCGATTGTGGTTAGTAGTTGCTCGACAGCAGTGAGAATTTCAAGATGTATCTGCAACTAACTTATGTACTTATGGTCGTTATCGGGGTCTAAATAATCAGAAAGAGTATGGTCATAGGTACAGGATTTACAGACCAATCTAGCTTGTCGATTTGTTAAGAGCATGGACATAGGTACGTCCTGTGGTATTTCGATGACTTGACTAGCCAGGTATAATTGATGTTCTAAAATTTGTCCTATTGGGACTGGACAGGTGGTTTTCTTCCAACAGTATATCCTTATAATCAGCTGGTAAGCCTTGTGACTAGCCAATTAGGCTGGATAATTACAAACAAGTGGGAGGTGGATTGAAATTTTCTGGCTGTACACAATGTTTTGCTCATCGATGTCATATTCATACAGTAGCCAGATATCCTGATTGATAAATGATGATACTTATGTAACTACAAAGGTTCATTTTCAGGACATGATAACACATCTATCATGCTAGAATCAAGACATTTTCCCACCTTCCAGATGGTCACATTGTCGTTTTGGCTTTGGGATTGGAGAAATTTGGAGAATAGATCTGTTTAGTTCATATATAGTTGAGCAAAACTTTGGGAGCCCTTTCTTGTATTTTATCTTGGTTATTATGCTTGAATGTCTTTGGGTGATCAAGACAAAACAAACCTATTGTTTGGCCCCACTATGCTTGAATGCCATTTATTGGTATCAACATATTCGTGATCTTATTATGTTGTTGTGTACATCTAGTCGTGATAGGTTACCAGAAGTATTTTAATTTACATGATATTACCGAACAAACCTGTATAGGGTACCAAAGTGCATAGCTGCTGAAAGCACCAAACAAAATCAAGGTGCCCCTCAAATGATGCTTTCCAGAAGCTCCATTAGAATCTTTTGGTGTTACTCTTATAATTGGAGACAAGAGATGCAATTCTTTTCCTTTGTAAAGACTTATTAGTAGAGCCCCACCAAAACAAACCAATGCTCCAATCACTTTCGCACTGCCGACCTTGGATTTTAGGCGCAACTTCTCCATGCTGCAAAATGCAATTCACTTTTTTTAATCTGTAATAAGATACGTAACTGACCTATACTATTCATTCTGTGCATTAGTTCGTATGCAAACATGTAAAATCATATCCCACGGTTATTTTGTTGTGTTCAGGTGGTTCTAATTTATTGACTGTCTATCACATATTTACTTGTAACCATAATAAATAAATGCTGTTAATTAGAAAAATTATTATGCAAGCTTCAGAAATACTTATTCTTTCAGTATTTAGTATGTTGTTAAAGCAAATTATTTTGATCGTTCAAATAATGATGTTGATACCAGGAGAATAGCATGCGTATGAAATTCCATTTTATTGCTTCAAACATTTTAATCATTGTAAAGTATTGAGCTATTGTATATATTGGTAATACAAATGTAATACTAATATAATAAAACTATAATTTTTACTCAGACTGTTCGTAGTACTAATGAAAGCAACTAGAGATTCACTGACGTATGTATGCATATATTTATTTAGTTTAAGATGGTATCACTTCTTTTACATGTTTAAGGTAATATAATCTTAGCTCATATCATTTCTCAGAAGGTTCTTATAATATTTAAGCATATATTTATAATTTTATTACGTTTATGAAAAAATGAAGATGTAGGGCTTGTACTTTGTAAAGCATCATAATTAGATAGATATCATTCACTACCAACATTTGGCTAACTTACTGAAAGCAAAACAATTTTACATTTGAATATCAGCTACTAGAAAAAATACAATCAAAACGAAATTGTTAAAAATCTATAGAATATCCACATGTAGCACTGGTTCTTTCCAATTCTAGACTTTTATGTGAAGAGGAAAGACTGTTTTACCCAAGTATTATGGACAAGATAAAGGTGAAAAGTGGAGTCAAACTTGAGAAGATCACAGCATAGGAGGCAGCTGTGTCCCGTAATCCATAGTAGTACAAAGCCATGGGCAATGAATATCTGTACGAATTAAAAATACCATCAATACATTCATCTTCTATCTTAAGCATGTACATAAACCTAAACCCAATATATTGCATTACATATTCAGTCTAATTGAATCTCACAAAACTGACTAATCAGAAATCATGCATCTTA
The DNA here is from genome assembly GCA_021437245.1 of Aegilops speltoides. Lineage (NCBI taxonomy): Eukaryota > Viridiplantae > Streptophyta > Magnoliopsida > Poales > Poaceae > Aegilops > Aegilops speltoides. Next base: position 546,658,077 of record CM038143.1, read on the forward strand.
ACATCTTAATTCAGTTTGAAATTATAAACTAACAATACGCAAGAAAATGTTTGATGAGTCTGGTAAGCAAGTTTTTCATTTATAGTTGTGGGGAGATTTCGATGAAAAATTGCCAGCAAAAAGGTTTGAGGACCCCTCAAGTTGATTTTACTTTTTGGCATGGAGGTGTGTTGACTGAACTTATTGGATACGACTTGGTTCATCATCAGACCGGCATACGGAAAATTGATATAAATAGTTATACACCTCATCGCCAATTTGACTCACTGAGAATGATGGGAATCAGGGACAAAAACATATACGAGTATGACCTCCAGAACACCAAAAACTGATTATTTGTGCGAAGGAAGGTTTTTAGGATAATAGATGAACTGTATACCCGACAAAAGCATTGATGAAGAGCCACCCAAGAGTCTTCATATCCAATTCCCTCCACTTCCCCCTGCAGATATGTCATTTGCTTGAGCCAATTTTAGCAAATATAGTACTAGCTCGTTTCCATAAGATATAAACTGAATATAGCAAATAGTCTAACGCACCTTTCTAAGAATAGAGCAAACGGCATGATGAAAATAGCAGCAAGCATACTTCGATAACACAGCAAGGAGAAGACAAACATGCCACCATCAAGTGCGACCTTGCCTAGAAGTATAGTCCCTGTGTTGAACAGCTCCACAAGAATCACGCACAGAGCTGGTTTCCATCTGCTGCTTCCTGTACGTGTGACAGACAATTTCACTAGAAGTATTTCCCCGAAGCAAAACAAAAAATTGGTAACCTAATTTCAAACTTGTAAAATGCACCATCCATTATATTAGATGAGGATTCTGCAACTCAACTTGCTTATTCTCCTCCCAACTTCCTATTACCCTTTTTCATCTTGTCTTTTAATGTTTCGAAAAATGTAAAATAAACTTTGAGAAATTTTCATGATTTTGAGAAGAAAAAAGCGCAACCCTGGAATTCACAAATTGTAACAAACTTTTCACCAAATTTCACTATATATAGCTTTCAGAAATCTTATTACAAACTTTGGAACAACATCTGAAATCATTTTGTGATGGAGAAAGAGATTGATGGCGGAGGCCTTGAGTCATGGTCACGGACACTGGCGGAGACCTCCCGTGGCGGTGGGTAAGCAGGCACGTCGAGGAGGCTGTGCAAGCTGTGCGCTCGCACAGGGCCCCCCAAATCGTAGGGGCCCCGATCTGATGAAAAATCGAGAAACAGTCTAGTTAATTCGCTGACTGGCTGACCTTTTACCTGGCTCGCTCGATCCTAAGATGGAAATGCGTGAATAGGACGTACGATGTTTTTTTTTGGCAATTTCATTCTACTAGTACCCAGCCAAGAGGCCCATAGTCGGCCTTACCAATTTCCACACTTCTCTTTGGGCCCTGTTTGTAAAAGATCCACCAAATAGAAAAACAAGCCACGTTAATTAGGTTACTAGGCCTACCATCGACATCCGAACGTGCCTGTGAACTTCGCGAGCGATCTCTCACTTACAAAAAAAGGGGACTTCAGGAGCGAATGAAATACAATTCACAAAAAAAGGGTTTATTGTTTCAATACTACCTTTACTCTTTAGCATTACTATATGATATATTTTCAAATATTGTACGAAATAACACATATTAAAAGCTAGTTATATTACTTGCGTGAAAATATGTCTGGTTGTATTACTTGTACTAATTTTTGGGCCCCATTTTACATTTCGCACCGGGGCCTCGAATTTCTGGAGACGGCCAGCCTGCCATACCTTAACCGGGTGCAAAAAAGAATTGTATATGTATGCATCGCGTCTCCCTGGACGCTAGCTGGCTGGCTACGCTAATTAGTGTCCCCACAAAAATCGCTAAAGACATGGAGAAAATAAGCCATCAGATGAGCCACGAGCGGTTGGGCACGAGACACATCGCATCGCACTTTGCACGCACAGGTACGTAGTTCACGAGCCTTTACTATAAAAAAAAAAAGGTCGTTCACGAGCCAGATCGAAACACCCATTCTACGGCCGCCATCCCAAGTCCAAACTCCCAAACCTAGCACGGCGGCGGCGGCTGGCCAGGAGCAAGGAGGACGGGACGGCCGACGGCGGGGTGTCGACTAAACAGGAGGCCGGGCGCGCTGCACAGCGAGCGGCGGCTGACTCACGGTCTTTGCCACTAACTAAATTAAACGGGCAATCGATCATGCCGCGTACGTACCTTGGACCTCCACGGCGGTGTCCGTGCCTGTGTCCTCGCCTGGGAACGCGCATACTTTGCTTGCGTTTGCAGCACTGCGGCTGACTAGGCCCCGGTTGTTGTCAGCATATCCCGTCGAGGCCGCGCGGAGGGCCGGAGAGGGAAGGCGGCGCGAGTTGGCAGCTCCGGCGGCAGGCTGAGCGGAGGAGACGACGGGCAGCGCACTGTTCATCGCCGGTCGAGCTAGCTAGGGCATGTGAGTTGTTGGGATGCTTCAGCAGGGCATTCGGGAGAGAAGCAAATGTGATCCCATTTTATAGATGTAATCTTGACTGTCGTCATTTGGGGAAGGGAAAACTTCGAAGGCGGTCGACTTGGTACGCGATCTAACAGACCATGAAAATCTCTCTCCTTTCTAACCACCTCCAGTCCCCACTCCTGGGCAGGGATCTTTTTCTTTTTTCTTTTTGGATCATCGAGTAGGTACCCTGCGCTGGATAACTTCAGGCTGCAGGAGCGTGTTCCGTGGCAGCTGTGGAAAAAACAAAAATCAACCCAGGCCTAGGCCATGCACTAATATTACCTCGTCCCAAATTACTTGTCTTAAATTTATCTAGAGACGGATGTTTCTAAACACGTTTTGTATCTAGACAAATCTTTTTTTTTCGAGACTACGTCTAGATATATCATAGCTTTATAGAAGGTAGAATTTCAAGTACAAGAAACTACCACTTGCTGCAAACAATGAGGGTAGCAAAAACACCACATCCGAGCAACGCCAAAGACGGACAACACCGCAAAGCAAGCTACAACGTAAAAGCGACTATCCTAGCTGAAACACAACACCGTGTCTCGACCGACACGTACCCTTCCGAAGACCACCAACTTCCACAGCACTTCGCTTGTCGACACACCAACCACTCTGATCGCCTAAGAGGAAGTGAAAAGTGGGTGACATGACGCGATCCAATCCGAGGAAGACGTCGTCTTGGACATGATCTGATCGACGAGTACATAGTGTCACATAGGACCAACGGAGGACAGCGGCGAACACCGGAGGAGAGCAATGAGGAACCACCGGTGTCTCCAAACACAATTCTCCCAACAGAGGAACGACGTCGAGGACGCTGACATTGTGCCCATCCGACACCGAATCGAGGCTTTCGCCGAAGAAAGCCTCAACTCCAAGCGAGCGAAGGACATGACAAACACGCCACGATGACGCCTCCAAGGAGGTGAATGATATCCACGGGTACCATCGCCACCGACATGCTGGAAGTTGTGCAAGATTTTCATCCACGCATCGCACATCACCACACCACCTAGAATTGGGCAGCACTATCCCAAAAGCTTCACACTGCCGCCACCACAGCACTTCGCCAACGTAGATGCAAAGCCGAGGACCTACGACCGGATGCATGGCAAAGACAATCCCGGCCACACCACCAACACCCAGCCTGGAGGATGAATTGCAACCACCCCGTGCCTCCGGGTCTGTTTTGTTAGCTCTCTCAAAAAAAGAAGACCTTTCGATAGCAAGGAAAAGTACTCCCTCCGTCCCATAATATAAGAACGGTTTTGAGTAATAGTGTCAAAAACGTTCTTATATTATGGGACGGAGGGAGTAGCTTTCAGCGAGTAGAACTTCACTGTCGTATCTTCAGTTGTTTATGAATCATTGTCCCAGTGATACTGCAGTAGCAATCAGGTTTATTTTGGTACCATATAAGTGGTGCAAACAAATATCGTCTTTTTCTCGCTCGCTCTTTGGATTAGCAATGCGGAACTACTTTACGTACGACGGACAGCTTTGCGATGCTTCTACACGTCTGATCGATGTAAATTGTACAAATCGTGCCGTATGTATTGTATGAAAATGTGGGCACAAAATGTACGAGAAATCGTACTTGGATCGTCCTAACAAACATTAGGACCTACTATTATACAAAGTAAATCACAAAATGTACCAGAAAACGTGCCAAAGGATGCTTGTACAACGTCTGGTCCAAGAAAATCATACTAGCTACTTGTACAACGTCTGATCCAAGTAAATCATACTAGCTACCTGTACGTAGGATCGTCCTAACAAATATTAGGACCTACTATTACTATAAGTTCCTGCCCACGAAAAGGATAGGCAACTACTACAAGTACCCACACACCAGTTGGGCTCATGCTTTTTTGGCTGCTGGACTTTTCGTAACACAACAGATTTGCTTCATTGGGCTCATGCTTTTTTGCTGATGGACTTTCCGAAGACAACAGATTGCCATCACCTCTAATTTGGTACTGTGGTTAGCACACGCAAGATGATCAGAGCATTCTTAGCGCACTCCACGTACTTCATGAGGAGTTGGTTTGTCTCAAAAAAAAAAAAAAAGGGAAGTTGGTTGCATCGATTGTGACTTTAAACCGATTGTCGGCCTGTGTGATTGAGTGTTTGAAAAGCAAGGAGAACCCATCATGAAACTAAACTGGTTGGGTGCGCTTTGATGCGCCGTTGATGATATTGGATTTTCACAATTTTCTTACTCCATTTACTTCAAAATACAAGGTGTGTTATTTTAAGTCAAAGCTCTGTAAGTTTGACAACATTTCTATAGAAATATATCAATATCCATTAAATATAACTTTTATATTGTATTTATTTAATATTGTGGATGTCGATATTTTTGGCTCTGAACTTGGTCAAAGTTAAAGGAATTTGACTATTCAATAAACTAATACACCTGATATTTAGGAACAGAGGGTGTATTTGGTTTCATTAATGGGGAAGATATTGGATTTTGTGTTGTCTGCTAATCAACTCATACTTATGTGGAAAAAATTTCTGCATCGGTGGCTGCACGTACTATATTGGCGTCACAGTATCACATGTTGACGCTTCTTTTTTCTAGGTAATGGGAGGGTGCGCAGAATTGTTATGGTTTTATAAGCAGGTTGATTCTGATTGATTTGAAAAATTGTTGACCCAGTCAAAATCATGGACTAAATATAATACTCCCTCCGTCCCAAAATAAGTGACTAAATAAGTGACTCAACTTTGTACTAGTCTAGTTTAGTACAAAGTTGAGTCACTTATTTTGGGACAGAGGGAGTATTAAATTTCTCAAATGAACGAAAGAGCTCCAAAATTAAAGAACATAGTGAATTAAAGGAATTGAGTGACGGATTATTGATCTGGTCAAAATCGGTGACCCAATTTTAAATTAGTGACCTCATTGAGAGGCCTCCAATCATAAAGAGCTAGGATAGTAATAAAAAGAAGAGGTAATAGCACTTGCGGTGCTCAAACTTATCATGGATGTTCACTTTAGTGCCCAAACTTGAAAAATACACCGAACTGGTTCTCGAACTTTGCAGCATGTTTCAAATATGGTTCAAATCAAGTACAAATACGTATGTGTTGATGAGTAGAAACACCAACGAGGCAAGGGGCCCACATGGAGTATAGAACTGACTGACTTATAGACTGGACATCTCAATGACCACCGGGTCCCACCTGTCAATGCAGGACAAAAGTAAATAAAAGCCACGCGCAGTTGGAAATCTAACCAGCGATCTCCCTTACCAAACATACTACACTGACCACTCTGACCAAGTAAATTTGTTGCTCAATACGCATCGCTTCTCTTTATCAACCCTAAGGCGCTTGTGGAATTAAATGGGCAGCAATCTGTGCGGCCCATTTTCCACATGTTAGTTTTTCTTCATTAGAAATTACAAAAATATTCAAGTAATATATAAAGTGTTCATGCTATTAGGAAATGTATTTCTTGTTTTAAAATGTGTTCATGCTATTAGGAAATTTATTTCTAGTTTCAACACGTGTTCATGCTATCAGGAAATGTATTTCTAGTTTTAAAAAGTGTTCACGTGTTTCAATAATGTTTATATGTTTGTCAGAAGATATATATTTTAATACATATAAGTTTAAGAATATGTGTGGAAAAATAATAATAGCCTAGTGTGCCCCTACGATTATAGAACCTCAAATGATCATTTTTAAATTATACATATATTGAATAATTAAAAACTATTTTATTTACATGATTATCTAAATGATACTCCCTCCGTTGCACAATGTAGTGCATATAGATTTTTTGAAAAGTGAAACTTTGTAAACTTTGATCAAGTTTATAGAAACAACTGTTTATATGTACAATATCTAATATATAAAATCTGAAACTGCAACTTATGATGAATCTAATGATATATTTCTGGCATTCTAGATGTAAATCTTTTTCTTCTATATGCACTACATTATGGACCGGAGGGAGTACGTAAACATTTTTAAAAATTACATTAACATTCTTAAAAGTATGTTATGTTTGTTTGCATATTATTTATAAGACCACAACATTCTAACTTTATTTTTAGTACTATTGCAATAAATTAAATAAATACAAAAAAATCACATTTGAGAGGGCATCGTAAAAGAATAACATTATAAAAAGGGCCACATGAATATTATTTTAAAAAATAAAATTATATTTAAATATTAAAAATATATAACTTTTAGTTAATCAATATTTTATTAAATATGTGGATGCTTTGTCTAATCTGAAATCATTTTAGTATTTCTAGAATATTATTATAATTATGTGAATATTTAAAACTACACGAACATTTATTTATTACTGTATTGCAGTTTACGTATTTTTTATAGTTTCTAAAACAAGAAGAACAACTAACATGTGGAAAATGGGCCGCACTAACTACACCCATTTAATCCAGGGGCGCGTCAGGGTAGATATGTAACGATGATGCATAATGTCCAACAAACCTATTGGTCTAAACTGTTAGCACGGATCTTGCATTGCACGAGGCGGCTGTTCGATTCCCGACATCGCCCTGTTTTGTTTCTTTTCGTTTTTTGTTGTGCATTGACAGGTGGGACCCGATGGTCATTGTGTCAAAACACTATACAAGCTAGTCTCTCCGTTACTGCAAGTGGGCCCGCGCCACCTCGGCGTGTCTAGTCAGAAACACATACGTATTTGTACTTAATTTGGACTGTATTTGAACCATACTGTCAAGTTGTAGAACCAGTTCGATGTACTTTTCAAGTTCAGGCACCAAAGTGAACATCGCTGGCAAGTTTAAGCACCACCGTTGTGATTACCTCTTAATAGAATTAGGTGAGAGATTATTGACCCAGTCAAAATCGGTGATCCAATTCTATATTGATGACCTCAACTGAAAGAGAGGAGTCCAATTCTAGGGAGCTAGAATAGTGAACTAAAAGAATTGAGTGAGAGATTGTTGATCTGGTCAAAATCGGTGACCCAATTCTAATTTGCAAAGACAGGTCTCCAATCTTAGGGAGCGTAGTGATATAGTAATGTGGCCAAAGTAGGCACTTAGAAAACGAAAAGTACATTTGGCTACCGAGCTTCCGGTAGTTCTTTAGTTTTTTTTGTAAACTTTATTTCCACATCTCAAAAAATTATGAACAAAAGTGTACATATACATATAGATATCTATTATATACAACGTAAAAAAGATGAATATGTATATTTTAAATGGCCTTAGGCCCTGATTGTTTAGGCTTTTGCTTCAGTTTTTAGTGCTTCTCGGCTCTTAAAAGCACAAGCCCAAACAAACACCTTATTTTATGTCTGGCCTTGCTACAGGTGCTTCTTCAAATAATGCTACAACGCAAAAAAAAAGCACCTCCAGAGGAGTCTCCCGCACCCGCACCGGCTTCTCGGGAATGTATCCGATGCACCCGCACTTGTGGTGCTACCGGTGCACCGGATGCTATAGAATATTTTGAAAAATCTAAAAAAATTCTAGCACGTTAACGCAACATCAATGTATGATGTCACAAAATTTCGTATACAAATTTGAAATATTTTTTGAGATACAAAAATGACAAATTTGACATCAGTTTGATAATGGGCCAAATCTAAAGCCCAAGATATGTTATGTACTATTCAGTGTTGAATTTGTCATTTTTGTTTTTCGAGTTATGTTTTGAATTTTGACTTGAAATTTTGTGACAGCCTACATTGATGTTGTGTGAGTGTGCTAACTTTTTTAGAATTTTTTGAACATTTTAAAAGCATAATGTGTGTTTGGTGCACCGGTAGCACCACAAGCTTGGATGCACCAGATATTTCCCCCCGGCTTCTCACCCCTTCCCCGCAGAAGTACCCCTATTGTTTCTGTAATTACGAAGAAAATGCCACTCGGTTTTAAACCAGCCTTCTTTTTTTTTTGTGTGTGGCTAGGCCCTCCGTCGGTCCGATTTCCCGTTGGCCTCACTTGTCTCGCTGTCGGCTGATCCTTTGTCGGCCTCACTAGTCTCGTCACCGTCGTTTCATTCCACTGTTGCGAGCCACGACACGCCGACGTTGGTCACCTTTTCTCCCATCGCTCGCTCACACAACCGTAGGCCTTAGCAGTCTCATCGCTGATGTAGTTGCATATTCGGGGTAGGCTTACCATGACCCAATGATGCATGGACCCATTAAACCTATGTCATAAACCACCAGGCATTAACAATAAAACATCCAAATGGGAGCTATTCGGACCGCTTCTAACGCCATTTCACTCGGATGACCTCCTAACGCCAGTTCCCTCGGACGACCTCATAGTATCATTCCACTCAGATAGCTATAGATGATTATTCGCTTGTATCCACACAACAGGCGCAAGAAATGGAACAATCAAGGTCTCTCAATAGAAATGGTCATTATGTAAAGCATATATTGTATATTTAAGATGTACGTTACTTCTTGTAGTGGCCGAAGTTAATGCATTGTAACTGAACCCTTGTATCAGGGAAGAGGAGGGGGGTCAAGCGCACTCTATATAAGCTGGCCCCTCTCACCTGGACAAGGGTTTGCACCTCTTGTAATCACACACTCATACGCAGAGAAAGAAAAGGTCCAGGAGCATAGGACGTAGGGCTTGTTACTCTTTCGAGAGGGGCCTAAATCTGCTAAAACCTCTTTGTGTTATACTTGAACCTAGCAAGATCTAGCGTCATCCCTATCTCTCTCGTACTGTCAGGATCATCCCAACGACAACTAGCGTCCACCGTGGGGCTACGCCACTCGTGATATGTGGCGCAAGTGGAATTTACATCTTCTCTGGCTGCCAGAGTGGAGCTAGTCACCGATAGTGCGATCTTCGACTTGATCGGTTTTCTCGCCGATCATTCAGCGTGGCTTCAGGACGACCCACTAGGCGTCGAGGCTTTACCCATGCGCGGCGCACTTCCACTGTTCGTCGTCACCATAGGCATTCGGGCAAGCCACACCTTCACCGTTGGACCTGGCACGTGGCTTCACACCGGGCTTCAGCCTTTTAAGTAGCTATGCTCGAGCCCAATGAGTCAATTCATGATATCTTTTCACTTCTAGGCCTTATTGACATTTTCTTTAGCCCATTGACTCTAAATAAATATTAGGGACTCCTAGATAATTATCTAAGCCCTCTATTATTTATATTAGGTCCCCAGAAACAATTTCCATTATATATAATTTTTCGGTATTACCCAGTACACCTGAAACGCTTTTGTTAACTCGGAAACGTTTTGGGTTGCTCTCGAAACTAAGTATCACCAGTGTTTGAATTTCAGCTAAATTGTAAATGTTTGCCATTTAGTATTAATTCAATGTCTCTAGTTAATTAATTCAGTGTCACTAGTGACACCAATATTCACCTGGCAAACATTTGTTAATTCAGTGCTAGTTTAGTTAATTTTGGGTGTTAATTTCCTAGCAAGATTTGCTCATTCAGTGATAATTAAGTTAATTTTAGGTGTTAATTTCCTGGCAAACATTTACAATTAAGTGTGTCTAGTGTTAATTTTAGCTGGAATCAGTTTGGTGTTAATTTGAATTTCCAGGCAATTGAGGTGTGACAACAAATTCATGCAAATAATTACTGACAAATACTATGAGTATACTCCAGTGTTAATTTCTGTTGGAAATATGCCCTAGAGGCAATAATAAAGTTGTTATTATCATATTTTCTTGTTCTTGATAAGTGTTTATTGTCCATTCTATATATAGTTTTATTCATCCTAAACTCAAATACATGTGTGGATACATAAACAAACACTATGTCCCTAGTGAGCCTCTACTAGACTAGCTCATTGATTAAAGATGGTTAAGGTTTCCTAACCATAGACATGAGTTGTCATTTAATAACGAGATCACATCATTAGGAGAATGATGTGATGGACAAACCCAATCATAAGCTGAGCATCTGATTATGTCACTTAGTTTAATTTGTTATAGCTTTCTTAATATCAAGTATTTATTCCTTAGACCATGAGATCATGCCACTCCCTAATACTGGAAGAATGCTTTGTGGGTATCAAATGACACTTCATAACTGGGTGATCATAAGGGTGCTCGTCAGGTATCTCGCAAGGTACTAGTTGGGTTGCATGGATCAAGACTGGGATTTGTCACTCCATGTGATGGAGAGATAACTCTAGGCCCTCTTGGCAATACAACATGCTAAGTAGCTTGCAAGCATGTGACAAATGTGTTTTCTCATGGGGGTATTGTATTACGGAATGAGTAAAGAAAACTTGTCAGTAATGAGATTGAACTAGGTATGGTGATATGACGATCGAATCACGGGCAAGTAAAATGTCGCGAGACAAAGGGAATGGATTACAAGATTGTTTCAATCCTCAACATTGTGGTTCAAACCGATGAAGATCTTCATTGAATATGTGGGAGACATTATGGGCATCCAGGTCCCGCTATTGATTATTGACCGGAGAGTGATCTCGATCATGTCCACATGTTCTCAAACTCGTGGGGCCACACACTTAACGTTTAGTATGCTAGGGTAGTAATGGGATATTCATAATGGTGAGACTGAAGATAGTTCAAAGTCTCAGATGTGATCCGGGATATCACGAGGAGCTTCGGAATAGTCCAGAGATAAAGTTTTATATAAGGAAAGTGGATTTCGGGGTTCCAGAAAAAGTTTGATTTTTTCCTGTATTTGTATGGGAGGATTCTAGAATGTTTTGGGGGTCCCACAGTGGGCCTCACCTGCCCTGGAGGGTCCAGATGGACCCAAAGGGTGATGCAGCGGCCCTACATGGGTAAGGAGCACAGCCCCACTTGGCCCATGCACCATAGAGGAACCCTACCCCCAAAATAAGGAAAGGGGGAGACTTGGAGGCCAATTCCCCACCTTGGTCGCCGGCCTAGGGCTTGGAAGGCAAGCCTCCCAGCCCCCCACCCCATGCCTATATAAAGGGAGGGAGGTGCAGGGGGCAGAGGCCATCAAAAAACCTAGGCGCCTCCCCTCCTGCTACTCCTCCCACCTCTCCGCAGTCGCTTGGCGAAGCCCTGCAGAGGATCCACCATAACTCCACCACCGCGCTGTTGTGCTGCTGGCCTAGCTCCCATCTACCTCTCCCTCTTTCTTGCTGGATCAAGGAGAAGGAGATGTCACTGAGCCGTACGTGTGCATATCTCAGAGGTGTCGTTCGTGCGGTGCTTGATCGGATTGGATCGCGAAGAATGTACAACTACACCAACCACACGTTCGTTAGAATGTTTCCGTTCTCGGTCTACAAGGGTACGTAGACTTTCTCCCACATTTTGCTAGCATCTAGTAGACTAGATGTTGGGTGAATTCATTCTCTCATAGGATATTTTTCCATGAAACAACTCCCATCAATTTTTTCTTGTCACTGTAAAGTCCATATGGACTAGGAGTGATTGGAACATTCAATTACTAATTTCTTGTGTCCATGCCCATTGTGTCCATTGTGATTCTACTCTTCTGAGACTGAACATGATTCATCTCCCAAGTGTTGCTTCTCTCTCTTTAGAAATTTTATTCAGAAGAGCAAAAATAGATGCAGGGGTTTGTCTGTTTTAACATTCTAGCTGATGTCTCTATTTTTAGCATTCTAGCTGCTATCTATTTAAACAGACAAAGGACACTAGTAGAAAAAGGGCCTATTGTCCCGGTTGGTGAGGGCCTTTACTCCCGGTTCATGAACCGGGACTAAAGGGTCGGTACTAATGCCCTAGCCCTTTAGTCCCGATTCAATCCAGAACCGGGACAGATGGGCCTCCACGTGGCCTGTCCCCTGAGCCCAGGCAGGAGGGCCTTTGGTCCCGGTTGGTGGCACCAACCGGGACCAATAGGCATCCACGCGTCAGCATTTCTGTGGCTGGGGTTTTTGTTTTTTTTGAAAAGGGGGGGGAGGGGTTTGGGGGTTTTTGGGGGTTAATTTAGGTGTTCCATATATTGCGTTAGCTAGCTAATTAATAGAGAGAAGTGTCCTCTCTTTTGTCCGTGCTTGGTCGACGCTACGTACTATACATACGTATAGAGAGGACTAGCTAGACACGCTAGCTAGCTAGTAAGCAAACGAAGGAAACAGAAGATCGTCATGAACATATATGCATACAGAGAGAAGTGATATCGACCACCTCTCCTTCTCCGAGAGATTGGTCGAACAACAAGTTCTCGTATATCTATCCGACACTACCGGCTACATATATACAATAATTATCTTTTACAAATATAATCTCCTAACATACGGACGCGTGGTTCACATAGTATTCTCCGTCTTGAAAAATCATGTGGTCAAGAAAGAATGGCGCCAATTCCTCTTGAATTGCTCGCATGCGATCTGGTGCTAGGAGTTCATCCCGCATCCAAAACATCTAATTTTAAGAAGGGGGTCAATACATATATATATATATATATATATATATATATATATAAAATATGAAACTCAACACAAATGATGATAATAAAATAAAATTGTGAATATTGTTATTTACGCACTTCATATTGTTTGTCGGAGTAGCCCCGCTCACAGGTCGTGTGGCGGATGGACTCGCAAATGTAGTATCCACAGAAATCATTCCCTTGTTCCTGCCACAACCACTTTACAAGAAACAGAGGTCAATCAAACTGATAATTAGCAAGCATGCTAAATGGTATTGATGAAACTAGCGCTTGAATCACTAGGAGATGCGTGGAATATGCTACTATAGTACTTACTTTCAGGTGTCTAAATTGCAGCTTCTTCGGCAGTCCCGGAGCTTTTTTGGTGAATTTTCTCCAAGCCCTGCCATACGAAGAAAACAATTACTTGATATCAGAAATGAACAAAGTTGCTGATATGGTGGATAATGATCGATTTAACTTACTTCTCGAGCATTTCAGTCATGTCCGCATACTCCTTGGGATCTTTTCGTTTGGAGTCTAAGACAGTTACTACTCCCTTCTCAAGCTTAATCTCTAGGAGAATATAGTGGTAGCTGCGCACACATGCATAACTCATCAATATTACATTACTATAACCTGGACTAATAGGGGAAACCGAATATGCCACAAGACAGTAACACTCACTTGAAGTTGTAAGGAAAGAGTATTATATCTTTGTGTTCATTTATTACCAACGATTGTAGCAAGTTGGCCTCGGTATTTTTGGCATGAAATTCAACCTCAGTTTTATCTATGAGATATGTGTTAATGAACCCAATATCACCCTCTTGTCTTTTCTTCAATTCGGCGATCTTCAATCTGCATAATATAGTGAGGATAATTATAAATACATGCAATGAAAGAGCTGAGTTATATAGAGACTTAATGATGAAGTAGTACTACTTACGACGATGAGCAGGTGACCGTTTCTTTATCGAGGGCCAATTGATTGAAAAACTGATAGAACTCCTCAAATGGAATAGGCAACAGTTCAATTCCAAGGAGGTCATGCTACTTTTTAACTCTCACATACAAAGTACTCCTCCCCTCAGACTCTCTGCAGGTTTTCATGTACCAATCATGCAATCTTCGCATCATCGTTGATAGAGAACTTTCATCTTTGACGAGAGGCTTCCCGTACTCGTATCTTTTTATCTGCACCTCCAAGAACTCATAATGTACATCGTCGGGCAGGTAATCTCCAGGATTGCCATAACCGGGCACCATCCTCGGATCGACGATGTCGCTAGCAGGCACCTTGAGCGGGGGGCACGATTGCTTCGCTTGTTCGCCGAGCTGGGCAATTTGTTTCCCAGCTCGTCGTTCTTTCATCCTTTGATCACTTTTAGTACTTCCCGTCCTCTCCGCTTCGGCAAATGCCTTTCCAATAATGCGCTCCTAGTTGCCTTTCGGCGGAGACTTGGGTGGTTTTGTCAGGGCAGTCAGAGTGCGCTTCGCTTTCACCAGATCTACCTTCTCCTCCGGAGGTGGATGTCTCTTTGCTTTCAACCCTTGAAACCAGTCATCCACTTCGGTCTGCGCGATCTTCGCGTTTTCCTCCTCGGTCCTCTCATACGGTAACTTCTCTGGAGTCTTCAGAGAAGGACCGAATCTGTATCTCCTCCCGCCTTTGGCTGTACTGCTAGACGCCGGCAGAGCAGACGGAGCGGATGTCTTCTTTCCTTGCTTACGAGGCGGAGGAGAAGGACTACGACGCGCCGGAGCAGCCGGAGCGGCGGCGGGTCTCTTCCGCCCTTGCTGACGAGGCGGAGAAGGAGGAGGCTGGCTGCTCGGGCGCGCCAGCGCAGGCGGAGAAGGAGGCGGAGTGCCGCCACGCGCCGGAGAAGGAGCCGGCCGAGTGCCCTGATCGTCACTCACCGGAGGAGGAGGCGGTGGAGGAGGTGGAGTGCCCTGACTCGCTAGAGGAGGAGGAGGAGGCGGAGGCGTCCAGTTCGGAAGGTTGATGAGATCCTTCCGCCATAGGCATGGAGTCTTCAGAGCAGAACCCAGCCGATACTCCCCTTCACCGATAGGGTGGTCAAGCCGGAGGTCCTCAAATCCCTCCGTTATTTCATCCACCATCACCTTAGCATATCCTTCTGGAATCGGCCGGCAGTGAAAAGTTGAGTCGGGTTTAGTAGGATAAACAGAGCCAACAGCCGCCTTGACCTTCAAATTGCTCCATTCCGCCATAAGGTGGCAATTTTGAGACTCCGTGATAGCATCCACGGGATAGCTGGCAGGAGCCGTCAAGGCATGCTCCGGCTGAAGCAGCTCGGTGGAAGCCACGCTGCTTCTCCGCTGAGATGGCGGGGTAGCTTTGGGGGAAGCTTCGGCAGGTCGTTTGCTGCGATCTGCTTCTCGTTCCTCTAGCCCCATTACCCTTTCGTGCAGCCCCTGCAGTTGGCTCTGCTCCAGTTTCTTCCTCCTCTCCTGGGTTTTGTAACCCCCTGCGTCCGGAAATCCAGCCTTCCATTAAACGGAGCCTGGCGTGCCTCTTGTCCATCCAGGGTGCTCAGGATTCCCGAGGGCCATTGTGAGCTCGTCCTTCTCCCTGTCTGGAACGAACTTCCCTTGCTGCGCTGCTTCGATATAATGCTGAAGCCTCTTGACTGGTATGTCCAATTGATCGTCCGTCCAAATGCACTTCCCTGTTACAGGGTCCAAGGTTTCGCCAGCCCCAAAGAACCAAGTCCGGCAACGGTCTGGCCAGTTCATTGTCTCTGGTTCGATCCCTTTATGAATCAGATCATTCTTAGCCTTGGCCCACTTAGGCCGGACTACGAGGTAGCCACCTGACCCCGTGCGATGTTGAAGCTTCTTCTTCGCAGCATTTTGCTTGTTTGTCGCCGACATCTTTTTACTCTTTTCCGATGTCTTGTGGGCCACAAATGCGGGCCAGTCATCTCTGATCTTCTCATATTTGCCCTTGAATTCTGGTGTCTCATTTTTATCGACATACCTATTCAGGTCTTTCTTCCAATTCCTGAATAGGCCTGCCATCTTCTTAAGAGCAAAAGACTTGATTAATGGCTCTATAACTGGCTTCTCCGGATCATCCTCTGGCAGTAGGGTGAAATTTGACTTCAGCTCAGTCCAAAGATCATTTTTCTGCATATCATTGACATAAGACACCTCAGGGTCTTTGTTCTTAGGCTTATACCATTGGTGGATGCTGATCGGGATCTAGTCCCTAACCAGAACCCCGCACTGAGAAACAAATGCCTTCTTTGTCCGGTAGGGTTCAATCGGTTGGCCGTCGCGCGCGATTTCTATGATCTCAAACTTTTCATCCGAGCTCAAGTTTTTTTTCGGGCCTCGTCTCTTTACCGAAGTTGTGCTTGATCCGGAGGGCTAGAAAAAAGAACAAAGACGAGAGTTAATTAATATGTGTACATACCAAAACAATGAATGCATCAATTAGCTAGTCAGCACAGGCTTAACTAATATATATACCTGGTCGGACTCGGTTCGGTGATCACCGGAGCCGTCCTCACGGTCTACTTCTTCACCCTCTCCTTCTTACACCGGCATTGGGTCATCGGAGCCACGTAAATCATAGCCAGCTGCTTCTTCACCCTCTCCTTCCAGACCATCGTTGTTGTTGAGAAACATCAACGAGCAGACTGCATCACTTCCTTCTGTGATTATGTCCCTCAACAACGCTTCTTGTGCTTCGTCTCGGGGCGGGGTGTCCATAGTTTCTACAAATATTTACAACATGGCAATTATTATTCAAACATGACAGATATGGATATATTAGTGGCAAACGTAGAACTAGCTAGCTAATCACAATAAGGAATCATATTAATTAGTGGCCTCGACGCTGCTTCTCTAGGGTTTCGGGTGGCCTCGACAACGCTTCAAGGGTTAGGGGTGGCCTCGAGAACGCTTCAAGGAGGGGGTAATATCGACCCCCCACGTGTTGAAGCTATCGGGAGGGGGTATATCGACAACAACAATGACGACACTACATCTATGTCCCACAAGTGACGTGGGCATCGACGCCCGCGTCACTTGTGGGACGTGGATGTAGTGTCCGACACCGACGGCCACATGTATCTCACACCGACGATACTTGCTATTTAATTAGGGTTTCCTCTACCGCTCGGCGACCCTCGACGACCCTCGTTCCCGATAAAAAAAGAGGAAGAAGAAGAAAAAAAGAGGAGAAGAAAGAATAGAGGAGAAGAACTCCTCTATTCTTTCTTCTCCTCTTTTTTTCTTCCTCTTCTTTTTTTATCCTCTTCTTCCTCTCATGTTCGACGACCCTCGACCCCGATAACATTCATCCATCGATATCATTCCATACATACATAGACATCTACATTATATATGAACAAACATCTATGTCCCACAAGTGACGTGGGCATCGGCGCTCATGATGAGGTAGAGGTCGTGGATCGCCGGCGGTCGAGGTCAAGGGTCGAGGATCGCCGAGGTCGGGAGGTTGCCTAGTATCAAAGTTCAACAAAACCATGTCTTCATCATTAGTAAAATGCAGGTGCATGATGGTGCAAGCTCTCCAAAGTTATTTTGGAGCGGAGTCCCGATAGGATAATTAGCTTTTTGGTACAAAGTTCAGCAAGAACCTTCCGAATATCGTTATTTGGAAGGCCTTTGCTGAAATTCATACAAAAAGGAAAATTATGCTATCCGGGACTCCATTCGAAATAACTTTGAAGGAGTTCGTACCATCATGCCCTGGTTACTTCCGGCTAATGATGAAGCCATGGATTTCTTCAATACTTTGACACTAGGAAACCTCTCTCGACCCCTCGAACCCTCGACGACCCTCGAACCTCGACCCTAGGCGACCTCGAACCCTCGACCCTCGATCCTCGACCCTATAGAACCCTCGAACCTCGACCACAAAATCCTCGACCCTTGACCCCTTGACGACCCTCGACCCTCTACCCTAGTTCCCGACCCTCGACCCCTCGGCGATCCTCGACACCCTCGTTCCCGATAAAAATTAAGAAGAAGAAGAAGAAGAAGAAGAAAAAAGAGGAGAAGAAGAAAGGAATAGCTAGAGGAGAAGATCGAAGAAAAAAAGAAGAACAAAAAGAGGAGAAGAAGAAAGGAATAGTGGAGAAGAACAGAAAATAGAATATTCTATTTTCTCTTCCTCTTCACTATTCCTTTCTTCTTCTCCTCTCCTTTTCTTCTTTTTTCTTCTTCTTACTTATTTCTCCTCTTCTTTTCCTCTCCTCTTCTTCTTTCTTTCCTCTTCTTATTTTCTTCTTTCCTATCCTTCTTTTTCTAAAGTTGTAACTTTTGCATATATAAAACTTCTCTAAAATTGTAACTTTCTATATATGAACAAAAACTTTCTATGAACCAAAAAACATTTTTAACATATATATTTAGCAAATTCTAGCCACATACATCACATACACATATACATTATAGCCACATACACATATACATCACATATGAACAAAAAATAAACTAATAAAAAAACATATTGCAACATATGAACAAAAACATATAGCCACATACATACAAATACATTATATATATATATATATATATATATATATGAAAAAAATTAAACTAAAAAAAACAGGGGCATGGCGGCAGCGGTGGCGCCGGCGGGGCAGGGCAGGGCAGGGGCGCGGAAGCGAGGCAAGGCAGGGGTGCGAGGCAGGTGCTCACAGGGGGGCGGCAGGGCACGGGGAGCGGCGCCGACGTCGGGGCAGATGGCGTCGAGGGCGGCGGCGACGGCAAAGTTCAGCAGCTTGACGGCGTCGGGCGGCGGCGACGACGGTGAGGTTGACCAACTGGCGGCGGCGTCGGGGCGGCGGCGACGACGAGGTGGAGCAGCCTGACGGCTCGGCGGCGACGGCGACGAGGCAGAGCAGCGGGCGTCGGGCAGAGAAGAAAGGATGGATTTGGAGAAACTGCTAAGTGTTTGCTTATATAGAAAAGGCTTTGGTCCCGGTTCGTGGCATCAACCGGGACCAATGCCCCCTTTAGCCCCGGTTGGTGCCACCAACCGGGACAAAAGGCATGTGCTGCCCCGAACCCAAATATTTAGTCCCACCTCGCTTGTTGAGAGCGAGGCGCACCTGTTTATAAGGTGCGGTGCGCCTTCCCTCTCGAGCTCCTTTCTAAAGCAGGCTTTCGGGCCTAACACTGCAATCTGTGCCTGTGGGCCTACTGGGCCTCCCGCGGGCCTGAATCCTGGCCCATGGTAGGGTTTCTAGTCGTATTCAGGCCGTGGGGGCCCAGTAGGTGGCACTTTTTTTTTTTTTTGTTTTATTTTTTATTTTACTTATTGTTGCTATTTTTATTTTTTCCCAGTTTTTTTGTTTTATTTGTTGCTTTATTTAGTTTATTTTGTTTTTTGCTTTATTTTTTAATTCTTTTTGCTTTTAGTTTTAGAAAAATTATAAACTTTCTGTTACTGCCATTAGTTTTCAAATTTGAAAACACTTTTTTGTTTTCTTTGTTGCTTTATTCATTTTATTTTGTTTCTATTTACAACAAAATACTTATTGTTGCTATATTTATTTTTTCCCAGTTTTTTTGTTTTGTTTTCTGCATTATTTATTTTCTTTTGTTTTTTGCTTTATTTTTAATTATTTTTGCTTTTAGTTTTAGAAAAATTATAAACTTTCTGTTAGTGCCATTAGTTTTCAAATTTGAAAACACTTTTTTTGTTTTCTTTGTTGCTTTATTCATTTTATTTTGTTTCTATTTACAACAAAATACTTATTGTTGCTATATTTATTTATTTTTCAGTTTTTTTGTTTTGTTTTCTACATTATTTATTTTCTTTTGGTTTTTGCTTTATTTTTAATTCTTTTTGCTTTTAGTTTTAGAAAAATTATAAACTTTCTGTTAGTGCCATTAGTTTTCAAATTTGAAAACACTTTTTTTTTTTTTGTTGCTTTATTCATTTTATTTTGTTTCTATTTACAACAAAATACTTATTGTTGCTATAATTATTTTTTTTCCAGTTTTTTTGTTTTGTTTTCTGCATTATTTATTTTCTTTTGGTTTTTGCTTTATTTTTTAATTCTTTTTGCTTTTAGGTCAGCAAAATTATAAACTTTCTGTTAGTGCCATTAGTTTTAGACTTTCTGTTTGTGCCATTAGTTTTCAAATTTGAATAGTTAAAATTTAAATTCTTTGAATTCATAGTTTTCAAATGAACTCTGAAAAAGTTGGCATAGCATGTGCATGTACAAAACGGACAATTGTATCATACTCGTCTGTTACAAAGTTGGCATGGTATCATCATAATAGTTGCGGGAGAAAGTCTTCACTTTTTCTTCGCTTGTGTCATTTGCTTATTGCGCCGTAACCATGGATAATCTTCATCGTTTATCAGGATGCTTGGGTCAGCCTTGACTTTGAAGGGAGGAATTTCATGAAACTTTTCATACTCTTTAGACATGTCTGTCTTGCCCTCCACTCCCAGGATGTCGCTTTTTCCTGAAAGAACTATGTGGCGCTTTGGCTCATCGTATGATGTATTCGCCTCCTTATCTTTTCTTTTCCTCGGTCTGGTAGACATGTCCTTCACATAGATAACCTGTGCCACATCATTGGCTAGGACGAACGGTTCGTCAGTGTACCCAAGATTTTTCAGATTCACTGTTGTCATTCCGTACTGTGGGTCTACCTGTACCCCGCCTCCTGACAGATTGATCCAGTTGCACTTAAACAAAGGGACCTTAAAATCTACTCCGTAGTCAAGTTCCCATATGTCTACTATGTAACCATAATATGTGTCCTTTCCCCTGTCGGTTGCTGCATCAAAGCGGACACCGGTGTTTTGGTTGGTGCTCTTTTGATCTTGGTCAATCGTGTAAAATGTATTCCCATTTATCTCGTATCCTTTCCAAATCATTACAGTCGAAGATGGTCCACTGGACAACAAGTACAACTCATCACAAACAGTGATGTCACCTCTGAGACGTGTTTCCAACCAACTACTGAAAGTCCTAATGTGTTCACATGTAATCCAGTCGTCGCACTGCTCCGGGTGTTTGGAGCGCAGGCTGTTCTTGTGTTCATCGACATACGGGGTCACCAAGGTAGAGTTCTATAGAACTGTGTAGTGTGCTTGAGACCAAGAATATCCGTCCCTGCATATTATTGAGTCCCTTCCAAGCGTGCCTTTTCCAGTCAGTCTCCCCTCATACCGCGATTTAGGGAGACCTATCTTCTTAAGGCCAGGAATGAAGTCAACACAAAACCCGATGACATCCTCTGTTTGATGGCCCATGGAGATGCTTCCTTCTGGCCTAGCGAGGTTACGAACATATTTCTTTAGGACTCCCATGAACCTCTCAAAGGGGTACATATTGTGTAGAAATACGGGCCCCAGAATGACAATCTCGTCGACTAGATGAACTAGGACGTGCGTCATGATATTGAAGAAGGATGGTGGGAACACCAGCTCGAAACTGACAAGACATTGCGCCACATCACTCCTTAGCGTTGGTACGATTTCTGGATCGATCACCTTCTGAGATATTGCATTGAGGAATGCACATAGCTTCACAATGGCTAATCGGACGTTTTCCGGTAGAAGCCCCCTCAATGCAACCGGAAGCAGTTGCATCATAATCACATGGCAGTCATGAGACTTTAAGTTCTGGAACTTTTTCTCTGGCATATTTATTATTCCCTTTATATTCAACGTGAAGCCAGTCGGGACCTTCATACTGAGCAAGCATTCAAAGAAGATTTCTTTCTCTTCTTTCGTAAGAGCGTAGCTGGCAGGACCTTCATACTGCTTCGGAGGCATGCCCTCTTTTTCGTGCAAGCGTTGCAGGTCCACCCGTGCCTCAGGTGTATCTTTTGTCTTCCCATACACCCGTGCGTTAGGTGTATCTTTTGTCTTCCCATACACGCCTTTGAAATGCTTGCCTTTCTTTCGACATTGATGGTTGGTCGGAAGAAATCGACGATGTCCCAGGTACACATTCTTCATGCAGCTTCCCAGGTATATACTATCGGTGTCAAGTAAACAGTGCGTGCATGCGTGGTATCCCTTGTTTGTCTATCCTGAAAGGTTACTGAGAGCGGGCCAATCGTTGATGGTCACGAACAGCAACGCCTTTAGGTCAAATTCCTCCTTTTTGTGCTCATCCCACGTACATACACCGTTTCCATACCACAGCAGTAAAAGTTCTTCAACTAATGGCCTTAGGTACACATCAATGTCGTTGCCGGGTTGCTTAGGGCCTTGGATGAGAACTGGCATCATAATGAACTTCCGCTTCATGCACATCCAAGGAGGAAGGTTATACATACATAGAGTCACGGGCCAGGTGTTGTGATTGCTGCTCTGCTCCCCGAAAGGATTAATGCCATTCGCACTTAAAGCAAACCATACGTTCCTTGGGTCCTTTGCAAACTCATCCGAGTACTTTCTCTCGATTTTTCTCCACTGCGACCTGTCAGCGGGTGCTCTGAACTTCCCATCTTTCTTACGGTCCTCACTGTGCCATCGCATCAACTTGGCATGCTCTCCGTTTCTGAACAGACGTTTCAACCGTGGTATTATAGGAGCATACCACATCACCTTCGCAGGAACCCTCTTCCTGGGAGGCTCGCCGTCAACATCACCAGGGTCATCTCGTCTGATCTTATACCGCAATGCACCGCATACCGGGCATGCGTTCAGATCCTTGTATGCACCGCGGTAGAGGATGCAGTCATTAGGGCATGCATGTATCTTCTCCACCTCCAATCCTAGAGGGCACACGACCTTCTTTGCTGCGTATGTACTGTCGGGCAATTCATTATCCTTTGGAAGCTTCTTCTTCATTATTTTCAGTAGCTTCTCAAATCCTTTATCAGGCACAGCATTCTCTGCCTTCCACTACAGCAATTCCAGTACGGTACTGAGCTTTGTGTTGCCATCTTCGCAATTGGTGTACAACCCTTATTTGTGATCCTCTAACATGCGATCGAACTTCAGCTTCTCCTTTTGACTTTCGCATTGTGTCCTTGCATCGACAATGACCCGGCGGAGATCATCATCATCGGGCACATCGTCTGGTTCCTCTTGATCTTCAGCAGCTTCGCCCGTTGCAGCACCATCGTGCACATCGTCGGGTTCCTCTTGATGTTTAGTAGCATCACCGTATTCAGGGGGCACATAGTTGTCATCGTACTCTTCTTCTTCGCCGTCTTCCATCATAACCCCTATTTCTCCGTGCCTCATCCAAACATTATAGTGTGGCATGAAACCCTTGTAAAGTAGGTGGGAGTGAAGGATTTTCCGGTCAGAGTAAGACTTCGTATTCCCACATATAGGGCATGGACAACACATAAAACCATTCTGCTTGTTTGCCTCAGCAACTTCGAGAAAATCATGCACGCCCTTAGTGTACTCGGAGGTGTGTCTGTCACCGTACATCCATTGCCGGTTCATCTGCGTGCAATATATATAATTAAGTGTGTCAAAAATCATTACAGAACATCATGAACAGATAATTAAGTGACCAAATTAATAGAAGTTCATCATCACATAAAAACCAAAGTACATACATAGTTCTCATCTAACAACATAAAGCTCTGCAGAGCATCTAAATAAATTAAACCATACATTGAAACTATGTAAAACATTTCAATGCGAAAACAAATGCGATCATAATCGCAACCAAGGTAACAACTGATCCAACGGCATAATGATACCAAGCCTCGGTATGAATGGCATATTTTCTTATCTTTCTAATCTTCAAGCGCATTGCATCCATCTTCATCTTCTGATCATCGACGACATCCGCAACATGCAACTCAAATATCATCTTCTCCTCCTCAAGTTTTTTTATTTTTTCCTTCAAGAAATTGTTTTCTTCTTCAACTAAGTTTAACCTCTCGACAATAGGGTCGGTTGGAATTTCCGGTTCAACAACCTCCTAGATAAATAAAATCTATGTCACGTTGCTCGGCATAATTTTCATAAACAATAAGTGAAAAATAGTTATGAAAAGATAATATATACCACATCCGAATCATAGACAGGACGAGGGCCGACAGGGGCGGATACCAAAACCATCGCACTATATAAGATGCAATAACAAAAGTAAGAAAATAATACAAGTATCTATCTAAACATACAAGTAAGAATATTTTTCCTTTCAGAAAGAAGATAAGAACTAGAGGCTCACCACGGTGGTGCCGGCGATGAGATCGGCGCGGGTGATCGACGACGGTGAAGACGGGGACGGGGCGTGACGGACCGCTAAACCTAGACAAATATTGAGGAAAATGGAGCTTGGCGGTCGAGCTTGGAGAGGAGAAACCTTAAGTAGTGTGGCTCGGGCATTCCACCGAACACCTTGTGTGCATAGGAGGTGAGCTAGAGCACCACCAAGCCCTCTCCCCCTCGGCCAAAAAAACAGAGCAGTGTGCTCTGCTCTTGCGCGAGAGGGTATATATAGGCACCACCATTGGTCCCGGTTGGTGGCATGAACCGGGACTAAAGGGATGCCTTTGGTCCCGGTTCAAGCCACCAACCGGGACCAATGGTGGTGGCCGGCAGGCGAGGCCCATTGGTCCCGTTCGTCCCACCAACCGGGACCAAAGGTCCGGACGAACGTACTCTAGCTGTTGACCAATGGCCCACGTGGCAAAGAGAGACATAGGGCTATTGAATAACAGTGATGGTGTGTAAACACAGGCAGCGGTAAAATGCTTTTCGATTATGTGTGTATATGTAATCTATGCACCATATTTTGCTTTTGAAATGATGTGTTGTAGCGAGGTTATTCTAATTTTCATGCTTTGATAAGGTGACTAATCAATTGGTTGGTGGTAAGGATGTGAATTGGTTGGATATTTTCAGATCCCATTTTCTTTTGCAAGAAGGGGTTGGTGGTAAGGCCAAATAGCCTCATTGGTCCAACAACGTTGTCTACATACCCTCGATTGAACCGATGTAGACTAATGGGCTGACCTGGCACACTTTAGCTCGATGGCGTCCCTCGAACTCTTGATCCGACAATAGCCTCCTTTTCTACTAGTGCCCCTCTAGGGTGCGCCAGGAGAGGGGAGTCCTAGTTGGATTCCACCTAAGGAAGAGGGGGAAGAAGGAAGGGAGAGGGGGAAGGGAAGGAAAGGGGGGCGGCGCCCCCTTCCCCTAGTCCAATTCGGACCCAAGAGGGGCGCGCGGACAGCCCCCTTTTTGGCCCTTCTCTCTCCCCACTAAGGCCCATCAAGGCCCATTTATTTCCCCGGGGGGTTCCGATAACCCTCCGGTACCTCTCGGAGCTCATCCGGTGTCCGAATAACATTGTCCAATATATCAATCTTTATGTCTCGACCATTTGGAGACTCTTCGTCATGTCTGTGATCTTATTCGGGACTCCGAACAAACTTCGGTCATCAAATCACATATCTCATAATACAAATCGTCATCGAACATTAAGCGTGCGAACCCTACGGGTTCGAGAACTATGTAGACATGACAGAGACACATCTCCGGTCAATAACCAATAGTGGAACCTGGATGCTCATATTGGTTCCTACATATTCTTCAAAGATCTTTATCGGTCAAACCGCATAACAACATATATTGTTCCTTTTGTCATCGGTATGTTACTTGCCCGAGATTCGATCGTCGGTATCACCATACCTAGTTCAATCTCGTTACTGGCAAGTCTCTTTACTCGTTCCGTAACGGATCATATGGTAACTAACTCATTAGTTACATTGCTTGCAAGGCTCATAGTGATGTGCATTACCGACAGGGCCCAGAGATACCTCTCTGATACACGGAGTGACAAATCCTAATCTCGATCTACGCCAACTCAACAAACACCATCGGAGACACTTGTAGAGCATCTTTATAATCAACCAGTAACGTTGTGACGTTGGGTAGCACGCAAGGTGTTCCTCCGGTATTTGGGAGTTGCATAATCTCATAGTCTGAGGAACATGTATAAGTCATGAAGAAAGCAATAGCAATAAAACTAAACGATCATAAATGCTAAGCTAACAGATGGGTCTTGTCCATCACATCATTCTCTAATGATGTGATCCCGTTCATCAAATTACAACACATGTCTATGGCTAGGAAACTTAACCGTCTTTGATTAATGAGCTAGTCAAGTAGAGGCATACTAGGGACACTCTGTTTGTCTTTGTATTCACACACAGTACTAAGTTTCCGGTTAATACAATTCTAGCATGAATAATAAACATTTATCATGATATAAGGAAATATAAATAACAACTTTATTATTGCCTCTAGGGCATATTTCCTTCAGTCTCCCACTTGCACTAGAGTCAATAATCTACATTACATAGTAATGATTCTAACACCCATGGAGTCTTGGTGCTGATCATGTTTTGCTCATGAGAGAGGCTTAGTCAACGGGTCTGCAACATTCAGATCCGTATGTATCTTGCAAATCCCTATGTCTCCCTCCTTGACTAGATCGTGGATGAATTGAAGCATCTCTTGATGTTCTTGGTTCTCTTGTGAAATCTGGATTCTTTCGCCAAGGCAATTGCTCCAGTATTGTCACAAAAGATTTTCATTGGTCCCGATGCACTAGGTATTACACCTAGATCGGATATGAACTCCTTCATCCAGACTCCTTCATTTGCTGCTTCCGAAGCAGCTATGTACTCCGCTTCACACGTAGATCCCGCCACGACGCTCTGCTTGGAACTGCACCAACTGACAGCTCCACCATTCAATATAATTAAATACGTATCCGGTTTGGGACTTAGAGTCATCCGGATCAATGTCAAAGCTTGCATCGACATAACCATTTACGATGAGCTCTTTGTCACCTCCATATACGAGAAACATATCCTTAGTCCTTTTCAGGTATTTCAGGATGTTCTTGACCGATGTCCAGTGATCCACTCCTGGATTACTTTGGTACCTCCCTACTATACTAATAGCAAGGCACACATCAGGTCTGGTACACAACATTGCATACATGATAGAACCTATTGCTGAGGCATAGGGAATGACTTTCATTTTCTCTCTATCTTCTGCAGTGGTTGGGCATTGAGTCTCACTCAACTTCACATCTTGTAACACAGGCAAGAACCCTTTCGTTGACTGATCCATTTTGAAATTCTTCCGAATTTTATCAAGGTATGTGCTTTGTGAAAGTCCAATCAAGCGTCTTGATCTATCTCTATAGATCTTGATGCCCAATATATAAGCAACTTCACCGAGGTCTTTCATTGAAAAATTCTTATTCAAGTATCCTTTTATGCTATCCAGAAATACTGTATCATTTCCAATCAACAATATGTCATCCACATATAATATTAGAAATGCTACAGAGCTCCCACTCACTTTCTTGTAAATATAGCCTTCTCCAAAAGTCTGTATAAAACCATATGCTTTGATCACACTATCAAAGCGTATATTCCAACTCTGAGAGGCTTGCACCAGTCCTGTTAGGAGTGCGTATAGACTGGCGGCTATAATCCGGGAGCAAGTGCAGCATATCCCATCGAGCTCCACAAGTGATCCAAATGAACGAAGTATCTGGGACCTCATCTGGAAAACTAGAGTTCCGGGGAAGGTCCGTATATTTGCTTGGCGAGTGGCAACTAATACCCTGGCCACAAAGGAGAACAAATGAAAGAGATCGCTGGAAGTGGATGCAACGTGCAGCTTATGTGGTAATGCCAAAGAGGACGAATATCACGTTGTTATCGCATGTACTAAAAGCAGGGCCCTAAGGACTGCCTTGAGAGGTGTATGGAGGCTACCGGCTGAACATAAGCTAAGGTACACCGGTGTTGACTGGCTGCAGGTTGCCCTATGCACGGAAGATGAAGAGACGCGTGCCAAACTGCTGCTTCTCCTGTGGCGTTGCTGGCATCTCAGAGAAGACAGCATGCGGAATAACGGGAGAGAATCGATCGGGGCCTCGGTACAGTTCTTAATGCAGTACGAGGAGGATCTCAACGGCGCAGGTGCATTCGATGATAGGCTGAAAGGGTGCACAGATTGGGAGGAAGGAGAGAGAAGTACCAGGCTGCTGTCCGCCAACCAGGAGAACAAGTGGAGAGCTCCGGTTCGCGGAACCGCAAAAATCAACTCTGACGCTGCTTTCTGTGCAGCGATAGGAGAGAGTGCGGTGGGGGTGGTTGCCCGAGACCATAGAGGACTGGTTTTCCTGTCGGTCAACAAAAAACTCCCTCCCTGCAACAGTGTGGAGGAAGCTGAGGCACGTGCGGCTCTGGTCGGTTTACAGACAATGAGGAGATATTTCAATGGCGAGGTGGTACTCGAGATGAACAATCAGGTAATCATCAAAGAGCTAACTTCCCAGCGCCCGACCTGAAGCGCCTACTATGGCCTAATCATGGATATGAAGGAGGAAATGAAGGGTTTTGCTGCTTGCAACGCCCAATACGGGAGCAGGCAATGCAACAAACTGGCACATGAGCTAGCGGCTTTGAACAGGAGCAAGGGTGATAAAGTGATGATTAAGTCTACGATCGCTGATGTTGTCCGCGTCTAGTGCTCCTCCAGAGTAGTTTTGCCCTACTCTGTCCAAAAAAAAAACAAATGGGGCAAAACTTTTGGGAAGAGGTGTATGAAATTATAGAACATAAGACAAAGCTGAAGGAAATATGCCCTAGAGGCAATAATAAAGTTATTATTTATTTCCTTATATCATGATAAATGTTTATTATTCATGCTAGAATTGTATTAACCGGAAACATAATACATGTGTGAATACATAGACAAACAGATAGTCACTAGTATGCCTCTACTAGACTAGCTCATTAATCGAAGATGGTTATGTTTCCTAACCATAGACATGTGTTGTCATTTGATTAATGGGATCACATCATTAGGAGAATGATGTGATTGACATGACCCATTCCGTTAGCTTAGCACTTGATCGTTTAGTATATTGCTATTGCTTTCTTCATGACCTATACATGTTCCTGTAACTATGAGATTATGCAACTCCCGTTTACCGGAGGAACACTTTGGGTACTACCAAACGTCACAACGTAACTGGGTGATTATAAAGGAGTACTACAGGTGTCTCCAAAGGTACTTGTTGGGTTGGCGTATTTCGAGATTAGGTTTTGTCACTCCGATTGTCGGAGAGGTATCTCTGGGCCTTCTCGGTAATACACATCACATAAGCCTTGCAAGCATTACAACTAATGAGATAGTTGTGAGATGATGTATTACGGAACGAGTAAAGAGACTTACCGGTAACGAGATTGAACTAGGTATTGGATACCGACGATCGAATCTCGGGTAAGTAACATACCGATGACAAAAGGAACAACGTATATCGTTATGCGGTTTGACTGATAAAGATCTTCATAGAATATGTAGGAACCAATATGGGCATCCAGGTTCCGCTATTGGTTATTGACCGAGAATGGTTCTAGGTCATGTCTACATAATTCTCGAACCCGTAGGGTCCGCACGCTTAACGTTTCGATGACAGTTCATTATGAGTTTATAAGTTTTGATGTACTGAAGGTTGTTCGGAGTCCCGGATGTGATCACGGACATGACGAGGAGTCTCGAAATGGTCGAGACATAAAGATTGATATATTGGAAGCCTATGTTTGGACTTCGGAAAGGTTCCGGATGAAAACAGGAAGTTACCGGAACACCGGGGGGTTACCGGAACCCCCCGGGGGGTCAATGGGCCTTAATGGGCCATAGGGAGAAGAGGAAGGGCCGGCCAGGGCAGGCTGCGCGCCCCCCTCCCCCTCTAGTCCGAATAGGACAAGGAGAGGGGGGGCGGCGCCCCCCTTCCCTCTTCCCCCTCCCCAATCCTATTGCAACTAGGAAGGGGGAGTCCTACTCCCGGTGGGAGTAGGACTCCTCCACGCCCCCCTTGGGCTGGCCGCACCCCCCCTTGCTCCTTTATATACGGGGGCAGGGGGGCACCCCAGAACACACAAGTTGATCTACGGATCGTTCCTTAGCCGTGTGCGGTGCCCCCCTCCACCATATTCCACTTCGGTCATATCGTCACGGAGCTTAGGCGAAGCCCTGCGCCGGTGAAGTCATATCGTCACGGAGCTTAGGCGAAGCCCTGCGTCGGTGGAGCATCATCATCGTCACCACGCCGTCGTGCTGACGGAACTCATCACCGACACTTTGCTGGATCGGAGTCCGGGGATCGTCATCGAGCTGAACGTGTGCAGAACTCGGAGGTGCCGTACGTTCGGTGCTTGGATCGGTCGGATCGTGAAGACGTACGACTACATCAACCGCGTTGTTATAACACTTCCGCTTTTGGTCTACGAGGGTACGTGGACAGACACTCTCCCCTCTCGTTGCTATGCCATCACCATGGTCTTGCGTGTGCGTAGGAAATTTTTTGAAATTACTACGTTCCCCAACAGTGCCATCCGAGCCTCGTTTTATGCGTTGATGTCATATGCACGAGTAGAACACAAGTGAGTTGTGGGCGATATAAGTCATACTGCTTACCAGCATGTCATACTTTGGTTCGGCGGTATTGTGAGATGAAGCGGCCCGGACCGACATTACGCGTACGCTTACGCGAGACTGGTTTCACCGCTTCGAGCACTAGTTGCTTAAAGGTGACCGGCGGGTGTCAGTTTCTCTCACTTTAGTTGAACCGAGTGTGGCTACGCCCGGTCCTTGCGAAGGTTAAAACAACACCAACTTGACAAACTATCGTTGTGGTTTTGATGCGTAGGTAAGAACGGTTCTTGCTCAGCCCGTAGCAGCCGCGTAAAACTTGCAACAACGAAGTAGAGGACGTCTAACTTGTTTCTGCAGGGCATGTTGTGATGTGATGTGGTCAAGACGTGATGCTATATTTTATTGTATGAGATGATCATGTTTTGTAACCGAGTTATCGGCAACTGGCTGGAGCCATATGGTTGTCGCTTTATTGTATGAAATGCAAAAGTCATGTAATTGCTTTACTTTATCACTAAGCAGTAGCGATAGTCGTAGAAGCAATAGTTGGCAAGACGACAACGATGCTACGATGGAGATGAAGGTGTCGCGCCGGTGACGATGGTGATCATGACGGTGCTTCGGCGATGGAGATCACGAGCACAAGATGATGATGACCATATCATATCACTTATATTGATTGCATGTGATGTTTATCCTTTATGCATCTTATCTTGCTTTGATTGACGGTAGCATTATAAGATGATCTCTCACTAAAATTATCAAGAAGTGTTCTCCCTGAGTATGCACCGTTGTGAAAGTTCTTCGTGCTGAGACACCACGTGATGATCGGGTGTGATAGGCTCTACGTTCAAATACAATGGGTGCAAAACAGTTGCGCACGCGGAATACTCAGGTTAAACTTGACGAGCCTAGCATATAACAGATATGGCCTCGGAACACGGAGACCGAAAGGTCGAACGTGAATCATATAGTAGATATGATCAACATAGTGATGTTCACCATTGAAACTACTCCATCTCACGTGATGATCATACATGGTTTAGTTGATTTGGATCACGTAATCACTTAGATGACTAGAGAGATGTCTGTCTAAGTGGGAGGTTTTTAATATGATTAATTAAACTTAAATTTATCATGAACTTAGTACCTGATAGTATTTTTGCTTGTCTATGTTTACTGTAGATAGATGGCTCGTGTTGTTGTTCCGTTGAATTTTAATGCGTTCCTTGAGAAAGCAAAGTTGAAAGATGATGGTAGCAATTACACGGACTGGGTCCGTAACTTGAGGATTATCCTCATTGCTGCACAGAAGAATTACGTCCTGGAAGCACCGCTGGGTGCCAGGCCTGCTGCAGGAGCAACGCTAGAAGTTGTGAACGTCTGGCAGAGCAAAGCTGATGACTACTCGATAGTTCAGTGTGCCATGCTTTACGGCTTAGAACCGGGTCTTCAACGACGTTTTGAACGTCATGGAGCATATGAGATGTTCCAGGAGTTGAAGTTAATATTTCAAGCAAATGCCCGGATTGAGAGATATGA
Source organism: Aegilops speltoides (assembly GCA_021437245.1). Taxonomy (NCBI): domain Eukaryota; kingdom Viridiplantae; phylum Streptophyta; class Magnoliopsida; order Poales; family Poaceae; genus Aegilops; species Aegilops speltoides. Next base: position 546,689,907 of record CM038143.1, read on the forward strand.
AGTCTCCAATAAGTTCTATAGCTGCAAGATGGAGGAGAATAGTTCTGTCAGTGAACATATACTCAAAATGTCTGGGTATAATAATCACTTGATTCAACTGGGAGTTACTCTTCCGGATGATAGTGTCATTGACAGAATTCTCCAATCACTGCCACCAAGCTACAAGAGCTTCGTGATGAACTATAATATGCAAGGGATGACCAAAACAATTCCCGAGCTCTTCGCAATGCTAAAAGCCGCGGAGGTAGAAATCAAGAAAGAGCATCAAGTGTTGATGGTCAACAAGACCACTAGTTTCAAGAAAAAGGGCAAAGGAAAGAAGAAGGGGAACTTCAAAAAGAACAGCAAGAAAGTTGCTGCTCAAGAGAAGAAACCCAAGTCTGGACCTAAGCCTGAAACTGAGTGTTTTTACTGCAAGCAAACTGGACACTGGAAGCGGAACTGCCCCAAGTATTTGGCGGATAAGAAGGATGGCAAGGTGATCAAAGGTATATGTGATATACATGTTATTGATGTGTACCTTACTAATACTCGCAGTAGTACCTGGGTATTTGATACTGGTTCTGTTGCTAATATTTGCAACTCAAACAGAACTACGGATTGCGAAAATTGGCTAAGGACGAGGTGACGATGCGCGTGGGAAATGGTTCCAAAGTCGATGTGATCGCGGTCGGCACGCTACCTCTACATCTACCATCGGGATTAGTTTTAGACCTAAATAATTGTTATTTGGTGCCAGCGTTAAGCATGAACATTATATCTGGATCTTGTTTTGATGCGAGACGGTTATTCATTTAAGACAGAGAATAATGGTTGTTCTATTTATATAAATAATATCTTTTATGGTCATGCACCCTTGAAGAGTGGTCTATTTTTATTGAATCTCGATAGTAGTAGTACACATATTCATAGTGTTGAAACCAAAAGATGCAGAGTTGATAATGATAATGCAACTTATTTGTGGCACTGCCGTTTGGGTCATATCGGTGTAAAACGCATGAAGAAACTCCATACTGATGGGCTTCTGGAATCACTTGATTATGAATCACTTGGTACTTGCGAACCGTGCCTCATGGGCAAGATGACTAAAACGCCGTTCTCCGGAACTATGGAGCGAGCAACTGATTTGTTGGAAATCATACATACTGATGTTTGTGGTCCAATGAATGTTGAGGCACACGGCGGGTATCGTTATTTTCTCACCTTCACAGATGATTTGAGCAGATATGGGTATATCTACTTAATGAAACACAAATCTGAAACATTTGAAAAGTTCAAAGAATTTCAGAGTGAAGTGGAAAATCATCGTAACAAGAAAATAAAATTTCTACGATCGGATCGTGGAGGAGAATATTTGAGTTACGATTTTGGTTTACATTTGAAACAATGTGGAATAGTTTAGCAACTCACGCCACCCGGAACACCACAGAGAAATGGTGTGTCCGAACGTCGTAATCGTACTTTACTTGATATGGTGCGATCTATGATGTCTCTTACTGATTTACCGCTATCGTTTTGGGGATATGCTTTAGAGACGGCCGCATTCACGTTAAATAGGGCACCATCTAAGTCCGTTGAGACGACACCGTATGAACTGTGGTTTTGCAAGAAACCAAAGTTGTCGTTTCTTAAAGCTTGGGGCTGCGATGCTTATGTGAAGAAACTTCAACCAGATAAGCTCGAACCCAAATCGGAGAAATGTGTCTTCATAGGATACCCAAAGGAGACTGTTGGGTACACCTTCTATCACAGATCTGAAGGCAAGGTTTTCGTTGCTAAATTCGGATCCTTTCTAGAGAAGGAGTTTCTCTCGAAAGAAGTGAGTGGGAGGAAAGTAGAACTTGATGAGATAACTGTATCTGCTCCCTTATCGGAAGGTAGTTCATCACAAGAAACGGTTCCTGTGACAACTACACCAATTAGTGAGGAAACTAATGATGATGATCATGAAGCTTCAGATCAAGTTACTACTGAACTTCGTAGGTCAACCAGAGTAAATACGCACCAGAGTGGTACGGTAATCCGATTCTGGAAGTCATGTTACTTGACCATGGCGAACCTACAAACTATGAAGAAGCGATGGTGAGCCCAGATTCCGCGAAATGGCTGGAAGCCATGAAATCTGAGATGGGATCCATGTATGAAAACAAAGTATGGACTTTGGTAGACTTGCCCGATGATCGGCAAGCCATTGAGAATAAATGGATCTTTAAGAAGAAGACTGACGCCGATGGTAATGTAACTGTTTACAAAGCTCGACTTGTTGCAAAAGGTTTTCGACAAGTTCAAGGGGTTGACTACGATGAGACTTTCTCACCCGTAGCGATGCTTAAGTCTGTCCGAATCATGTTAGCAATTGCCGCATTTTATGATTATGAAATTTGGCAAATGGATGTAAAAACTGCATTCTTGAATGGATTTCTAGAAGAAGAGTTGTATATGATGCAACCAGAAGGTTTTATTGATCCAAAGGGTGCTAACAAAGTGTGCAAGCTCCAACGATCAATTTATGGTCTGGTGCAAGCCTCTCGGAGTTGGAATAAACGCTTTGATAGTGTGATCAAAGCATATGGTTTTATACAGACTTTTGGAGAAGCCTGTATTTACAAGAAAGTGAGTGGGAGCTCTGTAGCATTTCTGATATTATATGTGGACGACATATTGTTGATTGGAAATGATATAGAATTTCTGGATAGCATAAAAGGATACTTGAACAAAAGTTTTTCAATGAAAGACCTCGGTGAAGCTGCTTACATATTGGGCATCAAGATCTATAGAGATAGATCAAGACGCTTAATTGGACTTTCACAAAGCACATACCTTGATAAAGTTTTGAAGAAGTTCAAAATGGATCAGGCAAAGAAAGGTTTTTTACCTGTATTACAAGGTGTAAGATTGAGTCAGACTCAATGCCCGACCACAGCAGAAGATAGAGAGAAAATGAAAGATGTTCCCTATGCTTCAGCCATAGGCTCTATCATATATGCAATGTTGTGTACCAGACCTGACGTATGCTTAGCTGTAAGCTTGGCAGGAAGGTACCAAAGTAATCCAGGAGTGGATCACTGGACAGCGGTCAAGAACATCCCGAAATACCTGAAAAGGACTAAGGATATGTTTCTCGTATATGGAGGTGACAAAGAGCTAGTCGTAAATGGTTACGTCGATGCAAGCTTTGACACTGATCCGGACGATTCTAAATCGCAAACCGGATACGTATTTTTATTAAACGGTGGAGCTGTCAGTTGGTGCAGTTCTAAACAAAGCGTCGTGGCGGGATCTACATGTGAAGCGGAGTACATAGCTGCTTCGGAAGCAGCAAATGAAGGAGTCTGGATGAAAGAGTTCATTTCCGATCTAGGTGTCATACCTAGTGCATCGGGACCAATGAAGATCTTCTGTGACAATACTGGTGCAATTGCCTTGGCAAAGGAATCCAGATTTCACAAGAGGACCAAGCATATCAAAAGACGCTTCAATTCCATTCGGGACCAAGTCCAAGTGGGAGACATAGAGATTTGCAAAATACATACGGATCTGAATGTTGCAGACCCGTTGACTAAGCCTCTTCCACGAGCAAAACATGATCAGCACCAAGACTCCATGGGTGTTAGAATCATTACTGTGTAATCTAGATTATTGACTCTAGTGCAAGTGGGAGACTGAAGGAAATATGCCCTAGAGGCAATAATAAAGTTATTATTTATTTCCTTATATCATGATAAATGTTTATTATTCATGCTAGAATTGTATTAACCGGAAACATAATACATGTGTGAATACATAGGCAAACAGATAGTCACTAGTATGCCTCTACTAGACTAGCTCATTAATCGAAGATGGTTATGTTTCCTAACCATAGACATGTGTTGTCATTTGATTAATGGGATCACATCATTAGGAGAATGATGTGATTGACATGACCCATTCCGTTAGCTTAGCACTTGATCGTTTAGTATATTGCTATTGCTTTCTTCATGACCTATACATGTTCCTGTAACTATGAGATTATGCAACTCCCGTTTACCGGAGGAACACTTTGGGTACTACCAAACGTCACAACGTAACTGGGTGATTATAAAGGAGTACTACAGGTGTCTCCAAAGGTACTTGTTGGGTTGGCGTATTTCGAGATTAGGTTTTGTCACTCCGATTGTCGGAGAGGTATCTCTGGGCCTTCTCGGTAATACACATCACATAAGCCTTGCAAGCATTACAACTAATGAGTTAGTTGTGAGATGATGTATTACGGAACGAGTAAAGAGACTTACCAGTAACGAGATTGAACTAGGTATTGGATACCGACGATCGAATCTCGGGTAAGTAACATACCGATGACAAAAGGAACAACGTATATCGTTATGCGGTTTGACCGATAAAGATCTTCGTAGAATATGTAGGAACCAATATGGGCATCCATGTTCCGCTATTGGTTATTGACCGAGAATGGTTCTAGGTCATGTCTACATAATTCTCGAACCCGTAGGGTCCGCACGCTTAACGTTTCGATGACAGTTCATTATGAGTTTATAAGTTTTGATGTACCGAAGGTTGTTCGGAGTCCCAGATGTGATCACGGACATGACGAGGAGTCTCGAAATGGTCGAGACATAAAGATTGATATATTGGAAGCCTATGTTTGGACTTGGAAAGGTTCGGATGAAAACAGAAGTTATGGAACACCGGGGTTACAGAGAACCCCGGGGTCAATGGGCCTTAATGGGCCATAGGGAGAAGAGGAAGGGCCGGCCAGGGGCAGGCCGCCCCCCTCCTCTAGTCCGAATAGGACAAGGAGAGGGCGCGCCTTCCCTCTCCCCCTCCCAATCCTATTCCAACTAGGAAGGGGAGTCCTACTCGGTGGGAGTAGGACTCCTCGGCGCCGCTTCTTGGGCTGGCCGCACCCCCTTGCTCCTTTATATCTGGGGCAGGGGGCACCCTGAGACACACAAGTTGATCTACGGATCGTTCCTTAGCCGTGTGCGGTGCCCCCCTCCACCATATTCCACTTCGGTCATATCGTCACGGAGCTTAGGCGAAGCCCTGCGCCGGTGAAGTCATATCGTCACGGAGCTTAGGCGAAGCCCTGCGTCGGTGGAGCATCATCATTGTCACCACGCCGTCGTGCTGACGGAACTCATCCCCGACACTTTGCTGGATCGGAGTCCGGGGATCGTCATCGAGCTGAACGTGTGCAGAACTCGGAGGTGCCGTATGTTCGGTGCTTGGATCGGTCGGATCGTGAAGACGTACGACTACATCAACCGCGTTGTTATAACTCTTCCGCTTTCGGTCTACGAGGGTACGTGGACAGACACTCTCCACTCTCGTTGCTATGTCATCACCATGGTCTTGCGTGTGCGTAGTAATTTTTTTGAAATTACTACGTTCCCCAACAAAAGCACATGCAAGTATAGAAATAAGACAATGCTTGTGGGGTATGTCCTCATGTCGCTTGATCCAACAATAAAAATAAGAAGTAAAATCAAGGGTGCTAGTATATATGCACTATGAAATAAAAAACTATAACTTTCCATGCACCAACGATTTGGAAAGAAATGAAAGTATATTCAACCAATGTTAGTGGTTTCTTCCATGCCAGCAATGGAGCATCAAGCTTACAATTAGGCATGTCTCCCCATGGATTGGAAATGGTACATGGCTCCCAATGAGGTGTCACGCGCCGAGAAAAGGAAAGAAATAACAATAAATATATAGACATAGGATTAAAATAAAGTTGAAATGGACGGGGAGAATCGGAGGGGGGGGGGGATAACGAATAGGTGCTCATCTCCAAATAACGGAACGGGACCGGAGGTGGAAGGATCTGCGTTGCAACATGGGTGACCGTTATGTAGGAGTTTTTAGCTTGGTCTCACATGTGTAGTGAAAAAATCAAAACAAAGATGGGCGACTTACAGATGTAGTAGGCATGCCTTATTAGTGGATAACATATTTCCATAGGAGACAAGTTGCAATGTAATAAAGGTGCTACCTCCTCCCCAAGAAAAGTCTAGGGTTCCCCTCTTTCCCGCCGGAGCCGCCGTCGGTCCGCCTCGTCTCCTGTGGCCTTAGGGCCATGGCGGCACGGTTGATCTCGGCCCTTGCCGGCGAGAGGGTTCTGTTTCCAGTTGTTCCTTCATGTTTTTTAGGGTTTGTGTCCTGTTCAGGATGACGAGACGACGGCGGCTCCCTGAAGATGGAATAAGGTTCTCCCCACCTAGCCCCCGTCCCAATGGTGTGTCTAGCATCGTCGGTGGGCATGTGGAGACGTGTCTCCGGCGGATCTGTCCTTGGTGGATTTGCTCGGATCTGGTTGTAGTTCATCTACGTTCATGTGTTTTCAGGTTGGATCCGTCCGATCTACGTTACTCTTCATCGGCGGTGGTTGCTGTTCGGCTGCGCTGGTCCTATGGGGCCTTAGCACGACGGCTTCCCGACTGTCCACTACAATAAGTTGTGCCCGACTCCGATGTGGGAGGGGCAATGAAGATGGAGCACCTTCGGCTCGCTTCAGTGCTTGTAGTCGTCGCTAGGTAGTCTACGGATCTGGATGTAATTTTTATGAGCTGTTTTACAGTGATTGGGTTAGTACTCGGAGTACTTAGCAGTACTTACATGTCTGATCACGTCTGATTTTTATTAGCCGTCAGATCTTGCGGGGAATTTTAATTGATTAAACTTAATATGTTAATTGCGATAAGGGCATAATGGTCCAGGGGGAAATATCTTTTCTTGAACCGACCACCTGAGGACCAGATCCATGTCTACTCGATCTAGTTCAGAATCCTCCTCCGATCTATTTGTCGCCGCTCGCCGCTCCTGACCTTCTCCGTCCTCGACCTGCCCGGCGAGAGGAATAAATTCATCGTCCTCGTCCTCCACCCAACCAACCCCAGCCCCCACGCCGTCATCGAAGAAGAAGAAGGCCGGATCTGCGCCGGCTGAATCGGCGGCGACCACGGCGGGCGATCCCATCTCTTTGCGCGTACCATCCTTAAGGTATGAATTCGGCTTGGCGTTCTGCTCATTCTCTTGGCCGTTGCACCCCTCCACCGTGCATGCAGTACAACCTCAACCCCACAAGATCCAGGTACTGACTAGAACAACGAATGGAAAGCTTCATCGTGGCATAGTTTCTCTTGAGCTAATCGCATCATGTTTGTTTAAGTAAGATGTTGACGTTTGAGATGAGATATACTAAAGGAAGATGAGATACTGGTTCCATAGTTCACTTAATTTAGTTTATTAAAGTCATGATCACTTTAGGTTTGCATAGCGCATGAAATATAGTTTAAAGGAAGATGAGATACTACTTGTTGGACGTTGATGATTGGTTTCCCTCACATGTCAAACCAGCAAAGTCTTTTCCATGCACTTGTCTTTGCCTATGAGCTATTTTACACCTGCAACATTGATAAACAGAAAGAGGTTGATGATTGGTTTCCCTCACATGTCATATGCAGGAAGACATGGCGTATGCAAGTGATGAGAGTATGTTCGAGTATGTAAATGTTGTCAGCAAGATGTTTGATAGTGAGGCTGAAGGCTATGAATTCTACAACAAATATGCTATTGAAAAAGGTTTTAGTGTGAGGAAAAGCTACGTTGAGTGGGATGGATCCAACAAATACATAATTTTAAGGAAAATTGTGTGTAGTCGTCAAGGGTTTCGCGAAGATAAGCACATGAAAAGAAAGATGGAAGATAGAAAGAGGAGGCCACGAAGTTTAACTCGTGTTGGGTGTAATGCTAAATTGGTCATTACGAGACAGGAGGAAACCGGTCGGTGGTTTGTCAAGGATTTCATCGATGAGCACAGCCATCCTCTAGCCCCACGGGATCTTTCTTGTCTGCTGCGTTCGCACAGATGAATTAGCGATGAGCAGAAAGCGGACATTGCGGACATGGAAAAATGTGGGATCCGTAAATACCGTATTATGGATATTTTGTGCTTTCAATACGGTGGATTTGATAAGGTTGGATGCATAAAGAGGGACGTTTATAGTTTCTGCCATGCTAATAAGCAGGAGACAATCAGTGCCGGTGATGCTAAAACGGTGATCATGCACATGATGGCGAGGCGAGAGCGAGATGTGGATTTTTTCTTCAAGTACTTGGTAGACGAGCATGGCCATCTGAAGGGACTGTTCTGGGCTGATAGTCAATCACGACTTGACTACGAGGCTTTCGGAGACGTCATTGTTTTTGATAGCACATACAGAACCAACAAATACAATCTGCCATTCGTGCCTTTTGTCGGGTTGAATCACCACCGCAGCACTGTTATATTTGGCTGTGGTATAATTTCTCATGAAACAAGCCAGGCATACGAGTGGATGTTGCAGACCTTTTCTGATTGCATGGCACAGAAGCATCCGATATCTGTGATCACAGATGGGAACTTGCAATGCAGAGAGCAATAAGGATGGTCTGGCCAGACTCAAACCATAGACTATGTATATGGCACATTTAGCAGAACATTGTACGCCATCTGCATGATGATGACGTAAAGGAGGAATTCAGATCTTTCATTTATGATACTTCTTCCATTGAAGAGCATGAGATAAAATGGATACAATTCTTACAACGGAATAAAGTAACCAGTGAGGAGTCTTGGCTGCATCAGATGTATCAGATGAGAAAGTTGTGGTGTGCTCCATATCTTGAGGGGCGTTGTTTCCTAGGATTGAGCAGCAATCAAAGGAGTGAGAGCTTGAACTCTGTGCTACATACGTATCTTGAGGGTAAGATGCCGTTGTTTGAAATGCTAGAGCACTATGAGCGTTGCCTTGCGTCGCGACGGATTAACGAAGCTCTCCATGACGTCGAAGCCTTGCAGTCCGTTCCATTTACAGAGGAAAATGCTTCGCCGCTTGAGAAACACGCCGCAACAGTTTTCACACCTAGGGTCTTTAAGATGGTCTTATGGAGCATAGATGCTGTCAGCAAATGTCAGATTAGAGATACTAGATGGATGAGAAGATTCCACTTATGTTGTGTCCAAGCAGGAAAGAATGGATAAAAAGTTTGGAGTGCGCATTGAAGAGCAAGGAGGTCTTTTGCACAGGGTGAGTTGTTCTTGCCGTAAGCTGGAATGCGCAGGCACACCATGTTCCCACATTTTTTACATATTGGGGATTTTAAAACAAACAATTCTGCCCGGTTGTTGCGTTCCCACTAGGTGGACTATGAATGCAAAATGTGCATACGCACCTACCAGAAAAAACCAGATGTATGACTATTCGCTAAGCCTGCAGAGGTACCGCGAGTTGCGGAATTGTAGTCACGCCGCAAGTTTCCAGGCATGCCACTCTGATGAGGACTATCACCGTCTAAAGATGCTTTTGCAAGCACAACATCATGGCAAGCAATCAAGTTTTGAACTAGCTGACAACAAGGAGTCAACTAATGCTCAGCATAACAGCATTAGGTTTGGCCCGTTGATGCCGCACTCGCAGAAAGTTGATAAGGTTCTGGATCCCGTGCATGTGCCAGGACGAGGTGCACCGAAGAAAAGGCTGCAGGCAAAGACAAAGAAGTCAAGGTCACAGAATATCTATGGCTATTACAAGAAACCAGGTCACAATCGACGTAAATGCGCTAAATTGCTAGAGGTACGAAATATGTTCATATTTTTTTTGCATGTGTTTTACTCATAATTGATGTCCATGTGATTTATTCTATTCTTCTGTGTAGGATCTTGAGGCTGAACTGTGATATCTACATACAGCATGAACCAACGATGAGCCAGAGAAAGTCGTGTGACATTCAGCTTTGTGTGACGTGGTCTTTAGATTCTATTTCATCGTGACAGTAATTTAGTGAAGTGCGGTTGTACTGCCATGTTACTGTATTAGTTCGACATCTTTCGTTTCCACTTTCGTGTGTATCATGTGATGTCCAACTTTAAGAATGATGATGTATTTCGACAAATTGGGCACTATGATTCTTCACCCTTACTATGGTTGTCATGCATATTCATAATCATCATGCATATTCTTCATTTACAGAGCAATAATGACTGACGTATTTTTTAAATAAGCGGGGCCCACTCGGGTGTGCTTGGAAATCTTTGAAAAACCTCCATGCACGTTCATCTTCGCTGCATGCAAATCGGGCGGCAGCCGCTGTGCCAGTAGTTGTCAAGGCCTTGATGAATCACTATTCACATGCAGGTCCCCGACTCTTGCATGCAGGTCCCCGACTCTTGCATGCAGGTCCCCTTGAGGCATAGACCGATGTTTTCAGCAGTCAGTCTAGAGGGCATTATAAATTCAAAAAATACAAAAACTTGGAAACCTAGTTTTGTTTGTGGAAGAGATCATGTGTGCCAAAACTGAGGTGATTTGGAGGTGGTCGAAAAAATGCCCGCATTCCGGAGGGACCATTTGGTCTAACTTAAGCCATTTTTTGAAAAAACGTGAATTTTTCCACCACCTCCAAATCACCCAAATTTTCTTGTACATGGTCACCCACATGTGCAAAACATGTGTATGCAAGAAAATTTTGAAAAATATTATTTTACAATGCCCCCTTGAGGCATAGACCGATGTTTTCAGCAGTTAGTCTAGAGGGCATTATAAATTCAAAAAAAATATAAAAAATACAAAAACTTGGAAACCTAGTTTTGTTTGTGGAAGAGATCATGTGTGCCAAAACTGAGGTGATTTGGAGGTGGTTGGAAAAATGCACATTTCTGATATTTTCACAGGTTACGAAATATATTATTGGACAGAATATAGACAGCACCACACAGCAACAGCACATTCATCCAATACAATAGAAGATAGCTCTCCGAATACAATTCATCATATTAGTCTCCGAATTCAAAAGACCGAACAAAGATAGAACATTACAAGTCTCGAGACCGCGAGTAGCGAGTTTGTCTTCGTATTATAAGTCGATATCGATCATCTAAACTACCATCACATAGAAGAGAGTTGCGGTCATCACGATGAGCATCATCGCGATGAAACTGGTCTTCATCCGGTTCCTCCAACGCTCCCTCCTCTCTCCCGCTAGATAGTGGGCGTATCTAGATTCCGCCTCCGCCCTAGTGGTGTACCCTTTGTAACTGTTACCGCTGAAACAGTGAACCTGTCTCCGACACTCCACCCAGTCGTCGTAGACTCCGGGAACCTTACCCTTGTACACGACATACGACGGCATCTCTATGCACAAGCCAAACAACAGACAATACATAAGCAATAAATAAGTATGCAACAAAAGGATCGGAAGAGAAAAGCTAGACATTAATAGCACAATTCATGGTCCTAGTAATAAATAGCATCGATTACATCTAAGTTTAACGACTGTCCAAACCAAAGAGATATACAATTCATTAAAGTTTAATTACAACATGAGCCATTCAATGTTTCAGAACTACACATAGCATCACTACTTTCGACTCGACTCATGGGACCGGAGCGTGGATGAAGCCGCCGTCTGTCCTGATGGTCATGAAATCGCGGGCGTTGTCAGCCTGCATTTGTAGCGTTGTGTCTATCTCACTGCACAGAACATGGAATGTTAGAAGAAATAAAGAACGATCGATGGATGCATTTTTTGCTGTTTTGGCTGATGTTGTTTTGGTGCTGTTTTCGTGCCATTTAGGATGGCTGCAGTGACTTTTTGGTGCCATTTTTGGTCTCTTAATATGGTTGCAGTGAGAGCATAATATGGCTGTTATTTTTTTTGTTTCAGAAACAGGACAAACCAAAGGGCCCACTTCTCCCCTCTAGATTTTTCGAGGGCCAAAGGGCAGGACGTTTGAGTTTTCGAGGCAACTCCCCACGCCTCCCTTCCACTGGCAACTCCCCACGACTCCCCTCCACTGGCAACTCCCCACGATGCAGGGAACTCCCCTCCTATTCCATTGCCGCTCAATCTGCCTCCCTCTGCCTCCCTCCTCATTCCATTGCCGCTCCATCTTCCTCCCTCTGCCTCCACCGTCAAGCAACTCCCCTCTGCCTCCACCATCGCTGGCCAGGAAGGCAATGGCGGAGGAATCGTGGAGCAACTCCCCTCCGTCTGCCAAGAGAATGGCGGAGGCATCATGGAGCAACTCCCCTCCGTCTGCCAAGCATCACCAAGGTGAGGCGTCTGGCAAGGAGCCGCTGGTGGTCGACGACGACGTTTCGGTCCCCGGGCAGAAGCAGGACTACACCGTGCCGCTCATGGTTGATATCCACCTGAAGAAGGAGAAGCTGGATGTCGTATGCACCAGCAATCCAGACGAAGCCGACAAGAGGATCCGCGAGATCAGGAGGAGGCTCGGCGGCATGCTTTCTCGGTCGATCGCCGTTGATGTTGAGTATACGAGGGAAGATGAACCTCCGCAAAAGGCTGCAGTTCTACAGTTATGCGTGGAGGATCTCGTCCTGGTATACCACATCACCGCGGCAACCAAATGGTAAAAACATCCAGTTCTATAGTTTCTGAAGTTCTGACTTTTCTGTCTAATTAGTAGTTTCTGAAGTTTCTGAAGTAGACGCAATAGTTCTGTAGTTCTGAAGTAGATGCAATACTAGTTCTGAAGTTCTGAAGTTTCTGTCTAATTAGTAGTTTCTGTAGTTTCTGAAGTAGATGCAATAGTTCTGAAGTTCTGAAGTAGATGCAATACTAGTTCTGAAGTTCTGAAGTTTCTGTCTAATTAGTAGTTTCTGAAGTTTCTCAAGTAGATGCAATAGTTCTGAATTTTCTGAAGTTTCTCAAGTAGATGCAATAGTTCTGAAGTTCTGAAGTAGATGCAATACTAGTTCTGAAGTTCTGGAGTAGATGCAATACTAGTTCTGAATTTTATGTCTAATTAGTAGTTTCTGAAGTTTTTGAAGTAGATGAATTTGATGCACCAGATTAATTTGATGCAGGCCCAAGGAACTCCGCCCGCTCCTGCAGGAGAAGAAGCTGTACACCTTTGTTGGCTTCTCCATTGGAGGTGACAAGGAGAAGCTGAAATTGTCTGGTTTGGAGATCAACCCCGACAAGTACGTCGACATGCAGCGCAAATGGAGAGTTCCAAAAAATGGAAAGAAGTGGCAGGCTTTGGCCGAGTTTGCAGCCAGCCTCATCCACCCATCGTACAAGGAAATGAAGAAGAAGATCAACAAGGAATTCGACCACAAACTATGGGGGGACAACCCACTGCCAAACAACCTCATCGAGTACGCAGCGAAAGATGCGTATGTCACCTACGAGGCATGGAAGAAAATCGAAATCGTCAAAGAAGGTTTGGAGTACTGGCAAGAGGCGGAGGATCATTGGGGTGACCCCTACTACTGGGGATATTGAGTTGTTTGTGGTATTATGTGTCTCAGTTTGCAGTTATGTGGTTGAACAAGTTTGCTTTTGTAATGCTGAACAAGTTAGCTTTTGTTATGTTGAACAAGTTTGCTTTTGTAATGATGAACAAGTTTGCTTTTGTTATGTAGTTACGTGATTGTTATGATGCTGGTGCAGAACACTTATGGTTGTGATGTGATGCAAAATCCTTCAACTTTTGGTGATCATTTAGTTCAAGATTTGGTCAGATCGTACAGAATGTTGTCTAGAAGTTTTTGTGATCATTTAGTAGTTTTTTTATACAGAAGCCTTTCACTATAACTGAAAAAGCTGAAGTTCTCAGCATGAAGAATCACACAACAGAGCACCTACATTATGATGATACACTATCAACTGCAGACCTGAATGCATCCAATTCATCCTTTCCCAAGCAGTGATGGTAACTGAAAGTATAACAACTAAAAACGTAGCTCCACTGTATGTGTCCAATAGTGCCATCATAACAGAACTTTGAAAAGTCCTATATTATACAGTAGCAAGCATCACAAGTTTCAGATGGTTTTCTAGCAAGAATTTTCCAGAAAAGTGGATTGGTGGCACAAAATTGCTACACTTAGTCGATATACCTAGCATTATCAGCATGGATACCATTGAGACGTCAACAGAAACTGGGGTACCTGCGCTATCCTGCGGTGGTTGAGGAGATGGATCCGGCCGATCCCATTGGGGGGGAGGGCGCTGGGGCGGCGGGGGTGGTGTCACCGACGGCGTGCAGGGGCGGCGGACAGAGGGGGACGAGTGGGGGATCTGGCGATGGAGGAAGGGAGGCCACAGCGCGAGGGGAATAGGTGGAGTGGGGGGAGGGTTCTAATGGCCTACTTCGGATGGGCCTAATTCGGATGGGCCATCTCGTTGTCTGCGCCTGAGGTATGCATGCATGGGAATGGCGGCGACGTGGGTTTGCATGCACGGGTGGCGGACGTGAACTTTATCTATCCGAAATATGTTATGATTTCTACCCGAAAACAAGCTCGCGTGCGACGCTCTCCCGTGCGACGCACGCCTCTCGCATGATACGCGATTGATGCGACTGCGTGCCAAGTTTTATAGATGGAAACTTCTTTAGACACAATGCCATCTCAAAAACAACTCAGAAACAACTGTATGATTGATCATAAAACACATGCATTGTTGTTCAAAGAACTGTATCATGAATAAATTGTACCATAATTGCGAACATAGTGTGAAACAGAAAACAAAAGGTTTGTTTGCAACTAAATAATCCTGGTTTGAAGCTTAAACTGGTTGAAAAACAATTGAGCCTACTCCATATTGTCTTCTGCACTGCCAAAATCCAGTGACCTCTTTCGTTGCGTCGTTGGAGATTGCGTCGGGCTTGGCGACGACCCATGTGCTTCAATCTTTTTCTCTTTAACATCAATGTAACCATACAACTTAAGTTGTTCTTGGTCTTTCTCTGCCAACTCTCTAGAAAGACCCTCCATTTCTTGGATTCTCACTTCCTGTAGAAAACCATAGGAATTGTATTAGGAAGAACTCAAAAAAGACGTAGCCATAAACTAGATGCCTGCAACATGTAAAATTTGAACCTCAGAATCAATGTCATCCTTGGGAAAACAACCCGTAGTTCTATTGTACACAATGTACAGGTGACATGTCTTGCTGCCATTCAGATCAGAAAGCATTTTTTGTACATCATCTGGTCCTGCAATCAAGAAATTCCTTCTGGCAGCTTGCACGCAGACCCGGGTAAGAAGTAGTACAGTTCTGCTCCCAGTTTGCAACCAAAACTATCTCTCATTTCACTCATAATGAGATCGTAGGTCACTTTGGCGGGTTCAAAAATTCTGACTTCTGCCGGCTGTTCATCAAAGTATGCTCTCGGGACATGTGACATCTCATCATCCCTACTAACAAAAAATTCCATGACCAGCACCTAGTATCTCACATCAGAGTTAATACATTCAATGAGTAAAGGGCCAAACATAACTTTTATGTGCATAGCAACATTGCGGCGTTGTTACCTGCTTTTGTGGAATGTATCCTTCATGTGGAGTGACTGGGGATTGTGCCATCTCAAACCTTCTCACCTTATTATGTTGAATGTATCCTTCATGTGGTGTGACTGGGGACTCTGCCATCACAGGTTTCTTATCCTGCGTATGAAACGTCGATAGTGGGTTTACACACAAGTTTTGAAAGGTCATACCATATCTTGGGTATGCATCGTTGCGAGGTACTTACAAGGGGAGAATTGACGATATGTTGTTGGGGTGGACTGATGTGGCATTGAACGGGTGACTCTATCGCAATGTCTCGAGTGAATGGCGACTGTGCTGTCTCATGATGCTTAGCCTACATACAATCGCCGACATAAGGTTGCCACAAATTGAAGATGTTTGTATCATAGAATACGTAGGTCCTTAATATATAGAATCGGTGCGAGATACTTACAGGGGGAGAATAATTGAAGACATGTTGTCGGGGTGGCCGTGAGATCGCACGGTCTTCTAACATATGTCCTTCCAAGCGGACCTTCTCCAGCATGGCCTTATAATCCATGTACGACCGCTCCTGTAGCAGCTTACTGTCCATATCCGCACGTGCCTGCAACACATAGGCATCCATCTTGACTCGCTCTGTCTGTATAATACTGTCCACAAGCTTCCGGTCCTTCTGCAACGTTTGATGCATTTCCTTGTAGCCTAAGAAAAACTTTTTTTCCATGTACTCACAGTCCCTCTTATACTTTTCTTCAATCTCAAGACGCATCTTCGCCATCTTAAGGGAAAACTCCTGATGCTCCTCCTTTATCATCCTGTCCACGTATGAACGTTCTTTTTTCAGTTTCTTATCTACCTCAGCGCGATCCTTTTGCACCTGCAAGTCGATCTCCCGACGCGCTTCATGCAAAGACTTGTCGTACTCCGCACGGTTGTTATACGCCTCTGAGACCATGGTCCCTACAGCAACACATATACCCATAGTATGAAAACTGTATCCACACCCTCATCCACCTAATTCGAAACAATACAACCGTGAAAAAATATTCATAATCAGTTCGTATGATCAACTAGTACAAACTATCAATCAAAAAGCTCTTGCATGAAATCCTGTACTCGAATCACACCAGAACTACTCAACTATGGCAAAAGCTGGATTTTCTAATCTCTTCGGAAATTACTCGTTGGTCGAATCAATGGAAAAAATAATCAGCACTGCAATCGAAGATGAGAGAAGCCGTGGAAGAGACCTTTTTAATCCGGCGTCGGCGTGGTCGCTTGAGAAGCGATGGCGCGATCCCGGCGATGGCTATGTGAGGAGAAACAAGGTAGATGGGGGTGGTTAGGATAGGGTAGATATGCGGTAGAATGGGAAGGTATATATTCGTGATTGTAGGGTTAATTAGTTATTTTGAAGTAATGCGCTTCGATGCAAGTTTTTTTTAACGAGCGCGATCTTTTCGGGGCTTCCAAATCATGTGCACTGACAGCGGGTCGAACCACATATCACACAAGCCCGAGCCATCGACGTGCCCGTGCCAACCCGCCGCCCACCATTCTAACTTATTGTTCTCTAAAAAAGGAAGAGCAATAAATTTAGTCCAAGAATTTCCAGATATAATTGTCAACCCATTTTCGTTGGTAATTACGAGATATGTTTGGTGCAATTAGTGGCTAACTGGGTTTTTTTTGAGGAATAGTAGCAACTTGGTTTGATACATGCCAAACGTTACGTTTAGATTAGTTGCATTATTTCTTTCATTTTTTACCAAAAAAATCTATACAAAGTGTTAATTGGACAATGTGAACAATGTGGCACGAAGGTTGTCGGCCCAGCCAGTGGATGGAACGGATGGTACATGTACACGCAAGTGCGATCTCTGACACGCGCATTTCATCTGGTTCAGTGGATGCATGCATGCTCTATGTGGCACGAAGTTTGTCGGCCGAGCCAGTCGACGGACCGGATCGATGGTACCGGAGGGAATCCATTGTAGACCAACGCTCCATCAATGTCCGGTGTGTGTGCTATGTCCACCGTAAGACAAACATAGTTCCGTCAACCCTAAAACCCTTAAACCCTAAACCCTGATAACCCTAAACCCCCCTCCCACTAAACCGTAAAAACATTCAAATTTTTGCCCCACATGGAAACCATTATGCATGCATTGTCTATGTGGTCATGGGATGCCATGAAAGATTTTTGGGATTATACACGCAAGTACGATCTCTGACACGCGCATTTCCGGCATAGCATGTCAACACCCCGAAAGCACTAGCTGGGTTCCTCACCTGTATGAAACCAACCAAACATCGATCCGGTCCAGTGGATGGATGCATGCTCTATGTGGCACGAAGTTTGTCGGCCGAGCCAGTCAACGGACCGGATCGATGGTACCGGAGGGAATCCATTGTAGACCAACGCTCCATCAATGTCCGGTGTGTGTGCTACGTCCACCGTAAGACAAACATAGTTCCGTCAACCCTAAAACCCTTAAACCCTAAACCCTGATAACCCTAACCCCCCACTAAACCGTATAAACATTCAAAATTTTGCCCAACATGGAAACCATTATGCATTCATTCTCTATGTGGTCATGGGATGCCATTAAGAAAGTTTGGGATCATTACTACATATACATGAAAGTACGTTCTCTGACACACGCATTTCCGGGCTTGCATGTAAACACTCAACCCTAAACCCTGATAACCCTAACCCCTGATAACCCTAAACCCCTAAACCCCTAAACCCTAATAACCCTAAACCCCTAAACCCTAAACCCCGTAAACCCCACACCGAGTTCACAAGATTTTCTTATTTCTTTATATCATTTATCCAAATCTCCCATAACTCACGTGGCCCACCCCTCCCTAAATCCCACAATTACAGCTCCGCATTCTAACCACCCGGGCTGTCCGCACCTCCCACGACCGCTACAAGATCAGATCGGAGACGCCGGTCGCCCACGGAATACAGGAGTCGGCGGCCACCACTCGCCGCCCACCGCCAACGTGATCTGAGGGCTCGGACGTCAGTGTTCTTCTCGCCGCCTCCTCCTCACGTGAACGCGCCGTTTTTCCTTTGCGCCGTCGACCGCGCTATACCGGCACTCATAGTTTCCGACGCACTAACCGCCGCCATCTACTCGGTGGCACCATCTCCGAGATAAGGTATTAGCTTATCGTAACTCTTTATAATCGTTGTCCGCCGATGCTTTAGTTGTTGAACCCTCATAGGTTTTGCACCCAAATAGGTTATGTGCTTAAACCATAAGTGGATCATATGTTAAATGACCCAGTTAATTTTGTTAAAATTAATTCTCTGCTAATTTTGTTATACATTTTCCAATTTTGTTCAGATTAATTGAGCCTGATTTTATCATTGCATACGAGGCAGCAATGTCAGTTTCAGATACGAACCTTAATAATGGAGAAAAGCCCATCTCCGAAACTACCGATGCGGTAAGTAATTGACTGTTTGTGTACAATCGTTTCATACACATAATTCATGTGTACTCAGTTTTATTTAATGGAATGTAACAGGAACTCGCCGAAAAGCATGGTCATATGAAGTTAGTATGCTCACAGACAAGGTTCGAAAAAACCATGAAACTGTTGTCAGAAGACCACAAAAAGTACATCATATCAGAAACCAGTCTTGGCGGACTAACCCAGATGCATGAAGTGACTCTACGTCGCATAATGTTGGTTAGACTAGCCAAGAGCATAGATATGGACACGAAATCCATTACCATCGGTAAAACGCCAATTCCTATAACAAAAGAGGACGTGCAAGGTATATTTGGCATTCCGATAGAAGGGGAGGATATAGAGCCACATCTGGAAAATCAAACCAACACAGAATTGTTTAACGCCTATGCAAACAATGGGCAAATTTTGATTTCTGACCTTGAAACGGCGATCCGAGCTTCCAAAGCCCCAGACGGTGATTTCCTGAGATGGTTCATTCTGTACGCAATTGGTACTGTTCTAGCACCAACAGCAAAACATTATGTGGACTCGAAATATCTCAACCTTGTTACAGATCTTGAAAACCTTCGAAAATTTAACTGGGGATGTTTCACACTTAATCACTTCTTCAAGTCCGTTCACAAGTTTAGAAATCGAGATCACGTAAATCTACAAGGAAATCTAATTCTGCTCTAGGTTAGTGCTAGATCACTACTTGATGTCCTTTAATTATTGTTCTATTGCATATCTGTATGGTGATGAACTAATTTATTGTGTAGTATTGGTACTGGGAGCACGTGCGTAGTGGCCGATTAATGTATGCTTCTAGACCCCCTCCATTGATCGCACGATGGGACGAAATGATGGCTACTATAAGAAGCGATGCTTACGAGGTCTTCATAACGGGCTGGTACCTATCTACAATTGAACTTTCTATATTCGATTTTTTATTTGGTACTAATGGTTCATTATATTTTAAAAAAATAGGCTGTCATGGAAATTTGTGCTCCTCAACGACCGTCCGAGAATTCTAATAATTTTCCAAGAAAAAAAGATGAACATGTGCATCAACATGATTCGTATCGAGCACCATCACAAGGACATCAATTTAGTAGCCAGCAAGTGTGTACTCCAAAGACTATTTGTTTTTGAAATATCACAAATAGGTGTCATGGAACCTCATTCATTTAGCTATTGTTATCAACGGGGTTTTATTTTGTTTACACAGATTGAAATGGTAGTTGAAGTCATGAATGCACGCATTGCTGATCATGAAAAGAAGGTAGGCAGGAAGTTAATGGAAATTGAGCACAGATTTGATGTCAAATACCAGACTCTAGGTGAAGACTTGATTGACATGAAGACTAAAACTGGCACTAATCCTAGGTTGTCGAAGGCCGAGGACGAAATTAAAGACTTAAGGAGGGAACTCCATGTATGTCATACTGTGCATTTTGTATTTTTATGAATATGTTCCTTAATGTTCATTATTGTTTGCATTGTTACAGGACTTAAAATACGAATTTACAAGGAACCGACAATCAGTGTCACAGAAAGGAGGCGTTTAGGTGGTCAATATGGCCCAACATGTTAATATCTAAAAGTAACAAACTAATGATGAACTACCTTTGTTCATTGTATGATCAAGTCAATGTGTGCAATTCATCCCTGACAGGAACTCCTAGGGCTAGCCAAGTCACGACAGGGACTTCGAGTACACCAAGTGCAAGACATGTGACGGAAAACAATGAGGAACCACAATTAACTCCGATGAAGCCTGTCTTTGGTAATGATTACAAGTTCACGCATGAGGACATAGAGACAGCCGTTTACATCCGCGGAACATACGACCCTGTTGAAATAGCTAGAATCGGAGACATTACCCTCACAGCAGAAAATCTGAAGCGAAATTTGGACGACAAATACATTTATGGTGATGTAAGCCCATTATACTCTACTAGTCGACAACCCGTGCATCTGCACAGGCTAGTGATTTTTAAATTATAAAAATCGGAAAAAATTGTAGAAAGTTTGACGTGTGAAATGTATTTGAACTTGGAAAGCATATTTAACATCTCTGAACTAATCACTATGTATTTTGAATTCAAAATTATTTTAGCAATAGGAGATAATAAAATTGGAAACTGAAAAATAAAATATGAATTTTATAGGAAATTTAGAATGAACCACATGCTCACTTGATGGAGCACAAAAGAGTAACACATATTCGAGGTCATGAAAATTTCAAGCGAGTTAGTTTGATTGTACGTATATTCGCGAGAAGAAAGCATGGAATTATGCACGGTTATCATACATGAAGGATACCAAAGAATGGTAACTTTCTCTCTTCAACTTGAAGGGCGTGGATCATTGAAATTATTGGCTATGGATCAACATCATAATAAAATACTATTCAGATTACAATAGAAACAGTCGGACATATGTATATATACATACACTACTTGAGGTGTGAAAGGGGAGTAGTTAATATCAATAGCAAGATCTAATACACATGTAGACAATACACCTTTTGGAGCACTCGCTGGAGAGGCTTTATAATGGCTAGCTCTTATCATGGTACCATTTTCTTTTCACTGGATCTATTTTGCATGGATAACACAAAGATTATAAATAGAAAACTGCCAGGAGAAAAAAAAAACTATATATGCATGTTGCATGCGTGTACCAAAATTTGTGGAAACACAGGATTTAGTTGTGTAGCATTGCTACTTAAAGAAAACATAATATTCTAGTGTACATAGTTACTTGAGAATAACAGAAAAGAATACCATATGCATCTACTATTGTGGCGTGACTCTTACATCCTAGTGATATTTGAGTACGCACATTTAACTTGCAATGGATTGTCAGGAAAATGTTTCAGCGTTTTTCTTTTATTTTTTGCGTGCATGGCTGTTCGAGCATATTTAGTTCAAATATTAGATTTTCACAATTATTATAATTATTAGGAGAAATAAATCTTGTCCCAGAATGTGCCCTACAACACCTATAGCCATAACAATGACAAAATTCAAAAAGAAAAATTAGTGTAAGACATAAGGGGGCCTTGCGAACGTCCAAGTATGAAAATTAGTGTATGAAATTAATGGGTAGATGAGGAAGCGACCTATCCATGAAGGAGCTGCTGTGGGTCGACATCGATACTCACGAAAATGGTTTCTTCTTTCTTGCCATATCTCCGTCCGTCCTTCTACCATCATAGGTCCATGCCATGCCACTCAGGAGTTCTGTTTCTTCCGGACAACGGTGCTCTTCCTGTAGAGTGGGTCTTTCCAGTGATTGGTGCTAAGGCTATGCCGCGAAACTCCATATGTGCTGCTGCAGCCGCACACCAGTAACAGTAGATGTACCTCAATCAAAGACGCCGAACAGCATATATGTGCATGTCCGGTTCATTCATACATAGCATGAAAATTCTGCACGGGCGCCTCCTTTGCATCACATTGGTACTGTCGAAACGTCTTAATAACATGTAAATTTGGGACGATCTGATAGACCTAAAAAATACACAGTTCCAAAAGTGCTTGAGCAGTGTGAGCCTATGGTGAGAAGCGCACGACCAAATCTCCTCTTGTGGCCATGGAAGAACAGGAGGGGACACGCGGGCCATCTGGAGGGCTCAGTTTTTTCGGATCGAATCTTCTATCGAAGCCATGGAAGATAAGAAGGAGATACGCAGCTGATTTTTTTCGGATCGGACGGTGAGACATCGAGTATCGCCATCGAGACCAAGTAAAGATTTTTTTTTTTGAGTCTAGATTTGAAAGACAGGAGCCGTGGGACATTGGGAGAGTGTCCCCATCTGCTACCCCATCAAACGGCGGTTGGGATATGGAGCAATACCTGCAGTTTTTATTTAGAACGTGTAAGTTTCCTTTATGGGGAGCAATACATGCAGTTTTTTTTCCTTTGAACACGCTTAGGTTTTTGCCGTAGGAGATTGGGAGAGTGTCTCCATCTACTACTCCATCAAACGGCTGTGGGAATATGGAGCAATAAGTTATTTTTGTTGAGAACTGCAGGCTTTTTATTTGAACGCGTGTAGGTTTTCTTTACGTGGAGCAACAGGTGCAGTTTTTTTTTCTTTGAACATGTTTAGTTTTTTTTTAATTTATTACTAACCATACGTGTAGGTTAGCTTGGGTTGGGTATTTTTTTTAGAGTTCAGGTTTTGGTGCTTGTCACGTGTATGTTGGGCCTTATTTTCACCGCGAAAATAACGTAAATCCTGAGGTTAAGATAGATCAACGGTGTAATTAATTTTAATGATGTGGATTAATATTGAGACTCGCATGGTGCCTCTAATTAGTAAATATAAGATTCTACATCATTACTGCAACAACTGTCTTATTATTGTATGATTGAAAATTTGGCAGGTTATTATGGTATATGCTAGCATTAGCCAAATTGAGAATGATACTACCTCAATCATATCCCCTCAAGAAACCGAAAAGCTGTTACAAATGAAGGGGGTGGTTCCTGTTGGACGTGCAGCCTCATGGTTAGCTCGTGTAGCAGGAAAATTTGTAGGGCGCCGAAAGGTACACGTTTTCCACACTTTCATAGTTTACGTACACGACAACTTTCGGTTCTCAACCCAACCCGAATTTTACTGCAGGTGCATGTCCCACTGAATGTACACCAAAACCATTGGATGCTAATGATGTTTAATTTTGACAAAAAAGAAATTCAGACTCTGAACTCCATGAATTATCATTGCGACAAGACCAAGGAAGATTCTCTTGTAAGTGTTCTCTTGCTGCCTCTTTTGATCCGCATGGAACATGAGCTCCCAAAGTACCGTAACCCTATGTATAACTCGTCGTACCCTAGGTGGACTCGATTCAGTTCTGCATTGACGAAGCTGTCAAGAAAGGGTTGATATCACCAGCTAAGAACATCAATTTTGCCGAATGGACCAAAAAACGCTATGAGAACATACCACAACAGATCGATGGGTACGCATGGCCTCATAAATTATTATTTGCGTACACGAATAAGATTACTGATCTTTAACTAAACATCGCAGGACTTCCTGTGCGGTTTGGACACTGCAGTACATGTTGTCATGGAACGGGGATGAAATGACCGATATTTTGAACCAGGTAATTGAATGCCTAATTTATATTTGTACTTTGTTTAGCTTGAAAGCTATGCTGACGTCATTGTCGGTTATCCAATATAGGCAAGGATAGATATTTTCAGGTGGAAAATATGTACAGCCTTACTGCATTCAGATTGCAATGCGCTTCGTCTCGAATCATATAAGTTCCCCATAACGGTTAGCGCTACATCAAGAATATATCATTTATTTCACAAGTCTCATGATTAGAACTAACGCAGCACTCTCTCTTAAACAGAAGGAAGTGTACGATGCCCAGCAAGCAGTTCTAGCTGATGCTTCAGAAGAGGACGTACAATTAGTCAACAATCCTGATGGTTCGAACGGACCTGACACATCCAACTCCCAGAAGGATACCGGTGCACCCAACTCCCCCGAAAATGTTGCACCCAACTCCCCCAAAAGGAAGAGAGCACGTGGGCGCCCGAGAAAGCAAGTCGATCCCGAGCAAACAACAAAAACGAAGAGTCTTAAAGAACTAAAACATAAATTTGACAGCAAGACCATAGCCAACCAAGTGTCTTCGTTACCATCACGGTCACGCAGAGAGCATAAACCAGCACCAGCTTTATTGAGCCCATTTAAACACAAATAGGTAGCATCAATTGATCATTAATTGATACATGCTCATGCTCATGCTCTACTTTTAGCATCATTTGATACACGTTTTGTTTTTCTTATCAGAAAGTGGAAATAGGTGCTTTTGGCAATCATGAGCATCCTCTACTTATTGCAATATCTAATGCATTGATACATTCTCATGCCCATGCTCTACTTTTAGCATCATTTGATACACGTTGAGTTCTTATCAGAAAGTGGAAATAGGTACTTTTGGCAATCATGAGCATCCTCTACTTATTGCAATATCTAATGCATCATCAGTACAAAGCTTGATTTGGCAATAGTTGGAATCGGCAATCATTTGCATGCTTTAATTTTGTCAAAAATTAATGCATAGTTCAGTTGTAACTGCTCATAGATATGGCAGGAACATGCTGAGTTATACACTAAACATAGTCATGCCAAGCTATAACTACCATAGTCATATTATTAGAGTCCCTAGCATGCATCACCATACGGCAGAATAACACAGCAACCATAACATAGACCACCGTACGATACTTGAGTTGGTAAGGCCTTGTACAATGCAAGGTGCTTAGGGGAGTTGCTTATAGAAATAAACCAGGCTTTTCTTAAGCACAGGTGCTTATTTGTACAGGGTAGACGCATAACTAGGCGGCTCTCCTGTACAAATATGCACCGGTGCATCAGAAAAACTCTGTTTATTTTTCTAAGCACCACCCTAAGCATCTAGCATTGCACAAGGCTTAAACATGCATCACCAAAATATTATTAACAACTAGGAACACTAAACCAGAGTAGCAGCAAATTCTTAACATAAACGGCAGATCAACCACCGCTCAGCATAGGTTCAGACACACCATAGGACATCAGTTTTAGACTCCAACAACAAAGAAACATAGATAACATAAGAGGACACGGCGGTCCTGGGGCAGCATCAGCACTCTAGCAGCACATCACTTCTCTCCCTTCTTCAATGCATGTTGTACGGCTCATTGACTTTGACAATCTCAAGGAAGCATGCGTAGGCAGCATGTTTAGCCAGAGTACTGGCACTACGATTCTTGCCATGTCCATTGCCAGTGCTGAAGCCATGCTGGATCATGCCATCTATGTCGCCACCGATCACCTTGCAACAGAAAGGGCACCCAATCTTGCCAAAGAAACGGTACTTGATCTTCCCAGCAATCAGATGCCTCAGGGTGTACCGGCTCTTGCTGTGCCTGCTGTCCATGCTGTAGTCCACGTCGTCGTCATCCTCCTGTCAATTAGTGAATTAGTACACACAAAACAACTCAGGTGATATATTATGGTACATTGACTTTAATTACAATGTTTTGAAAGTACACATGTGAAACATGGCAACTATCTATTTGCTAGAAATAAGGCGTATGTGCACATACATAATTGAGCCAAATAAATTGACATGCACAATTATGGACGGTGGAATAGTTGCATTTATAGATTAATGCACAAGTAGTACATAACTAACACATGAAAGACTACATGAAGTGGCTTGGTTTAATGATATTTGATACTTGTTACAGGTGTAATTCTTATTGGAATCAGAAAAATGGCTTCATTGTACTCCTCCATGTTTCACACAAGGGGGGTTTGTTCTATCTACTGGAATGAAGAAACAATTATTCTTTCTGACAGCGGCAATACTGCTTCTCCAACATTGTTAGACCCTGATAACTTTCAGAAGGAAATTGGTAAAGGAGCTATGGGGTGTCTCACTGCTCATATTGATGAGAGATGTGGCTGTGATCATCTAAATAAAATACAGTGGAAAATTGGGTAGATGAGATGTTTTGATTTTTCGGTATCCAGTGGATATGTAATGTCAACCCATAATTATTAAGGGAGCGATCACTTCCTTTGCAAAATGGAAATCTGTATAGAATTTGCAAATGGATCATCTATGAACATGTGTGCAAACTAATCATCTATGAACATGTGTGCAAATTAATTCATGTACATAAACTATAATGAATCAGGAACTGCAACATTTAGTCACTGTCCTGGGGAAGCCAATGGAGAATCCTGCCATCTATCCATTGTTTAACCCACTTTTTTCATTAATGTATCCCTGCCATGAACATTTTCTTGTATTTGGGTTCATTACCCCACTTCTTTCATTAATGTATCCCTTGTGAAACTTATGCCCATCTAGTTAACAAGACTAACCCCAATGCCATGAAAAAAACCCAGAGTATCTGCTGGAATCAGAATGTGAATCTGATTTAAAAATCCACATCCAACATGAAGATCTATGCTAGATCCCTACAATCCTACATACGTACAACTAGAACGCCCAAGTCAAATTGATGCTCATCTAGTTAACAAGAAAAACCCCAATGTCATGAAAAAAACTGAGCAAAAAACAGAGCACTACCTCAGATAGCTCGTCGATGGCATCCTCGTCGAAGTCGCCGCCCTTCCTGCTATCTAGGTCGAACTCCTTTATGGCGTTCTCCTCCATGAGCTCTTCGATTTTGTCATACACCTTGCGCTTACGCCTTCTCATCTCCTCCTCCTCCAGATCTTCCCCGACCTTGTGCTTGCCGACGGGTGCCTCGACGGCTGCGATGGCAGCGGGAGCAGGCACAACGGTCGCTGCACCGCCAGCTTCCGCCGCTACGGCGGACTCAGCCGCTCCACCCACGGCTGCAGCCACGGCAGCAGACTGCTCTGCTCCGATGGTTGCCTCCGGCTCGTCCGCCACATCTTCACGCCCGCGCTTCATCGTCGGTCGAAGACAGGAGGAGGGAGGCATAGGAAGGGAGGAGGGTGGTGACGAAGGAGGAGAGGGTGGTGAGGTGGTGAGGAAGGAAGAGAGGGTGGTATGGTTCGGGAGAGGACGAGGGTTTTCTACCCGATTTGGGGAAGAAAGGCACTGCTCCTGCCTCTTGGAGTTACCGAGAAGCCGCGGGTGCCGATTTGACTTGACACACCCACCCGGCCGTCCCGATTCCACGTGGGGACGTGGCGGCCGTGCACGCGGTCGTGCACCTCCTACGGTTTGCCATCAATTGCTATCGGTCTCACAAGTGGGTCCCCTTGTCATCCACACAACCGAGCCACCACATGTACCACATTTTTCTTTCTCCCTGTCTCGACCACTCCACATCTTTCTTTCTCCCCTTCTCGACCAGCGCCGCCGCCGCCGCCGCCATCTGCCGACGACCCCTCTCTTCGCTGCCGGTGCGCGGCCGCCGCCAACTATGGCAAGTACGTCAGATCTCCACTCTTCTTCCCTTCCCCAAACGCATCTCCCTATGGAGGCGGATCTGAGCCGATTGGTTTGGACTGAAACTTAGTTTTTGGATTGGATCTTGATTTGGTTTATATGGTTTGAGACCAAATCAATCAATTAGTTTGAGCCGCCACTACCACCTACTACTGCTTCAAATCCAAGAGCCGCAGTTGCCGGCCGGAGCTCGTCGGCTCTCTCGAGCTTTGACGCCATGTCTGATCTAGATTCATGACGTGCCCTCGCATATGGCTTTGTTCACGGTTTGAACCTTTGGAAGTTGAAAACGGTTTGGACTGGGTTGGATGACGCGCATGTATAGTTCGGTTTGGTCTAGATTCTAAATGAAAATATCTAGATTGGTTTGGTTTTGATGTGTGCCGTGGATTGGACTGGTTTAAGTTTCGATGCCCAACTATTCCCAGGTTTAGATGAACCGGGCATTGCCATTGCTTTATTACGTAGATGATAGAAAATAGATTGATTGGCCATTGCCAGTATAGGTTATCACTATGATTTATTATATGTATGATCTTTGTATTGTACTATGTACAATTCAACTTATAGTTCAACATGTTCTGTGTAGAATGGAGGAAGCACAATGTGGACGCTGCAACTCACTGTGCCGGACCAGCCTTTCTACTGCCACGTTGTTCGGCATCTACTTCCAGCCTTCTTTTGTTGTTGCAGCGGTAATAATTTATATGAACCTTCTGACAGTACATTCTTTTTTTTTTTGCTATTTGCACTAATGTATTGTGTCTGCTATTTGTTTTTATCTTACACAGATCGTACCATGCAATGTGAGATTGGCATTCAATGAGCTCATCGCAGACACCGTGACCTTCGACGCTCTTGGGGGCCCATACACTATGCAGGTCGAGAAGGGGCGAAAGATAACCCAGATAGGAGGAGATGATTGGGATCGTTTCATCGCCCGCATGCGTCTTACTGGGGGTGAATTGATCAGCTTCTCCTTCAGAAGAGATAGGCCTAGGATTTCTGTTATCTATCTAAATTTCATTCCGGATAGTGAGGATGAAGTTCACGAGGACGAAGATGGTGCTGATTCAGATGATGATGAGAACCCACTTGTTGAATACCTGTATGCCCAAGGACTCAGCCTGGGCGACGAGGAAATCGGCAACCTCTGGGACATGCTTCCGCTACGTGAAGACTACCTAGGGAAGCCATTCGTGACCCGCCTCACAAGGACAAATGTTAAACGGCATATCATGGTATGTTACTTAGTGTGGTAATTACATGATATGCATGCTTAGTTAGTGTAGTACTTCATATGATATGCATGTTGTAGTACTGTGATGAGAGGCCAAGTTTAGAATTCATTTAGTGAAGAATTTTATGACATGCATGTAGTGTAGTAATATGCGATGATATGCTTAGTGTAGGAGTAATCTAATGATATGCCTAATTACTGTAGTAATTTGATGCTTGGCGTATAGTGTAGTGATGTGATGATATATATGCTCAGTGTTGAATCCAATGATATATGTGTCTTGAAGTATATGCTTTGTTGATAATTGCACGTGACATGATCATATATCATGTCAACTGTTTTCAGAAATTACCTAAGAGGTTACTTGACAGCTGTGGCATCGACCCGGGCGAAGCAGGCATGGCTGCTGGACTATGCCTTACCAGAACGGGCTCCATCACCAGCTGTGCCTATGCAGTGGACACGGACGGTCGCACTGTCTTGAGCAGGGCAGGGTGGAAGAAGTTCCTTCGTGCCAAGAATCTTCGGGTAGGATAGGCCATCCTACTCACTGTTGCGAACACCCGTGGCCATGACTTGAGGATGATGATCAGCATCCACCTCATTTAGAACTGGGGTGGGCCATGTATCAATGTGAAATGAACTTGTTATGTCAGCTCTAGTTTGCGAGTACTTGTCGTGTATTACCGTACCTATATCTACTCATATCTAGGTACTATTGCTTGTGATGGATTGCAAGTATTATTAACTGGTACCTAATGCTCTACTAGCTTTGATTATTCCACTGTGTGATGTTTTATATGTTGTAGTGTGACATGGTAACTGTTATATATGGTAGAGGCTGGTCTCTAAGACCTTGTACAATGCAAGGTGCTTAGGGATGTGCTTCCACTGTGTGATGTTTTGTACGTGCCAGGTTGTAGTATGAAATGCTAACTGTTCTATATGGTAGTGGCTGGTCTCTAATTGGACCGACATGTTGAACTATAGTATCAATGGTAGAGGCGTTTCGTTGTGCGCCACATCTAACAGTTCACATAATTAATTATCCAAAGATTAAGGTATGAAACCCTTGGTCCTACATAGCAACATTTCGTTCCAAAAATTAAGGTACTTCCACATTCAAACTAACTAATAGTACAAATTTGAAGGAACTACTTAATACATTAACAGCACATAGGGAAGTAGCCCTGGTCCAACGGCTTGATAAATGACGAACAAAAACTGAAAGAAGAAGGATTAGCCAGTAGCAGCACCATCAGCCTCCCAGCCTCACAACTTCAGCCAGCCTGGTGAACTCCAGGTTTTTTCCTGCAAAACACACATGTGATGTTGGAGGCAAGAAAATAAACATGGCAGGGGTCTTGTCATGGCATCTAATCGCTCGGAATGCTAGTACAAATGATGGAGAATAAAACATCCAACATGAGCAAATTCATAGGAGTTCTAGATCCATGGATACCATCAAGAAAAAATGCTCAGTTTTAATTCAGACACAAGACTTGGTGAAAACGTGCATATCAGCAACATTGATATGTCATCTTTGCAAGCTTGGGTCAGTGACTTGTCTTGTGTTTCATGGCATGACAATAATTTTAACAATAAATAGACATGAAGTTGACCCAAACTCATGTACAAAGTTATGCCATATGATGCATGGATTGATTCACACATAAATGACAAAATGCCAACTTTGTATAGAATTTGCAGTACTGAAATATTTCATTGTGTACTGAAACTGCAGTACTGAAATAATTCAGTATGCATCGATGTGTACTGAAATTGTAGTAACGAAATATTTCAGTGCCTACCGGTGTGTACCGAAATATTTCAGTGTCTACCACTACAACATTACAAATTTTGCCTAGGCGAGCATCAAATATTTCAAAGGCCTACCAAAGTGTACCAAAATATTTCAGTGTCCACCACTACAACATTACAAATTTTGCCTAGGGCAGTTCCGAAATATTTCAGTGCCTACCGGTGTGTACCGAAATATTTCAGTGTCTACCACTAGAACATTACTAATTTTTTCTAGGGTTCATATGATGCCTAGGGTTCACATACATCATAATCCATCCTCCAAATCCATGTACTCAAATATTCATGCAATTCATTGAGATTAAAATCCCATCTAGCATTCCCTCTCTGAGCTATTACGATCAGTATCACCACGATGTAAGCACGAGCAATAGGAAGATGAGGAGTGGGGAAGCTTACTCTAAACATAGCTACCGCCGCCGTTCAGACGAGGAGAGCGGCGAGGGAAGCGTGGAGAACGGCGGGGAAGCGAGGTCGCGACCACTGTCCTCCTCATCTTGCGCTTCGGAGTCTCCGGTGACTCGGTTGGAGGCTGCACAATCTGCAACGGCACCTCGTGCACGGTGGGTTCCTGATCCAGTGGATGCTCTACCCTGGATCTGAATGCCCACCACCTCCGCCTGGTCCACTCGCTGGACGAATTGGCCTGCTCCATCGCCCAGAGGAGGATCTCGATCTTGTCAATCGGTTGTGCGGGCGGGGGGCAAAGCTTTGCCCTCTCCTTCTTCGTCATATTCTTGAGCGTGGCCATTGTCGTCCAGTTCATCTGCCTTGTGTTGTCAAACCAAGAACGGATCTCCCTCAACCTGGCCAACTTGACCTGGTCGCCGCCGGCGATCTGCACGAAGTCGGTGTTCTCGTCGCCGGCCATCAGCTCGATCTGCCGTGTAACAGGGGGTGGGGGTGGGTGGGGGGTTGCCTGAGTGGAGCGAAGTTGCAGCGGCAAGAAGGAGGAGATGACTGAGGTGGACTTGGAGGAGAGGGAGGAGATGGCCGCCGATGAGTAATTGTGGAATGTGAATCACCCTGGCGGCGGTTATGCATTCAACGAGAGGGGCGGCGCGTGCAAATTTTCCTAGGACTAAACTGCCCCTAGATTAAAACGCGTCCCCACCTTGTCACGAGTACTGGCCCCACTCGTTTTAGTACTTTCGCGTACTTTCATCGGAGTACTACCCAGTACTTCGTATTTGTCTGCCGTTAGATCGACATCAACGAACGGTTCTAAAAAAGCCCAACCACTCTAAAACTTGTAAATTTTTATTATTTCTGATGTTTGTTGTATTGCCATGATTGAAAATGAATAGATTAGAAGCTTTCCCCCCCTTAATTTCAAAACAAAATCCATTTTGAAATGGTACCTCACAAATCGATTGGTAGATTTGCTCTTGCACCAGCCGGCCGGAGAAGAGGCGATGGATGGTTCGCCTGAGAAGCTAGCAAGAGAGGAGCGAGGAAGGGGTGATGGGTCGATGGGGAATGGACCGATATTTGTACGAGGTGCCAAAAATGGGCTAGCAGGAAACAGCTCTCTTTGAGTCAGTTGCTCTTTGTTCGTTAGTTGGTTTTACATCCTCTTTTGTTTCCAGTTCGTTTTACATCCTAAAAAGTATACATGTGTATCCTGCTAAATTTGCACTCCCATTTTTCTTGGTACTGGTTAATGTCATACTCACCAATTTTTGTGTTCCTTTTCTAGGTTTTCTTCAGGTTTTTGTTTTTTTGTTTCCTTTTCTTTTGCACCGCGTTTTCTTCAGATTTCTTGTTTTCTCCATTTTCTTCTCTTTTGTTTCTTTTGTTTCTTTCCTGATATTTATTCTTCCCTCGTTATACTTCGGTTTTCTTTGCCTTTCATATTGCTTTCTTTGTTTTATTTATGTTTCTTTGTCGGTTTCCATCATCTTTCGTTTTTCTTCAACACATATCTATTTTTTTAATGTGTTTGTTCGGTTTTTTTGTTTTCTTTTGTTTATTTGTGGTTTTCATATATCTTTTTTTTATTTTTTTGGTCGTTAGGCTTCGGAGTTTTTCTCAGGCAGTTTCTCTTTGGTTTCTCCTTTGTTTCTTTCATGGTTTTCGTCGGGCTTTCTTTTGTTTCTCATTTTCCTTCTTTTTTCATTTTTTGCTTCTTTCTTGATTTTCAAGGATCTTTATGTTTTTCTTCGTTTCTTTATGGTTTTAACTATTTTTCATTCTTTTTGCACTTATTTCTTTGGTTTTCCTTTTCGTTTCTTTATTTACTTTTGTTACTTTTTTGGTTTTATTTGTTTTTCCATTTTCTTTGTTTCTTTCGGTTACCACTATACATTCTTCGTATATGTAAAGCACATATTTATAATACACATTTAACAAATTTTAAATATGGATTTAATATGTTTTAATACATGCTCTACATTTTTCTATACACATTTTTAACTTTTTTCCCAATTCTTGATTAACATTTTCCAAATACTGGATTAACATTTTTGGATACCTGTTTTATATTCATATTTTAACATTTTTCAAATGCTTGATTAACATTTTTTAAATACGAGATTAACATTTTTCTAATACTTGGTCAGCATTTTTCTATACACATTTAATATTTCTTAAATATTTGTTAATTTTTTCAAACGCGTTTAACATTCTGTGAATACATGATTCAATTTTTGACACGCATTGTTTTATTTTTGTATACATGAGGAACATTTTATGTATACACATTTAACATTTTTTAAATGCTTGGTTAATTTTTTTAATATATGGTCACATTTTTCTACAGATTTTTCAATTTTTAAAAATGCTTGATTAACATTTTTCAAATAAAAGATTAACATTTTTTTTGCATCCATGGTCAACATTTTTTATGTACACATTTTAACATTTTCAAATGCTTGATTAACATTTTTCAAATACAAGTTTGGCAATTGTTGAATACATGGACAACATTTTTTCTATACACATAAAAAAAATGCTTGATTAATTTTTTCGAAATAATTGTTTAACGTTTTTTAAATATATTATCAACTTTTTCACACACATTGTACATCTTCTGTATACATGAGAAACATTTTGTTTATACACATTTCACATTATTCAAATGCTTGGCTAACAATGTTTTCATATATTTTATGTAATTTTTTTGTAATATATTAATTTAGAATATGTGGAAGTATAACCTAAATGAAATAAACAAAAAAGTGTGTAAAAAACACGAGGACGTGCCCTCCCGCGCGGTTCAGCCGACCCATTTTTTGAGGATCCTGACACGACAGCACGCCAGATGTCGCTATAAGCGAGATATAGCGCTGCCTCCGATTAGATTGCGACCTAGCGAGAATGGCAGAGCTTTGGCGAGACCATGCTGGGCCAATGCCTCCTAGCCTAAGATTTCTCTTTTTCTTCTGATTTTTCTTTGGTGAGACGCCACAGGCCCATTTATTTGGATCCCAAGGCCGAACTGGACCGCGACGATTTCGGGAGCAGCTGAGCTCGGGCACCGAATCGCGTCCAGAAAGAGGCAGGTAATTTTGTGATGGAGAAAGAGATTATTGATGGCGGAAGCCTCGAGACATGGACTCATGGTCACGGTCACTGGCGGAAGCCTCCCGTGGCGGTGGGTAGCCTGCCATACCTTAACCGGGTGCAAAAAAAAGAAAAAAGTATATGTATGCATCGCGTCTCCCTGGAGGCTGGGTCGCTGGCTGGCTACGCTAATTAGTGTCGCCACGGAAATCGCTAAAGACCTGGAGAAAATAAGCCATCAGATGGGCCACGAGCTGCTGCACGAGACGCATCGCACTTTGCACGCACAGGTCGTTAAAAAAAAAAAGGTCGTTCACGAGCCAGATCGAAACGAGACGCGCAGACGACCCATTCGACCGCGGCCATCCCAAGTTCCAACTCCCAAACCTAGCACGGCGGCGGCGGCTGGCCAGGAGCAAGGAGGACGGGGCGGTCGACGGCGGGGTGTCAGACCCAGCAGGAGGCCGGCGGCGCGCGGCTGAGGGTGGAGGCTAGCGGGCGGCGGCAACGAGCGACGACAGCGCAGCCGCGCAAGACTCACGGTCACGGTCTTTACCACGAAATGAACGGGCGATCGATCATAGGTACATACATACCTTGGACCTCTACGGTGGTGGCCGTGTCCGTGTCCTGGCTTGGGAAGGCGCATACTTTCTTCACATTTGCAGCAGCACTACGGCTGACTACGCCTCGCTGGTTCTCAGCACATCCCGGCACGGCCGTGCCCTCGCCTGGGTTCGGAGAGCGCAAGCCGCCGATGATGCAGGGAAGCCGGCGCGAGTTGGCAGGGTGAGCAGAGGAGACGGGCAGCGCACTCTTCATCTCCGAGGGCATGTGAGTTGTTGCGATGCTTCGGCAGTGCATTCGGGAGTGATCCCATTTTATAGATACATCTTGTTAAGCCCTTGGGTTCGGGTTTGTTTCCTACGCGTCCTGGCTACGTGTTGACTGATGGAGTATGTGTTGTAAATACCTGTACGTGCGTGTCATGTAACAACCTGAAACCAGCCGATCCTTTTCTCTAGGGATAGCTCAGATACGGGCGTGTGCATGCACCTGCTCGCTATATATGTAAACGGTGCATCAATGAATACATGTGCGTGACTACTATTCATCCTTGAGCTTGGTAACCAGAGTCACCAACGGCCGGCGCCGCGGCGAGCCAATTTATTGGTCTCCAACTCCATCAATCAACGAGCGATGAGCGACGACGGCGCACGGCTGAGGGCGGCGGCTAGCGGGCGGCGGCAACGAGCGACGACGGCGCAGCCGCGCAAGAATCACGGTCACGGTCTTTACCAAGAAATGAACGCGCAATCGATCATAGGTACGTACGTACCTTGGACCTCCACGGTGGTGGCCGCGTCCGTGTCCTGGCTTGGGAAGGCGCATACTTTCTTCGCATTTGCAGCAGCACTACGGCTGACTACGCCTCGCTGGTTCTCAGCACATCCCGGCGTGGCCGTGCCCTCGCCTGGGTTTGGAGAGCGCAAGCCGCCGGTGATGCAGGGAAGCCGGCGCGAGTTGGCAGGGTGAGCGGAGGAGACGGGCAGCGCACTCTGCATCTCCGAGGGCATGTGAGTTGTTGCGATGCTTCGGCAGTGCATTCGGGAGTGATCCCATTTTATAGATACATCTTGTTAAGCCCTTGGGTTCGGGTTTGTTTCCTACGCGTCCTGGCTACGTGTTGACTGATGGAGTATGTGTTGTAAATATCTGTACGTGCGTGTCATGTAACAACCTGAAACCAGCCGATCCTGTTCTCTAGGGATAGCTCAGATATGGGCGTGTGCATGCACCTGCTCGCTGTGTTGGAAATATGCCCTAGAGGCAATAATAACTTAGTTATAATTATTATATTTCCTTGTTCATGATAATCATTTATTATCCATGCTATAATTGTATTGATAGGAAACTCAGATACATGTGTGGATACATAGACAATTCCATGTCCCTAGTAAGCCTCTAGTTGACTAGCTCGTTGATCAATAGATGGTTACGGTTTCCTGACCATGGACATTGGATGTCGTTGGTAACGGGATCACATCATTAGGAGAATGATGTGATGGACAAGACCCAATCCTAAGACTAGCACAAAGATCGTGTAGTTCGTATGCTAAAGCTTTTCTAATGTCAAGTATATTTTCCTTAGACCATGAGATTGTGCAACTCCCGGATACCGTAGGAGTGCTTTGGGTGTACCAAACGTCACAACGTAACTGGGTGGCTATAATGGTGCACTACGGGTATATCCGAAAGTGTCTGTTGCGTTGGCACGAATCGAGACTGGGACTTGTCACTCCGTGTAACGGAGAGGTATCTCTGGGCCCACTCGGTAGGACATCATCATAATGTGCACAATGTGACCAAGGGGTTGATCACGGGATGATGTGTTACGGAACGAGTAAAGAGACTTGCCGGTAACAAGATTGAACAAGGTATCGGCACACCGACGATCGAATCTCGGGCAAGTACAATACCGTTGGACAAAGGGAATTGAATACGGGATTGATCGAATCCCCGACATCGTGGTTCATCCGATGAGATCATCGTGGAACATGTGGGAGCCAATATTGGTATCCAGATCCCGCTATTGGTTACTGGCCGGAGATGTGTCTCGGTCATGTCTGCATGGTTTCCGAACCCGTAGGGTCTACACACTTAAGGTTCGGTGACGCTAGAGTTGTTATGGGAAATAGTATGTGGTTACCGAAGGTAGTTCGGAGTCCCGGATGTGATCCCAGACGTCACGAGCAGCTCCGGAATGGTCCGGCGGTGAAGATCGATATATTGGACGAAGGGTATTGGAGTCCGGAAGTGTTCCGGGGGTACCAGGCTATGGCCAGCATGACCGAAAGGTGTTTCGGGAGCCCCGGCAAGTGTTGGAGGGCCTCATGGGCCAAAGGGGAAGGGGCAAACCAGCTCACTAAGGGGTGGTGCGCCTCCCACACCCTTTCCCACGTTACTTGGGGAGGTGGGGCGCCTCCACCTGGCTTGGGAGGCAAGCCTCCACCTACTTGGCTTGGGGGGCAAGTCTCCCTAGGATTTTCCCTAGGGAGATCCAATCTGCTTGGCCGCCGCCCCCTAGGGGAAACCCTAGGGCGCCTCCCCCTCTCCCCTTGCCCCTATATATAGTGGAGGGGTGGGAGGGCAGCAACACCTCTTCCCTGGCGCAGCCCTCCCTCCTCCTACACCTCCTCCTCCTCCATAGTGCTTGGCGAAGCCATGCTGGAGAACCACGTGTTCCATCGCCACCATGCCGTCGTGCTGCTGGAGTTCTCCCTCAACTTCTCCTCTCCCCTTGCTGGATCAAGAAGGAGGAGACGTCCCCGGGCTGTACGTGTGTTGAACGCGGAGGCGCCGTCCGTTCGGCGCTTAGATCGGAATCGACCGCGATCTGAATTGCTGCGAGTACGACTCCACCAACCGCGTTCTTGTAACGCTTCCGCTTAGCGATCTACAAGGGTATGTAGATGCACTCCCCTTCCCCTCGTTGCTAGATTACTCCATAGATTGATCTTGGTGATGCGTAGAATTTTTTTGATTTCTGCTACGATCCCCAACAGTGGCATCACGAGCTAGGTCTATGCGTAGTTTCTATGCACGAGTAGAACACAAAGCAGTTGTGGGTGTCGATATTGTCAATTTACTTGCCGTTACTAGTCTTATCTTGATTCGGCGGCATCATGGGATGAAGCGGCCCAGACCGACCTTACACGTGCACTTACGTGAGACAGGTTCCACCGACTGACATGCACTTGTTGCATAAGGTGGCTAGCGGGTGCCAGTCTCTCCCACTTTAGTCGGATCGGATTCGATGAAAAGGGTCCTTATGAATGGTAAATAGTAATTGGCATATCACGTTGTGGTTTTTGCGTAGGTAAGAAACGTTCTTGCTAGAAACCCATAGCAGCCACGTAAAACATGCAAACAACAATTAGAGGACGTCTAACTTGTTTTTGCAGGGTATGCTATGTGATGTGATATGGCTAAAAAGAATGTGATGAATGATATGTGATGTATGAGATTGATCATGTTCTTGTAATAGGAATCACGACTTGCATGTCGATGAATATGACAACCGGTAGGAGCCATAGGAGTTGTCTTAATTTATTGTATGACCTGGGTGTCATTGAAAAACGCCATGTAATTACTTTACTTTATTGCTAAACCGTTAGCCATAGTAGTAGAAGTAATAGTTGGTGAGACAACTTCATGGAGACACAATGATGGAGATCATGGTGTCATGCCGGTGACGAAGATGATCATGGCGCCCCGAAGATGGAGATCAAAGGAGCAAAATGATATTGGCCATATCATGTCACTATTTGATTGCATGTGATGTTTATAATGTTTTACATCTTATTTGCTTAGAACGACGGTAGCTTAAATAAGATGATCCCTCATTAAAATTTCAAGAAAGTGTTCCCCCTAACTGTGCACCGTTGCGAAAGTTCGTCGTTTCGAAGCACCACGTGATGATCGGGTGTGATAGATTCTAACGTTCACATACAACGGGTGTAAGCCAGATTTACATACGCAAAACACTTAGGTTGACTTGACGAGCCTAGCATGTACAGACATGGCCTCGAAACACAAGAGACCGAAAGGTCGAGCATGAGTCGTATGGTAGATACGATCAGCATGAAGATGTTCACCGATGATGACTAGTCCGTCTCACGTGATGATCGGACACGGCCTAGTTGACTCGGATCATGTAATCACTTAGATACCTAGAGGGATGTCTATCTGAGTGGGAGTTCATAAGATGAACTTAATTATCCTGAACATAGTCAAAAGCTTTTTGCAAATTATGTCATAGCTCGCGCTTTAGTTCTACTGTTTTAGATATGTTCCTAGAGAAAATTTAGTTGAAAGTTGATAGTAGCAATTATGCGGACTGGGTCCGTAAACTGAGGATTGTCCTCATTGCTGCGTAGAAGGCTTATGTCCTTAATGCACCGCTCGGTGTGCTGAACCTCAAACGTCGTCTATGGATGTTGCGAACATTTGACATACACATTTTGATAACTACGTGATAGTTCAGTTAAATGGTTTAGAATTGAGGCACCGAAGACGATTTCGAAACGTCGCGGAACATATGAGATGTTTCGAGGGCTGAAATTGGGATTTCAGGCTCGTGCCCACGTCCATTGTCCGTTTTGCAATCCGGCACTCCTATGTCTCCCGGCGCTCCCTTTTACCTCTTTTCATGTGCGGGTATTAAACTTTCTCGGAATGGACCGAGGTTTGTCAAGCGGCCTTGGTATAGCACCGGTAGACCGCCTGTCAAGTTTCGTGCCATTTGGAGGTCGTTTGGTACTCCAACGGTTAACCGGGTAACCGCAAAGCCCTCTTTTGTTTGCAGCCAACACCCCTTTCAAAGTGGCCCAAACCCAACAAACTCCCCTCCATGCTCTCGGTCGTTTGATCACGATCGCGTGGCCGAAAACCGCACCTCATTTGGACTCTCCTAGCTCCCTCTATCTATAAATACACCTCCCCCTTCGAATTCGCGGATCAATTCCCCCCGAAACCCTAATTTTCCCCTTCCTCCCGCAGCCGGACGCGTCCGCCACGCCGGACACGCCCGCGCCCGCCGCCAGCCACTCCCGCACACCACGTGTCGCCCGCCGCCTCCTTCGCGCCGCCCATGGAGCCCATCAAGGGCCAACCCTCGCCTCGCGCCGCCTTGCCGGCTTCATTGCCGCTCCTCCGCCCGCGGATTCGCCCGTCTGCGCGATCACCGCCGCCAGCCGCCTCCCGCCTAACTCACGCCCTGAGCGCGGCATAGTTTCCCCCCGCTCACTGTTTTCGTTGTAAAAAAATGACAGTCCCCGATTTGCTATTATTTTCATGCATTTTCATCATGCCAAAACTCTGCATCTGTAGCTCCGTTTCGTGCGTGCAATATGTCAAATTGTTTGTCTCGAAGAGTAGATCATTTCATCGCATTGCATCATTTTCATTTGAGCTCATCTTGATGCCCTAAATGCTGTGAGAAGAGTGCTATGTGATGTTAGTTTCTGTTTCTTAACAGAACATGCACTTTTGTCATTTTTGCCATGATTGATGTGTGCACCCTATGGACTTGAGTCCTACATGTGTTTTGTAATATGCCATGCCATCTTTACAGGGGTGTATGCCATGTATTTTTGTGATCTCTGTGGTGACTAGCACAAGCATGCAAACTAGGCTTCATGATGTTGCTGATTTCAGCCCCTGTTCTGCTGATATTTTTATGCCATGTTAACTTGATGCTACCGAGAGATCCATGCTTATTTTGAGATACTTCAGTAAGGATGTTTTGGACATATGGTTATTCTCTATCCATCCATGCCCTTGTTTGCAATTATGGAGCACCCTAGCGTGAATCAATCAAGCTCTACTTTTGCTATAAAATGTTTCCTGGCAGATTGTTTACATGTTATTCAATTTTGCCAAGGTTGTTGTAGTTGATCCGTGTATGCTAAGTGGTTGTTCTTGCCATGTATAGCTTCTATGCCATGTCTTCTTATTGATGATTGCCTTGCCATGCCATGTATTGCTCTGTGGTGAGTGGTTCAAGCTCACCAACATGCCTACTTATTGTTGTTCCTGCCATGTATGAATCTGTAATATAACTTGCCATGTTTACATGGGTGCCATCATATTTTCTGTGCCTTTTTGGCTCATGGTCAGTAAAGGACTTTTGTTATATGCTTTGAGTAGATTCATGCCATGCCTTTGCTTGCCATGATAAGTTCTTGTAACATGTTGTTTGATAGCTCTAAACATTGCAACCTGATGCTATTTCCTGATAAGTCTGAAACTGTTATTATTTGCAATCTTGCCATGTCATTTTGAGCATGTTCTAGTGATTTCTGGAGATAGTTCAGTGTTCATGTTTTGTCATGCTTTACCTGTACATCATGCCCATGCCATTTGTTTTCCCATTGACATGCTGTTGCTTAGTGTTTTGATGCTTGCAATATGCCTAGTTGCTGTTTTGGACAGTTTGTTGTCATAACTTGTGTTGTGTGTATGTGTTGAACCGTTGCTCCGTTTTGAGTGTGCTCTATATGAAACTTGCTTGATTTTGCATGTAGTTTTATATTATCATGTTGCATCCTTGTTTTGAGGTGTTTGCTTGATGTTTGTATGCATTTAGCACCAATGCCATGCTTATCTTGTTTTGCTCATATCTTCTAGGCCGTAGCTCCGAATTAAATGAACTTTATATGTAACTTGACTAGAATTTCGTGTAGATCATCGTGGTGCATCTTAAATTGCTGTTTAACAACTTGAACATAAGGTTTATTCAGATCTGGACCAATTTCGAAATTTGCATATGAGGACTTACCGGAATTGTTATATGTTGTTCCCGGCCTCATTTAAACTTGCCTTGATGTGTTGTTCTTGTTTGCATCATCTCTTGCCATGAGTAGCTTCATGTAGCTTTGTCATGCATCATGCTAGTTGTGCATCATGTCTTGTTCATGTGTGGTGTGTTTACTATGTTGTGTGCTTCTTCTTGTTTGTTCCTGTTTCGTTGCGATCGTGAGGATTCGTTCGTCTACGCTTGGTTCGGCTTCATCCGTTCGTCTTCTTCATGGACTCGTTCTTCTTCCTAGCGGGATTTCAGGCAAGATGACCGCTACCCTGGATCTCACTACTATCATTGCTATGCTAGTTGCTTCGTTCTTTCGCTATGCTGCGCTACCTATCACTTGCTGCTCAAGCCATCCCATATTGCCATGTCAGCCTCTAACCTTTGTCACCCTTCCTAGCAAACCGTTGTTTGGCTATGTTACCGCTTTGCTCAGCCCCTCTTATAGCGTTGTTAGTTGCAGGTGAAGATGAAGTTTGTTCCTTGTTGGAACATGTTTACTTGTTGGGATATCACAATATATCTTATTTAATTAATGCATCTATATACTTGGTAAAGGGTGGAAGGCTCGGCCTTATGCCTGGTGTTTTGTTCCACTCTTGCCGCCCTAGTTTCCGTCATATCGGTATTATGTTCCCGGATTTTGCGTCCCTAACGCGGTCGGGTGATTTATGGGACCCCCTTGACAGTTCGCTTTGAATAAGACTTTTCCAGCAAGGCCCAACATTGGTTTTACCATTTGCCTCAGCACCACCTACTTTTCCCTTGGGAGTCGCTCTCTCGAGGGTCATCTTTATTTAGCCCCCCCCCCGGGCCAGTGCTTCTCTAAGTGCTGGTTCGAACCGAGTAGACTGCGGGGCCACCTTGGGGCAACTTGAGGATTGGTTTTACTCGTAGGATGTCTCATCCGGTGTTGCCCTGAGAACGAGATATGTGCAGCTCCTATCGGGATTGTCGGCGCATCGGGCGGCTTTGCTGGTCTTGTTTTATTTGCTGTCGAAATGTCTTGTAGCCGGGACTCTGAGACTGATCGGGTCTTCCCGGGGAGAAGGAATATCCTTCGTTGATCGCGAGAGCTTATCATGGGCTAAGTTGGAACACCCCTGCAGGGTATAAACTTTCGAGAGCCGTGCCCGCGGTTATGTGGCAGATGGGAATTTGTTAATATCCGGTTGTAGTAAACTTGAAGCAAACTCTTCTAAAATACACCAACCGTGTGCGTAACCGTGAGTGTCTCTTTTCGGGGTTGATCGAGAGGAGAACACGGTTTCTGGGTTATGTTTGACGTAAGTAGGAGTTCAGGATCACTTCTTGATCATTACTAGTTGACGACCGTTCCTTTGTTTCTCTTCTCGCTCTCATTTGCATATGTTAGCCACCATATATGCTTAGTCGCTGTTGCAACCTCACCACTTTACCCCTTCCTTTCCCTTTAAGATTTGCTAGTCTTGATACCCATGGTAATGGGATTGCTGAGTCCTCGTGACTCACAGATTACTACACCACCAGTTGCAGGTACATGTTTTGCGATGATCTTGACGCGAGAGCGATGCTTGCTTGTCTTGAGTTCTTCTTCTGCTTCTTCTTCGATCAGGGGATAGGTTCCAGGTCGGCAGCCTGGGCTAGCAGGGTGGATGTCGTTTGAGTTTCTGTTTATGTTTCATCCGTAGTCGGATGTTGATGTTGTATGATGTTGATGTATTCTTGTGGCATTTGTGCCTTATGTATGTATCCCCATCTATTATGTAATGTTGATGTAATGATATCCACCTTGCAAAAGCGTTTCAATATGCGTGTCTATCCTTGGTGGGACCGTCGAGTTCCTTTTGTTTAGGGTCGCATATTGGGCGTGACAAGTTGGTATCAGAGCCTCGACCGACCCTAGGAGCCCCCTTGATTGATCGTGTAGTTTGGCCGTTGTTGAGTCTAGAAGAAAACTATTTTCTGAGTCTAGTTATATCGGAGAGTAGGAATTCTTTTTACTCCTCAGCCCCTTCGTCGCTCTGGTCAGGAATCTTGACGTAGGTGTTTTGAACTACTCTTCTTCCCCTTCAAAATTTTCTTTAGGATCACGCAGTTGGTTTTCCGATCGTTGTTCCTCAGCTCTTTCATCCGGTGCATTTCTCGTCAAGTTGACTCGAGCCTCTTCATCATTGAGTTCAATCCTCAGTTCTTCCTCCGACGTCGTTGTTTTTCCTTGTCCGAAGTTGTCCTTGTTTTTCCCACCCGCCCACCCTTCTTCTTCTCGAAACCGGAGTCCGTAATTGAGTATCCATCCTACTCGTGCGAAGTCTTTGCTTTCTTTCCTCAAT
Organism: Aegilops speltoides; assembly: GCA_021437245.1. Classification (NCBI taxonomy): domain Eukaryota; kingdom Viridiplantae; phylum Streptophyta; class Magnoliopsida; order Poales; family Poaceae; genus Aegilops; species Aegilops speltoides. The sequence continues at coordinate 546,733,907 of CM038143.1, forward strand.
GTTTTCAACCTGTGTTTCCTCTTGAACTCATTCGTCGGTTTCCCCTTCCAAGTTGTCTTTGTTTTCCCGCCCTCCCACCCTATTATTCCCGGAGTTCGAGTTTCTTCCGACCATCAATTCCATTCGTGTGGAGCCTCTTCAGTCTTCCCTCAATTATCTCAACTGGTGAATTCTCGTCTCGTTCGTCATTCTCCATCCCTTTCTTCTCCGGTGGATTCAATTCAAGTTTTTCGTTGTCGATCGTATTCCTTCCCTCAGCTCAAATATTTCCCTTTGCTCGTTCGCCTCTCGCCAGTTTATCATTCCGGAGTTCGGAAGACATCTCAGGAGATTCATCTATGTTCCAATTAATTCGAGGTTGTCACCTCAGTCAAATATTTCAATTGTTCCGATGCATCATCTATCTGTTCAACAATCCTTTCCAACGGTGTTATCTCTTCAGTGGGCCCTAACCCACAGGTCTTTTCCCAGGATCTTACCTGACACTTCTAATTTCCGGAGCCATTCCTAATTCTTTTCAAGTGTGATGTAAGAATGGATTCCATCAGTCACAGGCCTTCTCCAAGATCTCGTTCAAATTCTTTTCATTATTGGCTCAACCTCTTCGCTTTTCATTCTCCCGGAGTGTCCCAGTAATTTTGGTGGTGTTTCTCGTCGTCATTTGAAGACCGAAGAAGAGTTTTTCCTCTAAATCTTGCCCGTTCTCTCGAAGATTCATGGTGCTAGCTCGATGTTATCCTATCTAGTTGTTTCCAGTTGTGCAATTCTTTTCATCCATCCGGAGTATTTCAGGAGTTGTTTTCCGTCTCGATCATCCAGAGGTCACCTTTTCGGAAGATTCCTTCGTTCCAAGTTTTCAAAGTCGTTCTCCAATTATTCTATATCCGTGCCCCTTCGTTTGTCTCAATATTCTTCCGGTGCTGCGTTCAAGCATTCGTTTATTAGCTCATGATCTCTTTGTTCTTTTGCATCTAAATCCCCTCAATCATATTTGTTCTTCTAATTCTTCCCGGTGATTCATCCTCTTTCGTCAGTCATTTTCGAATTCTTACGGTGGTTCGTTAAAGATTCTTGTCCTTGATTATCATATTAATTCATTCGTTCCTTCCAATTCTACCGGTGGTTCATGAAGACATTCTCAAGTTTGTGTTATGTCACTTCTCAATCATTTTCATCGAGAATAAGTAGTTTGCAAAATCCATTGCTTGTCATCAATTTAATTTGATGAAGGATAAGCATACAATAAATCTTTTTCTTATTTCATCCAAGTAATTAATCCCTTCCTTCGGAGTTTGTTCTTGAGGAATAAATTCTACTTCCAAGTGTTTTCATCTTTTCTTTCTGGAGTTCAATTTCCTCAGCCATTTCGTCGGAACCTCCATCTAAATCATCGCAAGGATCATCTTATTTTTTTTCGTCCTTCATTCTATCCAATCATCTTTTCGTTACCAGAGTTCTTCATGGTGGTTCTTCATGATTTAATTCATTCTTCAAGAGTTCAGCAAGATTCTTGTTGGTGGAGTTCAAGTATCCTTCTTCTTGCGTCTCTAAGTGCAAATAATTCTCCGTATTCTTTTGAAGTGGAGTTTTGCATTCCTTCATTCTTCTCAGCTATTCTATCATTTCTGTTTGTGGCCGGTTATCACCTTATGATCTCGAGATGTTATCTATAAGACCACATCAAGCTTATTCTTTCGTTGTTGATTTTCTCAACAACTCAATTCAATCCTTCTAAGTTCTTTTCATTCAAATTCTTTCAATTCTTCCGGAGGCTTTGCGTTGTTTATCTCGTCAAATGTCATCCCATCGTGTGAAGTTCGTGTTCTATTCTTTCCTTTTTTCAGCCGGAGTGCTACCTAAATCCTTTCAGTCTTATCCGTTTCTTTTCTCATGCTAACCACTCCGGTTAGAAGGAGTGCTTTCATAGTCTATCTGATTCCGTGAGCTTTCGATTCTCGGCATTCTCGTCGCTCATCTCTTCTTCTCGAGTGCTCTCGATTCTTTGATTCTTCTTTGAGTTCTTGTTTCACCTCATCCCTTTTTCCATTCCGTCTCGGTCCTAAGATCTCGAAACGAGATCTCTTGTTAGTGGAGGAGTGTTGTAACGCCCCGGTTGCGATGCGCCAGGTGTCTGCCAGTTATTCGTCGGTGTTGCCATGTCATTTGCTTGCGTGTTGCACTTTGCCATGTCATCATCTGCATTTCATATCATGTCATCATGTGCATCGCATTGGCATACGTGTTCGTCTCATGCATCCGAGCATTTTCCCCGTTGTCCGTTTTGCAATCCGGCACTCCTATGTCTCCCGGCGCTCCCTTTTACCTCTTTTCATGTGCGGGTATTAAACTTTCTCGGAATGGACCGAGGTTTGTCAAGCAGCCTTGGTATAGCACCGGTAGACCGCCTGTCAAGTTTCGTGCCATTTGGAGGTCGTTTGGTACTCCAACGGTTAACCGGGTAACCGCAAAGCCCTCTTTTGTTTGCAGCCCAACACCCCTTCCAAAGTGGCCCAAAACCCAGCAAACTCCCCTCCATGCTCTCAGTCGTTCGATCTTGATCGCGTGGCCGAAAACCACACCCCATTTGGACTCTCCTAGCTCCCTCTATCTATAAATACACCTGCCCCTCCGAATTCGTGGATCAATTCCCCCCGAAACCCTAATTTTCCCCTTCCTCCCGCAGCCGGACGCGTCCGCCACAGAGACACACGCGCACGGCCGCAGCAGCCACTCCTGCGACCACGTGTCGCGCCGCCGCCACCTCCGCCGCCCGGCCCTGGAGCCCATCAAGGGCTCATGGCCTCGCGCCGCCGCCGCCCGCCCGGCTTCGCGGCTCATGCTCCCTGCCCGCACGGACTTCGCCGTGCAGGCGACCGCCGCCGCCGGCCGCCTCCCGCCAAACTCACGCCCTGAGCACGGCATAGTTTCCCCCCGCTCACTGTTTTCGTTGTAAAAAAATGACTAAGTCCCCGATCTGCTATTATTTTCATGCATTTTCATCATGCCATAACTCTGCATCCGTAGCTCCGTTTCGTGCGTGTAATATGTCAAATTGTTCGCCTCGAAGAGTAGATCATTTCACCGCATTGCATCATTTTCATTTGAGCTCATCTTGATGCCCTAAATGTTGTGAGAAGAGTGCTATGTGATGTTAGTTTCTGTTTCTTAACAGAACATGCACTTTTGTCACTTTTGCCATGATTGATGTGTGCACCCTATCGACTTGAGTCCTACATGTGTTTTGTAATATGCCATGCCATCTTTACAGGGGTGTATGCCATGTATTTTTGTGATCTCTGTGGTGACTAGCACAAGCATGCAAACTAGGCTTCATGATGTTGCTGATTTCAGCCCCTGTTCTGCTGATATTTTTATGCCATGTTAACTTGATGCTACCGAGAGATCCATGCTTATTTTCAGATTCTTCAGTAAGGATGTTTTGGACATATGGTTATTATCTATCCATCCATGCCCTTGTTTGCAATTATGGAGCACCCTAGCTTGACTCAATCGAGCTCTACTTTTGCTATAAAATGTTTCCTGGCAGATTGTTTACATGTTATTCAATTTTGCCAAGGTTGTTGTAGTTGATCCGTGTATGCTATGTGGTTTTTCTTGCCGTGTATAGCTTCTATTCCATGTCTTCTTACTGATGATTGCGTTGCCATGCCATGTATTGCTCTGTGGTGAGTGGTTCAAGCTCACCAACATGCCTACTTATTGTTGTTCCTGCCATGTATGAATCTGTAATATAACTTGTCATGTTTACATGGGTGCCATCATATTTTCTGTGCCTTTTTGGCTCATGGTCAGTAAAGGACTTTTGTTATATGCTTTGAGTAGGTTCATGCCATGCCTTTGCTTGCCATGATAAGTTCCTGTAACATGTTGTTTGATAGCTATAAACATTGCAACCTGATGCTATTTCCTGATAAGTCTGAAACTGTTATTATTTGCAATCTTGCCATGTCATTTTGAGCATGTTCTAGTGATTTCTGGAGATAGTTCAGTGTTCATGTTTTGTCATGCTTTACCTGTAAATCATGCCCATGCCATTTGTTTTCCCATTGACATGCTGTTGCTTAGTGTTTTGATGCTTGCAATATGCCTAGTTGCTGTTTTGGACAGTTTGTTGTCATAACTTGTGTTGTGTGTATGTGTTGAACCGTTGCTCCGTTTTGAGTGTGCTCTATATGAAACTTGCTTGATTTTGCATGTAGTTATATATTATCATGTTGCATCCTTGTTTTGAGGTGTTTTCTTGATGTTTGTATGCATTTAGCACCAATGCCATGCTTATCTTGTTTTGCTCATATCTTCTAGGCCGTAGCTCCGAATTAAATGAACTTTATATGTAACTTGACTAGAATTTCGTGTAGATCATCGTGGTGCATATTAAATTGCTGTTTAACAACTTGAACATAAGGTTTATTCAGATCTGGACCAATTTCGAAATTTGCATATGAGGACATACCGGAATTGTTATATGTTGTTCCCGGCCTCATTTAAACTTGCCTTGATGTGTTGTTCTTGTTTGCATCATCTCTTGCCATGAGTAGCTTCATGTAGCTTTGTCATGCATCATGCTAGTTGTGCATCATGTCTTGTTCATGTGTGGTGTGTTTACTATGTTGTGTGCTTCTTCTTGTTAGTTCCTGTTTCGTTGCGATCGTGAGGATTCGTTCGTGTACGCTTGGTTCGGCTTCATCCGTTTGTCTTCTTCATGGACTCGTTCTTCTTCCTAGCGGGATTTCAGGCAAGATGACCGCTACCCTGGATCTCACTACTATCATTGCTATGCTAGTTGCTTCGTTCTTTCGCTATGCTGCGCTACCTATCACTTGCTGCTCAAGCCATCCCATATTGCCATGTCAGCCTCTAACCTTTGTCAGCCTTCCTAGCAAACCGTTGTTTGGCTATGTTACCGCTTTGCTCACCCCCTCTTATAGCGTTGTTAGTTGCAGGTGAAGATGAAGTTTGTTCCTTGTTGGAACATGGAGATGTTGTTCCTTGTTGGAACATGTTTACTTGTTGGGATATCACAATATATCTTATTTAATTAATGCATCTATATACTTGGTAAAGGGTGGAAGGCTCGGCCTTATGCCTGGTGTTTTGTTCCACTCTTGCCGCCCTAGTTTCCGTCATATCAGTATTATGTTCCCGGATTTGGCGCCCTAACGCGGTCGGGTGATTTATGGGACCCTTGACAGTTTGCTTTGAATAAGACTTTTCAAAGAAGGCCCAACATTGGTTTTATCAGAGTGACCCGACCTCGACGGTCAAGCCTTCGTATTATTGTGCCATCCTCGGATCAAGTATGTCGCACACACAGTACATCAATGTATATATCAAAGTGCAATCACATGTATAAATAACGTAAAATGATATATACCTCATAATACTCAGCGGAAACAATCAAACGGGTGTGGAGTCCCATCAACGCCATCGGCAGGTTGAGTGTAGACCGTAACCCTGTATCGTAACTCTTACTCGTCGAGGAAATATCTGCAACATGATACGTTGCAGCCGTGTAGGTCAGTACATTGAATGTACCGGCAAGATCACAATATGAGAAAACAGATGATAAACTATACTATATGCAGTATGGCTTTATGGCTCTGTATCTGAGTTTTGTTTGCATAAAAGTTGATTTTATTTTACCTACATCAAAGGCATAAATGGAGTCTGTACTATGGAGTTTTCTATCATGACGTGGTTCCGCCAACCGATGTCTCATAGCCCAAAATTCATCATATGTTGCCCACAATTAAGTTATCAATCCGGTGTTGAGAGTTCCGAGATAGATCCAAGTCCAGAGGCTCAAATTGTCCGTAACCGGGGACACGGCTAATCGATTAGGTTATAACCCTCTGCAGAGGTTTGTACACTTTACCCGCAAGATTCGATCCCTCTCTTTACGTTCTCGCACTTCAGAGTGTTTGAGAACAAGATGACCGAAACATGGTCTTCCAAAGAGTTCCTCTGACCACTGTCCGGTACCCATCCGATCCTACCGTCCTTCTACATCTGCTAGTACCGTCCCAGCCAGAGTCACAACCAAGGTCAACCAAGCCAGAGCCCATAATGACTTGCGGTTGCACAGGTAAGCTTCCGGGCGTGAAGTATTCTTCCGTCTCTTTGAGTCTGGGTGAAGCTTTCCGCAAGATGTCATGGCGCTTCTCCATGCATCCCGGCCAACCACTGGTTTCTCCAGGGCTGCCCGTCAACCGTCCTTCACCCAGTAGTGTGTACTGAAATCCTGTCTCGAGTCTTGAAGTCTTGAGGTCTTGAAGATGCAGTCCTTGCAGATTCCATCATGGAGATGTTGTCATTGACGTAGAATCCTCCATTCTCACACCACTCCCGTGCACTCATACCAAACCCCGTCTACTATAGCGTAGCATTAAAAGAAATAACGTCCAAGGCTTGGTAACAGGGTGATGGGTTCCTACCTCATGCATACTACTCAACTACAAGGATTCAATAACACTACTAAGGGGGTGGTTGCAATGGTGCCACTAAATGCAGTAAAACATAGGTAAGAAGAGCATGGTCAAAGTGAACTTGCCTGGTTGACGATCTTCGAAAAACTAGGGTTTCGTAGTAGCAATCTTCGCACTCCGGAAATTCTACCAAGGCAAACAATAACTATAATAAGCACATAGCAATAGGATCACATAACACAACATAACAAAAGTAACACAACAAACAACCAAAACCCAAATCCAAAAGAAAAACTCAAAGAAAGGCCACTCAAAGTTTTCCCAACTTCAAACAATAACAAAATAGTTTTATATAATAAAAATTCCTTAATATAACCTAATCATGGTTTTAGGTTAACTTAACAGAAAAGGATTCACTAAGCAACTAGGTGCAAAAAGAATTAATTAAATAGCTATTATAAAACTCATTTTAGGCCTAATCCAAATTCTATTAAGGAAATTAATTTAAAACTTTTATTAATTATAAATAAAAGTTCATCTAATGGAGTAACAGAAACTAACCTAGAATAACTAATCACAAGTTAAAAATAAATTAATTTACTAATTAATTAATTAGGAAAACAGAACTAGTTAATTAATTAGGATTAATTGGATTCTGTCTAAAACTAATTATTTATTAATCCTAAATACCCAAATTAATTTCTAGGGTTTGGCAATGTCAAAATAAAGTGGTGACAAAAAGAATCATGCAAAAATAATTTTTCTAACTAAAGTTATAGCAGATTTACTATTCTGACTAAAACAATATTAAAGCATTTTTAATTATTTTTAACATAGCTAAATATATATTTTACAGAAACTACATAAAATTCGCAATCGAACAAAAAAAGAATCACTCAAAAATATTAAACAGAATAAAAGATATACATTTTTGAAAACTGAAACTATTCGGCTAAAACAGAAAATCAAAATAAAAAGAAAAGGCCTAATGGGCCTATATCGCGTCTCGTATGTTAGATAGGCTAAACGGGCCTAGGTTTAAACTAAACGAACCGGCCTAAACAAATAAACCTACACTAAAAATAAACCGCGTGGACCGGCCGGTTTTATAAAATAAAACCTAACCCTTCGGGGTTCTAATCCTAGCCCTAGATCTAGGATCGGACGGTGGGGGGTGAGGCCGGTGACTTACCGGACTCCGGCGACGGCGGCGGCGGCGGCGAAAGTGCTCCGAGGCGTCCGGACGTCGGCGAGCTCCGGCGACTCGTCGGGAAGACGCGCACGGGGTCGGGGAAGGGTTCGGTGGTGTTGGGAAGGGTCGGGGTTCACCAGGGCGTCGACGGCGGCAACAATGGCGGCGGGGAGGGGTTCGGGACTCAGCGACGCCGAGCGGGAGGAAGAGGGGTGCGCGAGCTCTCGGGGAATGGGGTGCGGGGGCTCGGCCCTTTATAGCCCTGGGGTCGGGCTCGCTCCGGAAGGGCATCGGAGGCGATCGGGGATCCCGGATCCTTCGGGATCCGGTCGGTCTCCGGCGAGGTCGGTGGCGTGGGCGAGGGGAGAAGGAGACGGGGCGGGGCCCACGGGTCAGTGAGAGGGAGAGAGAGGCGAGGGGGTCGGTCGACCGGCGCGTAGCGCCTTCGGGCGAGGGGGAGGGAGAGGGGGAGCTGGGCCGGCTCGCTGGCGCTGGTGGGTTGGCGCTGGTGGGCCTGGTCAGTGGGGGTTCGGCGCTGGCTGGGCCAGGGGTGGCCTGGCTGGCGCCCCGGGGTTTTTCTTTTTCTTTTTTTTTAAACTAAAATAAAAATGAAACCAAATCTATAAATAATTTATATAGGGTATATATATACCAAAATGATCAGAAAAAGATTTTCTACAACATGAACTATTTTTCAAGTTCAAATAAAATACACAAAAATTCAAATAAAATAAAGAGTGTTTCTGCCCTAATAAAATCCAATAAAATCATTTTTAAAAATACCAAAATGACTTCAAATTTATTTTCTCCTAATTTTTCATTGAAGGGAATCATTTTACCCCTATTTCCATTTATTTGTTTTTAGGAGGAAAATAATTTGAATAAAGTCCAAATAATACCAAATTTGAAAGGGGGTTTCAAAATACCTTCCAATGACTTTCAATTTGGTTCTTTTTAACTTCCAACTCATATTTCATATAATTGAAGAAGTCATTTTATCTTCCCTCATGAAAATCATTGAGTTGCATAAAGTTTTGAATTTGAAATATTCCCAAATGAAATTCAAATTTTCCAAAACCCTTTTCATTTCAAAATGGAAGAAGTCATGTCATCTTCACTCTAGGTTTTGGTGTTGGAATGAACTTGAATTCATTGGGATCCAAAAGGCAAAGGGGAAAGTTTGGGAAAGTCATTTCATTCCCTCTCATTCAACTTTCAAAATTTTCAATTTCCACTCAATTCCATTCAATCAATCAGTCAAACAATCAGACAACAACCATAGTTATTTATTTAATATAACATTCCAAAATTTAGAATTTTGGGAAACCCTTTTCATTTCAACATGGATGAAGTCATGTCATCTTCACTCTAGGTTTTGGTGTTGCAATGAACTTGAGTTCAATTGGGATCCAAAAAGGCAAAAATGGAAAGTTTGGGAAAGTCATTTCATTCCCTCTCATTCAACTTTCAAAATTTTCAATTTCCACTCAATTCCATTCAATCAATCAGTCAAACAATCAGACAACAACCATAGTTATTTATTTAATATAACATTCCAAAATTTAGAATTTTGGGATGTTACAAACCTACCACACTTAAAATGAATCTCGTCCTCGAGATTCGAAGAGGCTAGCAAGAAAAGGTTAGAGGTTGGGGGTCTTCTAGCAAATGTTCTGGTCAGAAAGGTCAGGTGGGCTACCACACTTAAAATCAAGGTTACGGTTCCAATAAACTCATATATTTCCTCTGGAGGGCTGACAATGTATGTCTCTTCACATATTTTACAATAGCTCCTTCATTAAAGCTCTTCTGTCAGAAGCATAGAGTTTTCCTCAAAAGCTTAGGTCGGTTCGTCAAGGTTGAAGTTCGTCCGAGACTGGATCTTCTTAGCTGATGGGTCTGTGTCCATTCTAAACAACTATCGATACACTCATGGTGGTCTACAATTTATGGTTTTCTCCTGCAGAAAATGGGTCTGGGTTGAACCTCACCGTATAACCTACGTTTGGCAACAGCTGCCATGTACATGGGTTTATCATCATACCACTCTAAGGCTTAAGCAAGGCTTCAACGAGCGTCGTCACTTTACTATGGTTAAGTCTCTCAGATTTACCATTCCAAATAGCAAGAGCGAAAGATACGAGTAAGTCGGTATGGTGATCAATCCATTCCGCACCCGGATCATTACCCTGTATAAGGTTTAGCGAATCTCGTATTCTAACACTCGGTCATTCTCACAAGCATTGCAGAATTTCTCTTGTCCACGAACTGGGTTCGGTTATCCCTTAATTCTGCAGGCCAAACAAACATTTATCATTACTTCACCACTCTCAGGGTTTTGCGTAACCTCCTACGAAACGTAATGCTGATTGGACTGCTGATTCTTCCAATTTATTCCTTCATCAAGGTTACATCTGTTCCTTATCAAAATCCTGGGCCTGTGGGTTATGAGCCCACTTCAACACTTGTACAGCTTTAACTCATCCTTGGAGTAACTCTCATGTTACACCTCCTTTAAATCCAGTAGTATTCTGTTTCTTCATACCATCATATCAAAACAAAACTCCAACTTATTTTGTCCAGCTTCCTTCTATGGACCGTCATGAATATCACATTTATTTCTTCATTGATCCGGTGGATTTTACAGAGTACTATGACCAAAATAAATGCACAAGTTTATCCATAACATCTCATTATTCTCATATCAATCTTTCATTACATCCTTAATCATTTTCGTGAATCCAAATTCCAATAAGTACTTTGTTACAAATGCTGCCACCCACATGGTTCGGTATGGTCAGACATTACTTCCAACTTTATTCATTTTTTTTCCTCCTTGAGGATTCTTCAGTCCCACTGGAATTGTGCGACATGTGCCTTGAATTCTTCAATCTTCTGGTTCATTGTGGTGGCCTTGAGCTTCACCTCCATCATCTCCGTATGCACTTCACTTAGGTATTCCTGAGTATGACGGAGTCTTGCTTCAAGTATTTCTCCGATCTGACGTATGGCTTCCATGGCTGCTTCACGAACGGCATCGAAGAAAGTTGCTTGTGGCACACGTGAGATGAAAAAGTAATGCCCCATCATTTTTGGGCAAACTCCTTTCAAATGGTGGAGGTGTACCTCCACATACCAAAGTTCCACTCCCTTATGCCTGAAGGGGTAACCTTTGTAGACTGCATCTCCTTCAAGGTGAATATGCTTCATCATGTCCTTCAGGATCTTCGGGTAATCATGATCACTTGTCAGGGTCATGATGGTTTCCGGACCTTTAAGGAAAGACTCGTAAAGGGTCGTCATCTGCAGTTGTATAACAAAAGTGGTGCTCAGAATGAGGTACATATCTCCTGGGCACACATTCATATCATCCAAACAAAACTTCAAACTCAATTCCAATTTCCTGTTTATGCATCACAACTCACTTTCTTCCATGTTCATCCAGAATATTAATTTCCAAGATAAAATATGACAACTCCTTAAAGCTTTTCAGCATGTGACATTACAACTTTATTGAGTCACGAACTATTACAATCTCTGAGTAATCTATTACATAACTCAATTCATTGAGCTCATGAAAATGAAATTGCTTCCTACTACTCTTATTATCCATAATCAAAATTCCAACTACTCAGCTCCAGCTTTCGTCTTGTCGGAACATTTAGTAGCATAATGTCCTGCTTCCTTGCAGCGAAAACAGATGACTTTCGATAAGTCTCGGGGCTTCTTTGTGATTATGCGGGCTCCTTGGATTCTTGGCTTCTTTTCTGGACATTTACTAGCGTAATGACCTAAATCCTTGCATCTGTAACAAGTTATATGGCTTAGGTCCTTCTCTGCAAAGGTTGCGTTGTTCTCGGATTGTCTTCTCTTTCTCTTCTTGGATTTCTCTGTAATTATCAGAGTTTCTATCTCCCGAGGGTCAAACTTCACTTCTATTGTCGGGAAATATCCCAGATACTCTTTTCCTTCCTTGGTGCAATACTGCAAAAAATGTCCTTCTTCTCCACATGAATAACAGGCATTGGAGTAAAATCTGTTGAGGCCTTCTCCATCAAGGTCTTCAACACTTTCCTTCATCACAGGTTCTTCTAGACCTCCCCTGAGGGCTTCTTTCATTCCATCTTCCTGCTTCGGAATAGTTTGTTGCACCGTGGAGTAAATGTGACACTGCACCGGGTAGTGGGTGGTTCCTTCACACAAAAAAGCAAGTCACCTGACTAGTTGAGCATTCCTCAGCTGGGTGTTCTTCCTCACAATGAGGGCATCCATCCTTGTGTTCCTCCTGGGTGTGTCCTATTTCTCCGCAAATCTTGCAGGCACAAGGTCTCGGGTATTCATAGTGCTTCCGGATGAGACGTGATCTCAACAGGGTCTTCTTGAATTCCTCCCAAGTTCTTGCTCCATTAAATCCTTGTATGGCTTGATGCATTTTCCACCAGGTTGCAGCACTTTCTGTAAAGTACTGAAGAGCATATTGAACCTCATACCTCCTTGAAACCAAATTGCTCCCAAAGTGGGTTTCCATGTTCTGCATCCATAGCTCTGCCTCGGGCTGACTCTTCGGTCCAGAGAATATTAGTCCAACTTCTTTCATCATCTATGGGGTTCAAGGGTTTTAGGGTGAGATGAGAGAGAGGTGGGGAGGGATATACACACAATACAAACAATAGTTTTTTGAAGAAACAGGTTTTATTTTGGGGCTGTCGGAAAACATCAAACAAATGACAGCTCACAAATCATCGCTTCTAACGTAGGTGTATAACAGGGGTTTGGTCCTCTAAAGGTCTAATAATTCTTCAGATCCTTTCAAGTCTTCGGAGTCTTCAACTGTTCTAGCTTCTAATACATGGTGAAATCCTCTTTACTCTGAAGGGGTCATCAGTTCTCCGATATCAAATCCTTCTTGGAGCGTCTTCAGTTGATCCTCCTGGTGATCAAAGGATAAGGGGTATATTCTAACTATTTGAGGTGAGAAGGTCTATTTGATAAAATCAGAAAAGATGAGAAGTAAGAGTCTTTTAGTAAATAAAGTTTTTGAGATATCCTGTCCAAGGGGCTTTCCGATTTCTAGGGTCACGTCCTACAGTCAACATGTGCTCTGATACCATCTCTGTAGCGACCCGACCTCAGACGGTCAAGCCTCTGTGTTACTATGCCATCCCTGGATCAGTATGCTGGCACACACAGTACATCAATGTATATATCAAAGTGCAATCACATGTATAATTAACGTAAAACTGATATATACCTCATAATACTCAGCGGAAACAATCAAACGGGTGTGGAGTCCCATCAACGCCATCGGCAGGTTGAGTGTAGACCGTAACCCTGTATCGTAACTCTTACTCGTCGAGGAAGTATCTGCAACATGATACGTTGCAGCCGTATAGGTCAGTACATGGAATGTACCGGCAAGATCACAATATGAGAAAACAGATGATAAACTATACTATATGCAGTATGGCTTTATGGCTCTGTATCTGAGTTTTGTTTGCATAAAAGTTGATTTTATTTTACCTACATCAAAGGCATAAATGGAGTCCGTACTATGGAGTTTTCTATCATGACGTGGTTCCGCCAACCGATGTCTCATAGCCCAAAATTCATCATATGTTGCCCACAATTAAGTTATCAATCCGGTGTTGAGAGTTCCGAGATAGATCCAAGTCCAGAGGCTCAAATTGTCCGTAACCGGGGACACGGCTAATCGATTAGGTTATAACCCTTTGCAGAGGTTTGTACACTTTACCCGCAAGATTCGATCCCTCTCTTTACGTTCTCGCACTTCAGAGTGTTTGAGAACAAGATGACCGAAACATGGTCTTCCAAAGAGTTCCTCTGACCACTGTCCGGTACCCATCCGATCCTACCGTCCTTCTACATCTGCTAGTACCGTCCCAGCCAGAGTCACAACCAAGGTCAACCAAGCCAGAGCCCATAATGACTTGCGGTTGCACAGGTAAGCTTCCGGGCGTGAAGTATTCTTCCGTCTCTTTGAGTCTGGGTGAAGCTTTCCACAAGATGTCATGGCGCTTCTCCATGCATCCCGGCCAACCACTGGTTTCTCCAGGGCTGCCCGTCAACCATCCTTCATCCAGTAGTGTGTATTGAAATCCTGTCTCGAGTCTTGAAGTCTTGAGGTCTTGAAGATGCAGTCCTTGCAGATTCCATCATGGAGATGTTGTCATTGACGTAGAATCCTCCATTCTCACACCACTCCCGTGCACTCATACCAAACCCCGTCTACTATAGCGTAGCATTAAAAGAAATAACGTCCCGGGCTTGGTAACAGGGTGATGGGTTCCTACCTCATGCATACTACTCAACTACAAGGATTCAATAACACTACTGAGGGGTGGTTGCAAAGGTGCCACTAAATGCAATAAAACATAGGTAAGAAAGCATGGTCAAAGTGAACTTGCCTGGTTGACGATCTTCGAAAAACTAGGGTTTCGTAGTAGCAAACTTCGCACTCGGAAATTCTACCGAGGCAAACAATAACTATAATAAGCACATAGCAATAGGATCACATAACACAACATAACAAAAGTAACACAACAAACAACCAAAACCAAATCCAAAAGAAAAACTCAAAGAAAGGCCACTCAAAGTTTTCCCTACTTCAAACAATAACAAAATAGTTTTATATAATAAAATTCCTTAATATAACCTAATCATGGTTTTAGGTTAACTTAACAGAAAAGGATTCACTAAGCAACTAGGAGCAAAAAGAATTAATTAAAAAGCTATTATAAAACTCATTTTAGGCCTAATCCAATTTCTATTAAGAAAATTAATTTAAAACTTTTATTAATTATAAATAAAAGTTCATCTAATGGAGTAACAGAAACTAACCTAGAATAACTAATCACAAGTTAAAAATAAATTAATTTACTAATTAATTAATTAGGAAAACAGGAACTAGTTAATTAATTAGGATTAATTGGATTCTGTCTAAAACTAATTATTTATTAATCCTAAAATACCCAAATTAATTTCTAGGGTTTGGCAATGTCAAAATAAAGTGGTGACAAAAAGAATCATGCAAAAATAATTTTTCTAACTAAAGTTATAGCAGATTTACTATTCTGACTAAAACAATATTAAAGCATTTTTAATTATTTTTAACGTAGCTAAATATATATTTTGCAGAAACTACATAAAATTTGCAATCCAACAAAAAAAGAATCACTCAAAAATATTAAACAGAATAAAAGATATACATTTTTGAAAACTGAAACTATTCGGCTAAAACAGAAAATCAAAATAAAAAGAAAAAGGCCTAATGGGCCTATACTGTGCCCTGTGCGTTAGATAGGCTAAACGGGCCTAGGTTTAAACTAAACGAACCGGCCTAAACAAATAAACCTACACTAAAAATAAACCGCGTGGACCGGCCGGTTTTATAATATAAAACCTAACCCTTCGGGGTTCTAATCCTAGCCCTAGATCTAGGATCGGACGGTGGGGGGTGAGGCCGGTGACTTACCGGACTCCGGCGACGGCGGCGGCGGCGGCGAAAGTGCTCCGAGGCGTCCGGACGTCGGCGAGCTCCGGCGACTCGTCGGGAAGACGCGCACGGGGTCGGGGAAGGGTTCGGTGGTGTTGGGAAGGGTCGGGGTGCACCAGGGCGTCGACGGCGGCAACAATGGCGGCGGGGAGGGGTTCGGGACTCCGGCGACGTCGAGCGGGAGGAAGAGGGGGTGCGGCGAGCTCTCGAGGGGGAATGGGGTGCGGGGGCTCGGCCCTTTATAGCCCTGGGGTCGGGCTCGCTCCGGAAGGGCATCGGAGGCGATCGGGGATCCCGGATCCTTCGGGATCCGGTCGGTCTCCAGCGAGGTCGGTGGCGTGGGCGAGGGGAGAAGGAGACGGGGCGGGGCCCACGGGTCAGTGAGAGGGAGAGAGAGGCGAGGGGGTCGGTCGACCGGCCAGAGGCGCCTTCCAGCGAGGAGGAGAGGGAGCTGGGCCGGCTCATTGGCGCCAAGTGGGTGGTGCTGTGGGCACAGGTCGGTGGGGGTTCATTGGGTTGGGCAGGGTGGCTTTGGCTGGCGCCCAGGGTTTTTTCTTTTTTTTTTAAAACTAAAATAAAAATGAAACCAAATCTATAAATAATTTATATAGGGTATATATATACCAAAATGATCAGAAAAAGATTTTCTACAACATGAACTATTTTTCAAGTTCAAATAAAATACACAAAAATTCAAATAAAATAAAGAGTGCTTCTGCCCTAATAAAATCCAATAAAATCATTTTTAAAAATACCAAAATGACTTCAAATTTATTTTCTCCTAATTTTTCATTGAAGGGAATCATTTTACCCCTATTTCCATTTATTTGTTTTTAGGAGGAAAATAATTTGAATAAAGTCTAAATAATACCAAATTTGAAAGGGGGTTTCAAAATACCTTCCAATGACTTTCAATTTGGTTCTTTTTAACTTCCAACTCATATTTCATATAATTGAAGAAGTCATTTTATCTTCCCTCATGAAAATCATTGAGTTGCATAAAGTTTTGAATTTGAAATATCCCCAAATGAAATTCAAATTTCCCAAAACCCTTTTCATTTCAACATGGAAGAAGTCATGTCATCTTCACTCTAGGTTTTGGTGTTGCAATGAACTTGAGTTCAATTGGGATCCAAAAAGGCAAAAATGGAAAGTTTGGGAAAGTCATTTCATTCCCTCTCATTCAACTTTCAAAATTTTCAATTTCCACTCAATTCCATTCAATCAATCAGTCAAACAATCAGACAACAACCATAGTTATTTATTTAATATAACATTCCAAAATTTAGAATTTTAGGAAACCCTTTTCATTTCAACATGGAAGAAGTCATGTCATCTTCACTCTAGGTTTTGGTGTTGCAATGAACTTGAGTTCAATTGGGATCCAAAAAGGCAAAAATGGAAAGTTTGGGAAAGTCATTTCATTCCCTCTCATTCAACTTTCAAAATTTTCAATTTCCACTCAATTCCATTCAATCAATCAGTCAAACAATCAGACAACAACCATAGTTATTTATTTAATATAACATTCCAAAATTTAGAATTTTGGGATGTTACATTTACCATTTGCCTCACCACCACCTACTTTTCCCTTGGGAGTCGCTCTCTCGAGGGTCATCTTTATTTAGCCCCCCCCCCCAGGCCAGTGCTTCTCTAAGTGCTGGTTCGAACCGAGTAGACTGCGGGGCCACCTTGGGGCAACTTGAGGATTGGTTTTACTCGTAGGATGTCTCATCCGGTGTTGCCCTGAGAACGAGATATGTGCAGCTCATATCGGGATTGTCGGCGCATCGGGCGGCTTTGCTGGTCTTGTTTTATTGCTGTCGAAATGTCTTGTAGCCGGGACTCCGAGACTGACCGGGTCTTCCCCGGGAGAAGGAATATCCTTCGTTGAACGCGAGAGCTTATCATGGGCTAAGTTGGGACACCCCTGCAGGGTATAAACTTTCGAGAGCCGTGCCCGCGGAATTTGTTAATATCCGGTTGTAGTAAACTTGAAGCAAACTCTTCTAAAATACACCAACCGTGTGCGTAACCGTGAGTGTCTGTTTTCGGGGTTGATCGAGAGGAGAACATAGTTTCTGGGTTATGTTTGACGTAAGTAGGAGTTCAGGATCACTTCTTGATCATTACTAGTTGACGACCGTTCCTTTGTTTCTCTTCTCGCTCTCATTTGCGTATGTTAGCCACCATATATGCTTTGTCACTGCTGCAACCTCACCACTTTACCCCTTCCTTTCCCTTTAAGATTTGCTAGTCTTGATACCCATGGTAATGGGATTGCTGAGTCCTCGTGGCTCACAGATTACTACACCACCAGTTGCAGGTACAGGTTTTGCGATGATCTTGACGCGAGAGCGATGCTTGCTTGTCTTGAGTTCTTCTTCTGCTTCTTCTTCGATCAGGGGATAGGTTCCAGGTCGGCAGCCTGGGCTAGCAGGGTGGATGTTGTTTGAGTTTCTGTTTATGTTTCATCCGTAGTCGGATGTTGATGTTGTATGATGTTGATGTATTCTTGTGGCATTTGTGCCTTATGTATGTATCCCATCTATTATGTAATGTTGATGTAATGATATCCACCTTGCAAAAGTGTTTCAATATGCGGGTCTATCCTTGGTGGGACCGTCGAGTTCCTTTTGGATAGGGTCGCATATTGGGCGTGACAAAAGCTTAATCGTTGAGCTTGTGCTCAAATTGTCTGAGTACAACAATCACTTGAATCGAGTGGGAGTTGATCTTCCACATGAGATAGTGATGTTTCTTCAAAGTCATTGCCACGAAGCTGCTAGAGCTTTGTGATGAACTATAACATATCAGGGATAGATATGATGATCCTTCAAATTTTCGCGATGTTTGAGACCGTGAAAGTAGAAATCAAGAAGGAGCATCAATTGTTGATGGTTAGTGAAACCACTAGTTTCAAGAAGGGCAAGGGCAAGAAGGGATACTTCATGAAACGGCAGATCAGCTGCTGCTCTAGTGAAGAAACCCAAGGTTGAGCCAAACCCGTGACTAAGTGCTTCTGTAATAAGGGGAACGGTCACTGGAGCAGAATTACCCTAGATACTTGGTAGATAAGAAGGCAGGCAAGGTCGACAGAAGTATATTGGATATACATTATATTAATGTGTACTCTACTAGTACTCCTAGTAGCACCATGGTAATAGATACCGGTTCGGTTGCTAAGTGTTAGTAACTCGAAATAATAGGCTACAGAATAAATGGAGACTAGCTTAAGGCGAGGTGACGATATGTGTTGGAAGTATCTCCAAGGTTGATGTGATCAAACGTCGCACGCTCCCTCTACCATCGGGATCGGTGTTAAACCTAAATAATTGTTATTTGGTGTTTGCGTTGAGCATAGACATGATTGGATTATGTCTATCGCAATACGGTTATTCATTTAAGGAGAATAATGGTTACTCTATTTATTTGAATAAGACCTTCAATGGTCTTGCACCTAAAATGAATGGTTTATTGAATCTCGATGGTAGTGATACACATGTTTATGCCGAAAGATATAAGATAGAAATGATAGTACCACCTACTTGTGGCACTGCCATGTAAGTCATATTGGTATAAAACGCATGAAGAAGCTCCTTGTTGATGGATCTTTGGACTCACTCGTTTTTGAAAAGTTTGAGACATGCGAACCATGTCTATTGGTGTGTACGCATGAAGAAACTCCATGCAGATGGATCGTTTGGACTCACTTGAGACATGCAAATCATACCACATGGGCAAGATGATTGAAAAGCCTCGTTTTCAGTAAGATGGAACAAGAAAGCAACTTGTTGGAAGTAACACATTTTGATGTGTGCAGTCCAATGAGTGCTGAGGCATGCAGTGGATTGTTGGGGAATGTAGCAGAAATTCAAAATTTTCCTACGTGTCACCAAGATCTATCTATGGAGAAACTAGCAACGAGGGGAAGGAGAGTGCATCTACATACCCTTGTAGATCGCTAAGCGGAAGCGTTCATGAGAACGGGGTTGAAGGAGTCGTACTCGTCGTGATCCAAATCACCGGAGATCCTAGTGCCGAACGGACGGCACCTCCGCGTTCAACACACGTACAGCCCGGTGACGTCTCCCACGCCTTGATCCAGCAAGGAGAGAGGGAGAGGTTGAGGAAGACTCCATCCAGCAGCAACACAATGGCATGGTGGTGATGGAGGAGCGTGGCATCCCAGCAGGCTTCGCCAAGCACCAAGGGAGAGGAGGAGGAGGAGGGCAGGCTGCGCCGGAGAGGAGAGGCTCTCATGTGTTCTGGGCAGCCCCATAGGCCTCATATATATAGGGGAAGGGGAGGGCTGCGCCCCCTCTAGGGTTTCCACCCCCTAGGGGTGGCGGCCAGCCCTAGATGGGTTTGGGGGGGCGGCCAAGAGGGGGGAGAGGGGAGGCGCCCACTAGGTGGGCCTTAAGGCCCATCTGAACTAGGGTTTGCCCCCTCCCACTCCCCCTTGCGCCTTGGGCCCCTTGTGGGGGGCGCACCAGCCCCCTTGGGGCTGGTTCCCTCCCACACTTGGCCCACGCAACATTCTGGGGCAGGTGGCCCCACTTGGTGGACCCCCGGGACCCTCCCGGTGGTCCCGGTACGTTACCGATAAACCCCGAAACTTTTCCGGTGACCAAAACAGGACTTCCCATATATAAATCTTTACCTCCGGACCATTCCGGAACTCCTCGTGACGTCCGGGATCTCATCCGGGACTCCGAACAACATTCGGTAACCACATACAAACTTCCTTTATAACCCTAGCGTCATCGAACCTTAAGTGTGTAGACCCTACGGGTTCGGGAACCAAGCAGACATGACCGAGACGTTCTCCGGTCAATAACCAACAGCGGGATCTGGATACCCATGTTGGCTCCCACATGTTCCACGATGATCTCATTGGATGAACCACGATGTCAAGGACTCAATTGATCCCGTATTCAATTCCCTTTGTCTAGTGGTATTGTACTTGCCCGAGATTCGATTGTCGGTATCCCGATACCTTGTTCAATCTCGTTACCGGCAAGTCTCTTTACTCGTTTCCGTAACACATCATCCCGTGATCAACCCCTTGGTCACATTGTGCACATTATGATGATGTCCTACCGAGTGGGCCCAGAGATACCTTTCCGTTTACACGGAGTGACAAATCCCAGTCTCGATTCGTACCAACCCAATGACACTTTCGGAGATACCTGTAGTGCACCTTTATAGTCACCCGATTCGTTGTGACGTTTGGTACACCCAAAGAATTCCTACGGTATCCGGGAGTTGCACAATCTCATGGTCTAAGGAAATGATACTTGACATTAGAAAAGCTTTAGCATACGAACTACGATCTTTGTGCTAGGCTTAGGATTGGGTCTTGTCCATCACATCATTCTCCTAATGATGTGATCCCGTTATCAATGACATCAAATGTCCATGGTTAGGAAACCCTAACCATCTATTGATCAACGAGCTAGCCAATAGAGGCTTGCTAGGGACATGGTGTTGTCTATGTATCCACACATGTATTTGAGTTTCCTATCAATACAATTATAGCATGGATAATAAACGATTATCATGAACAAGGAAATATAATAATAATAACTAATTTATTATTGCCTCTAGGGCATATTTCCAACAGTCTCCCACTTGCACTAGAGTCAATAATCTAGTTCACATCGTCATGTGATTAGCACTGATAGGTCACATCGCCATGTGACCAACACCCAAAGAGTTTGCTAGTGTCTGTAAACTAGTTCACATCATCATGTGATTTAGACTCAATGAGTTCTGAGGTTTGATCATGTTTTGCTTGTGAGAGAGGTTTTAGTCAACAGGTTTTAGTCAACGGGTCTGAACCTTTCAGATCCGTGTGTGCTTTGCAACTTTCTAGGTCATATTCTAAATGCTGCTTCCACGCTCCACTTGAAGCTATTCCAAATGGTTGCTCCACTATACGTATCCGGTTTGCTACTCAGAGTCACTCGGATAGGTGTTAAAGCTTGCATCGACGTAACCCTTTACGCCGAACTCTTTATCACCTCCATAATCGAGAAACATGTCCTTATTTACTCCAAGGACAATTTTGATCGCTGTCCAATGATCCATTCTGGATCATTCTTGTACCCTTGATGACTCATGGCGTGCACACTTCCTAAGTGCGGTACACAAAGATAGCATACTATAGAGCCTATGTCTGAAGCATAGGGGACGACCTTCGTCTTTTCTCTCTTTTCTGCCGTGGTCGAGCTTTTAACTCTTAACTCCATACCTTACAACTCAGGCAAGAACTCCTTCTTTGACTGATCCATCTTGAACACCTTCAAGATCATGTCACGGTATATGCTCATTTGAAAGTACCATTAAGCATTTTTTGATCTATCCTTATAGATCTTGATGCTCAATGTTCAAGTAGCTTAATCCAGGTTTTCTATTGAAAAACACCTTTCAAATAACCCTCAGATGCTTTCGGAGAATTCTACATCATTTCGATCAACAATATGTCAACAACATATACTCATCAGAAATTCTATAGTGCTCCCACTCACTTCTTTGGAAATACAAGTTTCTCATAAACTTTGTATAAACCCAAAATCTTTGATCATCCTATCAAAGTGCATATTCCAACTCCGAGATGCTTACTCCAGTCCTTAGAAGGATCGCTGGAGCTGGCATACCTTTTAGCATCCTTAGGATCGACAAAACTTTTCTGATTGTATCACATACAACCTTTCCTTACGTAAACTGGTAAGGAAACTTGTCTTGACATCCATCTGCCAGATTTCATAAATGCAGCTAATGCTAACATGATTCCAATGGACTTAAGCATCGCTACGGATGAGAAAATCTCATCGTAATCAACTCCTTGAACTTGTGAAAAACTCTTCGCCACAAGTCGAGCTTCATAGACGGTGACATTACCGTCCACGTCTGTCTTCTTCTTAAAGATCCATTTATCTCTATGGCTTGCCGATCAACGGGTAAGTCCACCAAAGTCCATGCTTTGTTCTGATAGATGGATCCTATCTCGGATTTCATGGCTTCTAACCATTTGTCGGAATTTGGGCCCACCATCGCTTCTCCATAGCTCGTAGGTTCATTGTTGTCTAGCAACATGACCTTTAAGACAGGATCACCGTACCACTCCGAAGCAGTACACGTCCTTGTCGTCCTACGAGGTTCGATCGTGACTTGATCCGAAACTTCATGATCACTATCATAAGCTTCTACTTCAATTGGTGTAGGTGTCACGGGAACAACTTCCTGTGCCCTACTACACACTAGTTGAAGTGACGGTTCAATAACCTCATCAAGTCTCCACCATCCTCCCACTCAACTTTTCGAGACAAACTTTTCCTCGAGAAAGGATCCGATTCAAGAAACAATCCCTATTGCTTTCAGATCTGAATTAGGAGGTATACCCAACTGTTTTGGGTGTCCTATGAAGATGCATTTTATCCGCTTTGGGTTCCAGCTTATCAACCTGAAACCTTTTCACACAAGCGTCGTAGCCCCAAACTTTTAAGAAATGACAGCTTAGGTTTCTCTAAACCATAGTTCATACGGTGTCATCTCAACGGAATTACGTGGTGCCCTATTAAAGTGAGTGCGGTTGTCTCTAATGCCTAACCCATGAACGATAGTGGAAATTCGATAAGAGACATCATGGTACGCACCATATCCAATAAGGTGCACCTATGATGTTCGGACACACCATCACGCTATGGTGTTCCAGGCGGTATTAATTGTGAAACAATTTGCACAATGTCTTAATTGTGTGCCAAAACTCGTAACTCAGATATTCATCTCTATGATCATATCATAGACATTCTATCCTCTTGTCACGAAGATCTTAAACTTCACTCTGAAATTACTTGAACCATTCAACAATTCAGACTTGTGTTTCATCAAGTAAATATACTCAACATCTACTCGAATCATCTGTGAAGTAAGAACATAACGATATTCACTGCATGCCTCAGCACTCATTGGACTGCACATATCAAAATGTGTTACTTCCAACAAGTTGCTATCTTGTTCCATCTTACTGAAACCGAGGCTTTTCAGTCATCTTGCCCATGTGGTATGTTTTGCATATCTCAAGTGATTCAAAATCAAGTGAGTCCAAACGATCCATCTGCATGGAGTTTCATCATGCGTATACACCAATAGACATGGTTTGCATGTCTCAAACTTTTCAAAAACGAGTGAGTCCAAAGATCCATCAACATGGAGCTTCTTCATGCGTTTTACACCAATATGACTTACATGGCAGTGCCACAAGTAAGTGGTACTATCATTACTATCTTATACTTTTGGCATGAAAATGTGTATCATTACGATCGAGATTCAATAAACCATTTATTTAGGTGCAAGACCATCGAAGGTATTATTCAAATAAATAGAGTAACCATTATTCTCCTTAGATGAATAACCGTATTGCGATAGACATAATCCAATCATGTCTATGCTCAACGCAAACACCAAATGCAATTATTTAGGTTTAACACAAATCTCGTTGGTAGAGGGAGCGTGCGATGTTTGATCAAATCAAACTTGGAAACACTTCCAACACATATCGTCAGCTCACCTTTAGCTAGTCTCTGTTTATTCCGTAGCTCTTTTATTTCGAGTTACCAACACTTAGCAACCGAACCGGTATCTAATACCCTGGTGCTACTAGGAGTACTAGTAAAGTACACATTAACATAATGTATATCAAATATACTTCTATCGACCTTGCCTGCATTCTTATCTACCATGAATCTAGGGTAATTCTGCTCCAGTGGCTGTTCCCCTTATTACAGAAGCACTTAGTCTCGGGTTTGGGTTCAACCTTGGGTTTCTTCACTGGAGCAGCAACTGATTTGCCGTTTCATGAAGTGCCCCTTCTTGCCCTTGCCCTTCTTGAAACTAGTGGTTTCATTAACCATCAACAATTGATGCTCCTACTTGACTTCTACTTTCGCGGTGTCAAACATCGCGAACACTTCAAGGATCATCATATCTATCCCTGATATGTTATAGTTCATCACGAAGCTCTAGTAGCTTGGTGGCAATGTCTTGGGAGAAACATCACTATCTCAGGAAGATCAACTCCCACTCGATTCAAGTGATTGTTACACTCAGACAATCTGAGCACAAACTCAACGATTGAGTTTTTCTCCCTTAGTTTGCAGGCTAAGAAAATCGTCGGAGGTCTTATACCTCTTGACGTGGGCACGAGCCTGAAATCCCAATTTCAGCCCTCGAAACATCTCATATGTTCCGCGACATTTCGAAAACGTCTTTCGTGCCTCAACTCTAAACCGTTTAACTGAACTATCACGTAGTTATCAAAACGTGTATGTCCGATGTTCGCAACATCCACAAACGACGTTTAGGGTTCAGCACACTGAGCGGTGCATTAAGGACATAAGCTTTCTACTGTTCGCATAATCGCTACTTTCAACTTTCAACTATATTTTCTCTAGGAACATATCTAAACAATGGAACTAAAGCGCGAGCTATGACATAATTTGCAAAGGTCTTTTGACTATGTTCAGGATAATTAAGTTCAACTTATGAACTCCCACTCAGATAGACATCCCTCTGGTCATCTAAGTGATTACATGATCCGAGTCAACTAGGCCGTGTCCGATCATCACGTGAGACGGACTAGTCATCATCGGTGAACATCTTCATGTTGATCGTATCTACTATACGACTCATGCTCGACCTTTCGGTCTCTGTGTTCCGAGGCCATGTCTGCACATGCTAGGCTCGTCAAGTTAGCCCCAAGTGTTTTTGCTGTGTAAATTTGTCTTACACCCGTTGTATGTGAACGTAAGAATCCATCACACCCGATCATCACGTGGTGCTTAGAAGCGACGAACTGTAGCAACGGTGCACAGTCAGGGGAGAACACTTCTTGAAATTGTTGTAAGGGATCATCTTATTTACTACCGTCGTTCTAAGTAAACAAGATGCATAAACATAATAAACATCACATGCAATTATATAGTAGTGACATGATATGGCCAATATCATATAGCTCCATTGATCTCCATCTTCGGGGCTCCATGATCATCATCGTCACCGGCATGACACCATGATCTCCATCATCATGATCTCCATCATCGTGTATTCATGAAGTTGTCTCGCCAACAATTACTTCTACTACTATGGCTACCGGTTAGCAATAAATTAAAGTAATTACATGGCGTTGTTTAATGACACGCAGGTCATACAATAAATAAAGACAACTCCTATGGCTCATGCCGGTTGTCATACTCATCGACATGCAAGTCGTGAGTCCTATTACAAGAACATGATCAATCTCATACATCACATATCATTCATCACATTCTTCTTGGCCATATCACATCACATAGCATACCCTGCAAAAACAAGTTAGACGTCCTCTAATTGTTGTTTGCATGTTTTACGTGGCTGCTTTGGGTTTCTAGCAAGAACGTTTCTTACCTCGCAAAACCACAACGTGATATGCCAATTGCTATTTACCCTTCATAAGGACCCTTTTCATCGAATCCGTTCCGACTAAAGTGGGAGAGACGGCACCGCTAGCCACCTTATGCACCAAGTGCATGTCGATCAGTGGAACTCGCCTCACGAAGAGCGTGTAAGGTCGGTCCGGCCGCTTCATCCCACAATACCGTCGAAACAAGATTGGACTAGTAACGGTAAGCATATTGAACAAAATCAACGCCCACAACTACTTTGTGTTCTACTCGTGCAAAGAATCTACGCAATAGACCTAGCTCATGATGCCACTGTAGGGGAACATAGCAGAAATTCAAAATTTTCCTACGTGTCACCAAGATCTATCTATGGAGAAACTAGCAACGAGGGGAAGGAGAGTGCATCTACATACCCTTGTAGATCACTAAGCGGAAGAACGGGGTTGAAGGAGTCGTACTCGTCGTGATCCAAATCACCGGAGATCCTAGTGCCGAACGGACGGCACCTCCGCGTTCAACACACGTACAGCCCGGTGACGTCTCCCACGCCTTGATCCAGCAAGGAGAGAGGGAGAGGTTGAGGAAGACTCCATCCAGCAGCAACACAACGGCATGGTGGTGATGGAGGAGCGTGGCAATCCCGCAGGGCTTCGCCAAGCACCAAGGGAGAGGAGGAGGAGGAGAGGCAGGGCTGCGCCTGGAGAGGGAGAGGCTCTCATGTGTTCTGGGCAGCCCCATAGGCCTCATATATATAGGGGAAGGGGAGGGCTGCGCCCGCTCTAGGGTTTCCACCCCCTAGGGGTGGCGGCCAGCCCTAGATGGGTTTGGGGGGGCGGCCAAGAGGGGGGAGAGGGGAGGCGCCCACTAGGTGGGCCTTAAGGCCCATCTGAACTAGGGTTTGCCCCCTCCCACTCCCCCTTGCGCTTGGGCCCTTGTGGGGCGCACCAGCCCCTTGGGGCTGGTTCCTCCCACACTTGGCCCACGCAACCTTCTCAGGGCAGGTGGCCCCACATGGTGGACCCAGGACCCTCCGGTGGTCCCAGACGTTATCGATAAACCCCAAACTTTTCCTGACCAAAACAGGACTTCCCATATATAAATATTTACCTCCGGACCATTCCGGAACTCCTCGTGACGTCCGGATCTCATCCGGACTCGAACAACATTCGGTAATCACATACAAACTTCCTTTATAACCCTAGCGTCATCGAACCTTATGTGTAGACCCTACGGGTTCGGGAACCAGCGACATGACCGAGACGTTCTCCGGTCAATAACCAACAACGGGATCTGGATACCCATGTTGGCTCCCACATGTTCCACGATGATCTCATCGGATGAACCACGATGTCAAGGACTCAATTGATCCCGTATTCAATTCCCTTTGTCTAGCGGTATTGTACTTGCCCGAGATTCGATCGTCGGTATCCCGATACCTTGTTCAATCTCGTTACCGGCAAGTCTCTTTACTCGTTTCCGTAACACATCATCCCGTGATCAAGCCCTTGGTCACATTGTGCACATTATGATGATGTCCTACCGAGTGGGCCCAGAGATACCTCTCCGTTTACGGGTGACAAATCCAGCCTCGATTCGTGCCAACCCAATGAGACACTTTCGGAGATACCGTAGTGCACCTTTATAGTCACCCGATTCGTTGTGACGCTTTGGTACACCCAAAGCATTCCTACGGTATCCGGAGTTGCACAATCTCATGGTCTAAGGAAATGATACTTGACATTAGAAAAGCTTTAGCATACGAACTACGATCTTTGTGCTAGGCTTAGGATTGGGTCTTGTCCATCACATCATTCTCCTAATGATGTGATCCCGTTATCAATGACATCAAATGTCCATGGTTAGGAAACCGTAACCATCTATTGATCAACGAGCTAGCCAATAGAGGCTTGCTAGGGACATGGTGTTGTCTATGTATCCACACATGTATTTGAGTTTCCTATCAATACAATTATAGCATGGATAATAAACGATTATCATGAACAAGGAAATATAATAATAATAACTAATTTATTATTGCCTCTAGGGCATATTTCCAACATGGATATCGTTATGTTCGTACTTCACAGATGATTTGAGTAGATGTTGAGTATATTTACTTGATGAAACACAAGTCTGAATTATTGAAAGGTTCAAGTAATTTCAGAGTGAAGTTGAAGATCTTCGTGACAAGAGGATAAAATGTCTATGATATGATCATAGAGATGACTATCTGAGTTATGAGTTTGGTATACAGTTAAGACATTGTGGAAATTGTTTCATAACTAATACCACCTGGAACACTATAGTGTGATGGTGTGTCCGGACATCATAGCTGCACCCTATCGGATATGGTGCATACCATGATGTCTCCTATCGAATTACCACTATCGTTCATGGGTTAGGCATTAGAGACAACCGCACTCACTTTAATAGGGCACCACGTAATTCTGTTGAAACAACACCGTTTGAACTATGGTTTGGAGAAACCTAAGTTATCGTTTCTTAAAAGTTTGGGACTGCGAAGCTTATGTGAAAAAGTTTCAGGCTGATAAGCTCGAACCCAAAGCGGATAAATGCATCTTCATAGGACACCCAAAACAATTGGGTATACCTCCTGTCTCAGATCCGGAAGCAAAAGTGATTGTTTCTACAAACGGGTCCTTTCTCGAGGAAAAGTTTCTCTCGAAAGAATTGAGTGGGAGGATGGTGGAGACTTGATAAGGTTATTGAACCATCACTTCAACTAGTGTGTAGCAGGGCACGGGAAGTTGTTCGTGTGGCGCCTACACCAATTGAAGTAGAAGCTTATGATAGTGATCATGAAACTTCGGATCAAGTCACTACCAAACCTTGTAGGTCGACAAGGATGCGTGCAACTTCAGAGTGGTACGGTAATCCTGTCTTGAAGGTCATGTTGCTAGACAACAATGAACCTACGAGCTATGGAGAAGCAATGGTGGGCCCGGATTCCAACGAATGGCTCGAGGCCATAAAGTCCGAGAGAGGATCCATGTATGAAAACAAAGTATGGACTTTGGAAGAACTAGTCGATGGTCGTAAAGCTGTTGAGTATAGATGGATTTTAAAAGGAAGACAGACAATGATGGTAAGTGTCACCATTAAGAAAGCTCGACTTGTCGCTAAGATGTTTTCCGACAAGTTCAAGGAGTTGACTACGATGAGACTTTCTCACTCGTAGCGCTGCTAAGAGTCTGTTGGAATTATGTTAACAGTTAATGCATTATTTATGGAATCTTGCAGATAGGATGTCAAAACATTGTTTCCTCGATGATATTCTTGAGGAAAGGTTGTATGTGATACAACTAGAAGGTTTTGACAATCCTGAAAGATGCTAACAAGTATGCAAAGCTCCAGCAATCCTTCTAAGGACTGGAGTAAGCATCTCGGAGTTGGAACATACGCTTTGATGAGATGATCAAAGATTTTGGGTTTATACAAAGTTTATGAGAAACTTTTATTTCCAAAGAAGTGAGTGGGAGCACTATAGCATTTTTGATGAGTATATGTTGTTGACATATTATTGATCGGAAATGATGTAGAATTTCTGGAAAGCATATAGGGTTATTTGAAAGGTGTTTTTCAATGGAAAACCTAGATTAAGCTACTTTAACATTGAGCATCAAGATCTATGAGGATAGATCAAAACGCTTAATAGTACTTTCAAATGAGCACATGCCTTGACATGATCTTGAAGGTGTTCAAGATGGATCAGTCAAAGAAGGAGTTCTTGCCTGAGTTGTAAGGTATGAAGTTAAGACTTAAAGCTCGACCACGGCAGAAGAAAGAGAATGGACGAATGTTGTCCCCTATGCCTTAGCCATAGGCTCTATACAGTATGCCATGCTGAGTATCGCACCTGATGTGTGCCTTGCCACATGTCTGGCAAGAGGGTACAAAGGTGATCAAGGAGTGGATCACCAGATAGCGGTCAAAATTATCCTTAGAGGAATAAGGATATGTTTCTCGGTTATGGAGGTGATAAAGAGTTCGACGTAAAGAGTTGCGTCGATGCAAGCTTAACACCTATCCGGATAGCTCTGAGTAGAGATACCGGATACGTATAATGGAGCAACAATTTGGAATAGCTCCAAGTGGAACGTAGTAGCAGCATCTACGATATGACATAGAGATTTGCGAAGTACATACGGATCTGAATGTTGCAGACCCGTTGACTAAAACCTCTCTCACAAGCAAAACATGATCAAACCCCAGAACACATTGAGTCTTAATCACATGATGATGTGAACTAGCTTAGTGACACTAGTAAACTCTTTGGATGTTGGTCACATGGCGATGTGACCTGTGAGTGTTAATCACATGGCGATGTGAACTAGATTATTGACTCTAGTGCAAGTGGGAGACTGTTGGAAATATGCCCAAGAGGCAATAATAAATTAGTAATTATTATTATATTTCCTTGTTCATGATAATCATTTATTATCCATGCTATAATTGTATTGATAGGAAACTCAGATACATGTGTGGATACATAGACAACACCATGTCCCTAGTAAGCCTCTAGTTGACTAGCTCGTTGATCAATAGATGGTTACGGTTTCCTGACCATGGACATTGGATGTCGTTAGTAGCGGATCACATCATTAGGAGAATGATGTGATGGACAAGACCCAATCCTAAGCCTAGCACAAAGATCGTAGTTCAGTATGCTAAAGCTTTTCTAATGTCAAGTATATTTTCCTTAGACCATGAGATTGTGCAACTCCGGATACCGTAGGAGTGCTTTGGGTGTACCAAACGCGTCAACGAATCGGGTGGCTATAAAGGTGCACTACGGGTATATCCGAAAGTGTCTGTTGGGTTGGCACGAATCGAGACTGGGACTTGTCACTCCGTGTAACGGAGAGGTATCTCTGGGCCCACTCGGTAGGACATCATCATAATGTGCACAATGTGACCAAGGGGTTGATCACGGGATGATGTGTTACGGAACGAGTAAAGAGACTTGTCGGTAACGAGATTGAACAAGGTATCG
This sequence comes from Aegilops speltoides, assembly GCA_021437245.1. Lineage (NCBI taxonomy): Eukaryota > Viridiplantae > Streptophyta > Magnoliopsida > Poales > Poaceae > Aegilops > Aegilops speltoides. Next base: position 546,764,517 of record CM038143.1, read on the forward strand.
GCATACCGACGATCGAATCTCGGGCAAGTACAATACCGCTAGACAAAGGGAATTGAATACGGGATTGATCGAATCCCGACATCGTGGTTCATCCGATGAGATCATTGTGGAACATGTGGGAGCCAATATGGGTATCCAGATCCCGCTATTGGTTATTGGCCGGAGAGGTCTCTCGGTCATGTCTGCATGGTTCCCGAACCCGTAGGGTCTACACACTTAAGGTTCGGTGACGCTAGAGTTGTTATGGGAAATAGTATGTGGTTACCGAAGGTAGTTCGGAGTCCCGGATGTGATCCCAGACGTCACGAGGAGCTCCGAAATGGTCCGGCGGTGAAGATCGATATATTGGACGAAGGGTATTGGAGTCCGGAAGTGTTCCAGGGGTACCAGGCTATGGCCAGCATGACCGAAAGGTGTTTCGGGAGCCCCGACAAGTGTTGGAGGGCCTCATGGGCCAAAGGGGAAGGGGCAAACCAGCCCACTAAGGGGTGGTGCGCCTCCAACACCCTTTCCCACGTTACTTGGGGAGGTGGGGCGCCTCCACCTGGCTTGGGAGGCAAGCCTCCACCTACTTGGCTTGGGGGGCAAGTCTCCCTAGGATTTTCCCTAGGGAGATCCAATCTGCTTGGCCGCGCCCCCTAGGGGAAACCCTAGGGCGCCTGCCCCTCTCCCCTTGCCCCTATATATAGCGGAGGGGTGGGAGGGCAGCAACACCTCTTCCCTGGCGCAGCCCTCCCTCCTCCTACACCTCCTCCTCCTCCATAGTGCTTGGCGAAGCCCTGCTGGAGAACCACGAGTTCCATCGCCACCATGCCGTCGTGCTGCTAGAGTTCTCCCTCAACTTCTCCTCTCCCCTTGCTGGATCAAGAAGGAGGAGACGTCCCCGGGCTGTACGTGTGTTGAACGCGGAGGCGCCGTTCGTTCGGCGCTTAGATCGGAATCGACCGCGATCTGAATCGCTGCGAGTATGACTCCACCAACTGCGTTCTTGTAACGCTTCCGCTTAGCGATCTACAAGGGTATGTAGATGCACTCCCTTCCCCTCGTTGCTAGATTACTCCATAGATTGATCTTGGTGATGCGTAGAAATTTTTTGATTTCTGCTACGATCCCCAACACGCTGTATATGTAAACGGTGCATCAGTGAATACATGTGCGTGACTACTATTCATCCTTGAGCTTGGTAACCAGAGTCACCAACGGTCGATCGGCCGCAGCGAGCCAATTTATTGGTCTCCAACTCCATCGATCGACAAGCGACGGCGGCGACGACGCACGGCCGAGGGCGGTGGCTAGCGGCGGCGGCAACGAAGCGATAACGGCGCAGCCGCGCAAGACTCACGGTCACGGTCTTTACCACGAAATGAGCGGGCGATCGATCGCCAGGTGCGTCGCACCTTGAACTCCACGGTGGTGGCGCGTCCGTGTCCTGGCTTGGGAAGGCGCATACTTTCTTCGCATTTGCAGCACACTGCGGCTGACTACGCCTCTGGTTCTCAGCACATCCGGCGCGCCGTGCCCTCGCCTGGGTTCAGAGAGCGCAAGCCGCCGGTGATGCAGGGAAGCCGGCGCGAGTTGGCAGGGCGAGCGGAGGAGACGGGCAGCGCACTCTTGATCTCCGAGGGCATGTGAGTTGTTGCGATGCTTCGGCAGTGCATTCGGTAGTGATCCCATTTTATAGATACATCTTGTTAAGCCCTTGGGTTGGGTTTGTTTCCTCGCGTCCACAGCTCGTGTTGGTGATGGAGTATGTGTTGTAAATATCTGTATGCGTGTGTGTCATGTAACAACCTGAAACCAGCCGATCCTGTTCTCTAGGGATAGCTCAGATACGGCGTGCATGCCCCTGCTTCGCTGTATATGTAAACGGTGCATCGGTGAATACATGTGCGTGACTATTATTCATCCTTGAGCTTGGTAACGAGTCACCAACGGCGGCGCCAAGGCGAGCTAATTTATTGGTCTCCAACTCCATCACCAACGAGCGACGAGCGGCGGCGGACGGCGCCGGCGGCGGCGGCTAGCGGCGGCGGCAACGAAGCGGCGACGCGCGCAGCCGCGCAAGACTCACGGTCACGGTCTTTACCACGAAATGAGCAGGCGATCGATCGCCAAATGCGTCGTACCTTGGACCTCCACGGTGGTGGCGCGTCCGTGTCCGGCTTGGTAAGGCGCATACTTTCTTCGCATTTGCAGCAGCACTACGGCTAACTTCGCCTCGCTGGTTCTCAGCACATCCGGCGTGGCGTGCCCTCGCTGGGTTCGAGAGCGCAAGCCGCCGGTGATGCGAGGAAGCCGCGCGAGTTGGCGGCGGTGGCGGAGGAGACGGGCGGCGACTCTTCATCTCCGAGGGCATGTGAGTTGTTGCGATGCTTGGCAGTGCATTCGGGAGTGATCCCATTTTATAGATACGTCTTGTTAAGCCCTTGGGTTCGGGTTTGTTTCCTCGTGTCACAGGCTCGTGTTGGTGATGGAGTATGTGTTGTAAATATCATGTACGTGCGTGTCATGTAACAACCTGAAACCAGCCGATCCTGTTCTCTAGGGATAGCTCAGATATGGGCGTGTGCATGCACCTGCTCGCTGTATATGTAAACGGTGCATCAGTGAATACATGTGCGTGGCTACTATTCATCCTCGAGCTTGGTAACCAGAGTCACCAATGGTCGGCGCCGCGGCGAGCCAATTTATTGGTCTCCAACTCCATCAGTCAACGAGCGACGAGCGACGACGCGCACGGCTGAGTGCGGCGGCTAGCGGCAGCGGCAACGAGCGACGACGGCGCAGCCGCGCAAGACTCTAGGTCACGGTCTTTACCACGAAATGAACGGGCGATCGATCATAGGTACGTACGTACCTTGGACCTCCACGGTGGTGGCCGCGTCCGTGTCCTGGCTTGGTAAGGCGCATACTTTCTTCGCATTTGCAGCAGCACTACGGCTGACTACGCCTCGCTGGTTCTCAGCACATCCGGCGTGGCGTGCCCTCGCCTGGTTCGAGAGCGCAAGCCGCCGGTGATGCAGGAAGCCGACGCGAGTTGGCGGGTGGCGGAGGAGACAGCAGCGCACTCTTCATCTCCGAGGGCATGTGAGTTGTTGCGATGCTTGGCGGTGCATTCGGGAGTGATCCCATTTTATAGATACATCTTGTTAAGCCCTTGGGTTGGGTTTGTTTCCTCGTGTCACAGCTACGTGTTGGTGATGGAGTATGTGTTGTAAATATCATGCGTGCATGTCATGTAACAACCTGAAACCAGCCGATCCTGTTCTCTAGGGATAGCTCAGATACGGGCGTGTGCATGCACCTGCTCGCTGTATATGTAAACGGTGCATCAGTGGATACATGTGTGTGACTACTATTCATCCTTGAGCTTGGTAACCAGAGTCACCAACGGCCTGCGCCGCGGCGAGCCAATTTATTGGTCTCCAACTCCATCAGTCAACGAGTGACGAGCGACGACGGTGCACGGCTGAGGGCGGCGGCTAACGGGCGGCGGCAACGAGCAACGACGGCGCAGCCGCGCAAGACTCACGGTCACGGTCTTTACCACGAAATGAACGGGCGATCGATCATAGGTACGTACGTACCTTGGACCTCCATGGTGGTGGCCGCGTCCGTGTCCTGGCTTGGTAAGGCGCATACTTTCTTCACATTTGCAGCAGCACTACGGCTGACTACGCCTCGCTGGTTCTCAGCACATCCCGGCGCGGCCGTGCCCTTGCCTGGGTTCGGAGAGCGCAAGCCGCCGGTGATGCAGGGAAGCCGGCGCGAGTTGGCAGGGTGAGCGGAGGAGACGGGCAGCGCACTCTTCATCTCCGAGGGCATGTGAGTTGTTGCGATGCTTCGGCGGTGCATTCGGGAGTGATCCCATTTTATAGATACATCTTGTTAAGCCCTTGGGTTCGGGTTTGTTTCCTACGCGTCCTGGCTACGTGTTGACTGATGGAGTATGTGTTGTAAATATCTGTACGTGCATGTCATGTAACAACCTGAAACCAGCCGATCCTGTTCTCTAGGGATAGCTCAGATATGGGCGTGTGCATGTGTATATGTAAATGGTGCATCAGTGAATACATGTGCGTGGCTACTATTCATCCTCGAGCTTGGTAACCAGAGTCACCAATGGTCGGCGCCGCGGCAAGCCAATTTATTGGTCTCCAACTCCATCAGTCAACGAGCGACGAGCGACGACGCGCACGGCTGAGTGCGGCGGCTAGCGGGCAGCGGCAACGAGCGACGACGACGCAGCCGCGCAAGACTCACGGTCACGGTCTTTACCACGAAATGAACGGGCGATCGATCGCCAAATGCGTCGTACCTTGGACCTCCACGGTGGTGGCCGCGTCCGTGTCCTGGCTTGGTAAGGCGCATACTTTCTTCGCATTTGCAGCAGCACTACGGCTGACTACGCCTCGCTGGTTGTCAGCACATCCCGGCGTGGCCGTGCCCTCGCCTGGGTTCGGAGAGCGCAAGCCGCCGGTGATGCAGGGAAGCCGGCGCGAGTTGGCAGGGTGAGCGGAGGAGACGGGCAGCGCACTCTTCATCTCCGAGGGCATGTGAGTTGTTGCGATGCTTCGGCAGTGCATTCGGGAGTGATCCCATTTTATAGATACATCTTGTTAAGCCCTTGGGTTCGGGTTTGTTTCCTACGCGTCCTGGCTACGTGTTGACTGATGGAGTATGTGTTGTAAATATCTGTACGTACATGTCATGTAACAACCTGAAACTAGCTGATCCTGTTCTCTAGGGATAGCTCAGATACGGGCGTGTGCATGCACCTGCTCGCTGTATATGTAAATGGTGCATCAGTGAATACATGTGCGTGGCTACTATTCATCCTTGAGCTTGGTAACCAGTCACCAACGGCGGAGCCTTGGCGAGCCAATTTATTGGTCTCCAACTCCATCACCAACGAGCGACGAGCGGCGACGGTGCACGGCTGAGGGCGGCGGCTAGCGGGCGGCGGCAACGAAGCGGCAGCGGCGCAGCCGCGCAAGACTCACGGTCACGGTCTTTACCATGAAATGAGCAGGCGTCGATCGCCAAATGCGTGACGTACCTTGGACCTCCACGGTGGTGGCCGCGTCCGTGTCCTGACTTGGGAAGGCGCATACTTTCTTCGCATTTGCAGCAGCACTACGGCTGACTACGCCTCGCTGGTTCTCAGCACATCCCGGCGCGGCCGTGCCCTCGCCTGGGTTCGGAGAGCGCAGGCCGCCGGTGATGCAGGGAAGCCGGCGCGAGTTGGCAGGGTGAGCGGAGGAGACGGGCAGCGCACTCTTCATCTCCGAGGGCATGTGGGTTGTTGCGATGCTTCGGCAGTGCATTCGGGAGTGATCCCATTTTATAGATACATCTTGTTAAGCCCTTGGGTTCGGGTTTGTTTCCTACGTGTCCTAGCTACGTGTTGACTGATGGAGTATGTGTTGTAAATATCTATACGTGCGTGTCATGTAACAACCTGAAACCAGCCGATCCTGTTCTCTAGGGATAGCTCAGATACGGGCGTGTGCATGCACCTGCTCGCTGTACATGTAAACGGTGCATCAGTGAATACATGTGCGTGACTACTATTCATCCTTGAGCTTGGTAACCAGAGTCACTGCGGCGGCGCCATGGCGAGCAATTATTGGTCTCCAACTCCATCGATCAACGAGCGACGGCGGCGACGGCGCACGGCTGAGGGCGGCGGCTAGCGGGCGGCGGCAACAAGCGACGACGGCGCAGCCGCGCAAGACTCACGGTCATGGTCTTTACCACGAAATGAACGGGCGATCGATCATAGGTACGTACGTAACTTGGACCTCCACGGTGGTGGCCGCGTCCGTGTCCTGACTTGGGAAGGCGCATACTTTCTTCGCATTTGCAGCAGCACTACGGCTAACTACGCCTCGCTGGTTCTTAGCACATCCCGGCGCGGCCGTGCCCTCGCCTGGGTTCGGAGAGCGCAAGCCGCCGGTGATGCAGGGAAGCCGGCGCGAGTTGGCAGGGTGAGCGGAGGAGACGGGCAGCACACTCTTCATCTCCGAGGGCATGTGAGTTGTTGCGATGCTTCGGCAGTGCATTCGGGAGTGATCCCATTTTATAGATACATCTTGTTAAGCCCTTGGGTTCGGGTTTGTTTCCTCGTGTCCTAGCTACGTGTTGGTGATGGAGTATGTGTTGTAAATATCATGCGTGCGTGTCATGTAGCAACCTGAAACCAGCCGATCCTGTTCTCTAGGGATAGCTCGAGATCTGGCGTGTGCATGCACCTGCTCGCTGTATATGTAAACGGTGCATCGGTGAATACATGTGCGTGACTACTATTCATCCTTGAGCTTGGTAACCAGAGTCACCAATGGCGGCGCCGGCGAGCAATTTATTGGTCTCCAACTCCATCGACCAGCGAGTGACAAGCGGCAACGACGCCGACGGCTGAGGGCGGCGGCTAACGGCGGCGGCAACGAAGCGGCGACGGCGCAGCCGCGCAAGAAGACTCACGGTCACGGTCTTTACCACGAAATGAGCAGGCGATCGATCGCCATAGGCGTCGTACCTTGGACCTCCACGGTGGTGCCGCGTCCGTGTCTTGGCTTGGTAAGCGCGATACTTTCTTCGCATTTGCAGCAGCACTACGGCTGACTACGCCTCGCTGGTTCTCAGCACATCCCGGCGCGGCCGTGCCCTCGCCTGGGTTCGGAGAGCGCAAGCCGCCGGTGATGCAGGGAAGCCGGCGCGAGTTGGCAGGGTGAGCGGAGGAGACGGGCAGCGCACTCTTCATCTCCGAGGGCATGTGAGTTGTTGCGATGCTTCGGCAGTGCATTCGGGAGTGATCCCATTTTATAGATACATCTTGTTAAGCCCTTGGGTTGGGTTTGTTTCCTCGCGTCCGGCTATGTGTTGGTGATGGGTATGTGTTGTAAATATCTGATGCGCACGCGTCATGTAACAACCTGAAACCAGCCGATCCTGTTCTCTAGGGATAGCTCGAGATACGGGCGTGTGCATGCACCTGCTCGTGTATATGTAAATGGTGCATCGGTGAATACATGTGCGTGGCTACTATTCATCCTTGAGCTTGGTAACCAGAGTCACCAACGGCGGCGCCGCCGGCGCGAGCCAATTTATGGTCTCCAACTCCATCGACCAACGAGTGACGAGCGGCAGCGCCGCACGGCCGAGGGCGGTGGCTAACGGGCGGCGGCAGCGGCGGCAGCGCAGCAGCAGCGCAAGACTCACGGTCACGGTCTTTACCACGAAATGAGCAGGCGTCGATCGCCAGGTACGTGACGCACCTTGGACCTCCACGTGGTGGCCGCGTCCGTGTCTTGGCTTGGTAAGGCGCATACTTTCTTCGCATTTGCAGCAGCACTACGGCTGACTACGCCTCGCTGGTTCTCAGCACATCCCGGCCCGGCCGTGCCCTCGCCTGGGTTCGGAGAGCGCAAGCCGCCGGTGATGCAGGGAAGCCGGCGCGAGTTGGCAGGGTGAGCGGAGGAGACGGGCAACGCACTCTTCATCTCCGAGGGCATGTGAGTTGTTGCGATGCTTCGGCAGTGCATTCGGGAGTGATCCCATATTATAGATACATCTTGTTAAGCCCTTGGGTTCGGGTTTGTTTCCTACGCGTCTGGCTAAGTGTTGGTGATGGAGTATGTGTTGTAAATATCTGTACGTGCATGTCATGTAACAACCTGAAACCAGCCGATCATGTTCGCTAGGGATAGCTCAGATACGGGCGTGTGCATGCACCTGCTCGTGTATATGTAAATGGTGCATCAGTGAATACATGTGCGTGGCTACTATTCATCCTTGAGCTTGGAAACTAGAGTCACCAACGGCCGGCGCCGCGGCGAGCCAATTTATTGGTCTCCAACTCCATCAGTCAACGAGCGACGAGCGACGACGGCGCACAGCTGAGGGCGGCGGCTAGCGGGCAGCGGCAATGAGCGACGACGGCGCAGCCGCGCAAGACTCAAGGTCACGGTCTTTACCACGAAATGAGCAGGCGTCGATCGCCAGGTGCGTCGTACCTTGGACCTCTGGTGGTGGCCGCGTCCGTGTTACGGCTTGGTAAGGCGCATACTTTCTTCGCATTTGCAGCAGCACTACGGCTGACTACGCCGCTGGTTCTCAGCACATCCCGGCGCGCCGTGCCCTCGCCTGGGTTCGGAGAGCGCAAGCCGCCGGTGATGCAGGGAAGCCGGCGCGAGTTGGCAGGGTGAGCGGAGGAGACGGGCAGTGCACTCTTCATCTCCGAGGGCATGTGAGTTGTTGCGATGCTTGGCGGTGCATTCGGGAGTGATCCCATTTTATAGATACATCTTGTTAAGCCCTTGGGTTGGGTTTGTTTCCTCGCGTCCTGGCTACGTGTTGGTGATGGAGTATGTGTTGTAAATATCATGCGTGCATGTCATGTAACAACCTGAAACCAGCCGATCATGTTCTCTAGGGATAGCTCGAGATCTGGGCGTGTGCATGCACCTGCTCGCTGTATATGTAAATGGTGCATCGGTGAATACATGTGCGTGGCTACTATTCATCCTTGAGCTTGGTAACCAGAGTCACCAACGGTCGGCCAAGGGCGAGCCAATTTATTGGTCTCCAACTCCATCACCAACGAGCGACGAGCGACGACGGCAAGACGGCTGAGGGCGGCGGCTAGCGGGCGGCGGCGAACGGCGGCAACAGTGCAGCCGCGCAAGACTCACGGTCACGGTCTTTACCACGAAATGAACGGGCGATCGATCATAGGTACGTACATACCTTGGACCTCCACGGTGGTGGCCGCGTCCGTGTCCTGACTTGGGAAGGCGCATACTTTCTTCGCATTTGCAGCAGCACTACGGCTGACTACGCCTCGCTGGTTCTCAGTGAAGGAAATATGCCCTAGAGACAATAATAAAGTTATTATTTATTTCCTTATATCATGATAAATGTTTATTATTCATGCTAGAATTGTATTAAACCGGAAACATAATACATGTGTGAATACATAGACAAACAGAGTGTCACTAGTATGCCTCTACTTGACTAGCTCGTTAATCGAAGATGGTTATGTTTCCTAACCATAGACATGAGTTGTCATTTGATTAACGGGATCACATCATTAGGAGAATGATCTGATTGACATGACCCATTCCGTTAGCCTAGCACTTGATCGTTTAGTATGTTGCTATTGCTTTCTTCATGACTTATACATGTTCCTGTAACTATGAGATTATGCAACTCCGTTTACGGAGGAACACTTTGGTACTACCAAACGTCACAACGAATCGGGTGATTATAAAGGAGTACTACAGGTGTCTCTAAAGGTACATGTTGGGTTGGCGATTTGAGATTAGGTTTTGTCACTCCGATTGTCGGAGAGGTATCTCTGGGCCTTCTCGGTAATACTCATCACCTAAGCCTTGCAAGCATTGTAACTAATGAGTTAGTTATGAGATGATGTATTACGGAGCGAGTAAAGAGACTTGCCGGTAACGATATTGAACTAGGTATTGGATACCGACGATTGAATCTCGGGCAAGTAACATACCGATGACAAAGGGAACAAAGTATGTTGTTATGCGGTTTGACCGATAAAGATCTTCGTAGAATATGTAGGAACCAATATGGGCATCCAGGTTCCGCTATTGGTTATTGACCAAGAATAGTTCTAGGTCATGTCTACATAGTTCTCGAACCCGTAGGGTCCGCACGCTTAAGGTTTCGATGATGGTTATATTATGAGTTTATGAGTTTTGATGTACCAAGGAGTTCGAGTCCGGATGAGATCGGGGACATGACGAGAAGTCTCGAAATGGTCGAGACGTAAAGATCGATATATTGGACGACTATATTCGGAGTTCGAAAGGTTCGAATGGTTCGGTATTTTTCGAGTACCGGAGAGTTACGGAATTCGCCGGGAGAAGTATTGGGCCTTATTGGGCCTCAAGGAAAGAGAGAAGGGCTGCCTAGGGCAGGCCGCGCCCCCAAGGCCTAGTCCGGGTGGACTAGGGGAGGCTGCGCCCCATCCTTCCTTCCCTTCTCCTTTCCCCTCCTTCTCTCCTACTCCTACTAGGAAAGGAGGAGTCCTACTCCCGGTGGGAGTAGGACTCCCCCCTTGGGCAGGGGGGCACCCCATAACACACAAGTTGATCTACGGATCGTTCCTTAGCCGTGTGCGGTGCCCCCCTCCACCATATTCCACTTTGGTCATATCGTCGCGGAGCTTAGGCGAAGCCCTGCGCCGGAGAAGTCATATCGTCGCGGAGCTTAGGCGAAGCTCTGCGTCGGTGGAGCATCATCATCGTCACTACGCCGTCGTGCTGACGGAACTCATCCCCGACACTTTGCTGGATCGGAGTCCGGGGATCGTCATCGAGCTAAACGTGTGCAGAACTCGGAGGTGCCGTACGTTCGGTGCTTGGATCGGTCGGATCGTGAAGACGTACGACTACATCAACCGCGTTGTTATAACGCTTCCGCTTTCGGTCTACGAGGGTACGTGGACAGACACTCTCCCCTCTCGTTGCTATGCCATCACCATGGTCTTGCGTGTTCGTAGGAAATTTTTTGAAATTACTACGTTACCCAACAGTGGCATCCGAGCCTGGTTTTATGCGTTGATGTCATATGCACGAGTAGAACACAAGTGAGTTGTGGGCGATATAAGTCATACTGCTTACCAGCATGTCATACTTTGGTTCAGCGGTATTGTGAGATGAAGCGGCCGGACCGACATTACGCCGTGCTTTCGCGAGACTGGTTTCACCGCTGCGAGCACTCGTTGCTTAAAGGTGACCGGCGGGTGTCTGCTCTCTCACTTTAGTTGAACTGAGTGTGGCTCGCCCGTCCTTGCGAAGGTTAAAACAGCACCAACTTGACAAACTATCGTTGTGGTTTTGATGCGTGGTAAGAACGGTTCTTGCTCAGCCCGTAGCAGCCACGTAAAACTTGCAACAACAAAGTAGAGGACGCCTAACTTGTTTTTGCAGGGCATGTTGTGATGTGATGTGGTCAAACGTGATGCTATATTTTATTGTATGAGATGATCATGTTTTGTAACCGAGTTATCGACAATCGGCAGAGCCATATGGTTGTCGCTTATTGTATGAAATGCAAACGCCATGTAATTGCTTTACTTTATCACTAAGTAGTAGCGATAGTCGTAGAAGCAATAGTTGGCGAGACGACAACGATGCTACGATGGAGATCAAGGTGTCGCGCCGGTGACGATGGTGATCATGACGGTGCTTCGGCGATGGAGATCACAAGCACAAGATGATGATGACCATATCATATCACTTATATTGATTGCATGTGATGTTTATCCTTTATGCATCTTATCTTGCTTTGATTGACGGTAGCATTATAAGATGATCTCTCACTAAAAATTATCAAGAAGTGTTCTCCCTGAGTATGCACCGTTGCCAAAGTTCGTAGTACCCAGACACCACGTGATGATCGGGTGTGATAAGTTCTACGTCCATCTACAACGGGTGCAAAACAGTTGCACACGCGGAATACTCAGGTTAAACTTGACGAGCCTAGCATATAACAGATATGGCCTCGGAACACGAAGACCGAAAGGTCGAACGTGAATCATATAGTAGATATGATCAACATAGTGATGTTCACCATTGAAACTACTCCATCTCACGTGATGATCGGACATGGTTTAGTTGATTTGGATCACGTAATCACTTAGATGACTAGAGAGATGTCTATCTAAGTGGGAGTTCTTAAGTAATATGATTAATTGAACTTTAATTTATCATGTACTTAGTCCTGGTAGTATTTTGCAGATTATGTTGTAGATCAATAGCTCGCGTTGTTGCTTCCCTATGTTTTTATATGTGTTCCTAGAGAAAATTGTATTGAAAAATGTTAGTAGCAATGATGCGGATTGGATCCGTGATCTGAGGTTTATCCTCATTGCTGCACAGAAAGAATTATGTCCTTAATGCACCGCTAGGTGACAGACCTATTGCAGGAGCAAATGCAGACGTTATGAACGTTTGGCTAGCTCAATATGATGACTACTTGATAGTTTAGTGCACCATACTTAACGGCTTAGAATCGGGACTTCAAAAACGTTTTGAACGTCATGGACCATATGAGATGTTCCAGGAGTTGAAGTTAATATTTCAAGCAAATACCCGAGTTGAGAGATATGAAGTCTCCAACAAGTTCTATAGCTAAAAGATGGAGGAGAATCGCTCAACTAGTGAGCATGTGCTCAGATTGTCTGGGTACTTCAAATCGCTTGAATCAAGTGGGAGTTAATCTCCCAGATAAGATGGTGATTGACAGAATTCTCTAGTCACCATCACTAAGTTACTAGAACTTCGTGATGAACGATAGTATGCAAGGGATGACGAAAACGATTCCCGAGCTCTTCTTGATGTTGAAATCGACGAAGGTAGAAATCAAGAAAGAGCATCAAGTGTTGATGATTGACAAGACCACTAGTTTCAAGAGAAGGGCAAAGGGAAAGAAAGGGAACTTCAAGTGGAAAGACAAGCAAGTTGTCACTCCTGCGAAGAAGCCCAAAGCTGGACCATAGCCTGAAACTAAGTGTTTACACTGCAAAGGGAATAGTCACTGGAAGCGGAAATGCCCTGAATATTTGGTGGATAAGAAGGATGGCAAAGTAAACAAAGGTATATTTGATATACAGATTATTGATGTGTATTTTACTAGTGTTCATAGCAACCCCTCGGTATTTGATACTGGTTCAGTTGCTAAGAGTAGTAACTTGAAACGGGAGTTGCAGAATGAACAGAAACTAGTTGAAGGGGAAGTGACGATGAGTGTTGGAAGTAGTTCCAAGATTGATATGATCATCATCGCGCACTCCCTATACTCTCGGGATTAGTGTTGAACCTAAATAAATGTTATTTGGCGTTTGCGTTGAGCATGAATATGATTTGATCATGTTTATTGCAATACGGTTATTCATGTAAGTTAGAGAATAATTATTGTTCTGTTTACATGAATAAAACCTTCTATGGTCATACACCCAATGAAAATGGTTTGTTGGATCTCGATCGTGTGATACACATATTCATAATATTGAAACCAAAAGATGTAAAGTTAATAATGATAGTGCAACTTATTTGTGGCACTGCCGTTTAGGTCATATTGGTGTAAAGCGCATGAAGAAACTCCATACTGATGGGCTTTTGGAATCACTTGATTATGAATCACTTGGTACTTGCAAACCGTGCCTCATGGGCAAAATGACTAAAACTCCATTCTTCGGAAAAATGGAACAAGCTACTGACTTATTGGAAATAATACATACCGATGTATGCGATCCAATGAGTGTTGATGCTCGTGGCAAGTATCGTTATTTTCTGACCTTCACAAGAGGATTTGAGCAGATATGGGTATATCCTCTTGATGAAACATAAGTCTGAAATAATTGAAAAGTTCAAAGAATTTCAGAGTGAAGTGGAAAATCATCGTAACAAGAAAATAAAGTTTCTGCGATCTGATCGTGGAGATAAATATTTGAGTTACGAGTTTGGTCTTCATTTGAAATAATGTGAAATAGTTTCGCAACTCACGCCATATGGAACACCATAGCATAATGATGTGTCCGAAAGTCGTAACCGCACTTTATTGGATATGGTGCGATCTATGATGTCTCTTATCAGTTTACCACTATCGTTTTGGGGTTATGCATTAGAGACAACTGCATTCACGTTTAATAGGGCAACATCTAAATCCGTTGAGGCGACACCGTATGAATTATGGTTTAACAGTAAACCTAAGCTGTCGTTTCTTAAAGTTTGGAGTTGTGATGCTTATGTGAAAAAGTTTTCACCTGATAAGCTCGAACCCAAATCGGAGAAGTGCGTCTTCATAGAATACCCAAAGGTTACTATTGGGTACACCTTCTATCACAGATCCGAAAGCAAGATATTTGTTCCTAAGATGGATCCTTTCTAGAGAAGAAGTTTCTCTCGAAAGAAGTGAGTGGGAGGAAAGTAGAACTTGATAAGGTAATTGTACCTTCTCCCTAATTGGAAAGTAGTTCATCACAGAAATCAGTTCCAGTGATTCCTACACCAATTAGTGAGGAAGCTAATGATGATGAACATGAAACTTCAGATCAAGTTACTACAAAACCTCGTAGGTCCTCCAAAGTACAGTCCGCACCAGAGTGGTACGGTAATCCTATTCTGGAAGTCATGTTACTAGACCATGATGAACCTACGAACTATGAGGAAGCGATGATGAGCCCAGATTCCGCGAAATGGTTTGAGACCATGAAATCTGAGATGGGATCCATGTATGAGAACAAAGTGTGGACTTTGATGGAGTTGCCCGATGATCGGCAAGCCATATTATATAAATGGATCTTCAAGAGGAAGACAAATGCTGATAGTAGTATTACTATCTACAAAGCTCGACTTGTCGCAGAAAGGTTTTCGACAAGTTCAAGGTGTTGACTACAATGAGATTTTCTCAACTGTAGCGATGCTTAAGTCTGTCCGAATCATGTTAGCAATTGCCACATTTTATGAAATCTAGCAAATGGATGTCAAAACTACATTCTTTAATGGATTTATTAAAGAAGAGTTGTATATGATGCAACCAGAAGGTTTTGTCAATCCTAAAGGAGCTAACAAAATGTGCAAGCTCCAGCGATCCATCTATGGACTGGTGCAAGCATCTCGGAGTTGGAATAAACGCTTTGATAGTGTGATCAAAGCATATGGTTTTATACAGACTTTTGGAGAAGCCTGTATTTACAAGAAAGTGAGTGGGAGCACTACAGCATTTCTGATAAGTATATGTGAATGACATATTGTTGATCGGAAATAATGTAGAATTATTCTGCAAAGCATAAAGGAGTGTTTGAAAGGAGTTTTTTCAAAGAAAGACCTCGGAGAAGCTGCGTACGAATTGAGCATCAAGATCTATTGAGATAGATCAAAAACGCTTGATAAGTTTTTCAATAAGTACATACCTTGTCAAGATTTTGAAGAAGTTCAAAATGGAACAGTCAAAGAAAAGTTCTTGCCTGTGTTGCAAAAGGTGTGAAATTGAGTAAGACTCAAATCCCGACCACAGCAGAAAATAGAAAAGAGAATGAAAGTCATTCCCTATACCTCATTCATAGGTTCTATAAAGTATGCTATGCTATGTACCAGACCTATTGTATACCTTGCTCTGAATTTGGCAAGGGAGTACAATAGTGATCTAGGAGTAGATCACTGAACATTGGTCAAGAACATCCTTAGTGAAGACTAAGGAAATATTTCTCGATTATGGAGGTGATAAAAGAGCCCGTCGTAAAGAGTTACATCGATGCAAGCTTTTTACACTAATCCAGATGACTCTAAGTCTCAATCTGGATACATATTGTAAGTGGGAGCAATTAGCTAGAGTAGCTCCGTGCAGAGCATTGTAGACATAGAAATTTGCAAAATACTTACGGCTCTGAATGTGACAGACCCGTTGACTAAAATTATCTCCCAAGCAAAACATGATCACACCTTAGTACTCTTTGGGTGTTAATCACATAGCGATGTGAACTAGATTACTGACTCTAGTAAACCCTTTGGGTGTTGGTCACATGTCGATGTGAACTATGGGTGTTAACCACATATAGATGTGAACTATTGATGTTAAATCACATGGCGATGTGAACTAGATTATTGACTCTAGTGCAAGTGGGAGACTGAAGGAAATATGCCCTAGAGACAATAATAAAGTTATTATTTATTTCCTTATATCATGATAAATGTTTATTATTCATGCTAGAATTGTATTAAACCGGAAACATAATACATGTGTGAATACATAGACAAACAGAGTGTCACTAGTATGCCTCTACTTGACTAGCTCGTTAATCGAAGATGGTTATGTTTCCTAACCATAGACATGAGTTGTCATTTGATTAACGGGATCACATCATTAGGAGAATGATCTGATTGACATGACCCATTCCGTTAGCCTAGCACTTGATCGTTTAGTATGTTGCTATTGCTTTCTTCATGACTTATACATGTTCCTGTAACTATGAGATTATGCAACTCCCGTTTACCGGAGGAACACTTTGGGTACTACCAAACGTCACAACGTAACTGGGTGATTATAAAGGAGTACTACAGGTGTCTCCAAAGGTACATGTTGGGTTGGCGTATTTCGAGATTAGGTTTTGTCACTCCGATTGTCGGAGAGGTATCTCTGGGCCTTCTCGGTAATACTCATCACCTAAGCCTTGCAAGCATTGTAACTAATGAGTTAGTTATGAGATGATGTATTACGGAACGAGTAAAGAGACTTGCCGGTAACGAGATTGAACTAGGTATTGGATACCGACGATCGAATCTCGGGCAAGTAACATACCGATGACAAAGGGAACAAAGTATGTTGTTATGCGCTTTGACCGATAAAGATCTTCGTAGAATATGTAGGAACCAATATGGGCATCCAGGTTCCGCTATTGGTTATTGACCAAGAATAGTTCTAGGTCATGTCTACATAGTTCTTGAACCCGTAGGGTCCGCACGCTTAAGGTTTCGATGACAGTTATATTATGAGTTTATGAGTTTTGATGTACCGAAGGAGTTCGGAGTCCCAGATGAGATCGGGGACATGACGAGGAGTCTCGAAATGGTCGAGACGTAAAGATCGATATATTGGACGACTATATTCGGAGTTCGGAAAGGTTCCGAATGATTCGGGTATTTTTCAGAGTACCGGAGAGTTACGGGAATTCGCCGGGGAGAAGTATTGGGCCTTATTGGGCCCTGCGGGAAAGAGAGAAGGGCTGCCTAGGGCAGGCCGCGCGCCCCCCCAAGGCCTAGTCCGAATTGGACTAGGGGGAGGGGCTGCGCCCCATCCTTCCTTCCCTTCTCCTTTCCCCTCCTTCTCTCCTACTCCTACTAGGAAAGGAGGAGTCCTACTCCCGGTGGGAGTAGGACTCCCCCCTTGGTGCGCCCCTCCTAGGCCGGCCACCTCCTCCCTTGCTCCTTTATATACGGGGGCAGGGGGGCACCCCATAACACACAAGTTGATCTACGGATCGTTCCTTAGCCGTGTGCGGTGCCCCCCTCCACCATATTCCACTTCGGTCATATCGTCGCGGAGCTTAGGCGAAGCCCTGCGCCGGAGAAGTCATATCGTCGCGGAGCTTAGGCGAAGCTCTGCGTCGGTGGAGCATCATCATCGTCACTACGCCGTCGTGCTGACGGAACTCATCCCCGACACTTTGCTGGATCGGAGTCCGGGGATCGTCATCGAGCTGAACGTGTGCAGAACTCGGAGGTGCCGTACGTTCGGTGCTTGGATCGGTCGGATCGTGAAGACGTACGACTACATCAACCGCGTTGTTATAACGCTTCCGCTTTCGGTCTATGAGGGTACGTCGACAGACACTCTCCCCTCTCGTTGCTATGCCATCACCATGGTCTTGCGTGTTCGTAGGAAATTTTTTGAAATTACTACGTTACCCAACACTCAGCACATCCCGGCGCGGCCGTGCCCTCGCCTGGGTTCGGAGAGAGCATGCCGCCGGTGATGCAGGGAAGCTGGCGCGAGTTGGCAGGGTGAGCGGAGGAGACGGGCAGCGCACTCTTCATCTCCGAGGGCATGTGAGTTGTTGCGATGCTTCGGCAGTGCATTCGGGAGTGATCCCATTTTATAGATACATCTTGTTAAGCCCTTGGGTTCGGGTTTGTTTCCTACGCGTCCTGGCTACGTGTTGACCGATGGAGTATGTGTTGTAAATATCATGCGTGCATGTCATGTAACACCCTGAAATCAGCCGATCCTGTTCTCTAGGGATAGCTCAGATATGGGCGTGCGCATGCACCTGCTCGCTGTATATGTAAATGGTGCATCAGTGAATACATGTGTGTGGCTACTATTCATCCTTGAGCTTGGTAACCAGAGTCACCAACGGCCGGCGCCGCGGCGAGCCAATTTATTGGTCTCCAACTCCATCAGTCAACGAGCGACGAGCGACGACGGCGCACGGCTGAGGGGGGCGGCTAGCGGGCGGCGGCAACGAGCGACGACGGCGCAGCCGCGAGCACAAGCCGCCGGTGATGCAGGGAAGCCAGCGCGAGTTGGCAGGGTGAGCGGAGGAGACGGGCAGCGCACTCTTCATCTCCGAGGGCATGTGAGTTGTTGCGATGCTTCGGCAGTGCATTCGGGAGTGATCCCATTTAATAGATACATCTTGTTAAGCCCTTGGGTTCGGGTTTGTTTCCCGCGCGTCCTGGCTACGTGTTGACGGATGGAGTATGTGTTGTAAATATATGTACGTGCATGTCATGTAACACCCTGAAACCAGCCGATCCTGTTCTCTAGGGATAGCTCAGATATGGGCGTGCGCATGCACCTGCTCGCTGTATATGTAAATGGTGCATCAGTGAATACATGTGCGTGGCTACTATTCATCCTTGAGCTTGGTAACCAGAGTCACCAACGGCCGGCGCCGCGGCGAGCCAATTTATTGGTCTCCAACTCCATCAGTCAACGAGCGACGAGCGACGACGGCGCACGGCTGAGGGCGGCGGCTAGCGGGCGGCGGCAACGAGCGACGACGGCGCAGCCGCGCAAGACTCACGGTCACGGTCTTTACCACGAAATGAACGGGCGACCGATCATAGGTACGTACGTACCTTGGACCTCCACGGTGGTGGCCGCGTCCGTGTCTGGCTTGGTAAGCGCGATACTTTCTTCAGATTTGCAGCAGCACTACGGCTGACTACGCCTCGCTGGTTCTCAGCACATCCCGGCGCGGCCGTGCCCTCGCCTGGGTTCGGAGAGCGCAAGCCGCCGGTGATGCAGGGAAGCCGGCGCGAGTTGGCAGGGTGAGCGGAGGAGACGGGCAGCGCACTCTTCATCTCCGAGGGCATGTGAGTTGTTGCGATGCTTCGGCAGTGCATTCGGGAGTGATCCCATTTTATAGATACATCTTGTTAAGCCCTTGGGTTGGGTTTGTTTCCTCGCGTCCAGCTACGTGTTGACCGATGGAGTATGTGTTGTAAATATCTGCGTGCATGTCATGTAACACCTGAAATCAGCCGATCCTGTTCTCTAGGGATAGCTCAGATATGGGCGTGCGCATGCACCTGCTCGCTGTATATGTAAATGGTGCATCAGTGAATACATGTGCGTGGCTACTATTCATCCTTGAGCTTGGTAACCAGAGTCACCAACGGCCGATGCCGGGCGAGCCAATTTATTGGTCTCCAACTCCATCGACCAACGAGCGACGAGCGACGACGGCGCACGGCCGAGGGCGGCGGCTAGCGGGCGGCGGCAACGAAGGCACGCGGCGCAGCCGCGCAAGACTCACGGTCACGGTCTTTACCACGAAATGAGCGGGCGACCGATCATAGGTACGTCGCATTTTGGACCTCCACGGTGGTGGCGCGTCCGTGTCCCGCTTGGTAAGGCGATACTTTCTTCGCATTTGAAGCAGCACTACGGCTGACTACGCCTCGCTGGTTCTCAGCACATCCGGCGCTGCCGTGCCCTCGCCGGGTTCGAGAGCACAAGCCACCGTGATGCAGGAAGCCGCGCGAGTTGGCGGGGTGAGCGGAGGAGACGGGCAGCGCACTCTTCATCTCCGAGGGCATGTGAGTTGTTGCGATGCTTCGCAGTGCATTCGGAGTGATCCCATTTTATAGATACATCTTGTTAAGCCCTTGGGTTCGGGTTTGTTTCCTACGCGTCCCGCTACGTGTTGACCGATGGAGTATGTGTTGTAAATATCATGCGTGCATGTCATGTAACACCACGAAACCAGCCGATCCTGTTCTCTAGGGATAGCTCAGATATGGGCGTGCGCATGCACCTGCTCGCTGTATATGTAAATGGTGCATCAGTGAATACATGTGCGTGGCTACTATTCATCCTTGAGCTTGGTAACCAGAGTCACCAACGGCCGGCGCCGCGGCGAGCCAATTTATTGGTCTCCAACTCCATCAGTCAACGAGCGACGAGCGACGACGGCGCACGGCTGAGGGCGGCGGCTAGCGGGCGGCGACAACGAGCGATGACGGCGCAACCGCACAAGACTCACGGTCACGGTCTTTACCACGAAATGAACGGGCGACCGATCATAGGTACGTACGTACCTTGGACCTCCACGATGGTGGCCGCGTCCGTGTCCTGGCTTGGTAAGGCGCATACTTTCTTCGCATTTGCAGCAGCACTACGGCTGACTACGCCTCGCTGGTTCTCAGCACATCCCGGCGCGGCCGTGCCCTCGCCTGGGTTCGGAGAGCACAAGCCGCCGGTGATGCAGGGAAGCCGGCGCGAGTTGGCAGGGTGAGCGGAGGAGACGGGCAGCGCACTCTTCATCTCCGAGGGCATGTGAGTTGTTGCGATGCTTCGGCAGTGCATTCGGGAGTGATCCCATTTAATAGATACATCTTGTTAAGCCCTTGGGTTCGGGTTTGTTTCCCGCGCGTCCTGGCTACGTGTTGACCGATGGAGTATGTGTTGTAAATATATGTACGCATGTCATGTAACACCACGAAACCAGCCGATCCTGTTCTCTAGGGATAGCTCGAGATATGGGCGTGCGCATGCACCTGCTCGCTGTATATGTAAATGGTGCATCGGTGAATACATGTGCGTGGCTACTATTCATCCTTGAGCTTGGTAACCAGAGTCACCAACGGCGGCGCGCGGGCGAGCCAATTTATTGGTCTCCAACTCCATCGATCAGCGGCGACGCGACGACGGCGCACGGCCGAGGGCGGCGGCTAGCGGCGGCGGCAACGAAGCGGCGACGCGCAGCCGCCGCAAGACTCACGGTCACGGTCTTTACCACGAAATGAACGGGCGACCGATCGCCAGGTACGTCGTACCTTGGACCTCCACGTGGTGGCCGCGTCCGTGTCCCGGCTTGGTAAGGCGATACTTTCTTCGCGTTTGCAGCAGCACTACGGCTGACTACGCCTCGCTGGTTCTCAGCACATCCCGGCGCGCCGTGCCCTCGCTGGGTTCGAGAGCGCAAGCCGCCGGTGATGCAGGAAGCCGCGCGAGTTGGCGAGGTGAGCGGAGGAGACGGGCAGCGCCTCTTCATCTCCGAGGGCATGTGAGTTGTTGCGATGCTTGGCGGTGCATTCGGAGTGATCCCATTTTATAGATACATCTTGTTAAGCCCTTGGGTTCGGGTTTGTTTCCTACGCGTCCTGGCTACGTGTTGACCGATGGAGTATGTGTTGTAAATATCATGCGTGCATGTCATGTAACACCACGAAATCAGCCGATCCTGTTCTCTAGGGATAGCTCAGATATGGGCGTGCGCATGCACCTGCTCGCTGTATATGTAAATGGTGCATCGGTGAATACATGTGCGTGGCTACTATTCATCCTTGAGCTTGGTAACCAGAGTCACCAACGGCCGAGCCAAGGCGAGCCAATTTATTGGTCTCCAACTCCATCACCAACGAGCGACGGCGACGACGGCGCTGGCCGAGGGCGGCGGCGAGCTAGCGGCGGCGGCAACGAAGCGGCAACGGCGCAGCCGCAAGACTCACGGTCACGGTCTTTACCACGAAATGAGCGGGCGACCGATCATAGGTACGCGTCGCACCTTGGACCTCCATGGTGGTGGCCGCGTCCGTGTCTGGCTTGGTAAGGCGATACTTTCTTCGATTTGAAGCAGCACTACGGCTGACTACGCCTCGCTGGTTCTCAGCACATCCCGGCGCGGCCGTGCCCTCGCCTGGGTTCGGAGAGCACAAGCCGCCGGTGATGCAGGGAAGCCGGCGCGAGTTGGCAGGGTGAGCAGAGGAGACGGGCAGCGCACTCTTCATCTCCGAGGGCATGTGAGTTGTTGCGATGCTTCGGTAGTGCATTCGGGAGTGATCCCATTTTATAGATACATCTTGTTAAGCCCTTGGGTTCGGGTTTGTTTCCTACGCGTCCTGGCTACGTGTTGACCGATGGAGTATGTGTTGTAAATATCTGTACGTGCATGTCATGTAACACCCTGAAATCAGCCGATCTTGTTCTCTAGGGATAGCTCAGATATGGGCGTGCGCATGCACCTGCTCGCTGTATATGTAAATGGTGCATCGGTGAATACATGTGCGTGGCTACTATTCATCCTTGAGCTTGGTAACCAGAGTCACCAACGGCCGAGCCAAGGCGAGCCAATTTATTGGTCTCCAACTCCATCGATCAACGAGCGACGAGCGACGACGGCGCACGGCTGAGGGCGGCGGCTAGCGGCGGCGGCAACGAAGCGACGACAACGCGCAGCCGCGCAAGACTCACGGTCACGGTCTTTACCACGAAATGAGCGGGCGACCGATCGCCGGTACGTCGTACCTTGGACCTCCATGGTGGTGGCCGCGTCTGTGTCCTGGCTTGGTAAGGCGCATACTTTCTTCGCATTTGAAGCAGCACTACGGCTGACTACGCCTCGCTGGTTCTCAGCACATCCCGGCGCGGCCGTGCCCTCGCCTGGGTTCGGAGAGCACAAGCCGCCGGTGATGCAGGGAAGCCGGCGCGAGTTGGCAGGGTGAGCAGAGGAGACGGGCAGCGCACTCTTCATCTCCGAGGGCATGTGAGTTGTTGCGATGCTTCGGTAGTGCATTCGGGAGTGATCCCATTTTATAGATACATCTTGTTAAGCCCTTGGGTTCGGGTTTGTTTCCTACGCGTCCTGGCTACGTGTTGACCGATGGAGTATGTGTTGTAAATATCTGTATGTGCATGTCATGTAACACCCTGAAACCAGCCGATCCTGTTCTCTAGGGATAGCTCAGATATGGGCGTGCGCATGCACCTGCTCGCTGTATATGTAAATGGTGCATCAGTGAATACATGTGCGTGGCTACTATTCATCCTTGAGCTTGGTAACCAGAGTCACCAACAGCCGGCGCCGCGGCGAGCCAATTTATTGGTCTCCAACTCCATCAGTCAACGAGCGACGAGCGACGAAGGCGCACGGCTGAGGGCGGCGGCTAGCGGGCGGCGGCAACGAGCGACGACGGCGCAGCCGCGCAAGACTCACGGTCACGGTCTTTACCACGAAATGAACGGGCGACCGATCATAGGTACGTACGTACCTTGGACCTCCACGGTGGTGGCCGCGTCCGTGTCCTGGCTTGGTAAGGCGCATACTTTCTTCGCATTTGCAGCAGCACTACGGCTGACTACGCCTCGCTGGTTCTCAGCACATCCCGGCGCGGCCGTGCCCTCTCCTGGGTTCGGAGAGCACAAGCCGCCGGTGATGCAGGGAAGCCGGTGCGAGTTGGCAGGGTGAGCGGAGGAGACGGGCAGCGCACTCTTCATCTCCGAGGGCATGTGAGTTGTTGCGATGCTTCGGCAGTGCATTCGAGAGTGATCCCATTTTATAGATACATCTTGTTAAGCCCTTGGGTTCGGGTTTGTTTCCTACGCGTCCTGGCTACGTGTTAACTGATGGAGTATGTGTTGTAAATATCTGTACGTGCGTGTCATGTAACAACCTGAAACCAGCCGATCCTGTTCTCTAGGGATAGCTCAGATACGGGCGTGTGCATGCACCTGCTCGCTGTATATGTAAACGGTGCATCAGTGAATACATGTGCGTGGCTACTATTCATCCTTGAGCTTGGTAACCAGAGTCACCAACGGCCGGCGCCGCGGCGAGCCAATTTACTGGTCTCCAACTCCATCAGTCAACGAGTACGAGCGACGACGGCGCACGGCTGAGGGCGGCGGCTAACGGCGACGGCAACGAAGCGACGGCAACGGCGCAGCCGCAAAGACTCACGGTCACGGTCTTTACCACGAAATGAACGGGCGATCGATCATAGGTACGTACGTACCTTGGACCTCCACGGTGGTGGCCGCGTCCGTGTCTTGGCTTGGTAAGGCGCATACTTTCTTCGCATTTGCAGCAGCACTACGGCTGACTACGCCTCGCTAGTTCTCAGCACATCCCGGCGCGGCCGTGCCCTCGCCTGGGTTCGGAGAGCGCAAGCCGCCGGTGATGCAGGGAAGCCGGCGCGAGTTGGCAGGGTGAGCGGAGGAGACGGGCAACGCACTCTTCATCTCCGAGGGCATGTGAGTTGTTGCGATGCTTCGGCAGTGCATTCGGGAGTGATCCCATTTTATAGATACATCTTGTTAAGCCCTTGGGTTCGGGTTTGTTTCCTACGCGTCCTGGCTACGTGTTGACTGATGGAGTATGTGTTGTAAATATCTGTACGTGCATGTCATGTAACAACCTGAAACCAGGCGATCATGTTCTCTAGGGATAGCTCAGATACGGGCGTGTGCATGCACCTGCTCGCTGTATATGTAAATGGTGCATCAGTGAATACATGTGCGTGGCTACTATTCATCCTTGAGCTTGGTAACCGGAGTCACCAACGGTCGGCGCCGCGGCGAGCCAATTTATTGGTCTCCAACTCCATCAGTCAACGAGCGACGAGCGACGACGGCGCACGGCTGAGGGCGGCGGCTAGCGGGCGGCGGCAACGAGCGACGACGGCGCAGCCGCGCAAGACTCACGGTCACGGTCTTTACCACGAAATGAACGGGCGATCGATCATAGGTACGTACGTACCTTGGAACTCCACGGTGGTGGCCGCGTCCGTGTCCTGACTTGGGAAGGCGCATACTTTCTTCGCATTTGCAGCAGCACTACGGCTGACTACGCCTCGCTGGTTCTCAGCACATCCGGCGCCCGCCGCCCTCGCCTGGGTTCGAGAGCGCAAGCCGCCGGTGATGCAGGGAAGCCGGCGCGAGTTGGCAGGGTGAGCGGAGGAGACGGGCAGCGCACTCTTCATCTCCGAGGGCATGTGAGTTGTTGCGATGCTTCGGCAGTGCATTCGGGAGTGATCCCATTTTATAGATACATCTTGTTAAGCCCTTGGGTTCGGGTTTGTTTCCTACGCGTCCTGGCTACGTGTTGACCGATGGAGTATGTGTTGTAAATATCTGTACGTGCATGTCATGTAACACCCTGAAATCAGCCGATCCTGTTCTCTAGGGATAGCTCAGATATGGGCGTGCGCATGCACCTGCTCGCTGTATATGTAAATGGTGCATCAGTGAATACATGTGCGTGGCTACTATTCATCCTTGAGCTTGGTAACCAGAGTCACCAACGGCCGGCGCCGCGGCGAGCCAATTTATTGGTCTCCAACTCCATCAGTCAACGAGCGACGAGCGACGACGGCGCACGGCTGAGGGCGGCGGCTAGCGGGCGGCGGCAACGAAGCGGCGACGGCGCAGCCGCGCAAGACTCACGGTCACGGTCTTTACCACGAAATGAGCAGGCGACGATCGCCGGTACGTCGCACCTTGGACCTCCATGGTGGTGGCCGCGTCCGTGTCCTGGCTTGGTAAGGCGCATACTTTCTTCGCATTTGCAGCAGCACTACGGCTGACTACGCCTCGCTGGTTCTCAGCACATCCCGGGGCGGCCGTGCCCTCGCCTGGGTTCGGAGACCGCAAGCCGCCGGTGATGCAGGGAAGCCGGCGCGAGTTGGCAGGGTGTGCGGAGGAGACGGGCAGCGCACTCTTCATCTCCGAGGGCATGTGAGTTGTTGCGATGCTTCGGCAGTGCATTCGGGAGTGATCCCATTTTATAGATACATCTTGTTAAGCCCTTGGGTTCGGGTTTGTTTCCTCGCGCCCTGGCTATGTGTTGACCGATGGAGTATGTGTTGTAAATATCATGCGTGCATGTCATGTAACACCGTGAAATCAGCCGATCCTGTTCTCTAGGGATAGCTCAGATATGGGCGTGCGCATGCACCTGCTCGCTGTATATGTAAATGGTGCATCAGTGAATACATGTGCGTGGCTACTATTCATCCTTGAGCTTGGTAACCAGAGTCACCAACGGCGAGCCGGGCGAGCCAATTTATTGGTCTCCAACTCCATCGATCAACGAGCGACGGCGGCGACGGCGCACGGCTGAGGGCGGCGGCTAGCGGCGGCGGCAACGGCGCGACGACGCGCAGCCGCGCAAGACTCACGGTCACGGTCTTTACCACGAAATGAGCAGGCGACCGATCGCCGGTGCGTCACGTACCTTGGACCTCCATGGTGGTGGCCGCGTCCGTGTCCTGGCTTGGTAAGGCGCATACTTTCTTCGCATTTGCAGCAGCACTACGGCTGACTACGCCTCGCTGGTTCTCAGCACATCCCGGGGCGGCCGTGCCCTCGCCTGGGTTCGGAGAGCACAAGCCGCCGGTGATGCAGGGAAGCCGGCGCAAGTTGGCAGGGTGAGCGGAGGAGACGGGCAGCGCACTCTTCATCTCCGAGGGCATGTGAGTTGTTGCGATGCTTCGGCAGTGCATTCGGGAGTGATCCCATTTTATAGATACATCTTGTTAAGCCCTTGGGTTCGGGTTTGTTTCCTACGCGTCCTGGCTACGTGTTGACCGATGGAGTATGTGTTGTAAATATCTGTACGTGCATGTCATGTAACACCCTGAAACCAGCCGATCCTGTTCTCTAGGGATAGCTCAGATACGGGCGTGTGCATGCACCTGCTCGCTGTATATGTAAACGGTGCATCAGTGAATACATGTGTGTGGCTACTATTCATCCTTGAGCTTGGTAACCAGAGTCACCAACGGCCGGCGCCGCGGCGAGCCAATTTACTGGTCTCCAACTCCATCAGTCAACGAGTACGAGCGACGACGGCGCACGGCTGAGGGCGGCGGCTAACAGGCGACGGCAACGAGCGACGACGGCGCAGCCGCGCAAGACTCACGGTCACGGTCTTTACCACGAAATGAACGGGCGATCGATCATAGGTACGTACGTACCTTGGACCTCCACGGTGGTGGCCGCGTCCGTGTCTTGGCTTGGTAAGGCGCATACTTTCTTCGCATTTGCAGCAGCACTACGGCTGACTACGCCTCGCTAGTTCTCAGCACATCCCGGCGCGGCCGTGCCCTCGCCTGGGTTCGGAGAGCGCAAGCCGCCGGTGATGCAGGAAGCCGCGCGAGTTGGCGGGGTGGCGGAGGAGACGGGCAACGACTCTTCATCTCCGAGGGCATGTGAGTTGTTGCGATGCTTGGCGAGGCATTCGGAGTGATCCCATTTTATAGATACATCTTGTTAAGCCCTTGGGTTGGGTTTGTTTCCTCGCGTCCCGGCTACGTGTTGACCGATGGAGTATGTGTTGTAAATATCATGACGTGCATGTCATGTAACAACCTGAAACCAGGCGATCATGTTCTCTAGGGATAGCTCAGATACGGGCGTGTGCATGCACCTGCTCGCTGTATATGTAAATGGTGCATCAGTGAATACATGTGCGTGGCTACTATTCATCCTTGAGCTTGGTAACCGGAGTCACCAACGGTCGGCGCCGCGGCGAGCCAATTTATTGGTCTCCAACTCCATCACCAACGAGCGACGAGCGGCGACGGCGCGACGGCTGAGGGCGGCGGCTAGCGGCGGCGGCAACGAAGGCACGACGGCGCAGCCGCGCAAGACTCACGGTCACGGTCTTTACCACGAAATGAACGGGCGATCGATCATAGGTACGTACGTACCTTGGAACTCCACGGTGGTGGCCGCGTCCGTGTCCTGACTTGGGAAGGCGCATACTTTCTTCGCATTTGCAGCAGCACTACGGCTGACTACGCCTCGCTGGTTCTCAGCACATCCCGGCGCAGCCGTGCCCTCGCCTGGGTTCGGAGAGCGCAAGCCGCCGGTGATGCAGGGAAGCCGGCGCGAGTTGGCAGGGTGTGCGGAGGAGACGGGCAGCGCACTCTTCATCTCCGAGGGCATGTGAGTTGTTGCGATGCTTCGGCAGTGCATTCGGGAGTGATCCCATTTTATAGATACATCTTGTTAAGCCCTTGGGTTCGGGTTTGTTTCCTACGCGTCCTGGCTACGTGTTGACCGATGGAGTATGTGTTGTAAATATCTGTACGTGCATGTCATGTAACACCGTGAAATCAGCCGATCCTGTTCTCTAGGGATAGCTCAGATATGGGCGTGCGCATGCACCTGCTCGCTGTATATGTAAATGGTGCATCAGTGAATACATGTGCGTGGCTACTATTCATCCTTGAGCTTGGTAACCAGAGTCACCAACGGCCGAGCCCTTGGCGAGCCAATTTATTGGTCTCCAACTCCATCAGTCAACGAGCGACGAGCGACGACGGCGCACGGCTGAGGGCGGCGGCTAGCGGGCGGCGGCAACGAGCGACGACGGCGCAGCCGCGCAAGACTCACGGTCACGGTCTTTACCACGAAATGAACGGGCGACCGATCATAGGTACGTACGTACCTTGGACCTCCATGGTGGTGGCCGCGTCCGTGTCCTGGCTTGGTAAGGCGCATACTTTCTTCGCATTTGCAGCAGCACTACGGCTGACTACGCCTCGCTGGTTCTCAGCACATCCCGGGGCGGCCATGCCCTCGCCTGGGTTCGGAGAGCACAAGCCGCCGGTGATGCAGGGAAGCCGGCGCAAGTTGGCAGGGTGAGCGGAGGAGACGGGCAGCGCACTCTTCATCTCCGAGGGCATGTGAGTTGTTGCGATGCTTCGGCAGTGCATTCGGGAGTGATCCCATTTTATAGATACATCTTGTTAAGCCCTTGGGTTCGGGTTTGTTTCCTACGCGTCCTGGCTACGTGTTGACCGATGGAGTATGTGTTGTAAATATCTGTACGTGCATGTCATGTAACACCCTGAAATCAGCCGATCCTGTTCTCTAGGGATAGCTCGAGATATGGGCGTGCGCATGCACCTGCTCGCTGTATATGTAAATGGTGCATCGGTGAATACATGTGCGTGGCTACTATTTATCCTTGAGCTTGGTAACCAGAGTCACCAACGGCGGCGCCGCGGCGAGCCAATTTATTGGTCTCCAACTCCATCACCAACGAGCGACGGCGGCGACGACGGCGCACGGCTGAGGGCGGCGACTAGCGGCGGCGGCAACGGCGGCGACGACGCGCAGCCGCGCCAAGACTCACGGTCACGGTCTTTACCACGAAATGAGCAGGCGACCGATCGCCGTACGTCGTACCTTGGACCTCCACGGTGGTGGCCGCGTCCGTGTCCTGGCTTGGTAAGGCGCATACTTTCTTCGCATTTGCAGCAGCACTACGGCTGACTACGCCTCGCTGGTTCTCAGCACATCCCGGCGTGGCCGTGCCCTCGCCGGGGTTCGGAGAGCGCAAGCCGCCGGTGATGCAGGGAAGCCGGCGCGAGTTGGCAGGGTGAGGGAGGAGATGGGCAGCGCACTCTTCATCTCCGAGGGCATGTGAGATGTTGCGATGCTTCGGCAGTGCATTCGGGAGTGATCCCATTTTATAGATACATCTTGCTAAGCCCTTGGGTTCGGGTTTGTTTCCTACGCGTCCTGGCTACGTGTTGACCGATGGAGTATGTGTTGTAAATATCTGTACGTGCATGTCATGTAACACCCTGAAATCAGCCGATCCTGTTCTCTAGGGATAGCTCAGATATGGGCGTGCGCATGCACCTGCTCGCTGTATATGTAAATGGTGCATCAGTGAATACATGTGCGTGGCTACTATTTATCCTTGAGCTTGGTAACCAGAGTCACCAACGGCCGGCGCCGCGGCGAGCCAATTTATTGGTCTCCAACTCCATCAGTCAACGAGCGACGAGCGACGACGGCGCACGGCTGAGGGCGGCGGCTAGCGGGCGGCGGCAACGAGCGACGACGGCGCAGCCGCACAAGACTCACGGTCACGGTCTTTACCACGAAATGAACGGGCGACCGATCATAGGTACGTACGTACCTTGGACCTCCACGTTGGTGGCCGCGTCCGTGTCCTGGCTTGGTAAGGCGCATACTTTCTTCGCATTTGCAGCAGCACTATGGCTGACTACGCCTCGCTGGTTCTCAGCACATCCCGGCGCGGCCGTGCCCTCGCCTGGGTTCGGAGAGCACAAGCCGCCGGTGATGCAGGGAAGCCGGCGCGAGTTGGCAGGGTGAGCGGAGGAGACGGGCAGCGCACTCTTCATCTCCGAGGGCATGTGAGTTGTTGCGATGCTTCGGCAGTGCATTCGGGAGTGATCCCATTTATAGATACATCTTGTTAAGCCCTTGGGTTGGGTTTGTTTCCTCGCGTCTTGGCTACGTGTTGACCGATGGAGTATGTGTTGTAAATATCTGTGCGTGCATGTCATGTAACACCTGAAACCAGCCGATCCTGTTCTCTAGGGATAGCTCAGATATGGGCGTGCGCATGCACCTGCTCGCTGTATATGTAAATGGTGCATCGGTGAATACATGTGCGTGGCTACTATTCATCCTTGAGCTTGGTAACCAGAGTCACCAACGGCCGCGCCACGGCGCGAGCCAATTTATTGGTCTCCAACTCCATCGATCAACGAGCGACGGCGGCGATGGCGCACGGCTGAGGGCGGCGGCTAGCGGGCGGCGGCAACGAAGCGGCGACGGCGCAGCCGCGCAAGACTCACGGTCACGGTCTTTACCACGAAATGAGCGCGACCGATCATAGGTACGTACGTACCTTGGACCTCCACGGTGGTGGCGCGTCCGTGTCCGGCTTGGTAAGGCGCATACTTTCTTCGCATTTGCAGCAGCACTACGGCTGACTACGCCTCGCTGGTTCTCAGCACATCCCGGCGCGCCGTGCCCTCGCCTGGGTTCGGGAGCACAAGCCGCCGGTGATGCGAGGAAGCCGCGCGAGTTGGCGGGGTGGCGGAGGAGACGGGCAGCGCCTCTTCATCTCCGAGGGCATGTGAGTTGTTGCGATGCTTGGCGGTGCATTCGGGAGTGATCCCATTTTATAGATACATCTTGTTAAGCCCTTGGGTTCGGGTTTGTTTCCTCGCGTCCGGCTACGTGTTGGTGATGGAGTATGTGTTGTAAATATCTGTACGTGCGTGTCATGTAACAACCTGAAACCAGCCGATCCTGTTCTCTAGGGATAGCTCAGATACGGGCATGTGCATGCACCTGCTCGCTGTATATGTAAACGGTGCATCAGTGAATACATGTGCGTGACTACTATTCATCCTTGAGCTTGGTAACCAGAGTCACCAACGGCCGGCGCCGCGGCGAGCCAATTTATTGGTCTCCAACTCCATCAGTCAACGAGTGACGAGCGACGACGGCGCACGGCTGAGGGCGGCGGCTAACGGGCGGCGGCAACGAGCGACGACGGCGCAGCCGCGCAAGACTCACGGTCACGGTCTTTACCACGAAATGAGCAGGCGACGATCGCCGGTGCGTCGTACCTTGAACCTCCATGGTGGTGGCCGCGTCCGTGTCCTGGCTTGGGAAGGCGCATACTTTCTTCGCATTTGCAGCAGCACTACGGCTGACTACGCCTCGCTGGTTCTCAGCACATCCCGGCGCGGCCGTGCCCTCGCCTGGGTTCGGAGAGCGCAAGCCGCCGGTGATGCAGAGAAGCCGGCGCGAGTTGGCAGGGTGAGCGGAGGAGATTGGCAGCGCACTCTTCATCTCCGAGGGCATGTGAGTTGTTGCGATGCTTCGGCAGTGCATTCGGGAGTGATCCCATTTTATAGATACATCTTGTTAAGCTCTTGGGTTCGGGTTTGTTTCCTACGCGTCCTGGCTACGTGTTGACTGATGGAGTATGTGTTGTAAATATCTGTACGTGCGTGTCATGTAACAACCTGAAACCAGCCGATCCTGTTCTCTAGGGATAGCTCAGATATGGGCGTGTGCATGCACCTGCTCGCTGTATATGTAAACGGTGCATCAGTGAATACATGTGCGTGACTACTATTAATCCTTGAGCTTGGTAACCAGAGTCACCAACGGCCGGCGCCGCGGCGAGCCAATTTATTGGTCTCCAACTCCATCAGTCAACGAGTGACGAGCGACGACGGCGCACGGCTGAGGGCGGCGGCTAACGGGCGGCGGCAACGAGCGACGACGGCGCAGCCGCGCAAGACTCACGGTCACGGTCTTTACCACGAAATGGACGGGCGATCGATCATAGGTACGTACGTACCTTGGACCTCCACGGTGGTGGCTGCGTCCGTGTCCTGGCTTGGGAAGGCGCATACTTTCTTCGCATTTGCAGCAGCACTACAGCTGACTACGCCTCGCTGGTTCTCAGCACATCCCGGCGCGGCCATGCCCTCGCCTGGGTTCGGAGAGCGCAAGCCGCCGGTGATGCAGGGAAGCCGGCGCGAGTTGGCAGGGTGAGCGGAGGAGACGGGCAGCGCACTCTTCATCTCCGAGGGCATGTGAGTTGTTGCGATGCTTCGGCAGTGCATTCGGGAGTGATCCCATTTTATAGATACATCTTGTTAAGCCCTTGGGTTCAGGTTTGTTTCCTACGCGTCCTGGCTACGTGTTGACTGATGGAGTATGTGTTGTAAATATCTGTACGTGCGTGTCATGTAACAACCTGAACCAGCCGATCCTGTTCTCTAGGGATAGCTCAGATACGGGCGTGTGCATGCACCTGCTCGCTGTATATGTAAACGGTGCATCAGTGAATACATGTGTGTGACTACTATTCATCCTTGAGCTTGGTAACCAGAGTCACCAACGGCCGCCGCCGTGGCGAGCCAATTTATTGGTCTCCAACTCCATCAGTCAACGAGCGACGACGGCGCACGGCTGAGGGCGGCGGCTAGCGGGCGGCGGCAACGAGCGACGACGGCGCAGCCGCGCAAGACTTACGGTCACGGTCTTTACCACGAAATGAACGGGCGATCGATCATAGGTACGTACGTACCTTGGACCTCCACGGTGGTGGCCGCGTCCGTGTCCTGGCTTGGGAAGGCACATACTTTCTTTGCATTTGCAGCAGCACTACGGCTGACTACGCCTCGCTGGTTCTCAGCACATTCCGGCGCGGCCGTACTCTCGCCTGGGTTCGGAGAGCGCAAGCCGCCGGTGATGCAGGGAAGCCGGCGCGAGTTGGCAGGGTGAGCGGAGGAGACGGGCAGCGCACTCTTCATCTCCGAGGGCATGTGAGTTGTTGCGATGCTTCGGCAGTGCATTCGGAAGTGATCCCATTTTATAGATACATCTTGTTAAGCCCTTGGGTTCGGGTTTGTTTCCTACGCGTCCTGGCTACATGTTGACTGATGGAGTATGTGTTGTAAATATCTGTACGTGCGTGTCATGTAACAACCTGAAACCAGCCGATCCTATTCTCTAGGGATAGCTCAGATACGTATGGGCTTTGCTACATCCACGTAAATATTCTAGGTAAACTTACGTAAGAGCTGGCTTGTCAATAAATTGATTGGAAGAATGAATTGCTTGGCCCCACCCACCTGAAAATTTGGAAGTTTGCGTAGGTCTAGGATTATTGTATTGCACATGGTACCAACAAATAAAAGGATCTTTCACTAAAAAAAGACTTTTCGACAGCAAGGAAAAACAGCTTTTGAGCGAGCAGGACTTCACTGTCGTATCTCTTGTTGTTTCTGAATCATTGTCGTACTGATACTGCAGTAGCAATCAGGTTGATTTTAGTACCAGAAATGGATATCCTCTTTTTCTCCCTCCTTGGATTACCAATGCCAAACTACTTCACGTACGACAGATAACTTTCCGCGTGATCCAAAGGTCCTGGTTCAAGTAAATCATACAAATCGTGCGCTATGTCGCTGCTGCTTGAGGGGGTCGTTGGGCTGCCACGTGGCCGTCGAGGAAGGTGGCGGTGAGGATATTCTCCGCCCCACGGTCCGCATGGGGCGATCTTGGATCTGAGGCAGCTGCCTCCACGGCGAGTGCGTCGCCTCCTTGTAGTAGGTGGCGGGCCCTGAGGTTGAGCGCCGTCCCCTTGGCCGTGTGGGCGGTGAGGCGGCGGCGGACGGGGGTCATCTCCGCCGGCTGTTGATGCAAGATTTGAAGATGGCGGTCTCGGGCGTGCTACTCAGCTAGCTCTGCCATTCCGGGATCCCGGCAGCCTCTGGTTCGCCGGATCTGGTGGTTCCGCAGCAGGCTTGGGGAATGGGACATGAACCAGGGGGAATCTTTGGGCCGCGATGGCCACGGTGTCCACGGTGTTCCAGGCGCCATCCTCCTATCCGTAGCCGTCATCGAGGTCCGCTCCTCTCCCATGTGTGTCCCTGGTGAAAATAAAAATCCTTTGAATTTGGTCGACGGCGGCGCTCTGGCGTCGTCACCTTCTTCAAGGCGTCGCCAACAAAGCTCTCGTGCAAGTGTTCAACCGCTGCTTGCGGTCAATGTGCTCTTCATTGGTGTGGCGTCCAGTGGCGGGTCGGGTTCCTGCCAGAGCTTCGGATGTGCCCTGCGGGCTCGTGCATTTCCTTCTCGCCGTGTCTTTGTTGGTGCCTTTGTCTGGTAGTTTGGGTTGTGCACCGTGCTGGGTTTCGAAGGCAAGCGTCGTGTTGGCTGAGGTGTTTCACGAGATGAGGTGCTGGTGCCTGTCGTCCACCTTGGGCCTTCGATTTCTCAATGCTCATGCGTGCTATGGGGGAGCAGCTCCGCCATGCCGATGGTGCGGTGCCCTACTAACCAGGGTGATAGGGCATGTGTTGTCCTCTTCAGAGGTGGAGACAGATGGGATAGATGGAGTGACACCATTGTGGCCTCGGGGACGATGACATATGGATTTCCACCGGTGGTGAGCCACCTCCCTAGCCCCGTCTCCTCTTGGACTCGATCGCGGCGTCGACCGATGGCATCATTGTGAAAGCTTCTAAGTTTGTGATGTTTGGTGTTATGTTAGCTGGCTCGTTAGTTTCCTCTATTTTTTCGTTGTTTTTTATATTTATGTTTCTGTGTTCCTTCTTGGTTTGTAAGGGCATCATTGAGTTAACGTCGGTCCTCGGATTTATTTCTAAGAGGACAGAAAACACACACAAGAGAGATAGATGTGCACAAAGAACAAAGCCGGCTTCTTCCAACCTTTGGTTTTGAGCTTGGGAGCTAATAAAACTTCATCAGTTCACAAGTGTGCATTTGAGCTTGGGAGCAGAAACTCCACATCTATTTAGGCTGATCACAATGGGCAAGAACATAAGCTAGTAACATACACACTTCCCTAGATTATGTTACTATCTTCATAGTGGGTAGGAACATCTATGTAGTGTCATGCAACGCAACGATGTATTTATTAGGTTATAGACTCATTGTTTCTTGGAGTGTGTGATGTTCCGGTAACTTAGCTAGTTACCACAAGCACCTCTCTCTTCATTAAATATGTGCCACATAAGCAAAGTTGTATTGGAGTGTGTGATGTTACTCCTAAGTTCCTCTCCATTGTGACCAGCCTTAGAGAAATAGCAGCAGATCCCTCAAAACACCCGTCCGTCATAATAATCATTGATATACGGGAACGAGATGAATTTTTGTCTAGCGCAAATCCCAGAAAAACGCCCCATCCGCCAAAAAATTTCAGCCGGTTTCCCCCCTTGTTTTGTCAGTACCTCTATCCCACTCGCGAGTTGGTGTGAACGGGTTGTATTTTTTTGCGGGGGGTTGTATTAAGTCTATATTGTTGAAAATCATGAATTTGCAAAATACCGGAAAAAGATTTGTGGTTCCGCGAGGCCTCTAGCGCGGAAAAAATCATGTAAACTCGCACTGCAAAAGTTTACGATACTTTACGGGATCTGTTTCGTTGGAGGCCTCGTGGTACCATAATTTCTTTTATGGGCGGCCGTTAAAATGATTTTGCGGGACGGGGATATAACTGACCTGGTATCGTAGCTCTTATTTGCTATTTCTCGGACACGACACGGGATGCTGGTGCGGACTCAGAACCCCACTGCCGTCCGCCCGTTGCAGCAGGAGCGTGTTCCGTGGCCGCTATGAAAGACCAAAATCGATCCAGGCCACGGCCAAGCACTAATATTTCAGATGGTACCAACAAAACAGACCCTTCACTCCAAAATAAAAAGTTCTTTCGACGGCAAGGAAAAGCAGCTTTCAGCTAGTACAACTTCACTGTCGTATCTTTTGTTGTTCCCGAATCATTATCGTACTGATACTGCAGTAGCAACCAGGTTGATTTTGGTACTACCAGAAATGGTGCAAATAAATATCCTCTTTTTCTTCCTCTTTGGAGGCAATGCCAAACTACTTTACGTACGACAGACAGCTATCCGATGTTTGCACGACGCCTGATCCAAGTTGATCGTACAAATCGTGCCGTATGTGTATGTAAATGTAATAATACCGTCAGCCTACTGCTTGTACGTAGGATCGTCCTAACTAACATTAGGACCTACTATAAGTTCCTGTCCACAAAAAGGATAGGCAACTACTCCCTCCGTTCCAAATTACTCGTCGTTGAAATGGATGTATCTAGAGGTAAAATACATCTAGATACATCCATACATGCGACAAATAATTCGGAATGGAGGGAGTACTGGGTAAGGTCATTTTTGAGACAGATTGTATAAACTTGAAGCAAGCTGTGAGCTCCGACGAAAATGACAGATCGACTTTGGGCACTCTACTCCATCTGGGGTTCATCAAGCACCGAGTTGAGTTTTCCCCTAGAATTTGTAACACTCCAGCGCATATGCTGGCACGTCTTGGTGCTAGGGAAATTGGTAGTGACCATATTTTGTGGATCACGAATTTTCCCGCCGATGTAGTCCGTGCAGTGGCCGGCGATACCGCCGCGACCACAGCTTAATGAAATGCTAAGTGTTTCATGTCAAAAAAAGAAACTACTGCTATAAATTACTGATTTTCACCTTGTGTCGGTAGCCTTTTTGTTGCCGGACGCCGGTGGCCAAACAATGCGAGGTTCGCTAACATCCTGAAACAATTTACAACGGAAGTTGCGCCATAAGTAGCCACGCACCAATTGCTAATTGAGACGCATGTTTGCTCCATCGGGCTCATGCTTTTCTGCTGCTGGACTTTCGTAGCACAACAGATTTGCTCCATTGGGTTCATGCTTTTTTGCTGCTGGACTTTCGTAGCACAACAGATTTGCTCCATTGGGCACAGCATATACATATACACGTCTATTGTATACACATACGTACAAAAAAGACAAATACGTACAAATGCTCTTTTGATGATCAGAGCATTCTTAGCGCACTCCACCTACTTCAGGGGAAGTTGGCTGCGTCGATTGTGACATTCAACCGATTGTCTGCCCATGCGATGCAGTGTTTGGAAAGGAAGGAGAACCCATCGTTAAATGTGGCCAAAGTAGGCACCTGGAAGGCGAAAAGTACTTTTGGCTACCGAGCTTCCGGTAGCTTTAACTTTTTTTATTCTTTCTTGTAAACTTTATTTCCGCATCTAAAAAAAAATTCAACAAAATGTGCATATAGATATATGTGTCTTAGAAAAAGACAAATACGTACATCAAAATGGGCTTAGGCACTGTTCGTTTATGCTTTTGCTTCAGCTATTCGTGCTTCTATTTTTTTTTTAAAAAAATAAACTTTTAGTGCTTCTCGGCTCTTAAAAGCACAAGCCCAAACAAGCACCTAAATTCCCGTCCGGGCTTGCGACAACTGCTTCTTCAAATAACGCTACAAAGCAAACAAGCACCTCTAGAGGAGCTTCACGCACCCCTACCGGCTTCTCATCTCTTCTCTGTAATTACGAATAAAATGAGACTCGGTTATAAACCAGCCAAAACTCAACCCTTCGCTCACACACACACACACACAAACCGGATCTTACAGGAGAGGCGAGTGGGTAGGGTTTCTTACCCGGATATCTCTAGGACACATCTAGATGTGACGTAATTATTTCACATCTAAGTTGATGTCCACTCTGTTTGTGGTCTATTTTTTTGTCTTAGTTCTTTTTGTGTTTCTTGTTGCTGCATTATATATTTGTGGGAGCTTAGATGTGACATCTTTAAAAAACATCTAGATGTGAATTTGTCAAACTGTTCTTACCCGCCGTCGGTCGGATCTCCCGCCGGCCTCACCTGTATCCACTAGTAGAAAACAACCCATTAGTCCCGGTTCGTAAGGGCCTTTAGTCCCGGTTCATGAACCGGGACTAATGGGTCGTTACTAATGCCACCAGACATTAGTCCCGGTTCAAAGACGAACCGGGACCAATGTGACTCCACGTGGCTATGTGCACCGAGCCCAGTCAGAGGGTCTTTGGTCCCGGTTGGCGGCTCCAACCGGGACCAAAAGTCTTTTTTTTAAGAAAGTGGCTGCTTTAGGGTTTTGTGGTTTATTTTTAGGTTGTTATTTATAGCTAGCTAATAGAGAGAAGTGTCCTCTCTTATCTTCGTCCTTGGTTTATCAACGCTGCTGCTATATGTTCATTGCACCCGCAGATATATGACATGGCTCATGCATGCTTTGCATCATACATCATCATATATATGTATATAATAAAGTCCTACTAATCATGCATCATCATACTACTTCTACTAGCTCGTTATTAATAATAAGTCATACGATCATCATCCTCGTATATAGTCATCGAACCCAACCCTACATATATAATTGTTCTTAGCACATGATTATCAGTACCAGGTATAGGACCTAAAACACCCTTAAGGTAAAATAGCATAAAACAATATAGACCCTGACTCTCCATTATGAAGAATGGCGATCATCCTGTCTCCAATTCTTGCCTTTCGCTGCTTATTGCTTCCAAGAAGCTCCTTACGACTGTCCATACATTTTTTCCATTCTTTGATTGTTATGTCTCCACTTCTTTTAGAAACCCGATATGGACAGTTGAGATTCGTAGGACGACCTGGTAGTATGTTCAAAATATGAAGGCTACCACGCGTATACATCGATGAGGGACACACTCATTCGGGATTATCTGTTGAAAAACATAGTAATAACCGTAGTTAGCAATGATGTACTAGTTTAGAAGTGTGCAAAAGATGCACGGATGTTGTAATAGTAAAAATAATCGTACCAAGGTATCTCCATGTTAGTTACCGTAGTTCAACACGTGCACTAGTGGCACGTATTGACCATAATGTTGAGGAGTTTGATTGTAGATATTGTAATTCTCAAGATCTCTACAAAATCCGACCAGATGTCGTTTCTCCCGATAAGTTAATTCGCAGCCTTCGGTGTAGTATGTTCTGTCTACCATCTTCCGCACATTCTTTGAAGAATGAAAATAAGTTGTCAATGGAGATAAGTTGTCAACTATATATTTTGAAATAAACAATATAAATTACTTAATAACTATGTTTAGCTCACATGAGGGAAGAACTGGAGGTGTATGCACAAAGACCCAAATCGTAGGTGTCTCTTGCTCGATTGTAGGATCACCAAGATCCATGGTGATAATCATACCCTCATCAAGACCATACATCTTGCAAAATGCATCCCAATTTTGCAACCAAAATGGGTTACACTCTGAGCATTGTACAACTTTACTTGAAAATCCACATCATGTTCGGTACTTAGGACAATTTTTTTGTTTGAAATTTTCATGGTCTTCAAAATCCATCCTCTCCAAGACATAGCGTCTTGCAAAGCATGGGATAAGCTAGTCGAATTGAAAAAGATGAAAATTACACGTTAAAATAGTTGAAGTCGTGCTTAATTACGAAAAAAACTATTGTCGCTGCTATGCATCGATGAACATCGCAAGTCTCCTCGAGCTTAATGCTGAGCGCCGATCTTCCTCCAGCTCAATGAATCATCGCACATACCTCGGTCATCGTGGCACCAATCGCACTCCCAGGCGATTTTCGTCGTCGATGAGGACGACATTTCGACCTCGTTCATAATTCAAATATTAAACTAGATCATTATTATAAATCACGGGTTGACTATAGATGATCGATGTACGTCGGGTTGAATATTATACCAAATTGTCTAGCACACGGAATGAAGGAGAACTTATCCAATATGAGCATTCAATAAGCAAAACCAAATCACATAATAAAGTATAGTATTCAAATTAGCATGCATTCAATAATTATAAGCAAAACTACATCATCTCTTGGTGTCCGTACATCATCGAATATTATCACTAATAAAACTAGAACCGTGGCGCCCACGGTATCGACGCGGCGGTGGACACCCAAAGATAAGGAACCATCACAGATCATAGCTCCAGTGAGATCCTCAAGAACATGCCGGTATTGTCAAACCTCCTCCAATGCAACCATATGTAGCGACGGACGTGCTCGTCCTCCTCGCCGACACGATGACGTACCACCTCCGCGGTGTCCGGATGCCTCACCACCGTCATCGCCCACGCGACCGCCACCAAACAAGGATCGGGTCAACAACGGGCTGCCTCCTCACCAACCTACTACGTCCCCGAAAGGTAGCACCTCCCAATACCAACCAAGTGAGCCCAGTCCCTAACATGACCCTGATCAAGCAGGCCTCCATCGCCGACTCGACGACAGCGAGGATGCGGATAGGCATCGCCGACGTCGACGCTGAACTACTTCTATATATAGTTAAATAAAAGTAGTCTTATTAATTAAATCTATCTAGCTCAACTACTAAACACTTACTATAAATAAATAAGTAGTACTTACTAAAACAAACTACTTCATATATAAACTACTTCTTCTTTTTTCCTTTTTCTAAATTACTACACATCTAATCCTACATAAAGATCTAAATTACTACACATCTATTTACAGAAAAAATCTAACATAAAAACTAACATAAAAATCTAACATAAAACATGTAACATAAAAACTTACATAAAAATCTTACATAATATGAACAAATCTTTTACAGAAAAAATCTAACATAAAAACTAACAAATTAATTACACAATCTACATTAACTACATATCTAAATTACACAATCTAATCTAACAAAAATATCTATGAACTACAAAAAATCTAAAAAAATCTAACATAAAAAACAAACATAAAAAATCTAACATAAAACATCTAACATAAAAACTAACTAAAAATCTTTTTACAGAAAAAAATCTAACATAAAGAAACTAACATAAAAATCTAACATAAAAACCTTACATAAAAAATCTTACATATTATGAACAAATTTTACAGAAAAAAACTAACATAATATAATACATATCTAAATTACTACACATCTAATCCTACAAAAGATCTAAATTACACAATATGAACAAATTTTACAGAAAAAATCTAACATAAAGAAACTAACATAAAAAATCTTACATAATATGAACAAATCTTTTACAGAAAAAAAATCTAACATAAAAACTAACAAATTAATTACACAATCTACATTAACTACATATCTAAATTACACAATCTAATCTAACATAAAAAATCTAACATAAAAATCTTACATAATATGCACAAATCTTTTACAGAAAAAAATCTAACATGAAAAAATCTAACATTAACTACATATCTAAATTACACAATCTAATCTAACAAAAATATCTATGAACTACAAAAAATCTAAAACAAATCTAAGAAAAATAAAAAAAGGCGACCTGCCGCGGCGACGCGACGGTGTGGTGTGGCGCGGCGACGACGCCGAGGCGGCGCTGGCAGGCGGCTGCTGCGTCGGGCGGGCGGGCGGCGATGCGCGTCGGCGCTGTGGGGTCGGTCGGGCGCGGCGGCGACGACGTGTCGTCAGGGGGCGGCGGGGCGGACGACAATGGCAATGGGAGGCGAGGCGGGGCGACGGCGTCAGGGCGGGCGGCGACGTGTCGGGCGGCGGGAGGGAGGCGAGGAGCAGAGAGATCGAAGTGGGGGATGCGGTTCTGAAATTTTCCTAAGTGCTACTTATATAGAAAAGGCTTTGTCGGTTTGTGCCTAAACCGGGATATCTCCCTCTTTGTCGGTTTGTGCCTGCAACCGGACCAAAGACTCTTTTCAAAGAGCCCAAAGGGCGGAACGAACCTTTGGTCCCGGCCAGGCACAAACCGACAAAGAGGGTATTGGTCCCGGTTGCAGCCACTGACCGGGACAAAGAGAGATGGTCGGTTGGAGCCACCAACCGACCAATGGACTCTGCAGCTGTTTTTTGTTGATT
Organism: Aegilops speltoides; assembly: GCA_021437245.1. NCBI lineage: Eukaryota > Viridiplantae > Streptophyta > Magnoliopsida > Poales > Poaceae > Aegilops > Aegilops speltoides. The sequence continues at coordinate 546,806,318 of CM038143.1, forward strand.
CTTCCAGCAGCTTTCGTTTTAGTCCCACCTCGCCAAGCGAGAGGCACTGCAGCTGTTTATAAGCCCCGAGTGCGTGATACAATGACGAAGAGGCTCGATGCTCCTGACGTTGGTCGGCTTCAACCCTTGCGGGATACGTAGACTGCACAGAGCTATGTGCGGTCAGATTGACACTATACCGAAAGGGTTGAAGCAGATTAACGAGCATTACGCTCTTTTTATTTGTAATGACTTATTATAACTCGAAAAAATAATATAGCAGAAAAAGAAAAACTATATAAAAACTACTCGAAATGAATAGAAGCAAAAAATAGTTGTGATTAACTATACTAAAAAGGAGCATATATGCTTATTTTTAATGGCTTATTACAACACGAAATAAAAAGAAAAAATAAATATAGCAGAAAAAGAAAAACTATATAAAAACTACTCAGAAATGAATAGAAGCAAAAAATAGTTGTGATTAACTATACTAAAAAGGAGCATATATGCTTATTTTTAATGGCTTATTACAACACGAAATAAAAAGAAAAAATAAATATAGCAGAAAAAGAAAAACTATATAAAAACTACTCAGAAATGAATAGAAGCAAAAATAGTTGTGATTAACTACACTAAAAAGGAGCATATATGCTTATTTTTAATGGCTTATTACAACACAGAAATAAAAAGAAAAAATAAATATAGCAGAAAAAGAAAAAACTATATAAAAACTACTCGAAAATGAATAGAAGCAAAAATAGTTGTGATTAACTATAGTAAAAAGGAGCATATATGCTTATTTTAATGGCTTATTACAACACAGAAATAAAAAGAAAAAATAAATATAGCAGAAAAAGAAAAAACTATATAAAAACTACTCGAAAATGAATAGAAGCAAAAATAGTTGTGATTAACTATAGTAAAAAGGAGCATATATGCTTATTTTTAATGGCTTATTACAACACAGAAATAAAAAGAAAAAATAAATATAGCAGAAAAAGAAAAACTATATAAAAACTACTCAAAAATGAATAGAAGCAAAAAATAGTTGTGATTAACTATAGTAAAAAAGGAGCATATATGCTTATTTTTAATGGCTTATTACAACACGAAATAAAAAGAAAAAATAAATATAGCAGAAAAAGAAAAAAACTACTTAGAAATGAGATAGATAAACTTATAGAGGTAATCCAACTTAAATTCATAGCAATTTCAAGAGAAATCCGTATGAATTTAGGCTAAATTACCTATATAAGCGCATCTATTTTCATTATCGGAGGAGCTCAATAAAGTAGAGAGGAGGGCTTATAAACCAGTCCGTTCCCCTTGATTGGCGAGGTGGGACTAAACTCGTCGTCGCAACGGCACCAACCATTTAGTCCCGGTTGGTGGCTCGAACCGACTAATGGAGCCCATTGGTCCCGGTTCAAGCCACCAACCGACCAGTGGTTTTGGGCAGAGCGAGACCATTGGTCCCGGTTCGTACCACAAACCGGGACCAATAGGTCCAGATGAACCGGGACCAATGGCCCACGTGGCCCGGCCGGCACCCGGGGCTCACGAACCGGGTCCGATGCCCCCATTGGTCCCGGTTCTGGATTGAACCGGGACTAATGGGCCGGACCGGCCTGGACCATTGGCCCCTTTTCTACTAGTGATCACCGCTAGTTGATCCTTCGCGGGCCTCACTAGTCATGTTGTCTCCGTTTCCTTCCACTGTTGCGAGCCACGACGCGCCAGTGTCGGTCACCTCTTCTTCCCGTCGCTCGGCCATGACATCCGCCGGCCTCACCATTCTCACCGCTGATGGAGTTGTTAGAATATGTATAGGATAGAGGTCATTCAAATTGTAATCTATCTCTATCTCTCTTTCTCCCTTCGGTATCCTACCGAACCGAACCGATTGATCTCCTGATCGATCTCTTGTTCTTCTTGTACTCCAAGGCTTTGCCTCTATATATAAACATGCGGCCCGAGACAAAGGGTTCAACGCTTCCAACCCAATTTACATGGTAATCAGAGCATCTTCCTCTTAGATCGAAGATCGCATCTAGCTACCTTCCCGCGGCCGAGCCTATGTCTTCCTCCGCAGCCCTATCTTCCACCACGAGCGCGCTTTCCACCTCCATGGCCTCCACCTTCGCATCGTCATCTAGCAGCAGCTCTATCCCCCTCGGACCGCCCCCACTGGAGAAGCTAACAAGAGGAAACTTCCTCTTATGGAAGGCCGTCGTGCACAGATGGAGCATCATCTTGAAGGGAAGAGCCAGGAACCGCCGGCCACCCTCACCATCACCAAAGAAGGAAAGGACGAACAGATCGCCAACTTCGCCAGAACCCTCTGGTACACGCAGCAGCAGCAGCTCCAGGGGTATCTGATGGGATCTCTGTCCCGTGAGATCCTCGCCCAAGTCGCCACCCTGCAGACTCCGGCGGAGGTCTGGAGCGCCATCACCGCCATGTTCGCCGCCCAGAGCCAGAGTCAGGCCATCAACACCCGCATCGAGCTCACAAATCTGAAAAAAGGTAACATGTTCATGGCAGAGTATCTTGGAAAAATTAAAACTCTCACAGATGAAATTGCATGCTGCACCGGGCTCCTATGCCCGATCCAGAGATAATCTCCAAGATCATGGCGGGTCTTGATCTGGACTACAACCCAGTTGTGTCAGCTCTCTCTGCCAGGGTTGAGCCCGTCTCGGTTCAGGAGCTGTACAGCCAGCTCTTGAGCTTTGACGCTCGTCTCCAGCTTCTTCACGGCACCAACATCCGGCAGTCCTCCTTTAACTCAGCAGCTCGCGAGCGCGGTCGTGGGCGCGGTCACCAGGGACAGAACCGCAGCACCAACGGCGGCGGCCTTGGCCGCGGCAACTACCAGGGCGAGGGCGCTCATTCTGGTGGTGGCAACTACTCCGGAGGAGGTGGCTTCAACAACAACACAGGAGGCGGCGGCTTCAACAACAACAACAGCCGTCGTGCCTCCTCCAATCGCCGCCCTCGCTGCCAACTGTGCAAAAAGTCAGGCCATGAGGTCATGGAATGTTGGCACAGATATTATGAGGATTTCGTCCCCGACTCTCGTCACGTTGCTGCAGCTATACGCGAAGAAGGAGGAGGAGGAGATGGTGTTTGGTACATGGACTCAGGCGCAACAGATCATGTCACCAGCGAGCTAGAGCAGCTTGCACTTCGTGAGAGATACCATGGAGGTGACCAGATTCACACCGCGGCTAGTGGTGGAGGTATGGACATTTGTCACATTGGACAAGCTTATATTAATTCCCCTAACCTTAAACGTGATCTAGTTCTTAAAGACGTTCTTCATGTTCCACAGGCTGACAAAAATCTTGCATCAATGTCTCGCTTAGCCACTGATAATAACGTCTTCTTTGAAACTCACCCTCGTTACCTTTTTATAAAGGACCGGGCAACGAGGGAACTTCTTCATCACGGTAGATTCGTTGGAGGCTCTACCCCATCACATCCGGAACATTCAGTCACAACCGTCGTCAAGTCTATTCTGCCACTAAACCTTCCTTGGAGAGGTGGCATCAAAGATTAGGTCACCCATCATCAATCATAGTCAAGCAAGTAGTCAATAAAGACAAACTTTGTTTGTCACATAGTCAAAATAGTGAGTCAGTTTGTGAAGCTTGTCAGTGTGCCAAGAGCCACCAACTTCCTTATCCCAAGTCAAACAGTGTGTCTCATGCTCCTTTAGAGCTCATTTTTAGTGATGTATGGGGTCATGCTAGAGATTCCTTTGGAAGAAATAAATAATATATTAGCTTTATCGATGATTATAGCAAGTTCACTTGGATTTATTTACTCAAGCATAAATCTGAGGTTTTTTCTGTCTTCCAAGAATTTCATAAACATGTTGAAAGGCACTTTAACAGAAAAATCCTAACAGTCCAAAGTGACTGGGGAGGGGAGTACGAAAAACTCAACTCCTTCTTCCGTAGCATAGGCATTCAACACCATGTGTCTTGTCCTCATGCTCATCAACAAAACGGTTCTGCCGAGCGCAAACACCGTCATATTGTTGAAGTTGGCCTTTCTCTACTTGCTCATGCATCCATGCCTCTTAAATATTGGGATGAAGCATTTATCACAGCAACATATCTTATTAATCGTCTTCCAAGTAAAGTCATTGGCAATTCTACACCTTTGGAACGTCTCTATCATCAAAAACCAGACTACAACTCTCTAAAAACTTTTGGGTGTGCTTGCTACCCCAACTTACGTCCGTATGATCATCACAAACTTGATTTTCGTTCCACTCAATGTGTCTTTCTTGGCTACAGTAACCTACACAAGGGATACAAGTGCCTAGAAATTTCCACCGGACGTATATATATATCTCTCGAGATGTAGTTTTTGATGAAACTCTTTTTCCTTTTGCCAAGCTTCATCCCAGCGCAGGTGCTCTACTCCGTGCTGAAATAGCGCTTCTTCCAGACCTTGACAACTTACCTGATCACGGGGGTGAATTATCTAATGCTGACCGTGTGAACAAATCTGCAGAAAATTGCAACTCTAATGATGTTTGTACAAATATAGTTCATGATTTTATGTGGCCAGAAACAGACAAGGCAGCCGGTGCTGATCGCGAGGAGGATTCAGGTGACAGGCGATCTGGCGCGCGATCCCAGGCGGATCCTGGCGCCAGCGCCAGCACAATCATTGGCGCTCGATCCGAGGCTGATTCTGCCCTGCATGCGGCGGCGCGCGTGGAGACAAACAGCGACTGCGTGGAGCCCACCAGCTCAGGTGGGGCCGGGAGCGAATCTCCGCGCGCCACGAGCCCGCAGCCTGCGGAGGTGGCCGACCGGGCGACCGCGGCTGGGCCCAGCCCACGGGCTCCAACGCGCACGTCCACCCGTGAAGAGCCATCAGGTGACACGCGGCCCGTTTTTGCTGGTGGATCGATCCCGAGGTAGATCCCGCTCGCAGAAGATCTGGCGCGTGATCCCATGCGCGCTGAGTATGTCCAGGACGCTGGATCTTCTGTGGCTGCCTCCTCTGCTGCACAAATTGTTCCCCGGCGGTATACACGATCACAATCAGGTATTGTCAAGGCAAAAGAATACAAGGATGGTACCATTAGGTATGATAAAAAACGTGCTTTTCTCACTACTACTGGTGAACCAGTTAATCTTGTTGATGCTCTTGCTCACAAAGATTGGAAGGAGGCTATGGATAGTGAGTATGATGCACTTACGAAAAATAAAACATGGCACCTAGTACCATCAAAAAGTGGAATGAATATTATTGATTGTAAATGGGTGTATAAGATAAAAAGAAAGTCAGATGGAAGTATAGACAGGTACAAGGCCAGATTAGTTGCCAGAGGTTTTAAGCAAAGGTTTGGGGTTGATTATGAGGATACTTTTAGTCCAGTTGTCAAATCAGCTACCATTCGACTTGTCTTGTCTATTGCTGTTTCCAGAGGTTGGAGCTTAAGACAGCTAGATGTTCAGAACGCGTTTCTTCATGGTGTTCTTGAGGAAGAGGTATACATGCGGCAGCCACCAGGTTATGAAAACAAAGGTACACCACATTATGTTTGTAAATTGGATAAAGCCCTATATGGTTTAAAACAAGCCCCAAGAGCTTGGTATTCTCGGTTGAGCATGCAACTACAACAACTTGGATTTGTACCATCCAAGGCAGACACATCATTGTTCTTTTACAATAAAGGAAATATCACTATCTTTGTGTTAGTTTATGTTGATGATATTATTGTTGCTAGCTCGAGCCCAAGTGCCACTACTTGTTTGCTCAAAGATCTTAAGTTAGAGTTTGCTCTCAAAGACTTGGGAGATCTTCATTATTTTCTTGGAATTGAGGTCAAACAGATAAGAGATGGTATACTCTTGACACAGGAAAAATACACATCTGATATACTCAGAAGAGTAGGTTTGGAAAAATGTAAACCTGTGAGTACACCTATTTCAACTTCTGAAAAACTTTCTGTTGAAAGTGGAGAGCCACTTGGATCAGAGGATGCAACAAATTACAGGAGTGTTGTAGGTGCCTTGCAATATTTGACTCTTACACGTCCTGATATTTCTTATGCTGTCAACAAGGTGTGTCAGTATTTGCATGCTCCTAGTACTACTCATTGGACTACAGTCAAGAGAATTTTGAGGTACCTTAAGTTTTCAGAGGGACTTGGACTTCAAATTACCAAGTCTTCTTCTATGCTTGTTACTGCCTACTCTTATGCAGACTGGGCAGGATGTATTGATGATAGAAGATCAACTGGTGGATTTGCTGTATTTCTGGGATCCAATCTTGTTTCATGGAGTGCAAGAAAGCAGGCTACAGTTTCTAGATCAAGTACTGAAGCTGAATACAAGGCTTTGGCAAATGCCACAGCTGAAGTAATGTGGATACAAACATTACTTTATAAACTTGGGATTGAGACTCCAAGGGCTGCCAGGCTATGGTGTGATAATATTGGTGCAACCTATCTGTCAGCTAATCCTGTTTTTCATGCACGCACAAAGCATATTGAAGTGGACTTCCACTTTGTCAGAGAAAGAGTAGCTAGGAAGCTACTCGAGATTCAGTTCATTCCTACTGGATATCAACTGGCTGATGGGTTTACAAAACCCCTCACAATGAGGAAGTTAGAAGAGTTCAAGTTCAATCTCAACCTTGGTCGAAGTCCATGAGGTTTAGATTGAGGGGGAGTGTTAGAATATGTATAGGATAGAGGTCACTCAAATTGTAATCTATCTCTATCTCTCTTTCTCCCTTCGGTATCCTACCGAACCGAACTGATTGATCTCCTGATCGATCTCTTGTTCTTCTTGTACTCCAAGGCTTTGCCTCTATATATAAACATGCGGCCCGAGACAAAGGGTTCAACGCTTCCAACCCAATTTACAGGAGTTGCATATTCAGGGTAGGCTTACGATGACCCAATGATCATGTGGACCCACTAAACCTATGACATAAACCACTAGGGCATTAACAATAAAACATCCAAAAGGGAGCTGTTCGGGCCACTCCTAATGCCATTTCACTCGGGTGAACTCCTGACGCTAGTTCACTCGTATGACCTCAGAGTATCATTCCACTCGATCGGATGTCTATAGGCGATCATTCGGTTGTATCCACACAGCGCGCGCAGGAAATGGAACAATCACGAAAGGCATCTGGAGCGACATGGTCATTATGTAAAGCATATATTGTATATTTAAGATGTACGTTACTTCTTATAGTGCCAATTTTAATGCATTGTATCTGAACCCTTGTATCAGGGAAGAGGAGGGGTCATGCGCACTCTATATAAGTTGCCCCTCTCACCTGGACAAGGGTCCGCATCCCTTGTACTCACGCACTCATACGCAGAGACAGAACAGCTCCAGGACCATAGGACATAGGGCTCGTTAATTACTCTTCCGAGAGGGGCCTAAACCTGCTATTTAAAACCTCTTTGCGTTACATTTGAACCTAGCGAGATCCAGCGTCATCCCTACCTCTCTCGTGCTGTCAGGATCATCCCCACGACAATTAGCATTCACCGTGGGGCTGCGCATCTAGCGATCAATGGCGCAAGTGGAAGTTACATCTTCTCCGGCTGGCAGAGTGGAGCTAGTCACAGGCAGTGAGTTCTTCTTCGGCTCGACCAGTTTTGTTGCCGACGATTCAGCGTGGCTTCAGGATGCCCCGGTAGACATGGAGGCTTTGCCCCTGTGCGCCACACTTTCGTGCCAGCAACTAAAGTGTTCTGCTCCGCTGGCCCTCAGCCCCGTACCACTATCGCGACAGCAAACTTTGGTTTTGTTGACGCTGGAACGCGTCACACGAACACGTTGATGTGTACCCGCGGCACCGAGGGAGATGCTCCGCAACTCACACCGCGGGAGGCCGACTTCCAGCGCGATACGCAAGACAGCAAGCCGGCGCTTTTGGGACCCGAAACCCCACACGCCCGGGAGGGACCCCGTCTGGGCGCGCGGCGGCTATGGGCTGCCCTAGGTCGACCTGATCGCCCCTAGGGCCTCGAGGTTCGCCGCCCTGCAATGAAGAAGAACGAACGAAGAACGAGGAAGAAGAAGAACTAGGGTTAAGGAGAAAAGATAAAAGATAAAAAGTGGTAGATTGATTGATCGATTGTGTGTTGTTCAATCGGCCATCACCCCTCAGGTATATAAGAGGTGGCTGGACTTCCCGTGCAAGGAAAAGGCTTGGATTCACGTCCAAAACCTAGTCAAATTCGGATTGGTTTTGTCCGAAACTTTCCAAAACTGTTCGGTTTAAACTGGCTGCACCTTGCGGGTAACTTTTGAGGTGGTAAACAACCTCGTATGGAAACGAGCCCAAAAGCAATCTTGACCGTTTCGACGAGACGAACAACTTTTATGTTGAACGTTTTTTGATTAAAGTTTATCTTGAGGGTCAAATCGCTCGTGCAACACAGGCTGTTATTCGCGCTACCCATCAGACAGGGTGTCTGGTGGGGCGCGCCACTTTTGGCTCGTGATAGTGCTGTATTCGGATGGCTCTAACATTTGCATACGAACTCGGATTGGAACGTTTCTTATATCAGAATCAATCGTTTCGACGAGACGAAGACAATCCATGTAGATCATTTTTCCATACAAGGCAGTCTTGGGGGCGTAATGCGCCGAATAGTGTTCTGAATACAAAATCTCAGTATTTGAACACAACTTCGCCTTCGAGATGAGATCAGATGGTGATGGCCCAAACTTCAAAGATGTTCATATCAAAATACTGAAACTTTTCATGTAGAACACTTTTCCATTTGAGGCCATTTTAAATAAGTTCTTGATCGTGCCAAAATCTGGTGTCAACACATGCCCCCTGTTTTTTCGCAAAGCACGTGTGCCGAAAAATAACTTGCACATAGCTTGCTCTAAGGGCGATGTCAACACTCCATCGGCCATTTTGGCATATTCTTAGGGCGATAAGTTTATATCGGCCATTGCTTGTGTGAATATTTTGACGCAAGCTTGGGTGAAACTTTCTCAACTTCCTTAACAATCCGATGATAAAGTCCCATAGATATGTATCTCAAGGTCATCCTCGGAACCATATTATTCACCCTTTTGCTAGGATTTTGCTGATAATCAATAATAAATTTTCTCCAATCCTTACTTCGCCTGCATAAAAGTTTCATTAGTGGCCGAAGCGGTTGGCTTCGGTTTGGCCTTACCTATGTTGACAAGACCTAGCATCAGCTATTGATAGAAATAATACAATACACCATGGTGAACATAGTAGCCGGATGCTTGCTGTGCCAACTCTTTCGAATTGTCATGTCTATATATATGAAGGATATTAAAGCAACCCAAGGTAAATTTTGCATCTAGACATATCCCAAGATAAACTATAAGTGATTCGTCAAAACATTGATAACCCTTGTATATTTGTTGCACTACTTATAACGAATCACTGAAAGCCTCAATCTGTATAGCACCTACAGCAACCAAAAGCTCCAAACCGAATAAATTTTCATATTCGGCTTTTATTATTGTGCAAACATATTTTAAGTTGTATGAGGCTTGTTTTGGTCTCCTATTGAACTAAGGACGATGTTTGGATACCACACCGACCATGCATTGACATAATCTTAGGACGATAAATAAATATCGGCCATTACCATGTAAACTTCATTCGAAGCACATATAGCCGAAATAAACAAACAAAATGACAAATCAAGTATTTCGGCCCTTTGGATCAGCAACAAACTTGTAGCTAATCAAATGTATAGTGATTTGGCAATACCCTTTCATGATGTAAGAAATTATATTGCATCCATGGATTAAAATAAGCCCATTGAGGGTTACCAATCATACCTGATGAAGAATTCCATGGCATAAGCATTAATGGCATAGTTGCAGAATATGGATAATGTGTAGACCAAAGATGTTGAAACCTTCGGCTTGGTCCTTCGTAGTTTTCACACTTTTCCTTCTTCACCTTTGCCGCACTTCTTGTAATGGAAGCTTGCACATAATTCTTATTTTGAGCACTTCCTTTGGGAACCCATCCCATGTTCCTTTCTTCAAGTTCTTGTGCACTAAGTTTTTGTAATTTCTTCTTTTGCCAATACGATAAGCCATGCGGGCATCTCGGCTGTGATTCTATTTTGACCAATGGCAATTCCTTTTTGGCCTTGTGCACTCTCGAACTCTTTTCTTCAGATTTGGCACTTCGATTCTCAATAATTGGTTGCTTTGTCTCATTGCCTTTAGTAGCCAATGTCAACAATTTAATTGGCTCTTTTTCATTTGAGATCAAATCTGAAATTGCACTCTTACGACCATCTCTCTTAATGCGGTAAACCTGCTTGACCACCTCTTTCTTCTTCCTTGAGCTCTGGACCGATTCCTTATGATTGAAACGGTCTTTGAAGCGTGATTGTTCAAATGTTGATCTTCTTGGAGCTGCATAGTATTGGTGAGATGGTCTAGAATAAGATGGAGAATGTGCCCTTGCATCATACCTGTCCCATGATGAATATGTATCTATATGAGCATAGGGAGGCATCCAAGGCATTGGCATTGGCGGCCCAAAATAAGGATATGAATATGTTGCATTAAAATTATCACGTTGCCAATACCGATCCTCATATTTGCGCCTTGGGGGTGACCTTGGTTTCTTTGCATGATTTGGCCGATAAGCATTCTTCTCTTCACTCTTCTTTTGATATTTATCCAATAGTTCATCGAAGGTGACTTTCGATCTCTTACACTTGCGCTTATTTCGGTCTTTGTTTTGTTCTGGTTTGCTTTCATCGATCATTGCATTTGCTTGTTGCCCCCCAGTCCTTGGCGTCTCCATTATAGCTTCGATGGAATTCTCGCCCTCAAGATTATGTTCATTATGCTCTTCAACAACTTCTTTACTTGAAATCTTGATCCCATCACCTGCAGCTTTTACATTCTTTTTAGGATCGGCTTGAAGCAGCCGATGTAAAAACTTTTTGCCATCGGGACCAATCGGAATAGACTGGTCATCTCTTGGTGTTTCAACAAACTTCAATCGTCCTTTTTCAATGGCCGATTTAACTATTTGATGAAACATGTTGCAATCCTCAAAATTATGCTTGGACGAATCATGCAACTTACAATACATTCGTCCTTGGATTGATGGCTTAACATGGTGATCAAGAATTGTAATGTAATTATTTTTCAGGAACAAATCAAATATTTTATCACACATGCTTGAATTGAAAGTATACTTCTTGTTTTCTAGCCGATCTTGCTGTTTGAACGGCTTTGGAGATAAGCAAACGAATGGTTCAGATTTGGAATCTCCCCATTCGGCTATGCATTGTGTTTCCCACTCTATCTCCGATGTCTTTGGATATGATATTATATTAGCATCGGTTTTCTCAATAGAATTTAACCTTGGCTTTAAATTTCCGAAACGAAGATATTTAGAACATACATGTCTCAGTTGAGACCAAGTGTAAGCCAAGTAAGAAATAAGCAAAGCTAACCAACTAGATATGAGCTTTAGAGAAAGCAACGGGAAAAGCTTTGACTGTAACAATAAGTCATTATCGGTCTTTATAAATGGTGCAATGGGTTGACCGATATGTTCCATAACAATTTTACCGCTAACAAGTAAATTACCCTTCCTCATTGGTCTTTCAAAATTACTTATGAGAATATTTCTTATAGATGCATCAATAATGAAGTTGCGACCAAATCTGAAAATAGGTAAATTACTCGCTATGCATACCACTTCAAATATGTTGGGAGAGCATGATAGTGGTGCCATTTGAAGAACATCTTGCTCCGTCTTTGGATGGCTCCCCAACACCTTGTCATCATCTTTTTCTTGAATCCGTGCATCATTGCTTTGAAGATTTTTGTCGGCCGAACTTTGTTCGGCTACTTGTTCTTGTCCTTGAGGCTTGTCAATTTCTACGGCACGGAACTCATAGGGTAGGAAGTAGGTTCCATTAACTTCAGAAAAATCAAGCACCGTTGTTTTCCTATGCTTGCCATGCCCTTTCTCAATAATGCTTGCCTCGTTGGATTTGATGGATTCAGAATGTATACTACTTGATTCGGCTTTTTCAACCGAATCACTTTCATGTTCCGAATCATCCTTCTTTTCATTGATAGTACCAATTGGCAATGCTTCTTTTATCTGAGCCAATTCTTTTTCTATTTGTTTCTGACGGCGAGCGGCAAAATTAGCTTTAAGCTTTTTCTCAATTTCAGCCCACTCCGGATATGATTGCCCCCCAATGCTTTTAGATTCTTTCGGCAATGACACATGGGTGTTGCCAAAATTTTGCAATTGTGTAGGGGGTGTATAATTTGATGTAGTACTAGGTGAAGGCATATGCAGTGTTGTAAGACCATACTTTTGCTCGCAAATTTTATCAATTGGCAAAGATTCATCTTCTTGCAAAACTCTAGCTTTTATTGCGGCATAATCAGGAAATAGCCCCTTTTCATGTTGTTTAAGGCAAAGAGCACTAATTCTCTTATTTTGGGCTAAACTCTTCAAAGCAACCACCACTACCTCATCTTCTACAATGTTGGGCACAACCGCTCCTGTAAAATTTACATTCATTCGGCTATAACCAGGAAGGTGTGAAGCCGAATTATGAGCATCTACAGTTGCGTATGGTGCCGAAGAATTACTAACATGAGGTGTAGCATATGACGGTTGAGAGTAACTGGCCAAATAGCCATTAGTAGCATGGCCAATTCTCTCATTCATCGGCATGGTTGGATTACTATATTGCACATTAGCTGCCGATGAATAAAAGGGTGAAACACTTTCTTGTATGGCATTGGAAATTCTAACTTGGGGTGTTTTAAATTGATTAACCGAACTCATCATGTTGCTCATCGGCATATGAATTTGTGGGGTTGCCGATGCATGGGAGTTGGGATACATATGTTGCATGTTGCTAAATTTATAAGAATTTGAAACATGAAGATTATTTTGCATCAGCACTTGCACATAATTAGATGCATGATTGATAAAACTAGGGCTAGCCGATACATTATGCTCAATAGGTGATCCAGCAACAACATATGAATTATTTGCATCTACAAAGGGGAATTGGGTATTCATATTACCTTTGTAGATTGCAGCAACTTGATGACGATCTCTTTGTAGCAAGAACGGGCTGGAGACCGTTCAAAGCTTCGTCCCCAGCGGAGTCGCCAAAAAGTGTGTTGACGCTGGAACGCGTCACACGAACATGTCGATGTGTACCCGCGGTGCCCAGGGAGATGCTCCGCAACTCACACCGCGGGAGGCCGACTTCCAGCGCGATACGCAAGACAGCAAGCCGGCGCTTTTGAGACCCGAAACCCCACACGCCCGGGAGGGACCCCGTCTGGGCGCGCGGCGGCTATGGGCTGCCCTAGGTCGACCTGATCGCCCCTAGGGCCTCGAGGTTCGCCGCCCTGCAATGAAGAAGAACGAACGAAGAACGAGGAAGAAGAAGAACTAGGGTTAAGGAGAAAAGATAAAAGATAAAAAGTGGTAGATTGATTGATCGATTGTGTGTTGTTCAATCGGCCATCACCCCTCAGGTATATAAGAGGCGGCTGGACTTCCCGTGCAAGGAAAAGGCTTGGATTCACGTCCAAAACCCTAGTCAAATTCGGATTGGTTTTGTCCGAACTTTCCAAAACTGTTCGGTTTAAACTGGCTGCACCTTGCGGGTAACTTTTGAGGTGGTAAACAACCTCGGATGGAAACGAGCCCAAAAGCAATCTTGACCGTTTCGACGAGACGAACAACTTTTATGTTGAACATTTTTTGATTAAAGTTCATCTTGAGGGTCAAATCGCTCGTGCAACACAGGCTGTTATTCGCGCTACCCATCAGACAGGGTGTCTGGTGGGGCGCGCCACTTTTGGCTCGTGATAGTGCTGTATTCGGATGGCTCTAATTTTTGCATTCGAACTCGGATTGGAACGTTTATTATATCAAAATCGATCGTTTCGACGAGACGAAGACAGTCCATGTAGATCATTTTTCCATACGAGGCAGTCTTGGGGACGTAATGTGCCGAATAGTGTTCTGAATACAAAATCTCAGTATTTCGAACACAACTTCGGCCTTCGAGATGAAATCAGATGGCGATGGCCCAAACTTTAAAGATGTTCGTATCGAAAATACGAAACTTTTTCATGTAGAACACTTCTCCATTTGAGGCCATTTTAAATAAGTTCTTGACTGTGCCAAAATCTGGTGTCAACAGGTTTGTCGTCGCCATAGGCGTTCGGGCAAGCCACGCCTTCACCGTTGGACCCGGCACACGGCTTCACGCCAGGCTTTAGCCTCCCATGTAGCTATGCTCCGATGAGTCAATTCACGATCTCTTAGCATCCACCCACAAGGATGAGGAAAGTTGCGGGAGACTCTCACCCGTCGCTGAGGTATTCATGGCCGGAGGCACCTGGCATGGGTGAACCGTCTGCCACGCGCACTCGTGACGAACGGGAAAATCAGGACGGCAGTAATACAGCAGTCGATGGCCGCAACGGCGGTGGTACACACGCCGATAACAAAATCGTCGCGCCCCTCAGGAACAAATTGACGAGCTCAACCGAGTGGCAGAACAAACTCTGCAAAGCCCAATTGCAACTGATACTCCAGAAGGTGCTAGGCCCGAGGCCGCTTGTATGGCCACCTTGGCTGAAAGGGAGCGTCTAAGGTTGAAGGAGCAAGCTCTAGAAGTAAGGGCCTGCAACATTCCAGATTCCAGTCGGCCAAGGAAGCTGCTATAGCCAATTTGGCCACGACCACAAAAATAGTTGATGCCCTAAAACCCTTTGTATCAGTAGTGGAAGGAATTCGACATGTTCAAGCTTTATTGAAAGCGGCAATGGTGCAAAATTCCGCAATTACTCAGTCGCATGATTGGATTCACAATGAATCGGCTCGGGAAGAGACCACTCAATCAGCTCATAGTCCCCATGGTCATGGGCTACGTGTTTGGAAATGTAGCAGAAAATAATTTTTTTGCCATACGATCAAAATCCCGGAGATTTATATCAAATCGTTACCGATGAGTTGCCGCGGAAGAGTCGGTGTAGATCGTAATTGAATTTCCACGAACCGTTCACAATGATCCCTCAAACCAAAGACCGAAAGCATGGCCTCTCTACGGATTGCACGCGTACGGTTTTCATGATCTGGCAGAGCTTCGCCTTCCAGAGCTTAGCGTCACCGGAGAATTAGATGAGGGAGAAGAGAACCGCACGGGGCTTCTTGATATGTCCATTTTTCATCATGCTTTTATATTGATATTTATTGCATTATGGGTTATTGATACCTATTTTGGTACAATACTTATGCCTTTTCTCTTTTATTTTACAAGTTTTACATGAAGAGGGAGAATGCCGGCAGATGAAATTCTGGACTGGAAAAGGAGCAAATCTGAGAGACCTATTCTACACAACTCCAAAAGTCCTGAAAATTTATGGAGAATTATTTTGGAATATATAAAAAATATTGGGCGAAGAAAGTACCAAAGGGGACCCACCAGGTAGCCGCATGGGTGGGGGCACGCCCTACCCCCCTAGGCGCGCCCCCTGGCTTGTGGTCCCCCTGGCAGGCCTTCGGTGTCCATCTTCTGCTATATGAAGGGTTTTGACCTGGAAAAAATAAGAGAGAGCTTTCGGGACGAAGCGCCGCCGTCTCGAGGCGGAACTTGGGCAGAAGCAATCTAGGGCTCCGGTGGAGCTGTTCTGCATGGGAAACTTCCCTCCCGGTGGGGGAAATCATCGTCATCGTCATCACCAACGATCCTCTCATCGAGAGGGGGTCAATCTCCATCAACATCTTCACTAGCACCATCTCCTCTCAAACCTAGTTCATCTCTTGTATCTGATCTTTGTCTCAAAACCTCATATTGGTACCTGTGGGTTGCTAGTAGTGTTGATTACTCCTTGTAGTTGATGCTAGTTGGTTTATTCGGTGGAAGATCATATGTTCAGATCCTTAATAATAATTAATACTCCTCTGGTTATGAACATGAATATGCTTTGTGAGTAGTTACGTTTGTTTCCGAGGACACGGTAGAAGTCTTGTTATAAGTAATCATGTGAATTTGGTATTCGTTTGATATTTTAATGAGATGTATGTTGTCTTTCCTCTAGTTGTGTTATTGGAACGTCGACTACATGACACTTCACCATGATTTGGGCCTAGGGGAAGGCATTGGGAGGTAATAAGTAGATGTTGGGTTGCTAGAGTGACAGAAGCTTACACCCTAGTTTATGCGTTGCTTCGTAAGGGGCTGATTTGGATCCACATGTTTCATGCTATGGTTAGATTTATCTTAATTCTTCTTTCATAGTTGTGGATGCTTGCGAGAGGGGTTAATCATAAGTGGGAGGCTTGTCCAAGTAAGGATAGCACCCACGCACCGGTCCACCCACATATCAAATTATCAAAGTAATGAACGCGAATCATATGAGCATGATGAAAACTAGCTTGACAATAATTCCCATGTATCCTCGGGAGCGCTTTGCCTTATGTAAGAGTTTGTCTAGGCTTTTCCTTTGCTACAAAAAGGACTGGGCCACCTTTCTGCACCTTTGTGACGTTTTTTACTTGTTACCCTTTACGAATTATCTTATCACAAAACTATCTGTTACCGATAATTTCAATGCTCGCAAAGAATACCTTGTTGAAAACCGCTTGTCATTTCCTTGTGCTCCTCATTGGGTTTGCATCTCTTACTTATCGAAAGGACTATGATAGATCCCCTATACTTGTGGGTCATCAAGACTCTTTTCTGG
Source organism: Aegilops speltoides (assembly GCA_021437245.1). NCBI lineage: Eukaryota > Viridiplantae > Streptophyta > Magnoliopsida > Poales > Poaceae > Aegilops > Aegilops speltoides. The sequence goes on from CM038143.1 coordinate 546,823,075, forward strand.
CGCCGTTGCCGGGGAATGAAGCGCCTTTGGTAAGTGGAATTTGGTAAAGAAACATTTATATAGTATGCTGAAATTTACTGTCACTTGTTACTATGGAAAATAATCCTTTGAGGGGTTTGTTCCGGGTATCTTCACCCTGGCTGGAAGAGCAAAGAGTTTCCCCTCAACCTACTGCACCTACTGAAAATATTTATTATTAAATTCCTTCGGGTATGATAGAGAAACTGCTAGCTAATCCTTATGCAGGAGATGGAACACTATATCCTGATATGCATCTAATCTATGTGGATGAAGTTTGTGGATTATTTAAGCTTGCAGGTTTGCCCGAAGATGAAGTCAAGAAGAAGGTCTTCCCTTTATATTTGAAGGAGAAGGCATTGACATGGTATAGGCTATGCAATGATGTTGAGACTTGGAACTACAATCGAATGAAATTAGAATTTCATCAGAAGTTTTATCCTATGCATCTATTTCATCGTGATCGGAATTATATTTACAATTTTTGGCCTCGTGAAGGAGAAAGTATCGCTCAAGCTTGGGGGAGGCTTAAGTCAATGTTATATTCATGCCCCAATCATGATCTCTCAAATAAATTATTATTCAAAACTTTTATGCTCGGCTTTCTCGTAATGATCAATCCATGCTTGATACTTCTTGTACTGGTTACTTTATGAAAAAGACTATTGAATTCAAATGGGATTTATTGGAAAGAATTAAACGCAACTCTGAAGATTGGGAACTCGATGAAGGTAAGGAGTCAGGTATAAACCTTAAGTTTGATTGTGTTAGATCTTTTATGGATACTGATGCTTTTCATGAATTTAGCACTAAATATGGACTTGACTCTGAGATAGTAGCTTCTTTCTGTGAAACATTTGCTACTCAAGTTGATCTCCCTACGGAGAAGTGGTTTAAATAACATCCTCCCATTGAAGTGAACGTAGTAGAACCTATTAAAGTTGAAGAAGAAACCATTACTTATAATGTTGATCCTATTGTTCCTACTGCTTATATTGAGAAACCACCTTTCCCTGTTAGGATAAAGGATCATGTTAAAGCTTCAACTGTGGTTCATAAGAGTTATACTAGAACACCTACACCCCCTGAACAAATTAAATTTGAACCTAGTATTGCTATGGTTAAAGATCTCTTGGTCGATAATATTGATGGGCATGTTATTTATTTCTGTGATGAAGCTGCTAGAATTGCTAGACTTGATACTAAAGATAAACATAGACCTATTGTTGGCATGCCTGTTGTTTCTGTTAAAATAGGAGATCATTGTTATCATGGCTTATGTGATGTGGGTGCTAGTGTGAGTGCAATTCCTTTTACTTTATATCAAGAAATTATAAAGGATATTGCACCTGCTGAGATAGAAGATATTGATGTTACTATTAAGCTTGCCAATAGAGATACTATATCATCAATTGGGATTGTTAGAGATGTTGAAGTTTTGTGTGGGAAAATAAAATACCCTACTGATTTCTTGTTCTTGGTTCCCCACAAGATGATTTTGTTGGGGAACGTAGTAATTTCAAAAAAATTCCTACGCACACGCAAGATCATGGTGATGCATAGCAACGAGAGGGGAGAGTGTTGTCTACATACCCTTCTAGACCGAAGCGGAAGCGATCACAACGTAGAGGAAGTAGTCGTACGTTCTCCTCGCGATCCAACCGATCCCAGCGCCGTCCGGCGCCTCCGAGTTCTTGACACACGTACAGCTCGGTGACGCTCCTCGGGCTCCGATCCAGCAAAGCTCCGGGTAGAGAGTTCCGTCAGCACGACGGCGTGGTGACGATCTTGATGTTCTACCGACGCAGGGCTTCGCCTAAGCACCGCTATGATATGACCGAGGTGGAATATGGTGGAGGGGCACCGCACGCTAAGGAACGATCTCAAGGATCAACTTGTGTGTCCTAGGGTGCCCCCTGCCCCGTATATAAAGGAGCAAGGGGAGGGCCGGCCGGCCCTAGAGGGCGCGCCAGGGAGGAGTCCTCCTCCTAGTGGGAGTAGGACTCCCTTTCCTAGTCCAACTAGGAGGGGAAGGGGAAGGAAGGAGAGGGGAGGGAGAGGGAAGGGGCCGCCCCCCTCCTTGTCCAGTCGGACTCCTCATGGGGGCGCGCCACCTCTGGCGCAGCCCTCTCTCCCATCATGGCCCATTAAGGCCCATTACTTCCTGGGGGTTCGGTAACTACTCCGGCACTCGGTATTATCCGAAACCACTCGAACCATTCCGATGTCGAACATAGCTGTCCAATATATCAATCTTTACGTCTCGACCATTCCGAGACTCCTCGTCATGTCCGTGATCACATCCGGGACTCCGAACTCCTTCGGTACATCAAAATACACAAACTCATAATATAACCGTCATCGAAACCTTAAGCGTGCGGACCCTACGGTTCGAGAACAATGTAGACATGACCGAGACACGTCTCCGATCAATAACCAATAGAGGGACCTGGATGCCCATATTGGCTCCTACATATTCTACGAAGATCTTTATCGGTCAGACTGCATAACAACATACGTTTGTTCCCTTTGTCATCGGTATGTTACTTGCCCGAGATTCGATCGTCGGTATCCAATACCTAGTTCAATCTCGTTACCGGCAAGTCTCTTTACTCGTTCCATAATACATCATATTGCAACTAACTCATTAGTTGTAATGCTTGCAAGGCTTAAGTGATGTGCATTACCGAGAGGACCCAGAGATACCTCTCCGACAATCGGAGTGACAAATCCTAATCTCGAAATACGCCAACCCAACATCTGCCTTTGGAGACACCTGTAGTACTCCTTTATAATCACCCGATTCGTTGTGACGTTTGGTAGTACCCAAAGTGTTCCTCCGGCAAACGGGAGTTGCATAATCTCATAGTTGTAGGAACATGTATAAGTCATGGATAAAAGCAATAGCAACATACTAAACGATCGGGTGCTAAGCTAATTGAATGGGTCATGTCAATCAGATCATTCAACTAATGATGTGACCTTGTTAATCAAATGACAACTCCTTTGTCTATGGTTAGGAAACTTAACCATCTTTGATTAACAAGCTAGTCAAGTAGAGGCATACTAGTGACACTCTGTTTGTCTATATATTCACACATGTATTATGTTTCCGGTTAATACAATTCTAGCATGAATAATAAACATTTATCATGATATGAGGAAATAAATAATAACTTTATTATTGCTTCTAGGGCATATTTCCTTCAGTCTCCCACTTGCACTAGAGTCAATAATCTAGATTACACAGTAATGATTCTAACACCCATGGAGTCTTGGTGTTGATCATGTTTTGCTCGTGGAAGAGGCTTAGTCAACTGGTCTGCAACATTCAGATCCGTATGTATCTTGCAAATCTCTATGTCTCCCACCTGGACTAGATCCCGGATGGAATTGAAGCGTCTCTTGATGTGCTTGGTCCTCTTGTGAAATCTGGATTCCTTTGCTAAGGCAATCGCTCCAGTATTGTCACAGAAGATTTTCATTGGACCCGATGCACTAGGTATGACACCTAGATCGGATATGAACTCCTTCATCCAGACTCCTTCATTGGCTGCTTCCGAAGCAGCTATGTATTCTGCTTCACATGTAGATCCCGCCACGACGCTTTGTTTTGAACTGCACCAACTGACAGCTCCACCGTTTAATGTAAACACGTATCTGGTTTGCGATTTAGAATCGTCTAGATCAGTGTCAAAGCTTGCATCAATGTAACCATTTACGATGAGCTCTTTGTCACCTCCATATACGAGAAACATATCCTTAGTACTTTTCAGGTACTTCAGGATGTTCTTGACCGCTGTCCAGTGATCCACTCCTGGATTACTTCGGTACCTCCCTGCTAAGCTAATAGCAAGGCACACATCAGGTCTGGTACACAGCATTGCATACATGATAGAGCCTATGGCTGAAGCATAGGGAACATCTTTCATTTTCTCTCTATCTTCTACGGTGGTCGGGCATTGTGTCGTGGATTTGTCACGGCAGATGTCCTTAGTGTCAGGACTTAGTCGTGAGGCCAACGCATCAATGTGGTAGCTTGAGAGGGGTTGAGTGGGACGAGAGACGCAGGGCGGATCAACACACAAGACAAGGGTTTAGAAAGCTTCGGGCCCCGGGAAACATCATCCGGTAATAGCCCTACATGCTGTTTGAGGCTAGATCTCATTATGCTCATGGGGAGTCGCCGTAAACCGGCTCTCCTCTTTGTGTCTAGCCCTAGAGATTATTGCTTGTAGCTTGTAACTTCTAACTTGTCACTTGTCCCTCTTTGGGGAGCCCTGCCCCTCCTTATATATGTTGAAGGGGCGGTTTACATGTGGAGTCCTATTAGGATTAGGACTAGTCTATCTCTAATACAAACCGGATACAAGTCCTAGCCTTAACTCCTTGTAAGGCAAATATTCCTTTCCTCTTAAACCGACCCACCATAGTTGAACCGGCCTTCATGAACCGCCCGTCGGGCCACCGGGTCTTGTTGCTCCTCTGGCCCACCTGCCGGATTACCAATGAGCTGTAAACCGTCTGGTATGTGCAGGTCACCGGTGAATTGCCAAGTCTGGCCGGTTTATCCTTCCGGCCGGTTTACGCCGCGGGGCATATCCCCGACATTAGCCCCCAAGTTTAGCTTGGATTTATCCATGGTAAACTTATGCTGCAAAATAAACACCAGAACAACTTTGACAGGTTGTGCTCCGGGTTAAGAATTCTTGTAGACCGACACTGATCATCCTTAAGTCCTTGTATTTCCTCCTTCTAGAAAATCCGGGTCAATAACCAGCTTCATACTCAAATTGCTGATGTTGGCTTCTTATAGAAAAAATATTGTAAAGAATAATCCACTTGAATCGGCTTCCAAAGCACCGGTTTAAGAAATATTGGTCTTGAAATACTCATATGATATTCAACCGGTTTGAAGATGCAGAACTTGCCGGTTTTATCACTGCCAAAGACTGTCGGATTATAAAAACTGATAATTCCGGGTCATGATTGTTGCCAACACGGTTCATGCGGTTCATGATTATTGATGGCGCGGGTTGCGATACCGAGTCGTAATGATTGGTGGCCTTGGTCAATCCGGTTTGCTCAAAACAAAGAATTTGAAAATATTTCCTTGATAATAATATAATACCTGTAGCCCCCAAGTCTTGAGTAGAACAAAGTGATGGCTTAAGACTTGCTTCAATATAAATACTGTCACTATCGAAGAAATCCATGTTGTTCATCCCAGTCACTAGCAAAAACTGAATACTCCATATTATGTAGCCCCCAAGTGCCGGGTTGTCATGCTTGCAGCGACCTGGAACTTGTAATTTCCTGATGCTCATAAAAACTTCAACCAGTGTAGCCCCCAAGGGCCGGGTCATTTATGCAATAATGAGCAGGGACTTGATATATTCTTCAATGAAAATAACACCATATGATGGAATCCCCATCATGGGGCTTGAATCCACGTCCATGAGGTTAAGAGCCTTGTGCTTTACCAACTGAGCAGTGGACCCTTTAATATAATGAAAATTTGTGTACCTTGAATTGTTGACATGAGCAATTGATAGCCCCAAGGGCCAGCTCATTATAATGTGATGAGCCGGGTCTTCGATAATATGAGCAAAAAATGACTTTGCATTAGCCCCCAAGTTTCATGGTGCATGCTTGCAGCGACATGAGACTTGCATATAACCTCAATTTGAATAATGTAGCCCCCAAGTGCCGGGTTGTAAGCCTGCAGCAACTCGGGACTATTCCTCCAATTGTAGAATAAAAGCCATATCCATTGATAACATAATATCCATTGCGCTAAAGCGACTTTGAAAACCTCAATCACAATATGAATAATAAAAATCCAGCCATGTTGGATATTTGAGATAATATAATCCGGTATGAAAACTTTATTCAGTATCATAATGAAAATTCAGCCAAGTTTGGCTATTTGAACAATATAACCCAATGATTTATAAGCGCATGATTCCAATGGCGCAATTCAAATATATACTGGCGACGTGTAGTCCAAAGCCAGGCCGGTTTAATAAACACCGGATAATTTATCATCATGCTTTATTCAACCTGTTTCTGCATACAACAAGTTTAAAGTGTCCTGGCGGTTTACCGCCGGACGGGTCATAATGCCCAGCATATAACCTGGGTTTATAACCAAGGCTGCATTTAATAATAATCAAATATGAAATATATCATACCTGTGACATTGAATAACATTGTTGGTTTACCAACTTTTGTAGTAAGGGTGATAATCCCAATCTTGAGTACTGATAACTTAGTCCATATTATACCGGTTTATGATAAAACCGTACCGGGTTATGATAGACACTGGACTAACAATATATAATACTGGCGACTTGTAGTCGAACCAGACCGGGCTGATAGTCTCCGGATTATAACTTGATCGTGTACTGACAACTTGTAGTTGAAAGCCGAGCCGGGTTGATAAACACCGGTTTACTCCATAATAGGATGGTAACAGAAAATCAAACCGGGCAGATAACCTCCGGATTAAGATTTAACCGTGTTCCGTCAATTTGTAATTGACAGTTGAACCGGATTAAAACGTTGTCGGTTTAAAAAACGCAACAAAAATCGAATAACAATTATGAAAAAATATGGAAGCAAAGGCAACAACTTTTTGCAAAAGAAAAGCTTTACTGAGCTGGTCAGATGGCGTTACCATGGTCAGACGCAACCAAGCTCCCCGAAGGCGTAGCGATGGTGCCCGATCGGCCAGTCCCCAAAAGACTTCGTGGCATCGCGCCGCCAAGTGGCATGACATTGGTTCGGGTTCGACCAAGCCCCCAAATGACTCTGGCCCTGTAGGCCGACCAAGAGGCGTGACCGGTTCAGACTTGACCGTGTCCCCAAATGATCTGGTGGCTTTCGCCTATCAAGAGGTGTTGCATTGGTTCGGACACGACCAAGCCCCCAAGTGATAAAAAACAAATGTCAAGGGGTAAACCGGAGGCCGCTTTAAAAACAGAATCACTCCATGTAACGACGCATGATGTAAAAAAGAACAGAGATCCCGCTTTATGAAGCAGAAGCCCCATGTGATCAATATGTTAGGCCAATAAGGAAGGATATCCATGTTTGAACCGCGCATCATGGCAGCGGGTCCTCTTTGGCACCTTTTAATTTTTTGCAAGAGATAAATCCTTCTTGAACCGGAAATTCTTAAACCGGATATTGAGAGCTTCAAAGCTTTGTGGGAGATATCTTTCCCTTGAACCGGATTGTAAACCGGAATCTTCATTTTCAGCCGGAAATTTTCTGACGGCCTTTCAACTCGAACTTGCGAGAAGTTTTCCTTTTTGAACCGGAAATTCTTAAACCGGATTTGAGAGCTTCAGTGAGACTGGCTTCCCTTGAGCCGGATTTAAACCGGAATCTTTTCTGATGACCCGGAACTTCTTCATTGAGCCGGGATTTTGTAATTGTCATATACTTTCTAAGCCGGAAATTTTCTGACAGCCTTCAAATAACAGTAGTCTCCAGGACCGGGTTATCTTTCCCTCCATTGTCCTGGGATTTTTAAATTTGCTGAAACTGGCAAGATTTGCTGAGTCATGTCATCGTAGCCCCCGAGTCTCAAGGTGACTCGAGGAGTTGGCTTGAAACTCTCCATACTTAACCGTGATATAAACCGACATAACTTGTATATCATTGGTGTTGACAGCACGATGTGACTCCACAGAAGGTTGAGGTGACTGCGGTGGGTTATAAATGATCCCGTATGAGCCGTGTCCGCAACTCGGCCAATGGCTCCTTTCAACTGGCTATTTGAAGTTGACCAAACTGTAATGGCAGCGATTTGTGCACATGTCCATTGAACCATCCAGCGCAGACGGCCGCTGATTATAACTTGCCTCCAATTTGCTGAAAGAAAATCGGGCTACCCAAGTTGTGACTTGCTCATATGCAATAAATAGCTCATGCAGACGGTTGCGGCCCGGTGTGTTGGTGTAGACCAGGCCGCGAGAGGCGGACGGAAAGGAGGACCTCAGCATCAGAGGCCGCTCAGATAGATGAACCGGCCGCGGTGTTGTAAACCGGCGCAGGCGAGTCAACCACGTCATTTTGATGTAGTGAACAATTGTCCTGCATCAACAATATTGCAGACCAAGGCAAAGATAAACTGCTCTTTGACAAAAATAATATGTGCCCATGAAATATATTTAAAATAGATATCACCTGATGTGTCAGGCCAGAAATAATCCGCCATGAAGTTGATGATCACTAGGTTAAGTTGAAATCACTCACGGGTGAACCGGCCGCGGCGTGGTAAACCGGCGCGGACGGGTGAGTCGGCCACGACATTTGTAAGCCAGCGCGAGCGCGTGAACCGGCCGCGTGGGCGAGTTGTCTGTGGCGTTGTAAGGCGGTGCGGACGGGCGAGCCAGCCACGGCGTTGTAAGCCGATGTAGGAGTCCGTTGAGTAAGGACGACCACCCATGCTAAATGATGTAGGCATGCCTCCATCTCCGCGGTATAATGTCACTTTGTGACGAATAATTCTCCTGCATATAAAACACAGCAGGGCAAAGTAGTGTTGATCGGATGAATTAATACGTGTTTAAAATAGGATAAATAGCACCTGGTATTTTCAGATGCGGATAGCAGTTTGGCCAAGGTAGCAAAGCTCCCGCGACGACAGTTTAGCACAATTCCTGTCAGCCTTGATGACAAACAACTGCACAAAAAACTGATCATCTGTTCGGATTTGAGGGTGCGGCCGCGGCAGTAGCTTGACACGCTGGCGAAGGGCGGCTTGGACCACGATGGTTTGGAGCGGGCTCTGGCGACTTCACAGCGCAGCAAGAGTCGTCCGAGTTCGTGCGTACACCCGGGTTAGCTTCCTGATGAATAGTAGTATTACTAGATTGATCCTGACGGGAGTAGTCGGCCTGTGTTTGATCTTCTCCTGGAGTAAATAGTAGCGGCAGCTTTGATTGATGGCCCCTGGAGTCCTCCTTCAAGTGGTGGAGGTTTTATTCCCAATTGATTGTTGTGTCAAGCTTTTCCAATGCCTTCACGTGAGCACTAAACCGGCCATTAGTACTTACTACTAACTCTGATTTGATGCTTGGACGTAGTGCGCAGTTCATCTAATAATTTCCTTTGTTCTTTTCCCGATCTACTAGTACTCAAACAGCACTATCCTTTTTTATAGTACCAGTAGAAGTGCTTGGAGATCTCCGAATTTGACTTGGTCTTTAGGCCAGAAAAAATAGCAGCAATGATAACTCCCTGATTTGACGCATACGCTGCTAGCTTTGCCTCTGCTGCCACGATTTACCCTTGGGAGCAACAACCATCCGAGTCACCCGTACTGGGTTAGTACGTCTAGATTTAAACGCAGGAAAAATAGACTTCCAAATTGGATTTACAAACGGACACGGAGCCGTCAAATCTGTCGGACTCGGCGATTGCATCTCGTATCTCGTACCGATTGATTTTTGATACGAGACTTCGACTTGTTGCGGCAGCAAAAAATCAACCTGGCCTCAGACGGATCATCCGGTCGTGTATGCTGGCGCCTAGACGCAGCCCTAATTTCCTTTCAATACAAATCTTCTTCTGCGCCGGTTCTTCTTCATCCAGCACATCACGAATTTCTCGATCCTTTGAAAAGATCCCTTCAAGAACTCATCACCATCGTGTGCAGGCCCCACGGTGGGCGCCAACTGTCGTGGATTTGTCACGGCAGATGTCCTTAGTGTCAGGACTTAGTCGTGAGGCCAACGCATCAATGTGGTAGCTTGAGAGGGGTTGAGTGGGATGAGAGACGCAGGGCGGATCAACACGCAAGACAAGGGTTTAGACAGCTTCGGGCCCCGGGAAACATCATCCGGTAATAGCCCTACATGCTGTTTGAGGCTAGATCTCATTATGCTCATGGGGAGTCGCCGTAAACCGGCTCTCCTCTTTGTGTCTAGCCCTAGAGATTATTACTTGTAGCTTGTAACTTCTAACTTGTCACTTGTCCCTCTTTGGGGAGCCCTGCCCCTCCTTATATATGTTGAAGGGGCGGTTTACATGTGGAGTCCTATTAGGATTAGGACTAGTCTATCTCTAATACAAACCGGATACAAGTCCTAGCCTTAACTCCTTGTAAGGCAAATATTCCTTTCCTCTTAAACCGGCCCACCATAGTTGAACCGGCCTTCATGAACCGCCCGTCGGGCCACCGGGTCTTGTTGCTCCTCTGGCCCGCCTGCCGGATAACCAATGAGCTGTAAACCGTCTGGTATGTGCAGGTCACCGGTGAATCGCCAAGTCTGGCCGGTTTATCCTTCCGGCCGGTTTACGCCGCGGGGCATATCCCCGACACATTGAGTCTTACTCAACTTCACACCTTGTAACACAGGCAAGAACCCTTTCTTTGCTTGATCCATTTTGAACTTCTTCAAAACTTTGTCAAGGTATGTGCTTTGTGAAAGTCCAATTAAGCGTCTTGATCTATCTCTATAGATTTTGATGCCCAATATGTAAGCAGCTTCACCGAGGTCCTTCATTGAAAAACTCTTATTCAAGTACCCCTTTATGCTATCCAGAAATTCTATATCATTTCCGATTAGTAATATGTCATCTACATATAATATCAGAAATGCTACAGAGCTCCCACTCACTTTCTTGTAAATACAGGCTTCTCCAAAAGTCTGTATAAACCCAAATGCTTTGATCACACTATCAAAACGTTTATTCCAACTCCGAGATGCTTGCACCAGTCCATAAATGGATCGCTGGAGCTTGCACACTTTGTTAGCTCCCTTTGGATCGATAAAACCTTCTGGTTGCATCATATACAACTCTTCTTCCAGAAATCCATTCAGGAATGCAGTTTTTACATCCATTTGCCAAATTTCATAATCATAAAATGCGGCAATTGCTAACATGATTCGGACAGACTTAAGCATCGCTACGGGTGAGAAGGTCTCATCGTAGTCAATCCCTTGAACTTGTCGAAAACCCTTTGCGACAAGTCGAGCTTTGTAGACAGTAACATTACCGTCGGCGTCAGTCTTCTTCTTGAAAATCCATTTGTTTTCTATTGCTTGCCGACCCTCGGGCAAGTCAACCAAAGTCCATACTTTGTTTTCATACATGGATCCCATCTCAGATTTCATGGCCTCAAGCCATTTTGTGGAATCTGGGCTCACCATCGCTTCTTCATAGTTCGTAGGTTCATCATGATCTAGTAGCATGACTTCCAGAATAGGATTACCGTACCACTCTGGTGCGGATCTTACTCTGGTTGATCTACGAGGTTCTGTAGTAAGTTGATCTGAAGTTTCATGATCAACATCATCAACTTCCTCACTATTTGGTGTCGCAGAAACCGGTTTCTGTGATAAACTATTTTCCAATAAGGGAGAAGGTACAGTTACCTCATCAAGTTCTACTTTCCTCCCACTCACTTCTTTCGAGAGAAACTCCTTCTCTAGAAAGGATCCATTTTTAGCAACAAATGTCTTGCCTTCGGATCTGTGATAGAAGGTGTACCCAACTGTCTCCTTTGGGTATCCTATGAAGACACATTTATCCGATTTGGGTTCGAGCTTATCAGGTTGAAGCTTTTTCACATAAGCATCGCATCCCCAAACTTTAAGAAACGACAACTTTGGTTTCTTGCTAAACCATAGTTCATAAGGTGTCGTCTTAACGGATTTTGACGGTGTTCTATTCAGCGTGAATGCAGCCGTCTCAAGAGCATAACCCCAAAACGATAGCGGTAAATCTGTGAGAGACATCATAGATCGCACCATATCTAGTAAAGTGCGATTACGACGTTCGGACACACCATTACGCTGTGGTGTTCCGGGTGGCGTGAGTTGCGAAACTATTCCGCATTGTTTCAAATGTAGACCAAACTCGTAACTCAAATATTCTCCTCCACGATCAGATCGTAGAAACTTTATTTTCTTATTACGATGATTTTCAACTTCACTCTGAAATTCTTTGAACTTTTCAAATGTTTTAGACTTGTGTTTCATTAAGTAGATATACCCATATCTGCTTAAATCATCTGTGAAGGTGAGAAAATAACGATATCCGCCACGAGCCTTAACATTCATTGGACCACATACATCTGTATGTATGATTTCCAACAAATCTGTTGCTCTCTCCATAGTACCAGAGAACGGGGCTTTAGTCATCTTGCCCATGAGGCACGGTTCGCAAGTGCCAAGTGATTCATAATCAAGTGACTCCAAAAGTCCATCAGTATGGAGTTTCTTCATGCGCTTTATACCGATATGACCTAAACGGCAGTGCCACAAATAAGTTGCACTATCATTATCAACTCTGCATCTTTTGGCTTCAACATTATGAATATGTGTATCACTACTATCGAGATTCATTAAAAACAGACCACTCTTCAAGGGTGCATGACCATAAAAGATATTACTCATATAAATAGAACAACCATTATTCTCTGATTTAAATGAATAACCGTCTCGCATCAAACAAGATCCAGATATAATGTTCATGCTCAACGCTGGCACCAAATAACAATTATTTAGGTCTAAAACTAATCCCGAAGGTAGATGTAGAGGTAGCGTGTCGACCGCGATCACATCGACTTTGGAACCATTTCCCACGCCAGCATCGTCACCTCGTCCTTTGCCGGTGTTAAGCAATCCGTAGTCCCTGTTTGAGTTGCGAATATTAGCAATGAACCGATATCAAAAACCCAGTGCTCTGCGAGCTCTAGTAAGGTACACATCAATAACATGTATATCACATATACCTTTGTTCACCTTGCCATCCTTCTTATCCGCCAAATACTTGGGGCAGTTCCGCTTCGAAGACCAGTCTGCTTGCGGAGAAGCACTCGGCCAGTGTTTAGGTCCAGACTTGGGTTTCTTCTCTCTGAGCAGCAACTTGCTTGCTGTTCTTCTTGAAGTTCCTTCTTCTTCCCTTTGCCTTTCTTCTTGAAACTAGTGGTCTTATTGACCATCAACACTTGATGCTCCTTCTTGATTTCTACCTCCGCAGCCTTTAGCATTGCGAAGAGCTCGGGCATAGTCTTTACTAACCCTTGCATATTATAGTTCATCACAAAGCCTTTGTAGCTTGGTGGCGTGATTGAAGAATTCATCAATGACACAATCATCCGGAAGATTAACTCCCGTTGACTCAAGTGATTGTAATACCCGGACATTACGAGTATGTGCTCACCGATGACCCATTCTCTTCCATCTTGCAGCTATAGAACTTATTGGAGACTTCATAACTCTCAATCCGGGCATTCTGTTGGAATATTAACTTCAACTCCTGGAACATCTCATATGCTCCATGACGTTCAAAACATCGTTGAAGACCTGGTTCTAAGCCGTAAAGCATGGTACACTTCGAACTATAGAGTAGTCATCAACTTTGTTCGCGAGACGCGTAACGCCGCCGTTACATCAAGCAGCGCAGTTCGCACCCAGCGGTGCTTCGGGACGTAACTCTTACAGGCAGCAATGAGGATAATCCTCAGGTTACGGACCCAGTCCGTGTAATTGCTACCATCATCTTTCAACTTTGCTTTCTCAAGGAACGCATTAAAATTCACACTACTAGGAAAAGGCATGCTAGTGGCGCACTGGTTTTGCCTTCTAATGGTGCACTACCAGTGCGCCACTGGCATCACGCCATTAGAATTAAATTCTAATGGCGCACTGCCGGTGCGCCATTAGTATCTGGTGTTCTAATGGCGCACCGCCGATCGCGCCATTAGTATAGCTGCGATGCGCCATTAGAATGCCTCCTGGGGCCATATGTACAAATGTGCTATGGCATTCTAATGGCGCATTAGCTGTTAATGCGCCATTAGTGTGATGATCACAGTGCGCCATTAGTGTCTTTTGTGGTGCGCCATTAGTATGAATATTAGGTTTTTTTTTTGCTTTTCTGATTTTTGCACAGGTTACAAAATATATTATTGCATAGAATATAGACAGCAGCACACAGCAACATCAGATTCATCAAATACAATAGAAGATTAGTCTCCGAATACAATTCATCATATTAGTCTCCGGATTCAAAAGACCGGACAAAGATAAAACATTACAAGTCTCAAGACCGCGAGTATCGAGTTTGCCTTCACATTACAAGTCGATATCGATCATCTAAACTACCATCACATAGAAGAGAGCTGTGGTCATCACGATGAGCATCATCGCGATCAAACTAGTCTTCATCCGGTTCCTCCAACGCTCCCTCCTCTCTCCTTCTAGATTGCGGGCGTATCTAGATTCGGCCTCCGCCCTAGTGGTGCACCCTTTGTAACTATTACCGCTGAAACGGTGAACCTGTCTCCGACACTCCTCCCAGTCATCGTAGACTCCGGGAACCTTACCCTTGTACACGACATACGACGGCATCTCTATGCACAAGCCAAACAACAGACAATACATAAGCAATGTGTAAGTATGCAACAAAAGGATCGAAAGAGAAAAGCAAGACATTAATAGCACGATTCATGGTCCTACTAATAAAATAGCATCGATTACATCTAAGTTGAACAACCGTCCAAACCAAAGAGACATACGAATTCATTAAAAAGTTTAATTACAACATGAGCCAATCAATGTTTCGAACTACACATCACTACTTTCGACTCGACTCATCGGACAGAGGCGTGGATGAAGCCGTAAATGCATGGCGATGGTCATGAAATCGCGATCGTTGTCACCCTGCATTTGTAGCATTCCATCTATCTCACTTTGTTGGACGGTTGATTTCGAGGAAGAACTGCCCGACGTATGAAGGACATCTTGATGGATGATGTCCGCAAACTCCGATCGGATGCGAAAGAATTCTTGTCCGAGGTCCGCGTCTTGGACTGCCGACAAGCTCGCGCCCAATCTTTGAGATTATCTGGTAGCGAAGGTGATGATGGTCCTTACGATCGCCGCATGTGATGGAGGGCGAGTAGGCATCCTTCGACCGCCAGCGGCTACTTGACGCAGCAGAACTTCGTATTGTGTGAGAAGATGTGCTTGCCGTGCTTTACTTAACTGTCCCGTGAAGGTGCCTCCAGATTTGGCGTAGCCGGGGAGAACATCATCAAGAACTTTCTTCACATTTGTGTAGTCTATCATGGAGTTACGGTTCGGGTCGAAATACGTGGCCGTGGAATATTTCGGGCTTAAGAGGATGAGTGTGCAATGTGTCACCGCACGTAACACGGAATGTTAGAAAAAAAAGAACGATCGAAATCTAAGAAATCATATGTTACGGGGCGGTTAAGGGATGACTTACTCGGGAAAGTAAGGCACAAGGAAGTTATCCTTATCTGCGTTTGCTAGAATGACGCCTTCGAGGTGTGAACTCGCAACTTGGCGGTCCCCAGCGCTGCTCAAGTGCTTGGCACGCATGTAGAAGGGGTCGACTATCACGATGTCCGGGGTATTGTCTCTAATGATCCGCATTTGCATGCTCAGCGAAAATAGCCGAACGAAGGTGTAGTGCAACGGATGAAGGTTAAACATAGCAAAGATGTCATCAAACCGCAGGACGATCATACCCCCGATGTCGCCATCCACAAAGCCCTTGCTCTCTGGCACCTTGGCCACGAAAACCGGGTATGCCACATCCTTCTCTCTGAGACGACGCTTCTCCAAAATCAAAACACTGTCATGCAGACTCCGCATAGCACCGGTTGCAGCATTCAGCATATTTGGCGGTAGCATCGCCCTACCCGCCACATGCACCCTCCTCGAGATATCCTTAGGTGAAGGTGGCCCGTCCCGAGCACGGATCGAACTTCGGTGCCGGCTGGCTCGCACCGCGCCCTTGTTAGTCTTCGTTTCCGGCCCTTCTTCTTGATCTCTGTAATGGGACCGAGTTCTGCTCACACCGCCTTCTTCAGCGTGTTGGGGCTGATAATATTTCGCACCTCAGCTATCTGAGGCTCGGTGAAGACGGGAGCTGGAGGCGTGTCCTGAGAACTGAACGCCAGACGACGCTTGTTGCAATTGGATTTCTCCGCCGTACCAGCTAGATCGCGGTGGTCTTGGCTGGGTTCTTGAGAAAGAGGCCCGCAGAAATCGTCAGCGTACCCATGTTCGGCAAAGTACTTGTCAGGTAAATGTACCGTCGTCGTTGTCGTCGCCGTCCAGATCCTGTGCCATAGGGCTGTCCGGATCCTGTGCCATAGGGATGTCCGGTAGGTCCGGTAGCGTTGCTGCGTTCTTGCCATGGCTTGGCGCCGACACGACTGGCGGTCTTGTCTGTGGGGTGGTGTCCCCGCCCCAAACGAATCTGGCTCTTCGCCATAGCAGGGCCGTTCGCGCAGTGCCGAGGGTCATCTCATCTTCTTCGCCGCCCCAGCCGGTCGAATCGGAGGTAACAACTCGTCGCAGCCTGGCAGCACCCGGACCACTTCAACCCTATACATTGTGGGTGGCATCGGATTACCGTGGAACATGGGGTTGCCCGGTTGAACGATTTTGCCCTTGGCGACATCGACCAACTCGGCGCCCACGAAGTGCAAAAGAGTGCAAGGAACGTCGGCGGTGCCCTGCGAAAACATGTGTAGGGCGTCGAGGATGCCCATCAAAGGCAAGAGATGAAGTCATCGGCGAGAGGCTTAGTTACCGTGATGCCGTCAAGCTCGGCTAATGTCGAGGCACCGCCAACGCCGGGCGCGTAATCGCCCAGAGGGGCGCTTCTTTGGCGAGTGCGGTCGGCGTACACCGGGTGCATTAAGCTCCAATACCGTGCGGTGCGGAGACACGAATACCGCCTTCGCCGGAGACACCAATGGCGCCGCCGCCAGAGACACCAATGGCGCCGCCACGGAGACACCAATGGTGCCGCCGCCCAGGCGAAGTTCTTGGCCGTGAAGCCGGGAACCGGGAGGCCCTTTGGCCGCCCGCAATCCACGTCGTCAGCCCATGAATCAACGTAGGCACCATGGCTTCGAGCCGTTCCCAGCTGTTGTTCCACTTGCTCTTGGACAAGCTCCAAATCCGAGCCACTTGTGCCTTGAGTGCTTCAACCTCGCGCGTCTGGCTTTCCGAGCTGGCCTTTTTCTCCTTCCGCACACCAGCGGTATAGTATGACCCCCATTTTGTGGACAAGCCTTTGCCGGCCACACGACCAGCTGACGTCGGCTTATCGAGCTTATCCTTCTTTTTCATTACGTTCAACGCCCTATTTAAAGGGGTGTCGAAAGGGGAGCTCTTAGACGACCCCGCGCTACTGCTTTCATTGTCCTGCGAAAGGAACATGAGCCATTTAGAAATATTGGTGATTAATTAGAGTGCAACCATATGGAGCTAATTACGCGGGGGTGTATTCCTTACCAGAACAAGCTCAAGCGCCCTAGTATTCGGATCCGTGGTAAGCTCCCTTGTTATCGGGTCCTCCTTGTACCGGGCCCTGACATAGTTCCTGGTCTGCTTGTCACCGCTGTATTTCTCGAAGCGGGGCGGTAGGCCTTGCTCGGCACGCTCCGCGTCCTCCTTGTCCCATATAGGCTCCGCCACTCTATAACCGCCGGGACCGAGTTTGTGTTCCCCTAAGTTCAACTCCCGCATTTCTTTCCCCATCGACTTGATTCGAGCTTGCGGGCTCGGCACTTGATCTTGAACTCCTTGTACTCATCTTCGCTCATCAAATGATATTTCGCCTTGATCTTGTCATAACTATCACCTTTATCAATCATTCTCTTCACGCGCTTCTCCAAGTAGACAGGTCGTGCTCATCTTCGTGAGGCGGCATTGTTCACTCTATTCCCCGAGAGGCGTGTGTTTTCAAATTCGGCGGGAACTTGTATCGTTCGTGCAGCCGTGAAGAGGAGGCTGCGCAAATTCCCTCGGTCCTTATGCCTAAGGTTCTCGGTGTTGATCGAGGCGGTGTTCGGAGAATGCACCCGAGCTGAACCGCGTACCCTTGACTATATGTTTGGGCTCCGTTGGATTCCGTCGAGTCCAATTGAGTGAATTCCTCCTTGACGGTGCGGAGCGCATTGAGCGCCGGTCCTTCCTTTGCTTCTTCGGTTGGCTGCCATCGTGTGTGCGCCGCCACCATCTGTGTGTGCGCTGCCATCATCGGTGGTGGCATCCTCGGCGGCACCATCGGTGGTGTCATCCCCGCGCCACTAGGGGTTGTGTAATCAGGATCGGTGTCTTCAGCGGCGTCATCATAGCGGTGAGGTTGTTGTTCCTCCAACTCTTGGGACATCTCCCGAATTGCTTGCCGCCAACCACCGGCCTCATCGTTGTGGGCCATGTTTCTCTCTAAATAGGAAAAAAGTTTGGTCAAAAAGATGGTTATTGTCAAGGAACAAGATCATGGTCTCATGATTTAGGGTTTGTCGACACCGAGGCACCCTAAAAGCCTAAGTTTTCATCATTTAGGGTTTATCGATGCCGAGGCACCCTAGGTTGGGCCTAATCACTTGGCTCTATTGCCACCTATGTTGGGTTTATCATCTAGGGTTTATCGATGCTAAGGATAATTCTAAGTTGGGCCTAATCACTTGGCTCTATTGCCACCTATGATTTAATGCAGCAAGAATGGCAGGGCAGTTGATCCTACTTAACTAAGTACTAAGATAGCCCGGCCCATGCATTAGTCGCAAGTACCCCATATGTCCTATTTTTAGCAAAGTCATGCTAAAATTCACGGAAAATTTCAGCATGACCTTTGCTGAAAATAGGACATATGGAGTACCAATTTGCGGAGCGGAAGTTAATCGACATTCCGGCAAACTCAAGGGCCTCTCGGGGTACCTGCAAATTCATCACGACACAATGGTCGGAGACAAAACCCAGCAACTTTACAAGTCTTTCACAGATTTGTTTGCAAGTTCTGATATGTAATAAAGATAAGCCTCAAATATGAGCCTCCAATGCTAATTTGTTTGCTTCAAGACAAGATGAACCTCCAATGCAACAGAAGTAAAGAAATCTATGCATCCTGTAAATTTCTCTTCCAATGGCATAGACAAGGTTCAGACATCTTTTTACACAGAAGGTGATGCCTATTATTTTTTACTGAATTAGATGTATACACTATAATGAAGAACAAAAAATTCATCCTAATTAAGCAAGTTACAGATTGTCACAACCAGTGTAGTGTATTTGACATTTTTAATTACATACAAAAACAATGTGGACACAGAAATGTGACTAGTAACATCTTTAACAGCAGTGCAAGAAATATTCAACCTACATAACAGAGTCTTCAAACAGCCCAAAAGACATCATGGATGAAATGGACCAACAATATGTATACATAAAAGTAACAGCAGCAATATATTTAGGCTTTAACAGCAGTGCAAGAAGTTCATCCTAAATAACACATAAACCCGATTCAACATGTCTTCAAACAGCCCAAAGGCAATCATATTACACAAGTATTGAGAGCTCATAACCGAAAAAACAGGAGCGAAGGAGAACAAAAAACATTGAAAAAGGACTATACAGCCAAACACAGATTACCCAGGAGCCAAACTCCATCTTTACTAGCCTTAATCACACCTAACATTTGTACATTTTTCTCAGTTCTAATACTCTACCAATCAAGCCCAACCCGAGGTCAAAAGATTCGACAGGCCAACGTTCACTCTTCAACAACAGCTACTCACGACCAGTCCATCAAGGTTCGCTGGGAAGAAACAACTTCCCCACTCGCAACCTCAAGACAATGATTGACCAAAACTGTGTCACTGATGAGAACCCTTTGCATCAAAAAATACTAGTATTAAATTAATGGTTTTCACAATCCAGTATGCATGATACAAACCATGGACAAATACATGCTATGCTATCAGTTTCAATACCATGGACAAATACCACACTAAATTCGAGAGGTGATTTTAGCGGTGAATTCCATCCATGCTAACACGATACTCTACATACAAATAATAATAATAAGAAACCCACCATCACACTACTCAACTCCACACAAAAAAGTGTAGAAAGAAAATCATGGTAACAGGGGACCCTTCCTATAATTATAGTATACAACTATATAAATCTAATATGAACACTGACACTAAAATTAACAAGGTAACCATGGCAATACTGAACTTTAGTCTCTTCAGACAGACACTACATTGTTAGCGATCAGAGTAAGTAGATTTAGGGGATTCACTGACAGTGTGGCGCTTGGAACTGACGGAGATGCGTTCGATGGCGAGCGCACGGGACGGCTCTGCTCGATTTGAAGCTCTGAATGGATGAGGTCGACGATGGGGGTGGGGCGCGGGGGTGCGGGGCGGCGGGGTGGAGTCCGCAGGGTGGGGCGCGCGGCGGGGTGGGGGGGGGGGGCGGCGGGGGTGGAGTCCAGCAGGGTGGGGCGCGGGGCGGCGGGGGGGGCGGGGGGCTGGGGCGGCGGGGTGGAGTCCGGCGGGGTCGGGCGGCGGCGACATCGGTTAGGTCGAGTGGGGATCTGGCGAGGAGGAGAGAGGCCGAGGGGAATAGGTGGAGGAGGAAGCTTTCTAATGGCGCACGACACAGCGGTGCGCCATAAGTACAACTATTCTAATGGCGCACCACCCCTCGGTGCGCCATTAGAATTTTGTTTTAACCTAGCCTAGTAGCCATATCTACAGCCCAACCCTATCTACAATAGAACCCACCCACTAGCCCGACTGGTCAGCACGCAGCACACACACTCGGAGGTCCCGGGTTCGATTCCTGTGATCCCCAATATTTTTTATGCATTTTAAATGGTGTTTTTATATTTATTTGTGTTTAAATATGTTCAAACTTGTTTAAATCATAACAGTAATATTTTTTATGCATTTTAAATGCTGTTTTTTATATTTATTTGTGTTTAAATATGTTCAAACTTGTTTAAATTATAACAGTGTAATATTTTTTATAAAAATAGTAAAAAAATTAAAAATATGTTCAAAAAGTGCAGGTGCGGGGGGCCGGGCCGGTGCTCCGGCGGTGGAGCGGGGGAGGGTTGCGATGGGTGGAGCTAGCGGGGGAGGGTGCGGGTGCGATCGAGATGGAGGGGGATCGAGATCAAGATGGAGGGGGAATCGAGATCAAGTGTCCTCATGAATTCAAAAAGTACCCATGAAATTTAAAAATATTCATGATATCAAAAAGTGCCCATGAAATACAATCGAGAAATGAAGACTACGATTTAAATACAATCGGTCTTAGCTAGCTATCTGTTCACAATCTTCTTGCCCTTCTTTTTCGCAAACGGAGTTCTTCTGTGGAATGGACGTCCTTTAGGTAGGGTGGTCCTGCTTCTTCTTGTGGTGTGTGCTGCTACTTCATCGTCGTCGTCATGTTCGATCTTCGGGTCGCCGTACTTGTCGAAGTCTTGCTCATTGGCTACTCCATCCATTCCGATGATCTTCCTTTTGCCTCTCCTCACGACAACACGACTGGGCTTTGGCGGGTCGGTAATGAAGAAGCATTGGTCCACTTGGGAAGCCAGTACCCATGGCTCATTTTTCACGGTGACGCTTATACCCTTGATCTTGGATTTGGCTTCGTATAACCATGGTGGTGAAATACGGTCTTCTTTTACGACGTTTTGGCCCATCTGACACGGAACATCGGGACCTTCTCTCCAACGTAGCTCAACTCCCAGATCTCCTCGATCCTTCCGTAGTATCTGTCCTTGTCGTTACCGGTGTAGGATTCCATCGTTACCCCGGAGTTCTGATAACCATCGCTCTTCATGTCCTTGTCCTCGGTGTAGAATGTGTAGCCGTTGATATCGTACGCCTCATAGGTCATCACGTTGTGCTCGGCGCCCTGTGACAAGGCGAATATGAGTTGTTCTTCCGCGGAAGAATCCTCACGTAAAGGGTACGACAGAAGCTTCTGCTTGAACCAACGCGTGAAACATGAGTTGTGCTCTTTGAGTATATCTCCGTCCGTCCTCTGTTGGCCTCGGTCATTGTACGTCTTCTTAATAAAGGTTTTGTGCTCTACCACCCAAGGATCGACCACGTCTATGTGTTGTAGCGCGACTAGGTTTGCTCTTTCAAAGTCGGCGAGTCGACCCTCGAAGTCGACATGCATTTCGCGGCGACCCTCATGGTGACCCCATCCAGCGAGCCTGCCGAGGTGCTGCTGACGGGCGTACCAACGGGTTCTCGATGCCTAGATAATTCGTGCGATGGGAGATGCACTCTTGATCGAAAGCCCCGGCTATGCTTCCTCTGGGCGTGACATGTTGCGAACGTATCCTTTGATGACACCATTCATCCTTTCGAGCGGCATCATCTTTGTGCAGAACGTCGGCCGAGTTGGATGATATCCTCCACTATATGGACCAGCAGATGCACCATAACGTCGAAGAATGCGGGCGGAAGTACATCTCAAGCTCGCATAGTATCACCACGATCTCTTCCTGTAGCCTTCGAGTTGCCTCACGCCAATCGACTTCCGAGATGACGTCGAAAAAGTTGCACAGCCAAATAGCGTTTCACGGACGTGCGCGTCCATGATCCCACGGATTGCAATCGGAAGTATCTGCGTCATCAAGACGTGATACGTGAGACTTCATCCCGCTGAACTTCGCTTCACTGGGTCTAGGTATCTGCTTATCTTCCCAGCAGTAATCGTAAGGAAGTTTTACTCCTAGGAGGCGGTGAAAACTGCTCGATCTCCTCGACTAGAGTGAAGCACGCGGAGGGTAGTCATTTCCGGTCTTCTTGGCCTTTTTGCCTTTGCGACGACTTTCCGTGTCCCGCTTCGCCTCATCATCATCATCATCATCATCATTAGCGTGAAGCTCCTGCCGATGCCCATTGATTTCAAGTCCGCCTTGCTTTTGGCCCATCTTTGGTCCTCTCGGCATGTTGAGCAGGTACCAAGCAGACTCTCACACGTTCTTCGTGATATGCATGACATCAAGGCTGTGAGGCACACAAGGATCTTCCAAGACGGCAAGTCCCGTAGCGCACCTCGTTTTCCATACCTTCAGCAGCGGCTCTGGCGCCTTCGCATCTTTCCGGCGGTGGCGGTCTTTCCAATTTTTCAACAGCTTGTCTATTTCCTCGCCGCTCCTCGTACACGGGCGTTTTGGGTTCGGTTTCACCATCGAACAGATCCTTGCGTTTCCTCCACGGGTCATCGTCGCGAAGCCACCTTCGATGTCCCATGAACACGGTTTTCGAAGACCCGGATCTCTATCTAGCTGGCGATACGTTGTGTCATCCATGCACCTTACGCATCCAGAAAATCCGTGGACTACCTGCCCCGCGAGATATCCGTAACCGAGATAGTCGTGCCTTCGTCGTGGCGGTCACGGCTCTCATAGGGAAATATTCTTTCTCTGCGGCGTCCCACGTATTGGCTGGCGTTTTCCACAGCGTGTCTAGCTCCTCCTTCAAGAGCCCCGGTCTGATTGATGTCGTTCCTGGTTGTTTCGCCCTTCAATTAGCATACTCATGTGAATGTACTTCCTCTTCATGCACAACCAGGGGAAGGTTGTACATCCACACAAACACAGGCCAGGTGCTATGTGTGCTTCTCGCTGCCAAACGGATTGACTCTATCGGTGCTCGCGCCCGGCGACGATGTTCCTTGGATCCTTCCCAAATTCTGGGTCTTCGAAGTTCAACGCTTGCCACTGGCTCGCATCCTTAGGGTGACTCAGCATCTTGTCTTTTTTATCTATCTCCGGATCATTTGCATCATCTTCTCGCTTCTTCTCCTCCCTATCCGCGTGCCAACGCAGGAGCTTTGCTACCTTAGGGTCCGCGAAATACCGCTGCAGACGAGGAGTGATCGGGAAGTACCACACCGATTTTCGAGGAGCTTTCTTCCTCTTCTTGTATCGGGTGACGCCGCACACCGGACATATGGTAGACTCCGCGTGCTCGTCCCGATAAATGATGCAATTGTTCATGCACACATGGTATTTCACGTGCGGTAAATCCAGAGGACACACGATTTTCTTCGCCTCCTCGAAACTGGTCGGGCACTTGTTCCCCTTGGGAAGACGTTCGTGCGTAATGACATGTTCTCGTCGAAGCATGCGTCGGTCATTTTGTGTTTTACCTTCATCTCCAGATCCATGAGTGTTACTTTCAGGCGGGTATCCTCGGGCCTGCATCCTTCATACAATGGAGTAACCGCGTCTATCTCCAGTTGATCCAGCTTGGCTTTCTCTCGGGCGGCAGCTCTTGCGTTATCCGTCCGCTTGAGAAGCAGCTCTTGAATATGAGGGTCCTGCACCCAGCCTCCATCGTCGTCTGCTCCGGCATCTTCATCTTCATGATCATGCCCTTCGTCTTGATCTTCCTCATCATCATGTACGACATCTTCTACATGATGACTGTGTACAGCATCACCGTCGTGATCATGTCCTGGAGATTCTTCGTCTTCTCGCCCGCCCTCGCCACGGTGGTACTTGTCTTGTTGCCCTTCCTCATTTCTTGCCCGGCCCCGGCCATGGACGACTTGATAGTCATCTTCATCACCTTGCCACCGATAGCCATCCATGAAACCACGCAAGAGCAGGTGGTCCCGCACCTGCCCGGAATCCGAGTCCGCAATAAGGCTCTTCAGCTTGCATCTTCGACATGGACATCTTATCTCCGTCCCGTTCTTTTGAAGCATCTCGGCCTTCACGGAGCTCAAAAACCTATTCACGATGCCTTCAGTCATCATGCGGACCATGGTCGCCTGCGGGGTAGAGCAAAACGATATGTTAGAACCAAGAAAAAATTTGGCATGACCTTCCCTAAAAATAGGACCAAAAAGAATGCATAGTGCCAAAATTCTCGCTGAAACGGAAATGAATCAAAACATTCCGGCAAAATATTGGCAACTATCGCATATTTCAAATACCGGTACCTTCAAACACAAACATATATGCAACACCACAAACACTTGCAACACCACAAACATACATAGATCTAGCTAGGCCACAAAAGTGCATGTGCACGTTGTTGGAGCGAGCTAGGGAGAAAAAAAGTAGATCTATATCATGAAGATAGCTTTCCTTACTTACCTATCAAAAAAGGTAATTTCACCACTTAATTTTGTTGAATCTATGGTGGAAATGAGGTGAGGAGGAGGAGATGGCCGAAATCTTGGAGAAGGAGGTGGATGGAATGAAGTGGGGAAAGTGAGTGGGTAGGTGTGGGCTGTCCAAAATATCTTGTTGGTCCCAGGTTACTAATGGCGCACCCTCTGCTCATGCGCCATTAGTAACCCTGATTACTAATGGCGATCAAGAGAGGTGCGCCATTAGTAGTTTTGCAAAAAAAGAATAAAACAAAATTTAGAGTAATGGCGCACTGCCTGCTTAGTGCGCCATTAGAAGTTATATATAGTAATGGCGCATTGTAGAAGTCATGCGCCATTAGTATGTATGGGAAAATGGAAAAAAAATCATACTAGAGGCGCACCCTGTCCACGGTGCGCCATTAGAAGTTATATATAGTAATAGCGCATTGTAGGCCTCATGCGCCATTAGTATGTATGGGAAAATGGAAAAAAATTCATACTAATGGCGCACCCTGTCCACGGTGCGCCATTAGTGTCTTCCACTCTAATGGCGTATCAAGAAGAGGTGCGCCATTAGTATATAGTAGTGGCGCACTGCCTCCACGGTGCGCCATTAGAATCAATCCTATCTATAGCCCTTTTCCTAGTAGTGTCAACGGAACAACAGCACGAGCCATCTATCTACAAACAAACATAGATAAGCAAGATACTATCAGGTACTAAGTTCATGATAAATTTAAGTTCAATTAATCATATTACTTATGAACTCCCACTTAGACAGACATCTCTCTAGTCATCTAAGTGATCACGTGATCCAAATCAACTAAACCATAACCGATCATCACGTGAGATGGAGTAGTTTTCAATGGTGAACATCATTATGTTGATCATATCTACTATATGATTCACGCTCGACCTTCGGTCTCCGTGTTCGAGGCCATATCTGCATATGCTAGGCTCGTCAAGTTTAACCTGAGTATTCTGCGTGTGCAAAACTGGCTTGCACCCGTTGTAGATGGACGTAGAGCTTATCACACCCGATCATCACGTGGTGTCTCGGCACGACGAACTTTGGCAACGGTGCATACTCAGGGAGAACACTTCTTGATAATTTTAGTGAGAGATCATCTTAAAATGCTACCGTCAATCAAAGCAAGATAAGATGCATAAAGGATAAACATCACATGCAATCAATATAAGTGATATGATATGGCCATCATCATCTTGTGCTTGTGATCTCCATCTTCAAGCACCGCCATGATCACCATCGTCACCGGCGCGACACCTTGATCTCCATCGTAGCATCATTGTCGTTTACGCCATCTATTGCTTCTACGACTATCGCTACAGCTTAGTGATAAAGTAAAGCAATTACAGGGCATTTGCATTTCATACAATAAAGCGACAACCATATGGCTCCTGCCGATTGCGATAACTTCGTTACAAAACATGATCATCTCATACAATAAAATATAGCATCACGTCTTGACCATATCACATCACAACATGCCCTGCAAAAACAAGTTAGACGTCCTCTACTTTGTTGTTGCAAATTTTACGTGGCTGCTACGGGCTTAGCAAGAACCGTTCTTACCTACGCATCAAAACCACAACGATAGTTTGTCAAATAGACTCCGTTTTAACCTTCACAAGGACCGGGCGTAGCCACACTCGGTTCAACTAAAGTGAGAGAGACAGACACCCGCCAGCCACCTTTAAGCACGAGTGCTCGTAACAGTGAAACCAGTCTCGCGTAAGCGTACGCGTAATGTCGGTCCGGGCCGCTTCATCTCACAATACCGCTGAACCAAAGTATGACATGCTGGTAGGCAGTATGACTTATATCGTCCACAACTCACTTGTGTTCTACTCGTGCAAAACATCAAACCATAAAAACCTGGCTCTGATACCACTGTTGGGGAACGTAGTAATTTCAAAAATTTACCTACGCACACGCAAGATCATGGTGATGCATAGCAACGAGAAGGGCGAGTGTTGTCTACATACCCTTGTAGACCAAAGCGGAAGCGATCACAACGTAGAGGAAGTAGTCGTACGTTCTCCTCGCGATCCAACCGATCCCAGCGCCGTTACTCCGGCGCCTCCGAGTTCTTGACACACGTACAGCTCGGTGACGCTCCTTGGGCTCCGATCCAGCAAAGCTCCGGGGAGAGAGTTCCGTCAGCACGACGGCGTGGTGACGATCTTGATGTTCTGCCGACGCAGGGCTTCACCTAAGCACCGCTACGATATGACCGAGGTGGAATATGGTGGAGGGGGCACCGCACACGGCTAAGGAACGATCTCAAGGATCAACTTGTGTGTCCTAGGGTGCCCCCCTGCCCCCGTATATAAAGGAGCAAGGGGGAGGGCCGGCCGGCCCTAGAGGGGCGCGCCAAGGAAGGGGGAGTCCTCCTCCTAGTGGGAGTAGGACTCCCCTTTCCTAGTCCAACTAGGAGGGGGAAGGGGGAAGGAAGGAGAGGAAGAGGGAGAGGGAGGGGCGCCCCCCCTCCTGTCCAGTTCGGACTCCTCATGGGGGGGCGCGCCACCTCCTGGCGCTGCCCTCTCTCTCCCCTCATGGCCCATTAAGGCCCATTACTTCCCCGGGGGGTTCCGGTAACCCCTCCGGCACTCCGGTATTATCCGAAACCACTCGGAACCATTCCGATGTCCGAACATAGCTGTCCCATATATCAATCTTTACGTCTCGACCATTCCGAGACTCCTCGTCATGTCCGTGATCACATCCGGACTCAACTCCTTCGTACATCAAAATACACAAACTCATAATATAACCGTCATCGAAACCTTAAGCGTGCGGACCCTACGGTTCGAGAACAATGTAGACATGACCGAGACACGTCTCCGATCAATAACCAATAGCGGGTCCTGGATGCCCATATTGGCTCCTACATATTCTACGAAGATCTTTATCGGTCAGACCGCATAACAACATACGTTTGTTCCCTTTGTCATCGGTATGTTACTTGCCCGAGATTAGATCGTCGGTATCCAATACCTAGTTCAATCTCGTTACCGGCAAGTCTCTTTACTCGTTCCATAATACATCATCTTGCAACTAACTCATTAGTTGTAATGCTTGCAAGGCTTAAGTGATGTGCATTACCGAGAGGGCCCAGAGATACCTCTCCGACAATCGGAGTGACAAATCCTAATCTCGAAATACGCCAACCCAACATCTGCCTTTGGAGACACCTGTAGTACTCCTTTATAATCACCCGATTCGTTGTGACGTTTGGTAGTACCGAAAGTGTTCCTCCGGCAAACGGGAGTTGCATAATCTCATAGTTGTAGGAACATGTATAAGTCATGGATAAAAGCAATAGCAACATACTAAACGATCGGGTGCTAAGCTAATGGAATGGGTCATGTCAATCAGATCATTCAACTAATGATGTGACCTTGTTAATCAAATGACAACTCCTTTGTCTATGGTTAGGAAACTTAACCATCTTTGATTAACAAGCTAGTCAAGTAGAGGCATACTAGTGACACTCTGTTTGTCTATATATTCACACATGTATTATGTTTTCGGTTAATACAATTCTAGCATGAATAATAAACATTTATCATGATATGAGGAAATAAATAATAACTTTATTATTGCCTCTAGGGCATATTTCCTTCAGATTTTTGTCCCATTATATTTGGTAGACCTTTCTTGAACACTGTTAATGCTAGGATAGACTGCGAGAAAGAAATTGTTACTGTCATTTTTGGGGAGGTGTTGCTACGTCTTGAGCTTGCGTTGGTTTTCCTTGAAGAGGAAAGGGTGATGCAGCAATAGTAGCGTAAGTATTTCCCTCAGTTTTTGAGAACCAAGGTATCACTCCAGTAGGAGGCTCCTCAAAAGTCCCACACACCTACACAAACAAACAAAGAACTCGGAACCAACGCAATAAAGGGGTTGTCAATCCCTTCACGGTCACTTGCGGAAGTGAGATCTAATAGAGATAGTATGATAAGATAAATATATTTTTGGTATTTTATAATATAGATGCAAAAAGTAAAGATGCAAATAAAAGTAGATTTGAAGCAAATATGATAAAAGATAGACCCGGGGGCCATAGGTTTCACTAGAGGCTTCTCTCAAGATAGCATAAGTATTATGGTGGGTGAACAAATTACTGTCGAGCAATTGATAGAAAAGCGAATAATTATGAGATTATCTAGGGCATGATCATGTATATAGGAATCACGTCCGCAACAAGTAGACCGACTCCTACCCGCATCTACTACTATTACTCCACACATCGACCGACTCCTGCCTGCATCTAGAGTATTAAGTTCATAAGAACAGAGTAACGCCTTAAGCAAGATGACATGATGTAGAGGGATAAACTCATGCAATATGATATAAACCCCATCTTTTTATCCTTGATGGCAACAATACAATACGTGCCTTGCAACCCTTTACATCCTTTGGTAAGGACACTGCAAGATTGAACCCAAAGCTAAGCACTTCTCCGATGGCAAGAAAGATCAATCTAGTAGGCCAAACCAAACTGATAATTCGAAGAGACTTGCAAAGATAACTCAATCATACATAAAAGAATTCAGAGGAGATTCAAATATTTCTCATAGATAAATTTGATCATAAACCCACAATTCATCGGATCTCAACAAACACACCGCAAAAAGAGATTACATTGAATAGATCTCCACAAGAGAGGGTGAGAACATTGTATTGAGATCCCAAAAGAGAGAAGAAGCCATCTAGCTAATAACTATGGACTCGAAGGTCTGTGGTAAACTACTCACAACTCGTCGGAGGGGCTATGGTGTTGATGTAGAAGCCCTCCGTGGTCAATTCCCCCTCCAGCGGAGCGCCGACGAAGGCTCCAAGATGGGATCTCGCGGATACAGAAGGTTACGTTGGTGGAAATTGTGTTTCATTGGCTCCCTGGATGTTTCCGGGGTACGTAGGCTTACTTAGGAGGAAGAAGTACGTCGGTGGCCGCCCGAGGGGCCCACAAGACAGGGGGCGCGCCCTATAGGGGGGCGCCCTACCCTCTCGTGGCCGCCTCGGCTGCTTCTTGACTTGCACTCCAAGTCCTCTGGATTACGTTCGTTCCAAAAATCACGCCACCGAAGGGTTCATTCCGTTTGGACTCCGTTTGATATTCCTTTTCTTCGAAATACTGAAATAGGCACAAAAACAGCAATACGGGCTGGGCCTCCGGTTAGTAGGTTAGTCCCAAAAATGATATAAATGTGTAAAATAAAGCCCATAAACATCCAAAAGGGGTAATATAATAGCATGGAACAATAAAAAATTATAGATACATTGGAGACGTATCAAGCATCCCCAAGCTTAATTCCTGCTCGTCCTCGATTAGGTAAATGATAAAAACAGAATTTTTGATGTGAAATGCTACCTAGCATAATTCTCAATGTAATTTTCTTTATTGTGGCGTGAATGTTCAGATCCAAATGATTCAAAATAAAAGTTCATATTGACATAAGAAATGGTGATACTTCAAGCATACTAATCAAAGTAATCTTGTCTTCTCAAAATAACATGGCCAAAGAAAGTTATCCCTACAAAATCATATAGTCTGGTTGTTGCTCTATCTTCATCACACAAAGTATTTAATCATGCACAACCCCGATGAAAAGCCAAGCAATTGTTTCATACTTTGATAATCTCAAACATTTTCAACTTTCACGCAATACATGAGCGTGAGCCATGGACATACCACTATATGTGGAGAGGAATGGTGGTTGTGGAGGAGACAAAAAGGGAGAAGATAGTCTCACATCAACTAGGCGTATCAACGGGCTATGGAGATGCCCATTAATAGATATCAATGTGAGTGAGTAGGGATTGCCATGCAACGGATGCACTAGAGCTATAAATATATGAAAGCTCAACAAAAGAAACTAAGTGGGTGTGCATCCAACTCGCTTGCTCGCGAAGACCTAGGGCATTTTGAGGAAGCCCATCATTGGAATATACAAGCCAAGTTCTATAATGAAAAATTACCACTAGTATATGAAAGTGACAACATAGGAGACTCTCTATCATGAAGATCATGGTGCTACTTTGAAGCACAAGTGTGGAAAAAGAGATAGTAGCATTGTCCCTTCTCTCTTTTTCTCTCATTTTTTTCTTTTTTCTCTTTTATTCTTTTCTTTTTTATTCTTTGGCCTTTTTTTTGGCCTTTCTCTTTTTTTCTCTCCCTTTTTTAAAAGTCTGAAGTCTCATCCCGACTTGTGGGGGAATCATAGTCTCCATCATCCTTTCCTCACTGGGACAATGCTCTAATAATGAAGATCATCACACTTTTATGGATTTACAACTCAAGAATTACAACTCAAAGCTAGAACAAGATATGACTCTATATGAATGCCTCCGGTGTAATCGGATATGCAATGAATCAAGAGCGACATGTATGAAAATTATGAAGGTGGCCTTGCCACAAATACAATGTCAACTACATGATCATGCAAAGAGCAATATGACAAGTAATGCGTGTCATATGAACGGAACGGTGGAAAGTTGCATGGCAATATATCTCGGAATGGCTATGGAAAGGCCATAATAGGTAGGTATGGTGGCTGTTTTGAGGAAGGTATATGGTGGGTGTATGGTAGCGGCGAAAGTTGCGCGGCACAAGAGAGGCAAGCAATGGTGGAAGGGTGAGGGTGCGTATAATCCATGGACTCAACATTAGTCAAAAGAACTCATGTACTTATTGCAAAAATCTAGAAGTCATCAAAAACAAAGCACTACGCGCATGCTCCTAGGGGGATAGATTGGTAGGAAAAGACCATCGCTCATCCCCGACCGCCACTCATAAGGAAGACAATCAATAAATAAAATTGTGCTCCAACTTCATTACAAAGCGGTTCACCATACGTGCATGCTACGGGAATCACAAACCTCAACACAAGTATTTTTCATAATCACCTCAACTAGCATGAATTTAATATCACTACCTCCATATCTCAAAACAATTATCAAGTATTAAATTGATCATAGCATCCAATTCACTTTCTATGATAGTTTTTATTATACCCAACTTGGATGCTCATCATTCTAGGACCAAATTTGTAACCATAGCAAATACCATGCTGTTCTAAAAGACTCTCAAAATAATATAAGTGAAGCATGAGAGACTAGCAATTGCTTCAAAATTAATCCACCGCCGTGCTCTAAAAGATAAAAATGAAGCACTAGAGCAAAAACTATCAAGCTCAAAAGATATAAGTGAAGCACATAGAGTATTCTAGCAAATTCTAATCAAGTAGGCTTCTCCCAAAAGGTGTGTACAGCAAGGATGATTGTGGTAAACTAAAAAGCAAATTCTAATATAATACACGACGCTCCAAGCAAAACACATATCATGTGGCGAATAAAAATATAGCTCCAAGTAAAGTTACCAATGAACGAAGACGAAAGAGGGGATGCCTTCCCGGGGCGTCCCCAAGCTTAGGCTTTTGGCTATCCTTGAATAACTTGGGGTGCCATGGGCATCCCCAAGCTTAGGCTCTTGCCACTCCTTATTCCATAGTCCATAAAAGCTTTACCCAAAACTTGAAAACTTCACAACACAAAACTCAACAGGAAATCTTATAAGCTCCGTTAGTGAAAGAAAACAAAACCACCACATAAGGTACTGTAATGAACTCATTCTTTATTTATTTTGGTGTTAAACCTACTGTATTCCAACTTCTCTATGGTTTATAAAATATTTTACTAGCCATAGATGCATCAAAATAAGCAAACAACACACGAAAAACAGAATCTGTCAAAAACAGAACAGTCTGTAGCAATCTGTAACTAATGCAAACTTATGGAACTCTAAATATCCTACCAAAATAGGAAGTCCTGTACAATTTGTCTATTGATCATCAGCAAAAAGAATCAACGCAAAATCACGTTTCTGTGATTTAACAAAATTAAATTCATGCGCGTAAAGTTTCTGTTTT
This sequence comes from Aegilops speltoides, assembly GCA_021437245.1. Taxonomy (NCBI): domain Eukaryota; kingdom Viridiplantae; phylum Streptophyta; class Magnoliopsida; order Poales; family Poaceae; genus Aegilops; species Aegilops speltoides. The sequence goes on from CM038143.1 coordinate 546,855,990, forward strand.
TTCAGCAGAATCAAATCAACTATCATCATAGGTTATCCTATAGGTTCTACTTGGCACAAACACTAATTAAAAGCTAAAACCACATCTAAACAGAAGTTAGATGCAAAATTTATTACTAAACAGGAACAAAAACAAAAAACACAAAGAAAATTGGGTTGCCTCCCAACTAGCGCTATCGTTTAACGCCCCTAGCTAGGCATAAAAGCGAAGATAGATCTAAGTAGTACCATCTTTGGCAATAAATTCATAAGTAGCTCGCATGATAGATTCATAAGGTAATTTGAATTTCTTTCTTGGAAAGTTCTCCATGCCTTTCTTTAATGGAAATTGGAATCTAATATTCCCTTCCTTCATATCAATAATCACACCAATCGTTCTAAGGAAAGGTCTACCAAGAATAATAGGGCAACAAAGATTGCAATCTATATAAAGAACGATAAAATCTACGGGCACCAAATTTATATTTGCAACAATGAGGACATCATTGATCCTTCTCATTGGCTTTTTAATGGTGGAATCCGCAAGGTGCAAATTTAAAGAGCAATCATCAAGATCATGGAAACCTAGAATATCACATAAAGTTTTTGGAATCGTGGAAACACTAGTAGCCAAATCACACAAAGCAAAACACTCATGATCTTTAATTCTAATATTTATAGTAGGTTCCCACTCATCATTAAGTTTTCTAGGTATAGAAACTTCCAAATTAAGTTTTTCATCATAAGATTGCATCAAGGCATCAACGATATGTTTGGTAAAAGCTTTATTTTGACTATAAGCATGAGGAGAATTAACAACGGATTGCAACAAGGAAATACAACCTTCTAAAGAACAATTATCATAATCAAATTCCTTGAAATCCGAGATAGTGGGTTCAATGTTATTTAAAGTCATGACCTCTTCAATCCCACTTTTACCAAATTTAGCATCAAGATCTAAAAACTCCGAATTCTTGGGACAACTTCTAGGTAAAGTTGACTCATGTTCAGTCCCATAATTATCAAGATTCATATTGCAAAACAAAGATCTAATAGGGGACGCATCAATAACTTTAAGATCCTCATCATTATTTTCATGGAAACTAGAAGAACACGCTTCTACAAAGCTATCTTTCTTAGCACGCAATCTAGCGGTTCTTTCCTTGCACTCATCAATGGAAATTCTCATTGCTTTGAGAGACTCATTGATATCATGCTTAGGATAAGAAGATCTAAGTTTAAGAGAATCAACATCATGCGAAAGTCTATCAACGTTCCTAGCCAAATCATCAACTTTGAGCAATTTTTCTTCAAGCAAAGCATTAAAATTCTTTTGAGAGATCATAAATTCTTTCACACTATTCTCAAAATCAGAGGGCATCTTATTAAACTTACCATAAGAATTATTGTAGGAATTTCCGTAATTATTAGAGGAATTACTAGGGAACGGTCTAGCATTAAAGTTTCCTCTATAAGCATTGTTTCCAAAACTATTCCTACCAACAAAATTCACATCCATAGATTCATTATTATTCGCAATCAAAATAGACAAAGGCATATCATTGGGATCAAGAGGAGTATTCTTAGTAGCAAACAATTTCATAAGTTCATCCATCTTTCCACTCAAAACATTGATTTCTTCTATAGCATGCACTTTTTTACTAGAAGATCTTTCGGTGTGCCATTGAGAATAATTAGCCATAATATTATCAAGAAGTTTTGTAGCATCTCCTAACATGATTTCCATAAACGTGCCTCCCGCGGCCGAATCTAAGAGATTTCTAGAAGCAAAGTTCAAACCGGCATAAAATTTTTGTATGATCATTCATAAATTCAAACCATGAGTAGGGCAATTGCGAATCATCAATTTCATTCTTTCACAAGATTGGGCAACATGCTCATGATCAAGTTGTTTAAAATTCATAATATCGTTCCTAAGAGAAATGATCTTAGCGGGAGGAAAATACTTAGAGATAAAAGCATCTTTACACTTGTTCCAAGAATCAATACTATTTTTAGGCAAAGACGAAAACCAAACATTAGCACGATCTCTAAGTGAAAACGGAAATAACTTCGATTTAACAATATCATTATCCGTATCTTTCTGCTTTTGCATATCACACAAATCAACAAAGTTGTTTAGATGAGTAGCGGCATCTTCACTAGGAAGGCCGGCGAATTGATATTTCATAACAAGATTCAGCAAAGCAGTATTGATTTCACAAGACTCAACATCATTAAGAGGAGCAATCGGAGTACTAAGGTAATCATTATTATTGGTATTAGAGAAATCACACAATTTGGTATTATCTTGCGCCATGGCAACAAGTAATCCAACACACAAGCAAACAGAAAAAGGGCAAGCGAAAGAGAGGAGGAGATTGGGAAAGAGAGGGCGAATAAAACGGCAAGGGTGAAGTGGGGGAGAGGAAAATGAGAGGCAAATGGCAAATAATGTAAATGCGAGGGAGATGGGTTTGTGATGGGTACTTGGTATGTCTTGACTTGAGCGAAGACCTCCCCGGCAACGGCGCCAGAAATCCTTCTTGCTACGTCTTGAGCTTGCGTTGGTTTTCCTTGAAGAGGAAAGGGTGATGCAGCAATAGTAGCGTAAGTATTTCCCTCAGTTTTTGAGAACTAAGGTATCAATCCAGTAGGAGGCTCCTCAAAAGTCCCACGCACCTACACAAACAAACAAAGAACTCACAACCAATGCAATAAAGGGGTTGTCAATCCCTTCACGGCCACTTGCGAAAGTGAGATCTACTAGAGATAGTATGATAAGATAAATATATTTTTGGTATTTTATAATATAGGTGCAAATAAAAGTAGATTGGAAACAAATATGACAAAAGATAGACCCAGGGGCCATCGGTTTCACTAGAGGCTTCTCTCAAGATAGCATAAGTATTACGGTGGGTGAACAAATTACTGTCGAGCAATTGATAGAAAAGCGAATAATTATGAGATTATCTAGGCATGATCATGTATATAGGCATCACATCCGCAACAAGTAGACCGACTCCTGCCTGCATCTACTACTATTACTCCACACATCAACCGACTCCTGCCTGCATCTAGAGTATTAAGTTCATAAGAACAGAGTAAAGCCTTAAGCAAGATGACATGATGTAGAGGGATAAACTCATGCAATATGATATAAACCCCATCTTTTTATCCTCGATGGCAACAATACAATACGTGCCTTGCAACCCTTTACATCCTTTGGGTAAGGACACCGCAAGATTGAACCCAAAGCTAAGAACTTCTCCCATGGCAAGAAAGATCAATCTAGTAGGCCAAACCAAACTGATAATTCGAAGAGACTTGCAAAGATAACCCAATCATACATAAAAGAATTCAGAGGAGATTCAAATATTTCTCATAGATAAACTTGATCATAAAACCACAATTCATCGGATCTCAACAAACACACCGCAAAAAGAGATTACATCGAATAGATCTCTACAAGAGAGGGGGAGAATATTGTATTAAGATCCAAAAAGAGAGAAGAAGCCATCTAGCTAATAACTATGGACCCGAAGGTCTGTGCTAAACTACTCACAACTCATCGGAGGGCTATGATGTTGATGTAGAAGCCCTCCGTGGTCGATTCCCCCTCCGGCGGGGCACCGGTGAAGGCTCCAAGATGGGATCTCGCGGATACAAAAGGTTACGGTGGTGGAAATTGTGTTTCGTTGGCTCCCTGGATGTTTTTGGGGTACGTAGGCTTATATAGGAGGAAGAAGTACGTCGGTGGCCACCCGAGGGGCCCACGAGACAGGGGACGCGCCCTATAGGGGGGGCGCCCTACCCTCTCGTGGCCGCCTCGGCTGCTTCTTGACTTGCAATCCAAGTCCTCTGGATCACATTCGTTCTAAAAAATCACGCTCACGAAGGTTTCATTCCGTTTGGACTCCGTTTGATATTCCTTTTCTTCGAAATACTGAAATAGGCAAAAAAACAGCAATACGGACTGGGCCTCCGGTTAGTAGGTTAGTCCCAAAAAATGATATAAATGTGTAAAATAAAGCCCATAAACATCCAAAAGGGGTAATATAATAGCATGGAACCATCAAAAATTATAGATACGTTGGAGACGTATCACGTGTCAATTTTTGGTGATTTTTTATGGACCAAAAGAAGCCCAAGGGCCAGGGGCTTCTTTTGGTCCAACTGTTTTACTCCACGGGCTTCTTTTGGTCCATAAAAAATCATCAAAAATTGGCACGTCAATTGGACTCTGTTTGATATTCCTTTTCTATAAAACTCAAAAACAAGGAAAAACAGAAAACTGGCACTGGGCTCTAGGTTAATAGGTTAGTCCCAAAATCATATAAAATAGCATATTAATTCATATAAAACATCTACTATGGATAATATAATAGCATGAATACTTCATAAATTATAGATACGTTGGAGACGTATCACTACTCTGCTCCCCAGAAGGATTAATGTCATTCGCGCTTAAACCAAACTATACGTTCCTTGGGTCACTTGCAAACTCAGCCCGGTACTTCCTCTCGATTTTTCTCCACTACGACCCGTCAGCGGGTGCTCTCAACTTCCCGTCTTTCTTACGGTCCTCACTATGCCATCGCATCAACTTGGCATGATCTTTGTTTCTGAACAAGCGTTTCAACCGTGGTATTATTGGAGCATACCACATCACCTTGGCAGGAACCCTCTTCCGGGGTCGCTCGCCATCAACATCACCAGGGTCATCTCGTCTGATCTTATACCACAATGCACCGCATACCGGGCATGCGTTCAAATCCTCGTACGCACCACAGTACAAGGATGCAGTCATTAGGGCATGCACGTATCTTCTGCACCTCCAATCCTAGAGGGCATACAACCTTTGTTGCATACGTACTGTTGGGCAATTCGTTATCCTTTGGAAGCTTCTTCTTCAGTATTTTCAGTAGCTTCTCAAATCCTTTGTCAGGCACACCATTCTTTGCCTTCCACTGCAGCAATTCCAGTACGGTACCGAGCTTTGTGTTGCCATCTTCGCAATTGGGGTACAAACCATTTTTGTGATCCTCTAACATGCGATCGAACTTGAGCTTCTCCTTTTTACTTTCGCACTGTCTCCTTGCATCAACAATGACCCGGCAAAGATCATCATCGGGCACATCATCTGGTTCCTCTTGATCTTTAGCAGCTTCCCCCGTTGCAGCATCACCGTATTCTGGGGGCACATAGTTGTCATCGTCCTCTTCTTCTTTGCTGTCTTCCATCATAACCCCTATTTCTCCATGCTTGGTCCAAACATTATAGTGTGGCATGAAACCCTTATAAAAGCAGGTGGGTGTGAATGATTTTCGAGTCAGATTAAGACTTCGTGTTCCCACATATAGGGCATGGACAACACATAAAAAAACCATTCTACTTGTCTGCCTCAGCCACTTCGAGAAAATTATGCACGCTCTTAATGTACACGGAGGTGTGTCTGTCACCGTACATCCATTGCCGGTTCATCTGCGCGCATTATATATAATTAAGTGTGTCCAAAACCATTACAGAACATCATGAATAGATAATTAAGTGACCAAATTAATAGAAGTTCATCATCACATTAAAACCAAAGTACATACATAGTTCTCATCTAACCACATATAGCTCTCCAGAGCATCTAATTAATTAAATCATACATTGAAACTATGTAAAAGATTTCAATGCTAAAACAAATGCGATCATAATCGCAACCAAGGTAACAATTGATCCAACAGCATAATGATACCAAGCCTCGGTATGAATGGCATATTTTCTAATCTTTTTAATCTTCAAGCGCATTGCATCCATCTTGATCTTATGATCATCGACGACATCTGCAACATGCAACTCCAATATCATCTTCTCCTCCTCAATTTTTTTTATTTTTTCCTTCAAGAAATTGTTTTCTTCTTCAACTAAATTTAACCTCTCGACAATAGGGTCGGTTGGAATTTCCAGTTCACACACCTCCTAGATAAATAAAATCTATGTCACGTTGGTCGGCATAATTGTCATAAACAATAAATGAACCAAATAGTTATAACGATAATATATACCACATCCGAATCATAGACAGGACGAGGGCCGACGGGGGCGGATACCAAAACCATCGCACTATATAATAAGAAGCAATAATAAAAGTAAGAAAATTATACAAGTATATATCAAAACATACAAATAAGAATTTTTTTCCTTCCAGAAAGAAGATAAGAACAAGAGGCTCACCACGGTGGTGCCGACGACGAGATTGGCGCGGGCGATCGACAGCGGTGAAGACGGGGACGGGGACGTGACAAACCGCTAAATCTAGACAAATATTGAGGAAAATGGAGTTTGGAGGTCGAGCTTGGAGAGGAGAAAGCTTAAGTAGTGTGGCTCGGGCATTCCATCGAACACCTTGTGTGCATAGGAGAGATGAGCTAGAGCACCACCACCTCTCCCCTCGTCGGCCAGAAAAAACAGAGCAGTGTGCTCTGCTCTTACACGAGGGGTATATATAGGCACCTCATTGGTCCCGGTTCGTGGCATGAACCGGGACTAAAGGGCAGCCTTTGGTCCCGGTTCAAGCCACGAACCGGGACCAATGGTGGTGGGCCAGGAGAGAGGCCCATTGGTCCCGGTTTGTCCCACCAACCGGGACCAAAGGGGCCAGACGAACCGGGACCAATGCCCCCACGAGGCCCGGCAGGCCCCCTAGCCTCACGAACCGGGACCAATGGGCCCATGGGTCCCGGTTCGTGACTAAACCGGGACTAATGGGATTACCTGGCACGAACGTGAGCCCTGTTTTCTACTAGTGCTTGGTAGAGGGCGGCAAGGTCCAAGCCACGGCCTTGATGCCCGTCGGCGGATCTAGTGTATGTGCCCGCCACCACACCAAGATCGAGGGGATATGGATCCCGGAGGAAGCGACCAAGCCGTGTTCTCCGTGCACAGGGCCACGACCAGGCATCGGGGAGGACGGGGCCGGAGTCGGTGAAGAGGCCATCATCCTCCTCGTGGTGCATGCCGTTGCCGTTGGAGTCAGGCATTTTGGGAACTCCTATAAATGAGATGGAAAACATATTAGTCATAAGTAAACAATCACTGTTTGCATCAGTACATTGACACTTGCAAGCTTATTATTGCACTGGTAACCAACAAGGTTATGTTTCAGTAACTGCAAATTGTAGCAAATCGGAGAGGATGCGGCAGGAGAAGGACGGGTGGCAACGCAGTCTCGATGTCCTTCTCATTGGCGGCGGCGGCCGCTCTTCTCCCTCGAGGAGGTCGCGGGGGAGCATGCTGAATTGGCGGCGGCGTCGAGAAAAGTGCAGCCCAGCCACCGAGAGAAGACGTGGGAGGAGGACGGGTGCCGCCGTGGCGCACAGGAGGAGCGGCGGCGCGACAGGACGGCGGCTCCTCGACGGATGAGAGCCGGATGCGCCGGTCGCCAGCCGACGGCGCGAGAGGAGAGACGCGCTCTTTCTTCCGAGAGGATGAAGGCGACCGGGGCGAGCGACAAGGCGCAACAGGGCTATGCGGGTGCGATGTGAGGTGAGGAGGACGCGCGGCGGCGACGCAAAGGAAGAGCTAGGGTTATGGGAGGAGAGCAGCGAGGCGAGGATGGGGCAGGGTGTGGGTGTGCGGGAGGTGGCGGCTAGGTTTTTCGCCTGCTGCCTTTTATACGCTACCAGGTGAAATGTCAAACTACCCTTGGCGTGCCACCAAATTTACAGGCGGTGGCACAGCCTCTCCATCAGAAGCACTCTGCACCAAGAGCACCCCTCTCATCACGCCTGGGTCCCCCGTGTCATGGAGTGCTAGCGTGGCAGCACGGGTGCAGAAAAAATGGCACTATTCATTGATTGTCACATCAAAATGATCCAATGGCCCAGATCGAACCATCTAAAGATCCGACGGCCAGGTTTTGTTTGGACACGCAATCTGACGGTTCAGAGTGCAAGTGCCCTTAGAAGGCTCCATACATGCCTACAATGTAACAATGGGATTGTTAAATTTTTCTTAAAAAATATGGAATCTAAAAGGGGCCCTTAGTTTTCCCGTCCCCACATGTCAGCCTCCCGCCCTCTTCCCTCTGTCCGTAGCACTGTACTACTACTCCCTCCGTTCTACTCCTATATTAGTTGTCGCTGAAACGGATGTATGTGGATATATACATCCGTTTCAGCGACAACTAATATAGAACGGAGGGAGTACTTCTCAGTGCCGCCGTCAGTGCCGCCGCACGCGACTGGAGAAAGGGTGGAGCTCGCGCGCCGCCGTCACCGCCGGCGACCTCCCGGCGCGGCGACGCCCCCCTCTCCCTCTCCGCCGGACGCTTGCGGAGGCAACGCCGATTCATCGCCTTCGCCGGAGGCGCCGGCGCTCGCGCTGCCATTCCCCGCCGCGGACGCGCTTCTACCTCAACCCCGACGAGCACTGCGAGCGTCTCCAGGCACTTCCTTTCGTCTCTCCGAGGTAGGATCTCCGCTCCTTCGCTGGTTGGTTTCGAGCCGGCATTGTCAGAGTATGCGCGCTTGGGATTGGATCCATGTGCTGCCACTCGGTGATTTGTTTTGAAAAAAGGGGACTGCGAATCTCATTTTCTCTGACGATGCAAGCGAACCCAATCCTGATCCCTTACAAAGTATGCATCTGTCTGGCCAAATGCAGGCCTCATCTTGCGGCTTGTGACGCTTGTGACATCACCATGTATCTGAAATATCCTGGCATGTCAGTTATCTGGATTGTGATACTGGGTTCTCATTCAGTCAAAGAAGACATGAGCACCCTGCAGCTCTCCTGGTCAGCTCAGCTGAAGCAGACTTCTTGCTTGGGTATCTTCTCCAGCAGTTTCTGTGCCTTGTTGGTCAGACTGATGAGACTGATGGAAGGCTGGATGTCAGCGTGAACAGCTTGCATTCAGGGATTCAGAGAAGTGACCGGAAGTCCGGAATGGAAGCTCAACTGCTTTCCTCATAGCTAGAAATGGAATGAAGACAATAGTTTCAGACAAGGAACTCTTTGCTGCAATGGTGTCGAACCAGCATGGTGTGCCTCTATATGTAACGAATGAGGCAGAGGCCATGTATAGGTTCATCCTAGAGACATCAAGATTCTCGTCGGTTATGGAGAGTTGTGTTGCTGGCACGGGACAGAAGACACCCATCTCCGCGACAAGCTGATGCTTTTTTTATGCTTGATCAATATAAAGGGCATCTGTAACTCTGGTCTCCAGCTGAGGCTTCTGACCAGGCTGTCATGTCTGGATTATTGGCAGCAAACTCGTGCACGAGCGTGTAGTTTGATTTCAGATCAAGATCATGAGATCGGTGGGTGCGGTGAAACGGCGAGAAATGAACAGCTGGCTGCTGATTGCTTGCTGGTGGAAGAAACAGTTGACTTAGCCTTGGAGGTTCCAGGGCCATGCTTATCTGGTGAGCATCGCTGGCATGTTTCTAGTTTCTACTACCACATTAGCATGGGGCTGTTTGCAATCTGAGGACAATCCACATGATTTACAATTTCTTACCGCCGTGTTAGGTGCTCCTAATGAGGGCAATCACAGTAACATGTTCCAATTATTGGCAGCAAAAAGATACATGTCTGATTACCCCATTGCTTGGTCTCTCCATATACATTAATGCTTTAGCACCACTTTGCACCGAGCAATGCAATCTGATTGATATGCAAACTTTAGTTGATTCGTAGTGTTAACTGCAACCGGCATGCTCTCAGTTACGGGGAGCAATACCCAATATATCATAAGGAGCAATGTCATGGCTCGAGTTAGTGTGTCTGAACAATGTTCTTAATCACACACTGAACATGGGCCTGAAATGTTACACCCCCCTCACAAAACGTATAAAGGGTAATATAGTCATTTGACATACCGTACACAGTTTTATATGTACGTATTTATTCAATACAGTGTTATTTGCACCTTGTTTTTTTGTAATCTTCAAAAATAAGGGCTGAACTACTATGTCGGGCTCGAACCTACACGCTGCTCCTTTCAATACTCAACGCGCTAACCACTAGGATAGCTCAACAGACATACCAAACTACTTGTTTCCTTCTTCTTATTGAACGATGACGCTAATAAAAAGGGGACTGATCTGCGCCGGCGCGCCGGCCCAACGATTCGGCCGGTCGCGCGCGGGCTGTCAGATCCGATCACGTTAGTCCGTCAGATCTGGCTAAAAACGGTTCGTCCCAGCTCCCTTCTTCCTCTCGCAGCACCCTTGTCTTCCCCCCCGCATCTCGCGCACGCACCCTCCTGCATCTCGCGCAGCTCGGCGGGGCGGGGCCGCGCTCTCCTCCTACCCATCTCCCTCCAGGTCGCAGCACCGCTCCTCCCCTGCTGCTCCTTGCTAGGTCTCGTCGCTGGGATTCGCGGGCACACCAGCATCTTCTTTCGTCCTTGCCGTTCGCGCTTGAAAACGGATGTAGCAAAAACTTCGGCGGTAGTAGCAAAATCCAACTATGGTGGCAGCAAAATCATCACTGCCGCCATCGCGAGGTCATAGCTCTGCCTTGATGGAGGTAGCAAAAAATTTCGCCGGTAGTACCAAAAAACGACTACGGTTACAGCAAAACTTGTCATCGCCGTAGCCCCACGACCATCCTCTGTTTGTATCAAAAATGAAGCCGGTTGTAGCAAATAACGGAGCCGGTTGCAGCTTTTCGGCGTCGTCCATGGCTTCCGTTGTCTATGGTTGAAGCTTTTTTTGCTGCCGGTTGAAGCTTTTCTGTAGCCGGTTGCAACAAAATTAAATGCTAGTCCCAGCTCGCACTCCGCCCAGTTCCAGCGAAACAGTGATGGATCCAGCTCCGGCGATGGCCGGTTGCAGCAAAAAATGATGCTGCTTCCAACTCTCAATCCAGCCGCTTCCAGCAAAAAACTAAGCAGAGTAGCATGCTCCTTGAGAACGAGATGGAGGTGTGGAGGAGGAACATGGAGAGAGGAGGGGGGAGGCTTGCGGCGGTGGATCCCATCGAGGGCACGCCCATGGCGGAGGGTGCCGCAGGCTCGGCCGGAGACATGTGTGCTGGTGGGTGCGGGCGGGGGCTGGTGCCTGTGATGCGGGTGCCCCGGTGTCCTCGTTGTGAGGAAGAAGAAGATGGGGAAAAGAACGATTGGAAGCAGTGCTCTCGGCGCCTTGTTTTTTTTTCTGAGGGGTGCTTCCATCGCCAGTCGCACGATCGATAGAAATCGTAGGGCCCGCGCGCGACCGGCGGAACGTTTCCGCCGGCGCGCCGTCTGGGAACGTTTCCCTAATAAAAAAGCATGCATCTCCAATCTGAATTTTTTCAGTTTGTCCGTTTTTCTTTGTTTTTTTTTCATTCTCCATTTTCTTTTTTTTTCCTTATTTCTTTATATTTTTGTTTCCTTTTCTTAATTTGCATACCTTTTAAAATGGAAAATAATATATATCACCTGGAGGATCGCATATCCCGCGTCCGCCGTCTTCTCTACACGTCACGTGCCTCATGGCCAGCAACACTAGGTTTTTACAACTGGCCCGTTGTTGCAATCTCTCTCGTCGCAACAACGTCTGTTGCAGGATCTGGATCCTTCAGAGAAGTCGTCTCTCGTGTTTCTCCCAAGCTCCCGTCGTTGCCTCTCCGCACGGCTCCAACTACCTCGAGCTCCATCGAGTCCCTGTCTCCCTGTGCTGCTCTGACTGCAACCACCGGGTGTTCGGGTTGGCAACAAGGCTCCCTGTGAGAGCACGTTATTTTTCTCGACATCCTTCAAATGGCCCAAATCCTTCCACCAGTTTCTATGACAAATTCAAGGCAACATGCAAAGTTGTTTGAGTTTTCAACAATTCTTGCATTTTCTAGAGTTTACCTGGTGAAAAATAGTCGATAAATAGCCGAACGTGATGCAACCTGTATACAGTGTCGGAATTCATTCAAACCAGACATGGATGCCTACCATGGGCATGCCCAGCTAATGGAAAAGTGGGAGTTATTTCATGCATGTCCAAAAATAGACCATGTTCAATGAAGGATTTTCGGTAGGCTAGATGGGTCCGTTTGAGAGCGCATTTATTTCAACAAAGGATTTCGAGTAGGCTAGAAGGGTCCTTTTGCAAAATTGGGTCATTTGAAGGATGTCAAAAAATAGACCATTCGCAACGAAGGGTGTTTGGTTAGGGCTAGAAGGGACCTTTTGAAAGCACATTCTTTTTCGACATCCATCAAATGGCCCCAATTTTTTTTACATCAACTTATATTACAAATTCACGGCATCCTGCCAAATTGTTTGAATTTTTGACAAGTTTTGCATTTTCTGGAGTTCTCTCGGGAAAAAGGGCCGATAAATGGCCGGACGTGCCACAACATGCAAACAGTGTCGAAATTCGTTCAAACCTGGCATGGATGCCTCATATATCCATGTTAGACTGCTGCAAGAAGTTGGGATCTTTTATCCATGTCAAAAAACTAACAGTTGGGAGGAGTGTGCTAACCTAGGCTAGACGGGTGCGCATCCGTGTGCATTTAGTTTTTTCAAATTATAAAGTTCAAAAGGGAGAAAATGAATCAACGAAAAAAGAAAAGAAAAAAACTAGAAAAAAAATACGCTTAGGCCTTGCTACATCGCTCCCGTCGGGTGCCTTTTGGGCCGACCCAAGCGTTGGCGGACTTAAAAAAAGTTCATCAATTTTGAAAGGAAATGTTGACGATTTGAAACAAAATTGCGGCCTTGGACAAATGTTCGTAAAAGTTAAAAAGAATTTGTAGATTTGGAAAAAAAGTTCATGGATTTGAAAACAAAGATTGTAAACTTAAGAAAATATTCACAAATTTTAAAAAATAGTTCATGAATTTTAATAAAGAAAAGAGAAAAAAACAGAAGGAGAAGACGACAATTAATAACCCAAAAAATAAAACCACAAATTTTAAAAATTGTTCATGTTTTGAAATTTTGTTCAAATTTCAAAATATGTTTTCTCAACTTTGTTCATAAAGGGAATTTCAAATTGTTTACATTTTTTAATTAAGGTTTCGTATTTTTTCAGAAAATATTTCTGATATGTGAACACTGTTATGTTTTATTATATGTTTTGCGCTGTAAAGTACCACAAGCAATTGTTCGGTGAAGTGGTTAGCAGTGCATGGCATCAACTGTGAGGTCTTCGGTTCAATTCCTCATGAGCTTTTCTTTTTCTCCACGACTCACGATGTACTTTAGAACAAAGACCATCTTGCCCTTTATTATGAAGGTGTACGAAGTAATCTCAGCCATTGATGTGTTCAGGGGGTGTACACAAAGAGAAGTGTTTTTTTTTTTTTGCTTTCTTTGTTTTTTTTTAGAAAAGGAGGATGACCCCCGGCCTCTGCATCTGGGCGATGCATACGGCCACTTTATTAATTATTCTCACAAGACCTTACAAAGTCATACAACAGTAAGACTAAAGCCGCCAACTAAGCAACAAATGTCGCTACACCTATCCAGTTGATGAAGGGGCGCAGATAGCCTGGGCCTAATACCAAATAGACATCGCAGCCAAGCCTAACATCTAAGACCTGAGACCCCAACCTAGCCACTTGCCGGGTCTGGGGCACACACTAGTCCGGCGTGCTCTCAGAGGCTGCCGCCGCCAACTGCCACCGCTCCATCTTCAGAACTGTACTGATGCATCAACCTTGCTTGGTCTAGCTATCGTCGACGCCACCACGGCGCCCAAGGGCACCTCCTCCCTGCACGCAAACAGCTGAGCACGTCGCGGTCGCCACTGATATACCTCAGCGTCATGCTGCCAAGTACCACCAGCCGACACAGCTTGAAGTCCTTGGAAGATCTGTCGTGCGTAGCACCTGCCGACCAGGCATGACCAAGCGTAGCACCTGTCTGTCAGGCATGACTTGACATCTCCATCAAAGCTCCGTGCAAGACGAAGCCGCTCCACCTCCTGCCTCTGACTTCCAGCGCTGCTCCACAAACGATGCTCCCAAGAGAGAAACGACACCGCAGTGCCGCCATCGTCCGATCCGAACACCAGATCCTAGGGTTTCCACGAGCAGCACGAGTGGGTCGACGAGTGAGTTACACGACGATGCCTTCATCAAGGTAACGGCGTAAACGCCGCCATCGCCGCCATCGGCTCGGTTTTCACCGCAACCATGTCTCCCCAACTCGCGGCCGGGACTAGCCGATGGATCTCGAGATCCGATCACCAAGCTTCGGCCGCCACCACCGACGAAGAAGATGACCACCACCACCGCCTACACCGCCGAACAGATCTTCCATGGTGCTGCCAAGCAGTCCACGAGCCCTCGGCGCCGCCGCCGATCTAAAGCCGATGACATGCCGCCGAAGAACGCGTCGCGCCGCCGCCCGATCCAGCCAGCCGCCGCAGCCGCCGCCCGTGGCCCGAGGCAGGGCCGACCGCTGCCGCCGTCAAAGCCAACGCCGTCGCATCTAGATCGGCCGCGCTGCTCCACAAACGATGCTCCCAAGAGAGAAACGACACCGCAGTGCCACCATCGTCCGATCTGGAACACCAGATCCTAGGGTTTCCCCTGGAGCAGCACGAGTGGGTCGACAGTAGTTACACGACGATGCCTTCATCAAGGTAACGGCGTAAAACGCCGCCATCGCCTGCCATCGGCTCGGTTTTCACCGGCAACCATGTCTCCCCAACTCGCAGCCGGGACTAGCTGATGGATCTCGAGATCCGATCACCAAGCTTCTGGCCGGCCACCACCGACGAAGAAGATGACCACCACCACTGGCTACACCGGCCAGAACAGATCTTCCATGGGTGCTGCCAAGCAGTCCACCAGGCCCTCGACGCCGCCGCCGATCTAAAGCCAGATGACATGCCGCCGAAGAACGCATCGCGCCGCCGCCCGATCCAGGCCAGCCGCCGCAGCCGCCGCCCGTGGCCCGAGGCAGGGCCGACCGCTGCCGCCGTCGAAGCCAACGCCGTCGCATCTAGATCGGCCGCACCTCCACACATGTTGGGGCCCCGTCACCCCTGAGATGCGGGAGGGAGGAAGAGCCCCCGCCACCGCCATCGGCCTCCGGGCACAAGCCGGCGGCGTCCTCCGGCGGCGGCGGAAGGAGGGGAGGAAGATGGGCTAGGCCCGGCGGCGGCTAGGGTTGGGGAGCCCCCGAGTCGCCCGAGCGGGGGGCAGACGCGGGGGGCTGTTGCGTCCACTACTAGCAATTAGTACCTCCTCTTTTTGCTTTCTCTGTTAATTGGGTGTAGGACTGAATATTGACTTGATAACGGCATTTTCTCCTCTTTTCAGAACCAAGTGCAGTTCCTGGTGGTGGATGCCAGTCTTCAACTCTGAGAAACTTTCTTCATTGCATTGCTGAGGACAAGGAGCAGGGGAGGTGACTTGAGTTCTGCCCCCACTTGCTTTGCTTGCTGAATGTGGCAGAGGCTAACTTGGCCTCCAGGCAAGCACACATGAGGCCTGTCATGTCTAAATTATCAGAGGCAAACTCACACACGAGGACCAGTTTTTGTGTTATTTCTAGATAGCTTGATCATGTACATGATGACTAACCCTCTTCATGCTTTGTCGCTGGTATTGTACAGCCTTCTCTTAGTTGTCAGTGGCAAACTCATCTGCACGAGGGGGTGGTTGGTGCTTGCTGGTGCGTTGTGCTATCTTGTTCCGCTAACAGCCTTTGTCCATTGGCGTTCCAATCTTACAACCCAGCTCATGTCTGTTTCTTCTCTCTTGGGATCCTTCCCCAAGATCCATTGAGTACTGCTAGGTGTTCAAGTGCACAAACCTTTGTGGCCCAAAATGCTTGCATTTTCTGCAAATTTATATTAAGTATATATTGTCGCCATTGAGTGACAAGGTTGTAGTGGAATAGTGGTTTTAAGACCTGGAACCATGTTTCTTGGACAAATAATATTTTGATAAATTTCAGCACGAAGTCTTACCAGCATGAGATCTTTTTTAGTGAATATAGTGGTAATGGATTTTACTGGCATTTGTATACAATGTAAGAGGGGTGGAGAAAGAATTTTTTTTAACTAAGTCTATCTACCATGCTTTGATGAGGCAAAATACTTCCCTTTTACAGGAGATATGTTATTGGTGTTAATGTGTTAAAATTAAGATATGTTATCTCAAAATTTATGATGCTCAATCCAATATTTATCTCCCATTAAATACCAAATAAAATTATGCTGAAGATACCAGCATACTAATATTTTTTCATCTGTAGATATGGATTATTATTTTATTAAGAATATTTTTCGTTTCATTTTTCCACTTGATCTATCCATCATATTTTGCTATATGATTATATCTGTAATGCGAACTTATCATATGAATAACAATCTAGATATATATACCAAAATATTAACTGAGCAAGTGAGCATACGATCGCCAGAATTTACAACTATGAAGGGAATCTGCTACTCCATCTGATATATGTGCTTATTACAACCATCAACCATGTGGCTTCAACCTGGCGTGTCCCATGCATGATAAGTGAGATCCACAAAATAACGCTAATCATGAATCTTATGGTAGGTGTGGCGCAACCATTAACCTGCATGTTGGTCTAAAATCATTGTTGTTGTGATTTACCACAACAATATAACCTGTAACAAAAACGTAATTAACAGAACCTACTAAATATATGATGGATTGAAATCATACACATTTCCTTTTCTCATCCATATCCATCACGGAGCTCCAGAGAGATGTTATCGATATCACAAAATTTGAGATGGATCAAAACATTGCTCTTCGTTTCTATAATTTCTGTACATTTGTACTTTATACATATGGGAAAACTGCCTCAAGATCGGCTCATCCTCAAAGAGGCGGATGCCAATCGCAGGGAGTAGAGTGATGTGGAGTATCTATGAGCTAAGAATATTTAAAATAGAAACTCTGTTCTGGACTAATTTCCTGAACAGATTTCCTGTTCCATTCTGAAGATCTCCAATGCTGTACTCTAACTCCTGCAATTGCTCCTCCTCGCAGACAACTGCCTTCTTGTAAAATGCCTTGCAGACAAGAGACTGCTTTGGCATTTCAATTTGCTTTGACAAAAGATGGAGTGTGGACTCCAACAGAGAGATGCAGATCTCTCTTGCCTTGGTCAATAGCATGACCATCTTGTCGGATGCAGGCTTCTTGGCAGTCTTGAAATGTTTCCTGGCCTTCTTCGCCAAGCGAGTAAAGGACTGGATCTTGGCTTGAGCAGCTGCATCATCTCCTTTCCTTAGAGCCACCTGCAGCTCTTGGATGATGGCCAACATCTCGGCGAAGCTCTCTTGCACGTAGTTGCAGAGATCTAAAAGCTCAACGGAGCACTCCATCTCTCCATCCAACATCTTCCTCTGCTGGGAGGAGCAAACTTGGTGGCTTGGTAGGCAAATGATCTCGTCAAGACCATCATAGATGTTTGCAAGAGTCCTTAGACCATCGCACATCGTGTTGATGGAGTTGGAGGAAGAGATGCTTGCTTCTAGGCTGTGGAGCTCTTGCTCAACTTCGGTCTCACTGACGTGAGGCCTAGATGGCAAACTTATCGATCTTTGGTGGAAAGCCATATCTGAGCTTGAAGCTTCTCTCTGTATATATTGTGGTTGATGATAGCTGAAGAATAGAACACTTCTTGGTTTGATATGTCTACTGCTCTGCTAAGGCCTATTTATACAGAAAACTTAAGTAGTTTCATTTGATTGGTAGACATGAAGAATCATGCCATCACATCTCCCAGATGCTGTCTGCTTACTATGCCTTGAGCTCTGGCAGAAGCATAGAGATCACAACCCTAAAGTCGTCTCATGTTCAGTACATAGTTTTGTGTGTCTACTGTCCTTGAGATGAGCCATCACATTATCATGTTCCAACAATTGGCAGCAAGAACAATCATTAGCATAATTGCACGCTCAAGCCATTATTTAATGGGTTGCTAACCTAGCATTTGGCTGTGACATACCCTGTATTTAATAAGGTGTTTTCCTTGGTGGGCACTCTTGCGAATCACAGGTTAAAGCCTCGACAGTCGGAGCTGGCATGTTTAGGCCATGGAAACAAGACCCACTGCACAAGCTCCACGTTAGCGGTTCCATGTTTAGTACTAACCCCATTTTAAAGTTTGAGGCTTTCAGCCACCCACTGTGTGAGTAGCATGGCCATTTCATATCTAACCATACAGAAACAAGCACTTTGTCAATATTTTTTTTTACAATCTCATTACCATTTAGTCGTAGTAACTTAGGCTCCGTTCGGAATCCCTCCGCTCCGTAACTCCACTGCCGAGCGGAGCGGCATACAGTACAAATACGGAGAGCGGCAAACAGGCTGCTCCGCACACTCCGCTCCCTTGTGATGGAGCGGTGGATTGCCGAACACAGCCTTATTCTTGAATATCAGTGTCTTTATTTCTGGTGAAGTTTCAAACAAGCATATAAAGCGTTGATTGTTCTTTGTGTAATGAGAATTATTATATGGAAAGAAACAAAAACTTCACATATTGTTATTCCCGTAGAAAAACTGTGGTTCTAGAGTAAATGTTTTTGTTATTTCCCCCCCTTAAATGCTTAGATGCTATTGATGTCAATGATGTTAAAATCTGAGTACATTAATTTGGACTTTGTTGTATGAAATAAGAACTATCTTCAATTGTAGTGCCAGACTGCACAGCCATGTGGACATGTGGTGGTGGTAGAGAATCTGGATATTAAAATTGATTGATTCTGCTAACTACAAGTTGAGACCTTGTGACTTTGATCTGGCATGTTTCATTCATAAGAAGCAAGATCCACTAACCAAGCATATCAGCATAAAGTATCACAAACACATCTTCAAGCTTGAAATGGCCAAATGGATCAAAACTTTGGTTTCTCTTTCTATAGTATCATGTACATTTGTACAGTATAGTGTATACATATGGGAAAATTGTATGAAGATCAGCTATTCCTTAAAAGGTGGATGCCAATCGGAGACCGTCAAGAGTGACTTGGGAGTATCTATGAGCTAAGGATGTTGAGTAGGGAAACTCTGCTCTGGACTAATTTTCTGAACAGATGTCCTGCTCCACTCTCGAGATCTCCGATACTGCACTCTAGCCCCAACAATTGCTCCTCCTTGCAAACAGCTGCCTTCTTCTTGTGAAATGCCTTGGAAACAAGAGATTGTTTAGGCATTTCGATTTGCTTCGACAAGAGATGGAGTGTGGACTCCAGCAGAGACACAGAGATCTCTCTAGCCTTGGCCAACAACATGACCATGCTACAATCTACAGGAGCCTTCTTCGCGGTGTTCTTGAAAAGATTCATGGACTTCTTCACCAAGCGGGCGTAGGATTGGATCTTGGCCTGAGTAGCTGCGTCATCACCTTTCCTTAGAGCCACTTGCAGCTCTTGGATGATGGCCTTCATCTCGACGAAGATCTCTTGCATGGCGCTGCAGAGATCTAGCAGCTCAAGAGAACCGTCCATTTCTCCATCCAACATGCTCCTCTGCTGGGAGGAGCAAACTTGGTTGCTTGGTAGGCAGATGATTTCTTCAAGACCATCGTAGATGTTTGCAAGAGTCCTGAGACCATCGCACATCGTGCTGATGGAATTAGAGGAAGAGGTGCTTGCTTCTAGGCTCTGAAGCTCTAGCTCGACTTCGGTCTCACTGACGTGAGGCCTAGAAGGCAAACTTGTCGATCTTTGGTGGAAAGCCATGTCTGAGCTTGAAGATTTGCTCTGTATTGTAGTCGAAGAGAGGAGGAAGAAAGAAGAGCTTCTAGTTTGATGCATCTACCATTCTGCTAACGCCTATTTATACAGAAGATATGTGTACAGCTGTGCTGCAGCATCTGATTAGTAGACATGAAGAATCATGCAATTACATCAGCCTCGAGATCTGGCAGAAGCATAGAGATCCCAACACAAAAGTCGTCTCATGTTCACTCTGTCATGTTCCACTAATTGGCAGCAAGGACTAATTAACAACGGTATAGTTTGATAAGGGATCTTCACATAGTTCAAGCACCGAGAGTTTGTCCCCCATCTTCAAGGCAAGTCCATGCGCTCTGCTGTCTTCTTATCGTTTCATACATTTATGAACAAGTATATGGGCCTGTCGGAAGTGTCTTAATTATCGGGGCAAACTCACACGCGAGGACCAGTTTTTTGTGCTGGATGATCTGGACAACTTGATCATGTGTGTGATGACTAGCCCTCTTCATGCTTTGCCGCTGGCATGCTGCAGCCGTGTCTTAGCTGTTACTGGCAAACTCATCCGCACGAGGGTGTCGACGTGTGGTTTCGTCTTGCTGGTGCAAGGAGTCATTGACTTCATCCGCATGTTCCAGCGTTATGTTATCTGGTTCTGCTACCAGCCGTTATCAGGGGCCAACCTTACACTCTTGACTCTTCATAACATAGCTGGCATGTTTCAGTTGCATGCTTGCAATTCGTCTAGTAAAGCTAAAAAATGTAGAGGTGTTCAAGTGCACAAACCTCTTTGTGGCCCAAAAATGCTTACATTTTCTGTGAATTGATATTAAGTGTGTGTGTATATATATCGTCGCCATTTAGTGACAAGATTATAGTTGAAGAGGCACGGTTCTAAGGTTTTTTTGACAAATATGTAGGCAAATTTCCTCAAAAATTCCTAGCTACATGAGTTTTTTTAGTTTCTATGGTTGCAATAGATTTTAGTGGCGTTCTTATACAATGTAAGAGGGGCGAAGAAACAAACAAAAGTATAGTACCATGCCTTGATGAGGCAAAATATTTCTATTTTATAGTAGAGATTTTATTGTTGTTAGGTCGTCCTCCCCGGCGACACGGAAGGCAACTAGGGTTACCATGCAACGCCACTTCTAGCCCCCTCATCTTCCTCGCCGCAACCAGAGGAGGCCGCCGGGCAAGCCAGTGCAGCCGCCGGTGAAGGTGGTGGCAGGGATTTCGTCGATATGGTCTCGTCAAAGGGAGTGGGGCTCCAGGGCGGCGGCCTTGCTTGGAGAGGCGACACCGTCTTCGCAGCTGGCGGTGCTCATGGTAGAGGGTCGGTGTCCTCGGCGGCGACGACAGGCGCGGTTCATGGCTGGTTGTTATCCTAGCGTCAGATCTGAAGTTTCCTGTCTAGTCCACTTCCTGCCGAATCTCACGCCGGTGATCTTGTCTCACCGGACTGATGGTGGCTGGGCATGGTGGTGTGAGTTAGGTTCGGGAGAAATCCTTTGGTGGCTTGGCCATCCACGTCGGTGGCACCGCCTGCGGGCGCTACTCCCCTCCTTGGAGGCACCGACGAGATCCCTTCTTCCCACCCCTCTTCCCCAACCCAAGATTAATTCATGTTATCCTTTGCGGATGCGGCGACGGCAGCTCTCGGTGTCGTTACCTCCATGGGGCGCCGTTTGGCTAGGAGAGGCTGGTGTGTGGTGCCATGTCCTGACCCCCCCACCTCCTCCCGGACAAAAGTCCAAAATCCACGTGATTGGGCGGCGGCAATGCTTTGCGCGTCGTACCCTTCATGAAGGCGTCTTCTAGGGAGGCTTGGGGTGTTTAGGAGAAGGTTGTTCTGGCGGTGGGATCCGGGTGGCAAGGGGCAGCGGCGGTGGTGCGGCGTGTCATCTTCCTCGTGAAGACGACGAGTATTAGCGGCATGAGGCAGCTGGATCTCAACGATGGAAGTGTCTTGATGGAGGAGCGCAGGGTGGTGGCGTTATTTGGCGCCGTAGCGGCGTCGACAGCAGGACTTGCAAGGATGGTGTGTTAGTACCTGCTTTGAAGATAGACCGGTGGAAGATGGTGGTGACTGAAGGAAGTATGCCCTAGAGGCAATAATAAAGTTGTTATTTATTTCCTTATATCATGATAAATGTTTATTATTCATGCTAGAATTGTACTAACCAGAAACTTAGTACATGTGTGAATACATAGACAAAACACAGTGTCCCTAGTATGCCTCTACTTGACTAGCTCATTAATCAAAGATGGTTATGTTTCCTAACCATAGACATGTGTTGTCATTTGATGAACGGGATCACATCATTAGGAGAATGATGTGATGGACATGACCCATCTGTTAGCTTAGCATTATGATCGTGTCAGTTTCATTGCTACTGCTTTCTTCATAACTTATACAAGTTCCCCAGACTATGAGATTATGCAACTCCTGAATACCGGAGGAACACTTTGTGTGCTACCAAACGTCACAACTTAAAAGGGTGATTATAAAGGTGCTCTACAGGTGTCTCCAAAGGTGTTTGTTGGGTTGGCATAGATCGAGGTTAGGATTTGTCACTCCTTGTTTCGGAGAGGTATCTCTGGGCCCTCTCGGTAATACTCATCACTATAAGCCTTGCAAGCATTGTGACTAATGAGTTAGTTGTGGGATGAATTATTACGGAACGAGTAAAGAGACTTGCTGGTAACGAGATTGAACTAGGTATTGAGATACCGATGATCGAATCTCGAGCAAGTAACATACCGATGACAAAGGGAACAACATATGTTATTATGCGGTTTGACCGATAAAGATCTTCGTAGAATATGTAGGAACAAATATGAGCATCTAGGTTCCGCTATTGGTTATTGACCGGAACTGAGTCTCGGTCATGTCTACATAGTTCTCGAACCCGTAGGGTCCGCACACTTAACGTTCGATGAAGATTGGTATTTGAGTTTATGTGTTTTGATGTACCGAAGGTAGTTTAGAGTCCCGGATGTGATCACGGACATGTCGAGGAGTCTCGAAATGGTCGAGACATGAAGATTTATATATTGGAAGGTTATGTTTGGACAACGGAATAGTTTCGGATAAGTTCGGGCATTTACCAGAGTACCGGGAGATTACTGGAACCCCCCGGAGAGTCAATGGGCCTTCATGGGCCTTAGTGGAAATAGAGTGCAGCAAGGGAGCTGTGGGGGGCGCTCCCCCTAAGCCCAAACCGAATTAGTTTAGGGCATGGGGGGCGGCCCCCTCTTTCCTTCTCCCCTCCTCCTCTTTCCTTCCCCTCCTAGTTGGACTAGGAAAGGGGGAACCTACTCCTAGTAGGAGTAGGATTCCCCCCTTGGGGCGCACCCTATGAGGCTGCCGGCCCCCTCCCCTTGCTCCTTTATATACGGAGGAGGGGGCACCCATAGGATACACAAGTTGATCAAGTTGATCTTTTATCCGTGTGCGGTGCCCTCCTCCACAGATTTCCACCTCGGTCATATCGTCATAGTGCTTAGGCGAAGCCCTGCGCTGGTAACTTTCATCATCACCGTCACCACGTCGTCGTGCTGACGAAACTCTCCCTCGACCTCAGATGGATCTAGTGTTCATGGGACGTCACTGAGCTGAACGTGTGCAGATCGCGGAGGTGTCGTACCTTCGGTGCTAGGATCGGTCGGATCGTGAAGACGTACGACTACATCAAGCGCGTTTTCATAACGCTTCCGCTTTCGGTCTACAAGGGTACGTGGACACACTCTCCCCTGTTGTTGCTATGCATCACCTAGATAGATCTTGCGTGATCGTAGGAATTTTTTTGAAATTACCGCGTTCCCCAACAGTGGCATCCAAACCAGGTCTATGCGTAGATGTTATATGCACAAGTAGAACACAAAGAGTTGTGGGCGATAATAGTCATACTGCTTACCAGCATGTCATACTTTGATTCAGCGGTATTGTTGGATGACGCGGCTTAGACCGACATTACGCGTATGCTTACACAAGACTGGTTCTACCGACGTGCTTCGCACACAGTTGGCTGGTGAGTGTCTGTTTCTCCAACTTTAGTTGAATCGAGTGTGGCTACGCCCGGTCCTTGTTGAAGGTTAAAACAGCACACTTGACGAAAAATCGTTGTGGTTTTGATGCGTACGTAAGAACGGTTCTTGCTGAGCCCATAGCAGCCACGTAAAACTTGCAACAACAAAGTAGAGGACGTCTAACTTGTTTTTGCAGGGCATGTTGTGATGTGATATGGTCAAGACGTGATGATATATAAATTGTTATATGAGATGATCATGTTTTGTAAAAGTTATCGGCAACCATATGGTTGTCGCTTTATCGTATGAAATCAATCACCATGTAATTGCTTTACTTTATCACTAAGCGGTAGCGATAACCGTAGAAGCAATAGTTGGCGAGACGACAATGATGCTTCAATGAAGATCAAGGTGTCAAGCCGGTGACGATGGTGAGCATGACAGTGCTTTGGAGATGGAATACAAAGGCACAAGATGATGATGGGCATATCATATCACTTATATTGATTGCATGTGATGTTTATCCTTTATGCATCTTATTTTGCTTAGTTCGGCGGTAGCATTATAAGATGATCTCTCACTAAATTTCAAGGTATAAGTGTTCTCCCTGAGTATGCACTGTTGTGACAGTTTGACGTGCCGAGACACCACGTGATGATCGGGTGTGATAAGCTCTACGTTCACATACAACGGGTGCAAGCAGTTTTGCACATGCAGAATACTCGGGTTAAACTTGACGAGCCTAGAATATATAGATATGGCCTCGGAACACTGGAGACCGAAAGGTCGAGCGTGAATCATATAGTAGATATGATCAACATAGATATGTTCACCATTGAAAACTACTCCATCTCACGTGATGATCGGACATGGTTTAGTTGATTTGGATCACGTGATCATTTAGATGACTAGAGGGATGTCTATCTAAGTGGGAGTTCTTAAGTAATATGATTAATTGAACTTTAATTTATCATGAACTTAGTCCTGATAGTATTTTGCAAATTATGTTGTAGATCAACAGCTCGCATTATAGCTTCCCTATGTTTTTTATATGTTCCGAGAGAAAACTATGTTGAGACATTATAGTAGCAATGATGCGGACTGGGTCCGTAATCTGAGGTTTATCCTTATTGCCGCACAGAAGAATTATGTCCTTGATGCACCGCTAGGTGACAGATATATTGCAGGAGCAGATGCAGACGTTATGAACGTTTGGCTAGCTCAATATGATGACTACTTGATAGTTTAGTGCACCATGCTTTACGGTTTAGAATCGGGACTTCAAAGACGTTTTGAACGTCATGGAATATATGAGATGTTCCAGGAGTTGTATTTAATATTTCAAGCAAATGCCCGAGTTGAGAGATATGAAGTCTCCAACAAATACTATAGCTAAAAGATGGAGGAGAATAGCTCAAGCAGTGAGCATGTGCTCAGATTGTCTGGGTACTGAAATCGCTTGAATCAAGTGGGAGTTAATCTTCCAGATAAGATAGTGATTGACAGAGTTCTCTAGTCACCATCACCAAGTTACTTGAACTTCGTGATGAACTATAGTATGCAAGGGATGACGAAAACGATTCCCGGGCTCTTCATGATGCTGAAATCAACGAAGGTAGAAATCAAGAAAAAGCATCAAGTGTTGATGATTAAACAAGATCACTAGTTTCCAGAAAAGGGCAAAGGGAAAGAAAGGAAACTTCAAGAAGATTGGCAAGCAAGGTGTCACGCCCGTGAAGAAGCCCAAAGCTGGACCTAAGCCTGAAACTAAGTGCTTCTACTGCAAAGGAAATGGTCACTGGAAGCGGATTTGTCCAAAATATTTGGTGGATAAGAAGGATGGCAAAGTGAACAAAGGTATTGTTAGAGTACGTAATGGGCCTAATGGGCCCATTAGTCTTAGGGTTAATTACAGATAAGGGTCGCTTGCTTAGGGGTCAAGTAAGCCTTGCTTGGGAGTCAAGTAAACCTCTCTATATAAAGAGAGGAGATGTATCTACCTAATCAAGCAAGAATTAAGAAGGAAACCCCTTCCCTCTTGCCCGGCTGTGGGCAAAAAGGTCCCCGGCCGGCCCTCTTGCGCCCTCCTTCTATCAGCGCCATAACAATTTGGTATCAGCTAGCTTTGGTTCGATCATGTCTTCACCGCCGCCAAGCTCGTCTCTTCCGCTGCCGGTCACCTTGTCGCCTCCGGCGACCACTACGGTCGTCGCCCCGCTCCTGCCAGCGCCGGGGTCCTTCGTCGCACCCGCCCCCGCCGTCCTCACCTGGGAGGAGGTGTCCGGGGTGCTGCGGGACCTAACCCAGGCGGTCCAGGAGATCAACCTGTTCTTGGCCGGGTCCTACGGGCCACACCCGGCTGCGACGCCCATCGCCGCCCCCGCGCCACCGTGGCTGCCGTGGCAGCCACTGCACCAGGCGGCCTTCGCCGCGCTCGCCAGGCCACTGTAGCAGCCGCTGCAGCTGCCATCCATCGCCACCACCGCCCAGCCCTGGCTGCAGTGGCAGCAGCCGCTCCTGGCGGCCTCCGCCGCGTCCGGCGCGGTACCGCAGCAGCCACCGCCGGTCAGCTCCGCCGTCCAGTATGGGATGCCCTACGACGGGAGTGCGACGACCTCGTTCCCATCAACGCCGCCGCCATCCCAGGGCGTCCACATCCAGCAGATCAAGTCCCCGCCGTCGCCGTCACCGCTTCCGTCTTGGATCGCTACCCGCCACGTGTCGGCGGCGGTGAGGCTGCAGGCTGCTGCACGTGGCCTTCTAGCGCGTCGGCGTGTGCGGGAGATGCGTGGTCTGCAGCTGCCGCTCCTCCAAGTTGCCCTTCGCTGCGCAAAGGACCTCGATCTCGTCCGCTGCGTCGGGGATCTTGGGCATGCGGTTTCCCCCGCGGGTGGCAGGCATGCTGTTTTCCCCGCGGGCAGCGACCTCAAAGTCTACGACATCGGCGGTTGGGGGGGCGCATCCCTCCTCGTCATTCTCCATCGCAAGCCCTCCACTCTTCCCTGTGCCGTGCAGACCAATAGCCATTCAGCGGGGAGAAGGCAGGGTGTCACCGACAGGAGCGCACCGTGTAGCACCACTGCTTTTCGCAGCCGGCCGCCACGACGGCGCCTCGACTGGTCGCTCTTGCAACCACTTCCAGGTGGCCATACACATGCACTCCTTTGGTCCAGGTGGTGTCCATGGGATCCAGGTGGCTATACACGTGCACGTCCAACGTTCGGATGGTGTCCACTTTTTGTTAAGGGGTCCAAAATAAAGCGTCCCAGTCCATTTCAGGTTGAGAATAATAAAACAAGCCGAGATGTAAAAGGCTTGTTTTTAGGTGTTAGGTTTGTGTTGCGTCGAGTCATGGTTATAAGTTAGTTAGGCTGCAGCTCGAGGACAAGCTGCATGTCCAGGTGGGGTGTAGTGTTAGAGTACGTAATGGGCCTAATGGGCCCATTAGTCTTAGGGTTAATTACAGATAAGGGTCGCTTGCTTAGGGGTCAAGTAAGCCTTGCTTGGGAGTCAAGTAAACCTCTCTATATAAAGAGAGGAGATGTATCTACCTAATCAAGCAAGAATTAAGAAGGAAATCCCTTCCCTCTTGCCCGGCCGTGGGCAAAAAGGTCCCCGGCCGGCCCTCTCGCGCCCTCCTTCTATCAGCGCCATAACAGGTATATTGATATACAGGTTATTGATGTGTACCTTACTAGTGTTCATAGTAGCCCCTGGGTATTTGATACTTGTTCGGTTGCTAAGATTAGTAACTCGAAACAGGAGTTACAGAATAAACAGAGACTAGTTCAGGGAGAAGTGACGATGTGTGTTGGAAGTGGTTCCAAGATTGATATGATCATCATCGCACACTCCTTATACTTTCGGGATTAGTATTGAACCTAAATAAATGTTATTTGGTGTTTGCATTGAGCATGAATATGATTAGATCATGTTTATTGCAATACGGTTATTCATTTAAGACAGAGAATAATTGTTATTCCATTTACATGAATAAAACCTTCTATGGTCATACACCCAATGTTGATGGTTTATTGAATCTCGATCATAGTAATACACATATTCATAATATTGATGCCAAAAGATGCAAAGTTGATAATGTAGTGCAACTTATTTGTGGCACTGTCATTTGGGTCATATGGGTGTAAAGCGCATGAAGAAACTCCATAAAGATGGACTTTTGGAATGATTTGATTGTGAATCATTTGATGCTTGCGAACCGTGCCTTATGAGCAAGATGACTAAAACTCCGTTCTCCGGAACAATGTAACGAGCTAGTGACTTATTAGAAATAATACATATCGATGTATGCGGTCCAATGAGTGTTGATGCTCGTGGCGGGTATCGTTATTTTCTGACCTTCACAGATGATTTGAGCAGATATGGGTATATCTACTTAATGAAACACAAGTCTGAAACATTTGAAAAGTTCAAAGAATTTCAGAGTGAAGTGGAGAATCATCATAACAAGAAAAAAAAGTTTCTACGATCTGATCGTAGAGGAGAATATTTGAGTTACGAGTTTGGCCTTAATTTAAAAATGTGGAATAGTTTCATAGCTCACGCCACATGGAACATGACAACATAATGATGTGTCCGAACATCGTAACCGCACTTTATTGGATATGGTGCGATCTATGATGTCTCTTACCGTGTTACCACTATCGCTTTGGGGTTATGCATTAGAGACAACTACATTCACTTTAAATAGGGTACCATCAAAATCCGTTGAGACAACACCTTATGAACTGTGGTTTAGCAAGAAACCAAAGTTGTCGTTTCTTAAAGTTTGGGGCTGCGATGCTTATGTGAAAAAAATTCAACCTGATAAGCTCGAACCCAAATCGGAGAAGTGCATATTCATAGGATACCCAAAGGAAATTGTTGGGTACACCTTCTATCACAGATCCGAAGGCAAGATATTCGTTTCTAAGAATGGATCCTTTCTATAGAAGGAGTTTCTCTCGAAAGAAGTGAGTGGGAGGAAAATAGAGCTTGATGAGGTAATTGTACCTTCTCCCAAATTGGAAAGTAGTTCATCACAGAAACCAGTTCCAGTGATTCCTACACCAATTAGTGAGGAATCTAATGATAATAATCATGAAACTTCAGATCAAGTTACTACAAAACCTCATAGGTCTTCCGGAGTATGGTCTGCACTAGAGTGGTACGGTAATCCTATTTTGGAAGTCATGTTACTAGACCATGATGAACCTACGAACTATGAGGAAGCGATGATGAGCCCAGTGAAAGATCGTGGATGTCGCCTAGAGGGGGGGTGAATAGGCGCTTTAAAATAATTACGGTTAAGGCTTGAACAAATGCGGAATAAACCTAGCGGTTAATTTGACAAGCACAAAACCTACAACAACTAGGCTCACCTATGTGCACCAACAACTTATGCTAAGCAAGGTAAACAACTAAGTGATAGCAAGATATATGACAAGAAACAATATTGCTATCACAAAGTAAAGTGCATAAGTAAAGGGGCTCGGGTAAGAGTGTCGGTGTACTAGAGTAGGGGTACCCTAGTATCCCGAACTTGTGCACGGGCAGTCGCAGCGCTCGGCGGCAAGGCTTGCCGGACGACCGCCAAGGTCCTCTGTGGTTCCTTTGGAGCCATTCAAGAACAAAGTGTTTAAGCCAAGGAGACAAGACCCCGGCAAGAGGAGCTTGCCGGGAAGGACAAGGCCCCAGCAAGAGGAGCTTGTCGAGAAGGCCAGCCAAGGCATCTCAAGAAACTTGTCGCGACGCGCTACGCGTCCCGACAAGACCCGGCGAGCGACAAGCTTCCGGACGCGACAAGACAACGACCGCGGCAAGACGCTTGCCGCGGCAGGATACCACTTTGTACCTACGCTCCAGCGCATCCGTCAACGTGTCGCCCTGAGACCGTTCCAGGCGCGCGTGGCGAGAGGCTGTGCAGCCAAGCGGTGCGAGGTGGCAAGCGGAGATTACAAGATCGCCATCGTGGCAAGCGGTGGCGCCCCTAACGGTCACTTTTCTGCACTGTTTGGGTGACACAGACGGGCATTTAATGCCTTTGTCCCCTGCCGTCAGGGTTAGGTATGATACACTGTGCAAGTATGTATACCTACCGCAGTTCTTTTACACTTTTACCCCTGCATGCGTTGCCACCTGTTGGTGACCCCTTGAGCATATAAAAGGAGGCCCATGCGCAACGTAGAGGGGGTTGGAAAGATCACATGGATGACTGAAGGCCAAAGATTCTCTTCAACTGTTGAAGAATGGGCAGCACTGCTGAATGCTCCAGTGCAGAGAGAGGATGATGTTGATGTCTATGGTATTCCCAAGAGGAACCATGAATCTATGAAGAATATGTACAATGAGGTACCAGCTAAGGATGTAGGAATCTGGAAGCTCGGCTCAGTGTATCATCTCCAGGCAGGTCTACCTACCATAAACACTATTTTGAGGCATACCTTGATGCCCAAGTCTGGAGATCATCGCATGATCAGAGGATATTCTATCAACATGCTGCATATACTTGATGAGAAGGCACCTTTCAAGGTGATGGATTTGATAGTTGAGACTATCAAGAGGACTGCAGCTGACCAGAAGAGGTCGTGTGGATTTGCCCCGCACATTCAGATGCTTATCAATGCCAAGTTTGGCACGGGCACATATCTGTTGGATAGACCACACTTGCCACTGCAGCCTGAGCATGAGGACAATGAAGTTGTGATGGATGAGGAGGACCCAACGTCAGTTGAAGGTCAAGCCAAGATTGAAGCTGCCAAGAAAGCTAAAGCTGAGAAGGAAGCAGCAGCAGCAGCAGCTAAACCCAAGAGTGTTGGAGAGCAGCTCCTTGAAGCTACCCAGAGGATTGAACAACGCCTGGCCAGCATTGTGCAGTCTCAGGAGAGTCTTGAGAGGATTGTTGAAGACAAGATCCATGCTCTAGATGTCAAGCTGACTGAAGTGCAAGTAACTGTCAACAAGCTTGAGGCAGGTATCGAGGAAGCAAAGAGGGAGAAGGAAGAGCTCATGCAGGAGATGCAGGATGACCTAGTCCAGGATGATTATGAACAGCCAGCTCCGGTTCCCACAAGACCCCGATCAGCTGCTATTCCAGTGACAGACACCAGGACTACAGCCTCAGCACCTCCCACAGCTCCATCAGTTCCAGCTCCAGCTCCAGTGACCACTCCTCCAGCTCCACAGACGTCAGCTGAAGTCTTCGCCGATGCTGCCATCTCAACTCCAACCTCAACCCAGACAGGAGCCGCCAGCAGAGTCCCCAGTGACGTTTAGCTCTATACCTTTCGAACTTTTTGGTAACTTGTTGCCAAAGGGGGAGAAATTGTATAGATCATAGGACTTTGAGAGAGAGAGAGTGCTTTGTCTTTGCGCTTTTTGCTCTTTCGTTCATTTGCGGTCTTTTTGAGATACTTTTAAGATATTCGAGACATTCCGTGTGTTTGATACTACGTTTGCTCTACTTTGATGAGTGCTTGGTCGTACTATGCCTTAATGTGTGCTTAATGCTTATCATATGCTATTCATATCTTGTATGACCATTTACTCATGTCTTGGTGATTGGGTGCATGCTATTCATTCTTATCATTTTGTGCGCTCCACCAAGATGTATGTGACATGGAAGAGTGACCCATGATCCTAATCGATTGTGCATTTGCATTCAAACGCAAATCTTAAATAATGCACAAATTTAGGGGGAGCTCTTGCTTATCACATACTTCTCAAAAGCGACGATATTATTCATTGATTATATCCTTTGTCGAAGCTTTGATCTATATGTTGTCATCAATTACCAAAAAGGGGGAGATTGAAAGTGCAACTAATCCCCGGGTGGTTTTGGTAATTAATAACAACATATATATCATTGAACTAATAGTTTCTTGAGAATCATTTCAGAAAGTTCAGTGATATGGGTATGGCAATGACTGAAGATGTGGACCCCTCAAAATGCTAAGGCAAGCATTGGCAAAAGCTCAAGACTCCATTTTTGGTTTAGTGATCCAAGATCACATTGAGTCCATAGGAAAGCCAATACTATTAAAAGGGGATGAGGTTATGTTAATGATCTGGTTGCTCAAGTGCTTAGTGATATATCTCCTAAACTATCAGCAACTCTCACTTCCATAATACACTCATAAGTAATCTCGGTCCCACCGATTTCCTAAACTCAGTCACACCGAGATGAACCACCTCAGCCATATAGCCAAACCCTAGAAATTTCGGATTTTCCGATTCTGAACTCGGTCTCACCGAAACTGGTGTTGCCAAGCTTCAGAACCTACGTCATCAAATCGGTGTCACCGAGATGATGAAGTCGGTCCCACCAAGATTGGCAAACCCTAGTCTTTACACGAATCGGACTCACCGAGATTGTATTTTCGGTCCCACCGAAAATCCCAACGTTCACAAGATTTGAACTTTCGGTCTCACCGAGTTGTCAACTTCGGTCCGACCGAGATTGGTCAAATGTGTGTAACGATTGGATTTTGTGTGGAGGCTATAAATACCCTCCACCCCCTCTTCATTCGGGAGAGAGCCATCGAAAGAACTACCACTCCTACCTTACATTTCGAGAAGAAAACTACCTACCCTTGTGTTGAGATCAAGTAGCTCCACTCCCACCATATGAAGCTTGATCTCTAGCCTTCCCAAGTTTCTTTCCACTCAATCCTTTCTTCCACCACAGCCAAATCAGTGAGGAGAGTTGAGTGTTGGGGAGATTATCATTTGAAGCACAAGAGCAAGGAGTTCATCATCATCAACACCATCTATTACCTTTTGGAGGGTGGTGCCTCCTAGATTGGTTAGGTGTCGCTTGGGAGCCTCCGTCAAGATGTGGAGTTGAACCAAGAAGTTTGTAAGGGCAAGGAGATCGCCTACTTCGTGAAGATCTACCCCGAGTAAGGCTAGTCCTCCGTGGGCGTATGCCATGATGGCATAGACAAGGTTGCTTCTTCGTGGACCCTTCGTGGGTGGAG
Source organism: Aegilops speltoides (assembly GCA_021437245.1). Classification (NCBI taxonomy): domain Eukaryota; kingdom Viridiplantae; phylum Streptophyta; class Magnoliopsida; order Poales; family Poaceae; genus Aegilops; species Aegilops speltoides. The sequence continues at coordinate 546,888,636 of CM038143.1, forward strand.
CCCTCCGTGGACTCTCGCAGCCGTTACCCTCCGTGGGTTGAAGTCTCCATCAACGTGGATTGACGATAGCACCACCTATCGGAACCACGAGAAAAATCTCCGTGTCTCCAAATTGCGTTTGCTCTTCTCCACCTCTCTTTACTACATGTGCAATTTACTTTCCGCTGCATATACTCTAGAATTGCATGTGTAGGGTGATACTTGACTTGATCTCCATTGTGAACTTGCCAAAAACTTGTCTTTATCAAAAGGCTGAATTTTTATATTGTCAAGTAGTCTAATCACCCCCCCTCTAGACATACTTTCGATCCTACAAGTGGTATCAGAGCTTTGGTCTCCATTGTATTGGTTTCCATTGCATTGGACTCCATAAGCTTGGTTTCACAACCTAGGAGAGTATGGCGTCTAGTGAGGGTAATTTTCGTAGAGGTCCTTACTTTGATGGTTCAAACTTTGCTAGTTGGAAGCATAAAATGAAAATGCATATTCTTGGACATAACCCTGCCGCATGGGGCATTATTTGTGTTGGTTTGCAAGGTGAGTTCTTCGAGGAAGGAAAAGTTCCGGATCGTGAAGCTACAGCGGATGAACTGCGGATGTTGCAAAACAATGCTCAAGCTTGTGATATTCTCTTCAATGCTTTGTGTCCCGAGGAGTTCAACAAAATCAGCCGTCTTGAGAATGCAAAAGAGATTTGGGATACTTTGGTCGAAATGCACGAAGGTACCGAGTCCGTGAAGGAATCAAAGCTAGATGTTCTTCAAGGTCAACTTGACAAGTTCAAGATGAAGGAAGGTGAAGGAGTCGCTGAAATGTACTCTAGGCTTGCTCTCATCACCAATGAGATTGCCGGCTTAGGAAGCGAAGAAATGACCGACCGATTCATCATCAAGAAGATTCTCAGAGCTTTGGATGGAAAGTATGACACCGTGTGCACTTTGATCCAAATGATGCCAAACTACAAGAATCTCAAGCCAACCGAAGTCATTGGAAGAATTGTTGCTCATGAGATGACACTTAAAGATAAGGAAGAGCTTCACAACAAGTCAAGTGGTGCTTACAAAGCTACATGTGATGCTCCCACAACCTCAAGTGACAAGTTAGTTTCCAATGAAGAGATAAGCCTAATGGTGAAGAACTTCAACAAATTCTACAAGAGTAGAAGCAAAGAAAGAAGCTCAAAGTCTAGATCATATGATGAAAAGAGATCTTCTAGTCGTGATCGAAACTGCTACAATTGTGGAAGACCCGGACACTATTCAAATGAGTGTTCGGCTCCCCACAAGAGAAGAGAAGAATCTCCAAGAAGAAGAAGCTCAAGAGAAGAGTCACCTCGGAAAGAGAGAAGGAGTAGAGATGATCATTATGAACGAAGACCCTCTCGGAGAAGCAAGGATTCGGAGAGGAAAGACAAGTCATCAAGGAGCTACACAAGAAGAAAACATCAAGCTCATGTAGGGGAATGGGTCTCGGCTCCGACTCGACAATCACTCGAAAGAAGCTATCACTCCAACTCCGACTACAATCAAGATGAAGGTGTTGCGGTCTTGCTCTCGTATCCTCCAACTCCAACTCCTATGACTTATTTGATTCACCAAATGAGGGAATTGGAAGATGCTTCATGGCTAAAGGCCCCAAGGTATCACACCCTGAATTTATTGACTTTGATAGTGATGAGGATGACTTGCTTGGTGAAGATGAGCTTTTACATGACAAATCTAGTGAGCCTAGTAATGATGAACATGCTAGTAGTCTTTATAGTCGAGAAGAGTCGAATGACAATGCTATGAAGGAGATTGAGCGTCTAACTAAAGAACTAAACACTCTTAAGTTAGCTCATGAAACAACTCAAGAAGATCATAGAGAGCTCCTAAGATCTCATGAGAAGCTACGCTTCGAGAAGCTCAATCTAGAGCAAGAACATGAGTTTCTAAAAGCTATCAATGACGATCTTCGAAAGAAGAGTTCTTCATATCTTGCCAAACGACTTCTCTTGTCTAATTTCTTGCCTCCTATTAAAACTAAGCATGACAAGCATAAGAAAAATTCTTCGTCTAGTAGTAACAATAACCATGCCAAATCTAATGTTGTTACTTCTAGTAGTTCTCTTGATTCCACTAACAATGTTTCAAGCCAAGTTACACTTGAGCAAGAAAATAGTTTATTGAAAGGGATTATAGAGAAAGGTGTCTACAAGAGCCTTGCCGGAAGCAAGAACTTTGAGGAAATTGTTTGCAAGCAAGGAAGGCACCGGAAGAATCAAGGAATTGGTTTTGAGCGAAAGTTCAACGCCGAGGGTGTTGAATGGGAAGAAGGTCAATATCCCACTCCAAAGTTTGTTTCTCAAAAGGAGAAGTATGATCCTACTTCTTCCAATGTGGAACAAGCACAAGATGACCTTCCACCACAAGACCACAAGCTAAAAGGCAAGGACAAGCTTCAAGAGGAGATTGATGCATTTATTGAAGCACCTAAAGCCATGGTCAAGTGGGTTCCCAAGGAAGCGTCAAGTTCTACTTCGTCAAGCTCAACTACAACCCCAAGGATTCCCATCAAGATGATGTGGATCCCAAGAAGAAGAACTAGAGAGTTCTTGAGGGTGACTCCGCCAACATACTTCACTCACATTCATTTTGGCAAGAACTTGTGCAATCAACTTCCACATCTTGCACTAGTTCATGGAGTCACAAACCCTCTTGTTGGTAAGTCAAGGGACAAGGTAATCATTGCTTTCATGGACATCATCTATTGTGTACTTCAATCTATGTCCATGGATATCCTTGTTTGTTCCTTGTGGGACTAACCCATGTAGGTATTGAAAGTGCCCGAATCCAAAGGATTGCTCCCAACTCTTGATGATCTTCATCAACATTGAGCATCCACATCTTCAACATCTACATGAAGTCTTCTCGACAACCCAAGGTTAGTTTGACCCTTTAAAAGGGTTCTCACATCTAGGGGAGCTTTGCTCTAAAGAATTGAGCAAAGCATCTTCAAAAGATGTGAACACATCAATGCTTTATGTAAAAGTGGTAACCCCACTTGTGCTTAAACGATGAGTATGACCTATGATCAAATGTTCTCATTTGACTCCTAAGTCAATATACTCATATAAAGATGACCTAGTCATCGACAAATTGTGTGATAGTAGCTAGAGTATTTGATTGTGCATGTTTGACACATATTTCATTTGTTATCTTATTGTGTGAGCATGTTGGTTGCATGATTCTATCCATTCGAGGACATCCATTTGTTGCTTTGGTCTTTTGGATTTTTCTGACCAAATGGATGGACAAGAATGCCTAAGTACCTCCCCTAGCTATCTATGCTTTCTTGTCTCAAATTCTATTCATGCTTACATCACAAACTTTGGACAAGTCAATTTCGGACCCACCGAGTGAGGAGCACTCGGAGCCACCGATCCGTCAAGGGCTAACTTCCAAAACCTTCTAAGTGATTTCGGTCAGACCAACCCACTCAAACTCGGTCAGACCGAAAGCATTTGGATTGATCTAGGTTTTCACCTCGGTGAAACCGAGTTGTACTTTTCGGCGTGACCGAAGTGTGTAACTGCCTGCAGTTATCCATCTCGGTGCCACCGAGTTTTACAACTCGGTCCCACCGATAGCAAAGGGGTATATATACTCCGAGGGCAGCGCGCGTTGATTCCTACTTCAAAACGCCTCGCCCCCACGCCCCTTGCTGCCGTCGCCTGGTCTCCGTATCGTCTCCGTCGTCGCCTGTGCGCCATCGCCGCAGGTCTTCGTCGCCGTCAACGGACATTCTCTCCGCGCTGTTGCCGCCGTAGAGGAACTCCACCAAGATAGGGCGAGTTTCGATCCCACTCGTGCTCCCATCTCCGATTCTATGCACGATTGGTTTGCCTAGCATCTTGCCACGTTTGAGATCTTCCTTAACACCAGATTAGTTCGTTAGAACGAAATTCGAGTAAAAGTTTTAGGGTTAGGTTTCCGCCGAACACATCTCGGTGAGACCGATTTTACATTCTCGGTATGACCGATTTGGCCTCTGGCCATTGCCTTTACACCTTCGGTTCAACCGAGTTATGCAAATCGGTGCGACGAAATGAGGATTTAGTGAAACCCTAGTGTTCTCGGCAGACGAAACCCACTTCGGTCCCACCGAAAGTGGTGTGAATGCTTCTGTTTGAACACTTCGGATTCACCGAATTTTAAACTCGGTCTGACCGAAATGCATTCTGTGAAAACCTAAAACTGAAATTTGAATTCATTTTTTTTGCAAAATCTTCTGCAGTTTGTGATAACTCTTCCACTCTGCCTACACCTAATCTATTCACAGGTTGTCAGCCATGTCAGATGCCAGTGACAGCCAGAACAGGTCTGAGTCTCCTATTGCTGATATTCCAGAGGCAGGCACTAGTCCTGAGGCCAGCAGCTTTTCAGATGATGGTGAGAGGAGCACACCAAGTGGTTTGCCTCCTGCAGCCACCAGGGCCAGAAAGAAGAGGAACTCTGATGAAGAAGACTCTGATTTCATTGCTGAGGAAGAGGTCTCCTCCAAGCCAAAGAGAAAAGTTGTTGCCAAAGAGCATCAAGGGCAGCAAACCAAGAAAGGCACCAGAAAAGTGAAGAAGTCCACTGTTGCCAAGAAGCTGAGTATGGAAGAGGAAACTACAAGCAAGGTGAAGAAAACTTCCAAGAGGAAGAGGATTGTGCATGATGATGCAGCAAAAGAAGATGAGGATGAGGAAGCACCCCAGCCTCCTCCTCAGAAGTCTAAGTTCATGGGTGATGCCATCAGGGCTGGAGCCCCTTCTAAGTCCAAGCCATCTGCTCCAGCAAAGGCAGCTCAAGCCAAGCCTGCTGCCAAGCCCAAGAAAATTGTCAGGAACATTCCAGCTTCAGAGAAGAAGAAAGATAATGTGCCACCAGCTGAGTCAGATGATGAGGCACCTGTATTGCTGAAACTTCGTCAGAAATTGCCACTTCACAATGATGCTCATCCTCAAGCTGAGAACATGAAGGAAAGAAAGGATAGAGGTCTCAGGCTATGGAGACAAGCTGATCCATATGCTGTGAGGAGAAGAACTGCTGTTGATCCAAGGTTCCACACCAGAGAGCAGCAGGACTTCTATGAGACTGTGCTGATGGACAAGAAGCCCATTGTTGCAGACACTAGATATGTTGACTGGGCATACATTGACAGTGAAGAGCACAGAGACTTCTTTCCACATGTGCATGAGAGCTTTACTGCATGTGGTGTTGCAGATTTTGTTGGTCAAAAGTTGACAGATTGGAATGATGAAATGATTATGCAATTCTATGCCACAGCTCATTTCTATCCAGATGGAAAGATCACATGGATGACTGAAGGCCAAAGATTCTCTTCAACTGTTGAAGAATGGGCAGCACTGCTGAATGCTCCAGTGCAGAGAGAGGATGATGTTGATGTCTATGGTATTCCCAAGAAGAACCATGAATCTATGAAGAATATGTACAATGAGGTACCAGCTAAGGATGTAGGAATCGGAAGCTCGCTCGGTGTATCATCTCCGTGCAGGTCTACCTACCACAAACACTATTCTGAGGCATACCTTGATGCCCAAGTCTGGAGATCATCGCATGATCAGAGGATATTCTATCAACATGCTGCATATACTTGATGAGAAGGCACCTTTCAAGGTGATGGATTTGATAGTTGAGACTATCAAGAGGACTACAGCTGACCAGAAGAGGTCGTGTGGATTTGCCCTGCACATTCAGATGCTTATCAATGCCAAGTTTGGCACGGGCACATATCTGTTGGATAGACCACACTTGCCACTGCAGCCTGAGCATGAGGACAATGAAGTTGTGATGGATGAGGAGGACCCAACGTCAGTTGAAGGTCAAGCCAAGATTGAAGCTGCCAAGAAAGCTAAAGCTGAGAAGGAAGCAGCAGCAGCAGCTAAACCCAAGAGTGTTGGAGAGCAGCTCCTTGAAGCTACCCAGGATTGAACAACGCCTGCCAGCATTGTGCGATCTCGGGAGAGTCTTGAGAGGATTGTTGAAGACAAGATCCATGCTCTAGATGTCAAGTGATCAAGTGCAAGTAATCAAACAAGCTTGAGGCAGGTATCGAGGAAGCAAAGAGGGAGAAGGAAGAGCTCATGCAGAGATGCAGGATGACCTAGTCCAGATGATTATGAACAGCCAGCTCCGGTTCCCACAAGACCCCGATCAGCTGCTATTCCAAAGGATGAGACACCAGACTACAGCCTCAAAGACCTCCCACAGCTCCATCAGTTCCAGCTCCAGCTCCAGTGACCACTCCTCCAGCTCCACAGACGTCAGCTGAAGTCTTCGCCGATGCTGCCATCTCAACTCCAACCTCAACCCAGACAGGAGCCGCCAGCAGAGTCCCCAGTGACGTTTAGCTCTATACCTTTCGAACTTTTTGGTAACTTGTTGCCAAAGGGGGAGAAATTGTATAGATCATAGGACTTCGAGAGAGAGAGTGCTTTGTCTTTGCGCTTTTTGCTCTTTCGTTCATTTGCGGTCTTTTTGAGATACTTTTGAGATTTTCGAGACATTCCGTGTGTTTGATACTACGTTTGCTCTACTTTGATGAGTGCTTGGTCGTACTATGCCTTAATGTGTGCTTAATGCTTATCATATGCTATTCATATCTTGTATGACCATTTACTCATGTCTTGGTGATTGGGTGCATGCTATTCATTCTTATCATTTTGTGCGCTCCACCAAGATGTATGTGACATGGAAGAGTGACCCATGATCCTAATCGATTGTGCATTTGCATTCAAACGCAAATCTTAAATAATGCACAAATTTAGGGGGAGCTCTTGCTTATCACATACTTCTCAAAGCGACGATATTATTCATTGATTATATCCTTTGTCGAAGTTTGATCTATATGTTGTCATCAATTACCAAAAGGGATAGATTGAAAGTGCAACTAATCCCCGGGTGGTTTTGGTAATTAATAACAACATATATATCATTGAACTAATAGTTTCTTGAGAATCATTTCAGAAAGTTCAGTGATATGGGTATGGCAATGACTGAAGATGTGGACCCCTCAAAATGCTAAGGCAAGCATTGGCAAAAGCTCAAGACTCCATTTTTGGTTTAGTGATCCAAGATCACATTGAGTCCATAGGAAAGCCAATACTATTAAAAGGGGATGAGGTTATGTTAATGATCTGGTTGCTCAAGTGCTTAGTGATATATCTCCTAAACTATCAGCAACTCTCACTTCCATAATACACTCATAAGTAATCTCGGTCCCACCGATTTCCTAAACTCAGTCACACCGAGATGAACCACCTCAGCCATATAGCCAAACCCTAGAAATTTCGGATTTTCCGATTCAACTCGGTCTCACGAAACTGGTGTTGCCAAGCTTCAGAACCTTCATCATCAAATCGGTGTCACCGAGATGATGAAGTCGGTCCCACCGAGATTGGCAAACCCTAGTCTTTACACTAATCGGACTCACCGAGATTGTATTTTCGGTCCCACGAAAATCCCAACGTTCACAAGATTTGAACTTTCGGTCTCACCGAGTTGTCAACTTCGGTCCGACCGAGATTGGTCAAATGTGTGTAACGATTGGATTTTGTGTGGAGGCTATAAATACCCTCCACCCCTCTTCATTCGGGAGAGAGCCATCGAAAGAACTACCACTCCTACCTTACATTTACGAGAAGAAAACTACCTACCCTTGTGTTGAGATCAAGTAGCTCCACTCCCACCATATGAAGCTTGATCTCTAGCCTTCCCAAGTTTCTTTCCACTCAATCCTTTCTTCCACCACAGCCAAATCAGTGAGGAGAGTTGAGTGTTGGGGAGATTATCATTTGAAGCACAAGAGCAAGGAGTTCATCATCATCAACACCATCTATTACCTTTTGGAGGGTGGTGCCTCCTAGATTGGTTAGGTGTCGCTTGGGAGCCTCCGTCAAGATGTGGAGTTGAACCAAGAAGTTTGTAAGGGCAAGGAGATCGCCTACTTCGTGAAGATCTACCCGAGTAAGGCTAGTCCTCCGTGGGCGTATGCCATGATGGCATAGACAAGGTTGCTTCTTCGTGGACCCTTCGTGGGTGGAGCCTCCGTGGACTCTCGCAGCCGTTACCCTCCGTGGGTTGAAGTCTCCATCAACGTGGATTGACGATAGCACCACCTATCGGAACCACGAGAAAAATCTCCGTGTCTCCAAATTGCGTTTGCTCTTCTCCACCTCTCTTTACTACATGTGCAATTTACTTTCCGCTGCATATACTCTAGAATTGCATGTGTAGGGTGATACTTGACTTGATCTCCATTGTGAACTTGCCAAAAACTTGTCTTTATCAAAAGGCTGAATTTTTATATTGTCAAGTAGTCTAATCACCCCCCCTCTAGACATACTTTCGATCCTACAGTTGGAAACCAGAAAACACTCACGCTCGGTATTGTAGCTCTAAACGTTCTCGAGCAAGAACACAATACAGCCCCGACAAGCAGCAGTAGGAGTATTATCTCTCCGGAGAGCTCTGAAGCTAGGTAAAATCGCTCGTGTGCTTCGCCTCGATCCGCTCTTCGTGCGGCCTCCCCCCCTCGGACCGAAAAGGGCCCCTGCCCCATAGGTGTTCGTTCCCACGACATCTTTGGCGCGCCAGGTAGGGGGCGTCGAGGTTGTGTGAACCTAATCCGGTGTTCACACGGGCTAGATCTTCATCATGTTCACCGACATGCCACCGAAGAAGAAGGCTTCGGAGGTGGCTGCTCCGTCCGCGTCGAACCCACCACCACCACCGGAGCAAGCGGGTGGTGTGGTAGACGCCGGCGGAGGAGCGGGCGTCGGCGAGGGAGCGCATGGTGCTGCCAGGTCCAAGGACAAGGCCGCACAAACCTCGGCGTCCGTACATGCACCGCGCCCATCTCAGGAGGTGCGGGACCGACAGCGTCATGGTACTCGCAGTACCATACGTTCGTTGGGCCAAGGCCAAGCTGGTGGATCTCGGGATGCTCAAGACCAGCATGCGCGCCAACATGCTGGCACGAGTGCGGCATGGTCGCTTGGACAGGATGCTGCTCCTTCTAACATTGTTAGAAGTTCGAGCATATCCCGCTCCTCGCACCGTTCGCCACCGCCACCCAAGACCCCAGAAGAAGCTTTGGCACGAGCTCAACTGCTCCTGGACTACCCTCCAACATCGGACAAGATCGACGATTGGAGGGCCACCATTCAGAGTCTCATCGGCTTTGCCAACGGCGATACTCCGTGGCAGCCGAATGCGTTGCAGCCGCGGCAAGATCGCCAGGCACAAGCCGGTGGCGACAAGACCGGTAGGGGTGCAACCACCGTGCACTCTCCACCCCGAAGGCCAAGAACGTCGACTCGCCGGGTCAACCCCGACAACGACTCCACCGCATCGTCGGACCGCGAGCTCGTCGCGATCAGCGCCAAGTTCTCCAAGAACGACAGCAAGAGGACGCTCGTACTCGCATCGAGCGCCGAAGAGAAGCGCGGCGTCAGTCCGACCAGCGCGCTGGGCCCACTGTCGACATGCATGCGCCAGGGGAACCAGGCGACTTGCCATACGCGGTAGGTTGCCCTGCGTTCACTCGTGAGCTGCGGCAAGTCCAGTGGCCCAGCACGAAAAATTTCAAGCCAGATGTACCAAAGAAGTATGACGGCAAGTTGCATCCGTCGGAGTTCCTCAGCATCTACACCATCGCGGTGCAAGCTGCCGGGGGGCGAGATGACACGATCCTTGCCAACTACTTCCCGCTGGTGCTCAAGCCCAATGTCAGGTCCTGGCTCATGCACTTGCCGGACAACTCCATATCCTCCTGGGCAGATCTGTGCCATCAGTTTGTTGGCGCCTTCACAGGCGGCCACAAGCCCCATGGCCAAGAGAGCGATCTTCATCTGCTCGCCCAGAAGGAAGGAGAGCCCCTGCGCAAGTACATTCAGAGATTCAGCCAAGTGCAGCGCAACATCCCAGACGTCCACCCTACCGCGGTCATCAGCGCGTTCCATCAGAACGTGCGAAACCGCAGGATGCGGGAGGAGATGGCAGCAAGATCAGAGACGTCAGTGAGCTATATGCCCTGGCCGACAAGTGTGCATGTGCTGAGGAAGGGAGGAAACTCCCCGGAGAGAACGCAGAAGCAGGAGGATCTGACGGTGATGATGCTGCCCCGGCAAGGAAAAACCGACGGCGGAACAATAGGAAAAAGAAAGGCAAAGATGTGCTAGTCGTTGAGCAGCCCGGCAACGGAGGTGGCGCCAAGGAAGCTGAAACTGTAGCGGCCGCCGACAAGAAGGATGGCTCTGAAAAGCAGTACTGAAGATCCACCGCACCAAGGGCCATGATCTCCAGAGTTGTAAGAAGGTTGAGCAGCTTGTCGAGCTGCAAAAGGCTGAATACGAGCGACACGACAAGGAGAAGGCCCAAGAAGGTACTGGAGGATCCGGCATGAAGTGCCCCGGCCGGGGAGGACGCCGCGGCAAGGCCAAGCAGCGGCAAGGAGACAGACCTCCTCGCTGCCGCGACAAGGATGAAGATGACGAGGAAGATGAAGATATAGATGATGACGAGGCCGATGAGCAGGAGTTTTAGAAAGCCACAGAGGTCTTGTGTGTTGACGGCGGTGCTTCTCTGCATACTTTGCACCGCCAGCTCAAACAGTGGGTGCGGGAAGTCAATGCAGCAGAACCACCCGTCGAGTCACGCAAGCCTCTAAGATGGTCCAGCACGCCTATCACCTTTGATATTGAGGACCACCCTGATCGCATAACTGCGGTCGGGTGCTTGCCGATGTTGGTTTCACCAACTATCCGCAACCTCAAGGTCACAAAGATGCTAGTTGACGGCGGGGCCGGCTTGAACCTGATCTCCTCCGTGGTACTCCAGAAGCTCCAGATCCCTGACAGCGAGCTCGAAGAGACCGACACATTCCAAGGAATCAACCCGGGAAGGAGCAAGCCAAAGGGGAAGATCACGTTGCCGGTGACATTTGGCAGCGAATTGAATTTCAGGACTGAGAGGGTCACTTTTGACGTCGCTGATTTCCCATTACCCTACAATGGGATACTCGGCCGTCCAGCACTCGCCAAGTTCATGGCAGCCTCTCACTATGCCTACAACGTGCTCAACATGCCAGGCCCGATAAGTGTCATCTCTGTCCCTGGCGACAAGAAGGATGCTCTTATCTGCACCGACAAGATTTACCGGGATGCAGCAGCCGCAGCAGATCGCAAGAAACTTGCCGCTGAAGCTCCCGGGGGGAAGAAGAAGACCAAGTCCGGCAAGAGCTCTGATGCCCACTCCGGCAAGCGCACCTCTTCGGAGTGCTGCGCTACCGTCAAGGACGCACCATCGAGCTCCACCGGCAAGTGTAAGAAGACGATGACAGCATCACCAGAGACTAAGAAGGTGTCCGCCAAGGAGGACGGCACTGGTGGTACCTTCACCATCAGTGCCACGCTCGACCCTAAATAGGAAAGCGCACTCGCGGCTTTCCTGCAGGCGAACGTCGACGTATTTGCATGGCAACCGTCTGACATCCCTGGTGTTCCCAGGAGAGTAATCGAGCACCACCTTGCCGTCTGTCCTCACGCGCGGCCCGTCAAGCAGAAAGTCAGGAAACAAGCAGTGGAGCGACAAGAATTCATTGCCGAAGAGATCAAGAAACTGGAAGCAGTAGGCCTCGTCAGAGGAGTGCTCCGTCCTACGTGGTTGGCCAATCCTGTAGTCGTGCGCAAGGCAAACGGAAATGGAGGCTTTGTATCGACTTTATCAATGTTAATAAAGCTTGTCCCAAAGACCCATTTCCCTTGCCGCGCATTGACCAGATTGTCGACTCCACGGCTGGATGTGACCTGCTTTCATTTCTTGACGCATACTCAGGATATCATCAGATCTTCATGGCAGAAGAGGATGAGGAGAAGACCGCATTCATCACTCCGTGTGGCACGTACTATTTCGTACAGATGCCTTTCAGTTTGAAGAATGCTGGTTCAACATTTGCAAGAGTAGTCCATGATGCTTTTGAGCCACAAATACACAGAAATGTAGAAGCCTACATGGATGACATAGTGGTCAAGAGCAAGGACAAAGCAACTCTGATTCAAGACTTAGATGAAACCTTCAGAAATCTGCGCAAGATCAACCTCAAGCTTAACCCCGAGAAGTGCGTGTTTGGAGTCCCCTCCGGCAAGCTTCTCGGGTTCCTTGTGTCTTAGCGGGGAATTGAAGCCAATCCCGACAAGATCAAGGCTATTGAGCAGATTGAAGCACCGAAGCGCGTCAAGGATGTACGAAGGCTTGCCGGTTGCGTGGCTGCTCTCAGCAGGTTTATCTCTAAGTCTGCTGAGCGCGCCCTGCCATTTTTCAAAATATTGAAAAAGGCAGGTCCAATGAAATGGACTCCGGAAGCGGAGGTTGCGCTGCAGGACTTGAAGAGATACCTGTCCTCCACTCCAACACTTGTCGCACCTAAGCCACAAGAGAAGTTGCTGCTGTACATAGCGGCAACTAATCAAGTGGTTAGTGTGGCGTTAGTGGCGGAGAGGGAGGCGTATGATGAACCAGCAACCGCGGCAAGTGCATCCAGCGACGAGCAGGGGGCTTCGCCGGCAAGCTCTGGTCCCGACAAGGATGGATCTGCGCAGGCACATGAGGAGGTGCAGAAGAAAATGGTGCAGCGCCCAGTTTACTTTGTCAGTTCCCTTCTGCAAGGGGCTAGGTCAAGGTACTCTGGCGTGCAGAAATTGCTTTTCGGCCTTCTCATGGCCTCGAGAAAGCTACGCCATTACTTCCAAGCACATGAGATCACAGTCGTCACTCGCTTTCCGCTGAAGAGGATACTGCAGAATCCAGAAGCAACAGGAAGGATTGTCGAGTGGGCACTGGAACTGTCAAGCTTTGGCCTCAAGTTTGAGAGCACTTCAACTATCCAGAGCCGAGCATTGGCAGAATTTATAGCAGAGTGGACACCAACACCAGATGAAGAAACTCCAGAAACGAGCATCCCCTTCAAGGAAATGAGCAAAGAGTGGCTCATGTACTTTGATGGTGCCTTTTCGCTGCAAGGCACCGGTGCGGGCGTGGTGCTTGTCGCACCCACCGGAGAGCACCTCAAGTACGTAGTCCAGATGCACTTTCCCAAGGAGCAAGCAACAAACAATACTGCAGAGTATGAAGGTTTGCTTGCCGGCCTCAGGATCGTAGTAGACCTTGGGATCAAGAAGCTCATTGTCAGGGGTGACTCGCAGCTTGTCGTCCGCCAAGTGAACAAGGATTATCAGAGTCCGTTGATGGAAGCCTACGTTGCCGAAGTGAGAAAGTTAGAAGAGCACTTTGACGGCCTACAGATGGAACATGTTCTGAGAGCTCAGAACGACATCGCCGATGGCCTGTCAAAGTGTGCTGCACTTAAGTTACCTGTGGAACTAGGGATCTTTGTGCTCAAACTAACTCAACCAACAGTGACACCATCAACTGGACAGAGCAAGAAGAGGAAGTTGATTTCTGGTGATTATTTTCCGGCGGAGCTTCTCGAAGCCGCTGCCAAGAAGGTCCCCAAGATCAATATCAAGAGTGCTGAGGGGCAGTCTGCTCCAGCAAGCCTTAGGGTTTGTTCCGTTGAAGCAGACGCTCCCGACAAGTTTTGCTCCGGCAAGCTAGCCGGGGAACATCAAGCTCCGGCAGAGCCACAGGTTCTTGCCGTAGAAGCGAACGTTCCTGCAGCAGCATATGTGCCTTTAGTCCTTGTTGTCGAGCCGCGAGCTCCAGCATGGGCACAGCAGATTGTCCGTTTCCTTCAGACAGGAGAGCTTCCTGAAGAGCAAGAAGAAGCGGAAAGAGTAGCCCAGCAGTCAAGTATGTACCAGTTTTTCGATGACACACTGTACAAAAGAAGACTCAACGGTGTGAAATTGAAGTGTGTTCCCCGGGAAGACGGACAAAAGCTGTTGGCGGAAATACATGGAGGCATATGTTGTCACCACATTGGCGCAAGAGCACTTGCCGGAAAAGCGTTCCGGCAAGGTTTCTTTTGGCCGACAGCCCTCCAGGATGCAACTGCACAAGTAACCAAGTGTGAAGCGTGCCAGTTCCATTCCAAGCAGATACACCAGCCAGCTCAAGCTCTCCAAACGATCCCTTTATCCTGGCCATTTTCGGTCTGGGGGCTTGACATCCTTGGCCCCTTTCCCCGAGCTGTCGGGGGCTTTGAGTACTTGTACGTTGCAATCGACAAGTTCACAAAATGGCCGGAAGTGGAGGCAGTGAGGAAGGTGACAGCACAGTCAGCAGTCAAGTTCTTCCGGTCGATTGTTTGCCGTTTCGGGATCCCTAACAGGATCATCACCGACAACGACACTCAATTCACGAGCCGCACCTTCATGCAGTACGTCCAAGAGCTGGGCACCAAAGTCTGTTTCGCTTCTGTTGCTCACCCGAGAAGCAACGGTCAAGCGGAGAGGGCAAATGCTGAAGTGCTGCGCGGGCTCAAGACCAGAACTTTCGACAGGCTTCACAAGTGCGGAAAAAACTGGATTGAGGAGCTGCCGGTGGTTCTTTGGTCGATTAGGACGACGCCAAATCGAGCCACTGGCCAGACACCTTTCGCTCTAGTCTATGGAGCAGAGGTAGTTCTCCCCACGAAACTTGTATACGGGTCGCCTCGAGTGCTCGCTTATGATGAGCTTGAGCAAGAACAGCTGCGGCAAGATGACGCGCTGCTCCTTGAGGAAGACCATCTTCAGGCTGCTGTACAAGCTGCTCGATACCAGCAAGCTTTGCGCCGCTACCATAGCCGCAAAGTCAATGCCAGAAGCCTCGAGGAAGGTGACCTTGTTCTTCAGCGCGTTCAATCCGCCAAGAATTCCAACAAGTTGACGCCGAAGTGGGAAGGCCCTTACCGGGTGAAACGAGTCACTAGGCCTGGCGCTGTCCACCTTGAGACCGAAGATGGCTTTCCGGTGAGCAACTCCTGGAACATTGAGCATCTTCGTAAGTTTTACCCGTAAGGCGCGGTTGCCGGAACCTGTTCCGGCAACCACCTTTTGTACAAGCCTTGCCGTTGTTGCATGCAACCCTTTGTACAAAGCCGGGCGCAGATCCCGTGCATAAATAAAGCTCATGTGCTCCGCACATCTTGTCAATTTCATGCTTTCTATTTCTTGCATGTATTATCTGACACTTTGTGCAGCACCGACCCCCGGTAAGCAATAACGAGCCGTAAGGCTCCATATCTTTATTTTCTCTTCTTTCTTTTTCTCATGAAAAGGGAAGGTTCCCTCGCCCACAAGTTTACCAGGGGGGAACGAGAAGATAATGGTGTGGACCAGGCGTCGTTCAAGAAAGTTTCGCCTTACTGGGAAGCAAACGACAGAAAAGCTAAGTTGCCAAAGTTTGAGCAATCAGTTTTAAATTTTTTTTAAAGTTATCTTCCTCGAACGAACGTGCTTTGTATGGAAAACCTATGCGCGGAGGAACCAACTCGTAGCTAGTTGCGTCCTTACTTTGTTTCGAGTCCGCTCAACAATTTAAGTGTGCTGCGACTAGTTGCGACAAGGTTTCTTGTCGGTAGCGGCACCGCCAGCAGGCTGCTGACGTTCCGCACTCAGCGCTCGCGGCGAGGGTGCCTGCACCGACAAGTTCCCTAAAAGCGTAGGGTAAAAACATACAAAGGAAGGAATCAAGTGGAGGAAATAACATAGCGATCGATACCCAAAATAAAGTTATATTACAAGATAATTTGCCGCGCTCTAACAGATTGTTCCCGTAACATGACTAGCAGCGGCAAGAAAAGGAGGGAACGGGCGGTCTAATCTGCGCGGCCGCCATCAACTCTCCTGACCTCATTCACCTTGTCCACTATGGGTGCGACAAGGGCCTTGAGCTCTTCAAGATCAGCATCCGCTGGCAGCTTCCTGAGGACGTTGGTGAGGTTGAGGCCTGGGTTGCGGAAGGCCACCTTCACCAACACCTTCTCCAAAACTCTGGCGCAGATCGTGCGCGACTCGTCGGCCAGCTGCTTTGGGATCCTTTCCCGGAGTTGCTGGAGGGCCGTCGCCACGCCCTTGAAGAACAAAGTGAGGTTGGCGCTGGGCTGGAGGTTCTCACCGGAGGAGTACCCGAGACCCTCCACCCCCAGCTGCACCAGCTCCTCGTCGATGACTGCAGCGATGTTCACGAGGCCCTCTGTCCAGAGCTCCACCGTCTCCCTAAAGGTGTTCTGGGTTTCGGCGGCCCTCGTCAGCAGCGCTTCGTTGCCCTTGATCTCCTCTCTCTGGGTCACCTCTTGCTCCCTGGCGCTGTCCAGCGTCTGGGTCAACGTAGCCAGCTTCAACTCGAGATCGGCGTTGGAGTCCTTGGCGGCGCTCAGCTCCTTGCCCTTCTCGACAAGACGACCCTGCAGCTCGCCGTGGGCGTGGGCGTCCTTCTCGCGCTCAGGCTGGAGCACGGCAAGCTCTTCATCCCTCGCCTTGAGATCGGCCTCAGGCTGCACCACCTTCGTCTCCAGCTCCTTCTTGGCGGCCTCAGCAGCTGCTGCAGCATCCTTTGCCTCCTTGATGGCCCCGCCAAGTGTTCGCTCCCGTGCGGCAAGCTCCTCCTCGTGGCTGTCAAGGTTGACTTTCCGCTGCGTCAACTCGCCTTCCCGCGCGGACAGATCCTTGGCGGCAAGCCGCTGTTGCTCTTCAGCTTCAGCCTTCTCGAGAAGGAAGGCTTTCCGCGCCTCGACAAGCTGCGCTCGTTCCTCTGCAATGGACCGGAGGGCTTCCTGGTTGCGACTCTGGAGCTCCTCCGCATGCTTCTCAATATCTACTCCCGCCTGCACGACAAGCGCTTCCCGAGACTCCAGCTTGGCTTGTCGGGCGCGGTAGAGCGACAGCAGCCTCCGCAGCAGCTGTTCCTCCTCAGGCTCGCCGCTGCTGCTGTTTGGCGCGTCGACCAGTGTCAACCCAGCGGAGGCGAGCACTTCTCCGTCAAAAACTTCTCCTTCGACCGGCGCCCTGGAGCTTGAAGCCCAGGGGAGCTTGATGAAGACACCGTCGCCGGCCTTCAAGTAGGCGCCGGGCTGGGGCTCTTCGGAGCCTGGCGCTGCGTCAGAGGCGGAGGGATCGGCGGTCGGCGTAGCGCCTTGCGCTCCTGCGGCCTCAGGGTCGTCAGTGCGATCGCCGGACCCCTCGCCAGCTCCTGCGCCAGCAGCCTTGACGGCCTCTTCGCCGGCAGAATCATCAGCGCCGGCCTCTTCTTCGGTGGCGGCGGCGTCGACAGATTGCCGCACGCGTTCTCCTCGCCGGTGGCCTCGGTCTCCATCGGCTCCGTGGAAGGTGGATCTGGCGGACGGAAGAGGGAGAAGAGTCAAGCAAATATCCAAAAAGACAATCAGAAGAAGAACCCAAGGGGAGTTTCAAGCAAGGGGGATTACCTGTACTGGGATCTACAGTCATGGGCTCCACCAACGGGGGATCGCTGGTGCTGCCCCTTGCCGGAGACTCCTCCCTTGCCGAGGACTTCTCCCTTGCCGGAGAACGCTCCCTTGCCGGAGATTCCTCCCTTGGCGGCGTAGTCGAAGCAGATAGTATCTCAGGGGAGGCTTCAGGAGGCTCTTGGTGAGGCTGTTCTGCTCCTACACAAGCAAACCAAAAGTCAGATGTCAACAAAGGAAAGAACACCCATGCGCGCCCAACAGCGAGAAGTAAACCATATACTTACGCTGTGGGCTACGCTAGGGGCTGCTTCGGGGAGTAGTTGCTGGGTCCGACAAGGTGGTCTCGGACGCACCCTCTGTTGTCGCGGCGGGTTCGTCCTCGATGACAACCACGGGGACCTTGGCTGTCTTCACCGCTCTCTCGGCCAGAGTCCTGAAAAGAAATAAGTTCAGAGTAAAGCAAATCAAATACAAGACAAAAACAGCAAGAATTGAAGAACTACAAGTACAACAAGGATTCTCACTCTTCTTCCTCCTCGTCGGAGCTGAGCGCGGAGAGGTCGAAGTCCATCCCACCTTCGGCACGACGAGGCGGGGGAGTTGGATCCCTTGGCCGCTTGGCGGGGGCAGCGGCGGTGGTCCGGGAAGACCCCGCTCCAGTTACCGCCGCCGTGCGAGGCGCTCCCGCGGAAACATTGCTTGTCGCGGTGGAGCGTGTCGCGTGGCGCGACGGCTGCTGA
Organism: Aegilops speltoides; assembly: GCA_021437245.1. Classification (NCBI taxonomy): domain Eukaryota; kingdom Viridiplantae; phylum Streptophyta; class Magnoliopsida; order Poales; family Poaceae; genus Aegilops; species Aegilops speltoides. Next base: position 546,906,794 of record CM038143.1, read on the forward strand.
CCCGTCTGCCACCCTGCTACATCCCCGACCTTGCGGAGACGCCTTCTTGGTGGAGCTGGGGGCTGCGCTGATGGCTCCGCTTGCGGCAAGCTGCCTGGAGATGGCGGGCCGCTCGCACCCTCGGCAGGTTCGCTCGACTCGGCTTCAGATTTGGCAAGCGCTTCCTCTCCGTCAAGCCACTCTCGCTCGGCAAGGCTTGCCGCCTCTGCTGCCTCTGCTTCCTCCACGGTGAACCCAAATTCACCCGCAGCGGCGGCTGCCGCCGCCTCTTCCGCTCTGGTGGCAATGCGCTGCATCTCCTCGTCGGTGGTGTCGCGGGTGAGGCTCTTCTGTTCATTGGGGCGGACCGCAACCTCCACCAAGCCATCAAAAAACTGCTGCACAACATCGTCTGCAGGCTCCTGCCAAGTGGGAACGATTCCATGCGAGTCGTACTGCGGCATCATTGCACGGATGCGGTCAAGCGAAGAGTTGTTGCACAGTGGAACGACACCCGTCGGCAATCTGAACCACTCGGGATGATTGGGGTCGTGCTTGAACAGCTCCTTGAGCATCGCATCCAGCTCCAAGACAGTGAAATTGAAGTTGAGGCCCGGGCGCAGCCACATGATGTCCGCCGGACCCCCGAACAGCCAGGCGGGTCTCCCCCTCTCCTGCAGAAGGGCAATGCGGCGGCGAAGGAAATCTGCGCCTACAGCGCCTACAGTGAGCCCGGCAAGCCTGAGCCGCAAGATCCGGGTGATGGCAATCTTCAGCTTGCCGTCGTCCGCGGCAAGGGCGCTCCAATTGTTGCCGCGCACTGCTGGGGCTTGGCGCAGGGCGGTGAACGGCTGCGGGTTCTCCTCGATGATCCAGCACCAATTAGCTCTCCACTCCTCCCATTTGCTGCGGAGCTCCCCCTCCAGATAGGCCTCCTTGCCGGTCCTCGAGATCCAGGCGATCCCGCCGGATAGGGGTTCCCCTCTCTTGACCCGGGGCATGAAGAAGTGGCAGAAGAGGGCTACACTTGGGTGGACTCCGACAAAGTTTTCGCAGAGATGTGCGAAAACCGCCATGGTCAGAACGGCGTTGGGGGTGAAGTCAAGGAGGTGAAACCTGTAGGTGTTCATGATATCACAGAAGAACTCAGAGAAGGGCGGGCAGAGACCGCAGTAGAAGAACAGCGCGAAGAAAGGGTATCCGTTGGGAGCCCGTTTCGAAGCGGCGGCGGAGAGTACCTTCGTGCGCGGATGCGCTCGCGTCTCCGTCGACCAGAAGAGGTAGTACCACTCCTTCAGCTCCTTCGCGGCGAGCTCGGGAGGGAAGGTAGCCCGCTCCTTTCGCAGCGCCTCGAGCCGCAGCGCCTCGGCCGACTTTGCAGCCTTCTCGGTTTTCGGAGCCATGGCGGAGGTGGTGGGGAAGATCGACGGCGTTGGTGGCGACGGCGGCGATGAGGGGCGGAGCGCTGCTCTCTTTTGGCTTTGGAAGAAGGGGGGAGCGGCGGAGATTTCTGAGATTGGAAACAGCAACTGGCGAGATGGGGGAACTGCCCCCGTTTCCCCTGCTTATAAATAGGGAAGAGGCGAACGTTATACTTTTTCTGAATAAAGAACCACCCACGATCTCTCCCACGACGCCGCATTCGACGCGTGCCGTTAAGGGAGGGCGCGGTGGATACGGAGTAAGATACGGTGTGGGCCAGGCGTCGCGTGCCCGTGCCCTGTTTTGGGCCTGGCCCAACAACGCTCAGCACCGTGTGTGGCCCAGGCCCGGGGGCTCCTGTCGGTGTACTAGAGTAGGGGTACCCTAGTATCCCGAACTTGTGCACGGGCAGTCGCAGCACTCCGCGACAAGGCTTGCCGGACGACCGCTATCGGTGTCAAAACCGGCGGATCTCGGGTAGGGGGTCCCAAACTGTGCGTCTAGGCGGATGGTAACAGGAGACAAGGGACATGATGTTTTACCCAGGTTCGGGCCCTCTTGATGGAGGTAAAACCCTACGTCCTGCTTGATTAATATTAATGATATGGGTAGTACAAGAGTGGATCTACCACGAGATCAAGGAGGCTAAACCCTAAAGCTAGCCTATGGTATGATTGTTGTAATGTATGTTGTGTCCTACGGACTAAAGCCCTCCGGTTTATATAGACACCGGAGGAGGCTAGGGTTACAGTCGTCGGTTACAATGGTAGGAGATCTACATATCCGTATTGCCAAGCTTGCCTTCCACGCCAAGGAAAGTCCCATCCGGACACGGACGGAGTCTTCAATCTTGTATCTTCGTAGTCTTGGAGTCCGCGGACGATGATAGTCCGTTGTCCGGACACCCCTAGTCCAGACTCCTCAAGAGCCCTGAACCAGGCTTCAATGATGATAAGTCCGGCGTGCATAATGTTCGGCATTGCAAGGCGGGTTCCTCCCTTGAATAATCCAGAGAAGATCATGAACACCAGGATAGTGTCCGGCTCTGCAAAATAAATTCCACATTCCACCGTAGAGAGAATAATGCACATAAATCCAATCTGCTGACGTATTTTGCGACATGACATCACACCGCTACCAGGCCTTTACTTGAATCATTTTTTATTATACCACCTCAGCACGTTTAGCTAAGCGGTTTCCTTGGCACGTCTTGTCGAAGCAGAGATAGTGCTCCCCTTATTCCGGGATTCTCATCAATATGGACGTGGGCAACCCAACCGCGCCATTGATGGTGGCGCTTGGGAGATAAGCGAGTTTTACCAGGCTGGTGGGGGGGGGGGCGCATAGTCTTCGCCCTGCCTATATAAGGGATAAGGATTCACCTTTTCACCCACGCCTTCTTCCTCCTTTGCTCATCCACCTCCGTGCACTCAAGCTCCAACGCCCAAGCTCGCGCATCTCGTCTTAACCTTCCCCGACCATCTCCGGAGGGGGAGGCAAGTGGTTGGCTTCCACCGTCAAGGAGGAGCACATCACCAAGCTGTGCAGCGCCGGATACCTTTCCAGCGATATTGCGCACCGGCTGCCCGACGAGGGGCAGCTCATCCCTACCCCTGGGCCCCATGAGAGGGTCGTCTTCCTTCCCCACGTCCTCCGCGGACTAGCTTTCCACTGCACCCTTTCGTCCGGGGGCTCATGTTCTATTACGGCATGGATTTCCACGATCTGGCGCCGAACTTTATCCTCAACATCTCGGCGTTTATCGTCGTGTGCGAGGCCTTCCTCTGCATCCAGCCCCACTTCGGCCTGTGGCTCAAGACCTTCAACGTCAAGCCGAAGGTTGTGAAGGGCTCGCAAGCGGAATGCGGAGGCGCCATGTTGGGCAAGTTGCTCAACGTCCTTTGGCTCGAAGGGGCCTTCGTGGACTCCGTTAAGGGGTGGCAATCGGGGTGGTTCTACATCACCGAGCCGCGCAAACCCACGTGGGAGGCGGCCCCCGAGTTCATATCTGGCATCCCCACGCAGCTCACCTCCTGGAAAGAGAAGGGCTTGTTTTGGGGCAATCCGAAGGAGCTGACGGGACTCCGAGCCTGTATCCAGAAGCTGGTGAACAATAAGCTCAGGCTCGTCGACGTGGTCCAAGTCATGCTCATCCGCCGGATTCTCCCACGCCAAGAACGGGCATTCAATCTGTGGGAGTTCAATCCGGAACAGCACCAGGCGCTAAGCAGGCTCCTCGACACGACGTATGAAGGCGCCTGGAGGGTGCTGTTTAAGGGCGCCGAAGCCCCCGCATCCGCGACGGAAGATCGCGGATTTTGCTCGCAGCATCCAGCTGACGAGGTAAGTGATTCAACCCCTTTACGGGACACTTGTGGTAAACAGATTGATTCTAAGAGGGTTTCAATCTCTCTTTTCCTTTGGCAGGAATGGATGGAGAAGGCCGAGTAGCTCATCTGTCCGGCTCCCATGCCAGAAGACCCAGTGAACGCTCGTCTAGCAGGGTTGCTGGTTCCGGCACCGCACGTGGTGCCGGAGAAGAAGGCCAAGAAGGTGGCCACGGGGACTCGAAAGAGTTCCCGTAATCAAGCGTCCGACGACGAGGCGGACTCCTCCCCCGAAGACGAGGAGGAGGAAGAAGACTCTCTCCCGGAGGAGGGAGAGAGGAAGAGGAAGGCTTCCCCAACAGGGGAGGCCGAAGGGTCCAAGAGGGGGAGAACTATTCCCCCGGACAGTTCCGCCAACACCATCATTGGCGAGGAGGAGTGGCCTTCAAGGGCCAGGCCTCCGGCGAGATCGTAAGTATCCGGATCCCTGATATGCAATTTCTTTCGCGTCACCTAGTGTCCTACTAATGTCGCATACTGTCTACAGTCCGGCCGATGATGATCTCCCCGCTTCATCGAGCGGGTCGTTGGCCCTGTCGGATGTGGATTCACTTCCGACTGCCTCTACCCCACGCGCCGATGAGGACGCCGAGTTGGGATCCCAGAGAGGGACCCATCAGGAGGAGGCTCCGGAGGCGCCGCCAGGCAGCCTCCCGGACTTTGCACCGGACTCTACATCGGAACCTGCAGCGGTTCCAGAGTCCGGCAGCGGCCCTTCAAAGAAGGGCAAGATCAGACACCGCGCCTCCGTCCAACCGGAGGCGCCGGACAACTTGTTGGAGGCGCTTAAAGGCACTTCCATCGAGGAAGAACACCGCACTATCATGAGTGCGGTGATTCAGAAGGTTCAGCTCGCCAAGAGCGGGCTGACCGAAGCCTGCAGCAGCCTTCTAACAGGCATTGAGGTAAGAAGTTATAATTATGTAATGTAATACTGCATAGACAGTAGCCCCTGATGGTCAGGTGTTCGGAAAAAAAAGCCGAACTCAGGATCTAAGAAGATATACGCAGGGTTGCTTAAAATATGTCAATATGGGTTTGCAGGCTGCGCTGCTGACCTCTGCCGCACTGACTGCGGAGGTCGGTGCGTTGAAGCAGGATCTCGAGCGGTCCGGGCAAGAGCTCGGCCATGCCAAGAAGCAGCTCGAGGACAAAGAAGGTGAGTAACACCACTTAGAATAGTTACGTTATAGAAAAGGATTTCGGTTGCAATAAAATTAACAAGGATAATATGGGTATTGCAGGGGCCACGAATGAGGTGGCAGCCCTGAAGGAGGCTGTGTCCGCGGCCGAACGCAGTGCGGCCGAGGAACGGGCAGAGCGAGAAAAGCAGGAGGCACAGGTGGCGGAAGTACGGCAAGAGCTCCAGGCTCTCATGGAGAAGCATGAGAGCTTGGAGCGTGACTCCAAGACTCGAGAGTCCAAGCTTGCCTCGGCTCTCGAAAGTGCCAAGTCCGCCAAGGCCGAGGCCCGTAAGGCCCTTCAGGAGGTTGAAGATGTAAAGAAGATAGCGGCGGGTAAGGCATTTTTCATGCAAGGCAAGCATGTTAATGTAAACTACCTGACACTTACCCGCATTCGGAGCTCTCCAGGGGCGTTTGCAGATCTGCCGCGAAGTGTATCCGATGTTGCCGCATTCTATCGTGGCAAGGAGGGGAGCTCGACGGAGAAGGTCTTCGTCTCAAGACGCCGAGGCCGCATCCGGTGCTTCAAGCGACCAGCTGAAGCAGCTGGTCGAACTCCACAAGGTAGCCGAGGAGGCCATAAAGGGCCTTATAGTCCGGCTGTGGCCTGGACAGGCCATGCCTGGGAGCTACTTCGGCCTCGTGCGGCGGCTGGTGGATGTGTGCCCCTGGGTGGAGGTCATCAAGCGCTCCGCCTGTATTGAAGGTGCTCGTCGGGCCCTTGCCCGCACAAAGGTGCACTGGGGCAGGCTGGATGCGGAGAAGCTTCTCACTGACCCGCCGCCACCGGGCAAGGAGTATCGTACGCCCGAAATGTATTATAAAACTGTCCTGAAGGGAGCCGCGATATTGTGGATGAATGTCCCAGAGATGTAATTTTTGAGTAAACTCGCTATGTATTATCCTGTGCGCTGAAAACTTTGTTCATGTGCGCATTAAGCAACGCTTGTTTAATTTAAAATATTACCTTCTGTGCGGCCGTTTATAAAATCTGAGAGATGGCAAGTCGTTGGCTTCAGCCCCGAGCTGCGAAAGTGCTTTGGGGTGTTCGGGATAAACTTGAGCACTCTTGTTCCCATTTTGGGTCCATCTAGGAGGCGCCAACACAACGAACAAGGCAACCGGACTTATAATGCTTGAACACTCTCACTTAGCCATAGAATTCTATAATTTTAAATTTCGGCAAAGCCCCTGGTATTCAGAAGACCGAATCCAGGGCGCTATCCACGCCTTCGTCGGACATTTATCCGGAACTTCGCTCGAAGCGGCATGAGTCTTTAAGGACTCGAAAGGACCTCTCGAACAGTGACCAGTCTCTCGCCTTATCATGTCGGTCAGTTTTAGCTTTCTCCACTGAGGCGCTCGCCCGGCTCAACCGGGGCGCAATCGTAGTGGTTCTCCCAGTGCCACCTTAGCCGATAGAACGGAACGTAAGGCACCAAAACGTGGGAGCCGGGAAAACCCAACTATTGACCCAAGACATGATTCGGAGCCGATTCCTATAATGCTATAAGTTCGGGGTGCCGCACTGATGAAAGTGTTCGGACTTATCACACCCTAATGTGGGAAACATAAGCCCCTGGTGTATTAGACCGTACCAAAATATACGGGTGCAAGATGTCCTGTAATGAACATATATATATATATAAAGTAATGTAATTGTAGTCGAAAAGTGCTGCATTATTTATTAAAGGAAGTCTGCTATGAGTGCGGACTGATACAAATGGTGCGGTACGCAAGGGATTTGGACTAATTAAACATGTCCCCCTCCAGGGATGAGCTGCGGACTTGGTGTATATAATCGAATTTAATGCTCGTAATTGAGACCACCTGAGTGTTCGTCGCAGCCTTCTTTCTTCCCTGGCTGTTGCATCGTGAGTTCGACAGGTTCACCGCCGGACAGGGCCTCTGGTTAACGGAGTCCTGTGTATACAAAGAAGGAAAATAATAATAAAAAAGGGGGGCGCACTTGCGATCCCCTGGTGTGGTCAAGCCGCACTCTGGGTCCATTGTGATCGTGCCCCTTCCCCTGCGCCCATGGTATCTCCAAAGCGTAATGATGTACGCGGAGAGTTGTTCTTGCAATCATGCGAGGGCGGGGGTTAGGGCCGCATTGCTACGCGTGCTCTGATCGTGCCAGGTTGTCTTGGTTGGTATTGCTTCGGGCGCGTTTTGCTGTATCCGGCCGTTTAAAGGCCGGACTCGAAAATTGCCTTAAAAGGCTACTCAGATTTTCGCGAGAGCAGCCAGTATGTTCCTCCGCTCAAGGAGCGCCCCGTATTTCCGTTGACCGTGATGACTCCACGAGGGCCTGGCATCTTGAGCTTGAGGTATGCATAATGCGGCACCGCATTGAACTTTGCAAACGTAGTTCGTCCGAGCAGAGCGTGATAGCCGCTGCGAAATGGGACTATGTCGAAGATTAACTCTTCGCTCTGGAAATTATCCGGGGATCCGAAGACCACTTCGAGTGTGTTTGAGCCCGTAAAATTGGCTTCCACACCTGGTATGACACCTTTAAAGGTTGTCTTTGTAGGTTTAATCCTTAAGGGGTCTATGCCCGTCTTGCACACTGTATCCTGATAAAGCAGGTTCAGGCTACTACCGCCGTCCATCAGGAATCTCGTGAGGTGAAATCCATCGACGATTGGGTCTAAAACCAATGCGGCGAATCCGCCATGGCGTATGCTGGTCGGATGGTCTCTTCGATCGAAAGTGGTCGGACAAGAGGACCATGGGTTGAACTTCGGGGCGACTGGCTCCATCGCATAGACGTCCCTTAGTGCGCGCTTCCTCTCCCTCTTGGGTATATGGGTTGCGTAAATCATGTTCACCGTTCGCACTTGTGGGGGGAAACCCTTCTGTCCTCTATTGTTCGGCGGTCGGGTCTCCTCCTCGTCGTCCCTGTTTAGCCCCTTGTCATTGTTTTCGGCAATTAACTTGCCTGCCTGCTTGAACACCCAGCAGTCTCTGTTGGTGTGATTGGCTGGCTTTTCGGGGGTGCCATGTATCTAGCATAAGCGGTCGAGTATTCGGTCCAAGTTGGACGGACCCGGAGTGGTTCTTTTGAATGGCTTCTTCCGCTGACCGGGTTTAGAGCCTCGAACCGCGCTGACCGCCAGATCCTCCTTATCGCCGCCGCACGCGGCGTTTGTTTTTGTTTCGACGTGACCTGCCGTTGTGGTCCTTAGTATCCGGACTGCCAGAATTTTTATTGAGGTTGTTGCTGCGAGCTAGCCAGCTATCCTCTCCCGCGCAAAAGCGGGTCATTAATGATGTGAGTGCTGCCATGGATTTCGGCTTTTCCTGTCCCAGGTGCCGGGCTAGCCACTCGTCACGGATGTTATGTTTGAAGGCTGCGAGGGCCTCTGCATCCGGACAGTCGACAATTTGGTTTTTCTTTGTCAGGAACCGTGTCCAGAATTGTCTGGCCGATTCCTCTGGCTGCTGAATTATGTGGCTTAGGTCATCGGCGTCTGGTGGCCGCATATACGCGTTCTGAAATTGTCGAGGAATGCGCTTCCGTGTCTTCCCAACACCCAATTGACTCTGCGGGCAAGCTGTTAAGCCAATGCCGAGCTGGTCCTTTAAGCTTGAGTGGGAGGTACTTGATGGCATGGAGATCGTCGCCGCGGGCCATATGGATGTGAAGGAGATAATCTTCAATCCGAACCGCGGGGTCTGTTGTGCCGTCGTAGGATTCGATGTTTATGGGTTTAAACCCTTCACGGATTTGATGATCCATTACTTCGTCAGTGAAGCATAGCGGGTGTGCGGCGCCTCTATATTGAGCAATATCACGACGCAGCTCGAGAGAGCGTTGTCTGCTGTGTTCGCCCGCCGGGGTTATTGTATCCGCGCGATGGTATTCGTCGGTCGGTCGGGCGCCTCGTGATCCGTAGATGGATCTGGATTGCCTTGCTTTGTCCTCCAATACATCTCGCAAGTCCGGCGCGTTCCCTCTTGGCTTCGTACTTTTGGAGCGATGCCGGGGTATGTTCTTTGTTGAGGGTCTGGATGCCTCTCTGTCGCGACCACGGGGTGGTCGGTCAGCCGTATCATGCGCTGGTGATGAAGGTATGTATGCTTCCTCCTCTAATCGGGGGAGGAACTTGCGTCTGGGGTAGCTTTTGGAGGGGCGTTCGAGTTTAAACTCTTCGGCCGCGAGGACCTCGGTCCATCGATCGGCCAGCAGGTCCTAATCAGCTTGAAGCTGCTGCTGCTTTTTCTTTAGGTTATTTGCCGTGGCGATAAGCCTGCGTTAAAAACGCTCTTGTTCGACGGGATCCTCGGGCACGACGAATTCGTCGTCGTTGAGGCTTGCCTCATCTTCGGAGGGAGGTATATAGTTATAATCCTCGACCTCTTCGTCTGCCGCCCTCTCGTGGGGGCTTGCTTCTGTGTCCTCCTGCGCTGAGTTTTGCTGGAGGGGATTATCTTCGGCACTCTCTGGGGTATTATTATCTCCTGTGCCGGAATCTCCATTCTTGTTGTGGCGGGATTTAGAGCGGCGCCGCTGACGCCGGCGCTTGGGCTGTTTCTTTAAGGAATCTGCCTCTGCTACCTCTTCGCCGTCCCCGTCCTTTGGGGTGTCCACCATGTATATGTCGTATGACGAGGTGGTCTTCCAGTGCCCTGTAGGCGCTGGTTCCTGTTCGTCTCCTGCATCGTCGTCCATAGCGTCGATGTCTTCGGAGTCGTAGTATAGCATGTCGGTAAGATCGTCGATAGTGGCTACAAAGTGGGTGGTGGGTGGGCTCTGAATTTCTTCGTTGTCTATATCCCAACCATCCTGGCCATAGTCCGGCCAGGACTCTCCCGATAGCGAGAGATGCTTCAGCGAATTTAGGATGTCGCCAAAGGGCGAGTATTGGAAGATGTCCGCGGCGGTGAATTCCATAACCGGCGCCCAATCCGATTCGATTGGCAGGGGCGCGGGAGGTCCGGAGTCCGGCAAGGAGTCCGGCACCTCGGAATCACGAGTTTCGCGAGGGACAAGGTTAGTGTTTGGCTCCATCGCCGTGGAAGTTGAAGCCCCCGAGGTGGTGTCCATCCATCGGTCCTCGACCTGGGTGATCGGCTCCGGACTAAGGGCCGAAGCGGATTCGTGTGCGGCCACCAAGGCACTGTTCGGCGGCAGAGCTAGATCATGCCCATCGCAACAGTGCGGCGCGCTTGGCTTTGGCTTGAGCCCACCGAAGATCAAGTCCCCACGGATGTCGGCTGTGAAGTTTAGGCTTCCGAATCTGACCTGATGGCCAGGGGCGTAGCTTTCAATCTGCTCCAGATGGCCAAGTGACTTAGCCCGCAGTGCGAAGCCGCCGAATACGAAGATCTGTCCGGGGAGAAAAGTCTCACCCTGGATAGCGTTGTTGATTGGAGATGCCATCGAGCCTATCGGTGACGACACAGAGGAACTCTCAATGAAAGCACCAATGTCGGGGTCAAAACCGGCGGATCTCGGGTAGGGGGTCCCGAACTGTGCGTCTAGGCGGATGGTAACAGGAGACAAGGGACACGATGTTTTACCTAGGTTCGGGCCCTCTTGATGGAGGTAAAACCCTACATCCTGCTTGATTAATATTGATGATATGGGTAGTACAAGAGTGGATCTACCACGAGATCAAGGAGGCTAAACCCTAAAGCTAGCCTATGGTATGATTGTTGTAATGTATGTTGTGTCCTACGGACTAAAGCCCTCCGGTTTATATAGACACTTGAGGAGGCTAGGGTTACACAGAGTCGGTTACAATGGTAGGAGATCTACATATCCGTATTGCCAAGCTTGCCTTCCACGCCAAGGAAAGTCCCATCCGGACACGGGACGGAGTCTTCAATCTTGTATCTTCGTAGTCTTGGAGTCCGGCGGACGATGATAGTCCGGCTGTCCGGACACCCCCTAGTCCAGGACTCCCTCAACCGCCAAGGTCCTCCGTGGTTCCTTTAGAGCCATTCAAGAACAAAGTGTTTAAGCCAAGGAGACAAGACCCCGGCAAGAGGAGCTTGCCGGGAAGGACAAGGCCCCAGCAAGAGGAACTTGCCAGGAAGGCCAGCTAAGGCATCTCAAGAAACTTGCCGCGACGCGCTACGCGTCTCGACAAGACCCGGCGAGCGACAAGCTTCCGGACGCGACAAGACAACGACTGCGGCAAGACGCTTGCCGCGGCAAGATACCACTTTGTACCTACGCTCTAGCATCCGTCAACGTGTCGCCCTGAGACCGTTCCAGGCGCGCGTGGCGAGAGGCTGTGCAGCCAAGCGGTGCGAGGTGGCAAGCGGAGATGACAAGATCGCCATCGTGGCAAGCGGTGGCGCCCCTAACGGTCACTTTTCTGCACTGTTTGGGCGACACAGACGGGCATTTAATGCCTTTGTCCCCTGCCGTCAGGGTTAGGTATGATACACTGTGCAAGTATGTATACCTACCGCAGTTCTTTTACACTTTTACCCCTGCTTGCGTTGCCACCTGTTGGTGACCCCTTGACCATATAAAAGGAGGCCCATGCGCAACGTAGAGGGGGTTGGAAACCAGAAAACACTCACGCTCGGTATTGTAGCTCTAAACGCTCTCGAGCAAGAACACAATACAGCCCGACAAGCAGCAGTAGGAGCATTATCTCTCCGGCGAGCTCCGAAGCTGGGTAAAATCGCTCGTGTGCTTCGCCTTGATCCGCTCTTCGTGCGGCCTCCGCCCCCCGCCAGACCGAAAAGGGGCCCTGCCCCATAGGTGTTCATTCCCACGACAAAGAGATAACCAAGGCACGCGGAGACGACGATGTATCCTGAAGTTCACACCCTTGCGGATGCTAATCTCCGTTTGGAGCGGTGTGGAGGCACAATGCTCCCCAAGAAGCCACTAGGGCCACCGTAATCTCCTCACGCCCTCGCACTATGTAAGATGCCGTGATTCCACTAAGGGACCCATGAGGGCGGTCACCGAACCCGTACAAATGGCGACCCTTGGGGGCGGTCACCGAACCCATACATGTTGGCAACCCTTGGGGGCGGTCACCGGTACCCGTCAAATTGCTCGGGGCGATCTCCACAACCTAATTGGAGACCCTGACGCTTGCCCGGAGCTTTACACCACAATGATTGAGCTTCGAACACCAGCAACCACCTAGGGCGCCCAAGCACCCAAGAGGAACAAGCTCAAGGGCACCAAGCACCCAAGAGTAATAAGCTTCTCAACTTGTAACTTCCACGTATCACATTGAGAACTCAAACCGATGCACCAAATGCAATGGCAAGGGCACACGGAGTGCCCAAGTCCTACTCTCGCAAATCCCACCAAAGCAACTAATGCTAGGGAGGAAAATGGGAGGAAGAACGAAAGAAGAACACGAAGAACTCCAAGATCTAGATCCAAGGGGTTCCCCTCACTTAGAGGAGAAAGTGATTGGTTGAAACGTGGATCTAGATCTCCTCTCTCTTTTCCCTCAAGAACTAGCAAGAATCATTGGAGGGATTGAGAGTTAGGAAGCTTGAAGAAGGTCAACAATGGGGGAAGAACACGAGCTCAAGGGATAAGGTTCATTGGGGAAGAAGACCCCCTTTTATAGGTGGGGAAAAATCCAACCGTTATGCTCATAGGCCGCACAAAGCGGTACTACTGCTCCAAGGAGCGGTACTACCGCTAGGGCGGTAGTACCCCTTTTAAAAACAATAGAAGCAGGCAAAAGGCCAGTAGAACCGCCAGAGCGGTACTACCGCTCGTCCTCACGGTACTACCGCTCGACCTCACGGTACTACCGCAAGTGGTAGCGGTACTACTGCTTGCGAGCGGTACTAAAAAAATACTTCCGTGCCTACTTCCGCTGATCAAAACACGAGATTTTGGTCCAGAGCGGTACTACCGCTTAGGAGCCGCGGTAGTACTGCTCTGGAGCGGTACTACCGCTCAGGATCCGCGGTAGTACTGCTCTGGAGCGGTAGTAAAAAATTACATCCGCTCTAGTCGCGGTAGTACCGCTGCAGCCTTTACCAAAACAGCCACAACTTTTGCAAACGGACTCCGAATTCAACGAAACCAAGTTTGTTGGAAAGCTAAAGACATGGGCTAACACAATCTTGATAGAAATATCCAAAACAAGCCTATAAGAAAAGGCCCATAATAAAATGGTGAGAACCCTTCCTCGGAAAAGACCGGTAAAACCTCCAACACCGAAAACATCATAGAAGACGCATGCGAACTCCGTTTTCGATGAACTCAAGCTTGTCATCAAGATGACCATAAGCTCTAAGACTCACAAAGATAACAAAACAAGAACCAAGAAACATGATGCAAGGATGCAATGGTTTGAGCTCTCTACTAACGATACGATCAAGCTACCAACTTGAGAGCCCCCCTTGATAGTATGGCAAACGATCCTATAACCCGGTCTCCCAACTACCACCACGAGACCGGTAAAATAGAAAACCTATCAAGGTCAAACCTTTGCCTTGCACATGGTCCACTTGAGCTACATGGTGACGATCTTGACTCCCTCAAGATGGACCACCTTTCTTGATTGCGTTGGCTCGATGAAGACTAGATGATTGCTCCCCCATAGTCCACTATGGGTGAGCCACTCTTCGGCACATCTTCACAAGTCCATTGACACCATAATGGATGGCAAGATTCAAGCACTTGATCTCTTTGTGATGCTCCACTTGAACTTGCACACGGCAATCTTGATGATGATCACCACTTGATGTCATCCTTTCCATGGGTTGTATTATATCTTCCTCTTGACGCAAGCCCATGGACACGTACCTGACCCCACATAGAACTCTCACATAGACCATGGGTTAGTACACAAAGTGCAATAGACAAAGCTTACCATACGATGGGATCACTTGATCCCTCTAGGTACATCTTCTACGCATTGTGAGTTGATCAACTTGACTCACTCTTGACTTAGTCTTGATCAACTTGATTCACTCTTGACTTAGTCTTGATCAACCTTGAATCTTTCCAACTCTCTTCATTTGGATGATGTCTTGAAGTTAAACATGAATGATCACACAATCTTCTTCTTCAAGACATGCTTGCAATAAGCTCAACACTCACATGACCAACCTTTGGATAATTCCTTAATAGCACCTTGGTTAACTCATAAACTCCTTGAAACCAACACATGGACTTTAAGAAAAGCCTATGGACAAATCCTTCAAATATAACTCAAGACAACCATTTGTCCATAGAGATTGTCATCAATTACCAAAACCAAACATGGGGGCACCGCATGTTCTTTCAATCTCCCCCATTTTGGTAATTGATGACAATCACTTTCAAGAGAGTTTATACAAGGAGTTATGCATCACCATGCAATGCAACAACCAAGGATGCATGAGAATGGGATGCAAATGCTTAGGAACCAAAACCAAAGCAAGGAGAAAACTCTGAAGACTTCTCCACAAAACTCTCTGAAACTCCTCCCCCATTGGCATCGATTGCCAAAATGGGTGAAAAGCTTAGAAGGCCAATATAAAGAGTGTTCCTCCATAAATTGTGTATCTCTCAAAAATAGAGTGGAATGCAATAAACATATCCAATGGTAAATACTTGGAGGAAGACAAACTATATTGAGGCCCAAAGATTGCAAAAGAATGATATACCACAAAGACATAACAAAGAGAGAAACAAGAAATCGAGCAATCAAAAGATACCAATTGAAGCAAGCAATCAAAGGATATCAATTGAACCAACTATACCAAAGATCCTATGAGCCACATGAATGAAGGATATTATGATATGAGCAAAGGAGTATTCTAAAGAAACTAGAGAAGCTCCCCATGATTTGTGCACGTCAAGAATTTTTGTATTCGGATACAAAGTACATAAAATAGGATCATAGCTCCCCCGAAATCAATAGAAAATTACAACAAGTGCATGTGAGCATATAGGAAATTAAGCCTAGTACTTGCAACAAACACAAGGTTGAGCAACAAGTAAAAGAGGAAACTTGAGAATGGGCTCAACCAAAAAGATGTGTGTGAGTCAAGGAAATGCACTTGAGAAGACTAATGTACGGATGGGCATAAAGCATCAATAAAGTCTTGAAAGAATGAGGCACACGGTGCAAGGCCTATCATTCCCACACACAACTAGCAAATGGGTTCACAAGCTTACTAATAAGCATATAAAGAACCTATGCTTGTGACAACCCATGGTGAAGATAGAAGATGAAAGCCTCATCAAGACGAGGGATACCAATTAAGATGGCAAAATCCTCGTAAAGACAAGCATGAGGAAAATAGTCTTCACCACACAAGAGTGCAACAAGATGCAACAATAGAGGACACGCACTCAAGACAAAAGCTTTCACGGAGCCACCAAAGAAATAACATAAGAAAGACAAGGTGGACGTGAAAGAAAGGATATCAACTAGAGATGTAAATTCTCTCAAGTGTATAGGGTTCTAGGTAGACGAAATCATGATGATATATATCTACAAAGAAGGATGTACACCCGAAATAGTTACAGCACGAAGGAACAAGATATCCAAAAGGAAGTCATACATATACCAATAAGATATTTGCCTAGAAGCATAGCACATGGCTAGATATGGTCTTATTGTATATAAATGCATTCCCACCGCACGAACATCAAAGACATCACAACTAGCAACAAGAGATCATTGTTGGGATGCTTTGAGAAAGGAAACAAGTATCACAAGAAAGAAAGAAAATAACATGTCATGATACAAACTACACAAGGTTGAATGCAAGAAGGGAAAGCATGAATAGATACTTGTTACCGAGATATCATTGGAAGGATGTAGTAGATACCAATTGAAGGTAGATAATAGTTCATTGATCATCCTAGCTTGACTCCAATATGCACATGGTGACAACACCTTCCTTGTGAGTGAGCCGAGCATCCAATGCATCTCCAAATGTTCCTAGAAGAACAACACAAACTAAACGGTACCCAAACTCATCGGGACCAAATAGTTAGAAACACCAATACATAGGACAAACTCCACATAAATATGTGCATATAGATATGAAAATGAATTTCATGCACATCTCATCCAAATTGAGACTAGGTGGAGTTTACCCTATATATTGAGTCAAAGAAAGAAAGCATGCCAAATGAAATACATGAAGTAAACATGCATGCTCAAGACTTTCAAACCTGAAACCAGAAGACAAAGAAATGCCAAGTGAAAAGGATACCAAATGGAGAAATCATCACTTGGAAGATATCATTAAAGATACATCAAGGAATGATATATCCATTGATACATACTAAACTAAAGATGTCAAACTCCCAAAGAGAGGATGGTTCCAAACAAACCAAGCTCTCAACAAAGTTTCATGATGGCACAAAGTACCAAAAAGAAATGGCTTGCCTTCCACCAAAACACACTTGATAAGGATCACAAGAAGAGTGTTCTGGAGAAAATAGGATAGCTCCCCCACGATTTGTGCATTATATAGGGGATTTGTATTTGAATACAAAATGCACAAGGTGGGATCACCAGTTTCACTATATCTAGAAAACCCTAGACAAGAACAAGAAATAAACAGGATCCACAAGTGGTATGGAAGACAACGGGAGTTGACACAAACCTTGTCAAGAGAAAAGGCAAATAAAATCAAAAGCCAATGTAAAGATGATCAATAAATTCTACTACACATAAGTGACTACCAATTGTCAAAAGACAAGAAGTAGATGGAAAGAATTCCCGGTGGTAGATAGCAAGGATATCAACATCATCTTCACACCACACACAAGCAAATTGCAACTTGTAGAACTAACATGCCACCTAGGAACAAGATAATCCACAATATCAATTCTAGGTGACAATATCTCAAATGTACACATTTTCTAGGCTTGTAATATGCACTTAGCATATTACTCCCCCATAATGTGATACCAATAAGAACTTAACAAGAGGCAATAAGAGGAACAAACAAGAGATAATTAATGGACTATTTAGAATTTGAATTTCTCATGAGAGATATACCACCAAGCAACTAGATAATCTTGTAATATCAATACTAGATGGTATTCCTCATGTACACACATTTATAGGATTGTGAGGTGCACAAAGCACATCACTCCCCCAAAATGGGATGTTCCATTAATCTCTCACATGAGCCAACTAGGATACAAACAAGAAGCAAAAAAGGCTCAACGCACAACACACATGTACATGATGTGCAAACCAACACACACATACTTGATTGCTCAAGATAAGCAAGTTGGAAGCACAACATATACAAACACATGCAAGGAACAAAACCAAAACATGCAAGGGGGGGGGCAAGTAACTTTTAAAGTAAACAATTTAAGTACAAGTTACCGCAAGGAGGCACATTAGATATAAGATAGAAACTTGATAATCCAATTGACTTGGCTTGAGACAATAAGAATGATGAAGTCCCCTTAATTCTTCGTAATGTAGCCAAGTCTCCAATGCCCTCCAACCAACACCTATTGATCAAGTTTGAGCTTGGTGGTCCCCAACCGAGTTGGGTCCTAAGAGGTTAGTCACAATAGGCTTGGCTACCCAAATGGTTCTTTTCTTGACACCACTTTGAGTACCAACAAACTTGGCAAACACATTGCCAACCTTATCCTTCCCAAGAGAATAGACATCATCAATAATAATTGGGTTGGATAAGTTACCACTAGTGCATGAAGAAGCGAGGTGACCTTTCTCACAGCATAGGTAGCAACGTCTACTCTTCACTTTCTTCTCACTTGATTTCTCAACTTGAGAAGCATTAACTTGAGTCTTCTTGGGAAGAGGCCTTTCTTCAACTTGAGGTTGAGCATGTGATTGAACTTGTGACCTCTTCCCTTGTTGCTTGACACTAATGGCCTTCTTCTTCAATGGGCAAGATCTAACATGATGCCCTTCTACTTTGCACTTGAAGCAAACAATCTTGGCCGAATTCTTGACTTGTTCTTGGCCCTTCTTTTTGTTCATCTTAGACTTCTTCTTCTTATTGGAGTTGAATCCAAGTCCACCTTTGTCATTGGGGGATTTTTGCACACTCAAGATATTGTTGAGTGTGGATTTCCCTTGATGACTCTTTTCCAAGTCTTTCTTCAAAGAAGTGACTTGGGCCTTGAGCTCTTTGATTTCCTCTACATGGTTAGTCTCAACACAAGTACTACAGGAAGTATAAGCTTCATCGTTAGAGCAACAAGGCAAGGAAAGCAATTCATCACAAGATGTACCAACATTGTGAGTAGATGAATTACAAGGACTAGCACATGGCAATATACTATTTTGACTAGAAGTAGTGCTAGTATCCACATGAGGCTCACTAGATGTTACCTTGGCAATCATGGCCTCATGAGCTATCTTTAACACACTATGGGATACTAGAAGATCATCATGAGAGCTTGAGAGCTTTTCATGACTTTCTTCTAATTTCCCATAATTGCTAGATAGCACCTCAAGTTGAGCCCGTAGCTCAACATTCTCCTTCAAAATGGATGCTTCACAAGTAATAGAGTTAGTAGCACAAGCATCATCATTTACAACAATAGGAGAGGACAACTTGGCAAGCTCTTTTAAATAAGAAGCTTCAAGTTGGGCATGAGACTCAGTGAGTTTGATGAGCTCACCTTGATGACCCTTGAGCCATTTTCGAGGTGCTCAAAATCCTCAAGGAGTCTAGCATGAGAAACTTCAAGCTTAGCATTTTAGTTTTGAAATCATTGGCCACCTCAAGATCTCTATCATGAGATTCCCTCACTCTAGATAATTCTAGAGCAAAAGTCTCCTCAAGAGATTCGGAGGTGGTTTGTTCATGTTCAAGAGCTTGAGATAGCTCCATGATCTCATTTGTGTAATCACGCCCATGAGCTTCCATTTTCTCAATGGTGGCCTCATGCTCCTCTAGATGAGATTCCAACTCCTCAATGTATTTCTTGCCATCAATGGCAATGGACATTATTTCCATGAAGTTGGACGAGCAAATTTATTTTATGAAGAGCTTTAAAATCATTTCCCCTTAGTTTTTAAGGAGGCAACATTATCATTCTCTTCATCATTATCCTCATCATCATTAGCATCAACATCATCATCAAGAGACATATTGGGGTACAAAGTAGGAGATACCTTTGACGCCTTAGCCATAAGGCAAAAAGCAATAGATGATGATGTAGGATCCCTTGAGGAACCATTAAACACCACATCTTGTTCCATGGAGTGTTCAATTTCCTCTACATTGTTAGCACAACAATTCGAGGAAATAGATGCATTTTTATCATGGCAACAAGACATAGCAAGCATATCATCATGAGATTTAGTCAAGCAATTTCTACATGATATGCAAGGACTCTCAACACAAGCATGTCTAACATTTGGAGTGCTCGAAGTGTTAAAGCCCAAAGAAGGAGCATTGCAATAATATAGTGATGAAGGATCATCCACAATAAGCATACTATCATCATTGCAATGACCAACACTACTCACCCTATCATTACCTTGTGGCAAACCACATGTAGGTGAAGTAGAAGAAGTTGAGTAGACTATACGACCGGAGGTGGAAGGAGAACAATCATCCCCACAAATCTTGGACACACCATATTTATCTTGAAGCTTCGTCCACAACTCATGAGCATCCCGGAACGGCATGAGTTGAAATATAACTACATTGCTTAAAGCATCGAAAAGCACATTAGAAGCTTGAGCATTGAGATAAGAGTTTTTCTCATCCTCTAAAGATAATCTTTGGGGATCCTTTGGAGGAGAAAAACCCATATCTACAATTCGCTCTAAATTTGGGTCCATGACCCTAAAGAGATTAAGCATACGAATTACCCAAACATCAAAATTTGTGCCATCAAAACTAAGAGTGTCAGAGAATCCTAATCCCCTAGTCGACATCTTTACTCTCTAGGCGGTAAAGCCTAATAAAGAGAGACGAGGCTCTGATACCAACTGAAAGATCGTGGATGTCGCCTAGAGGGGGGGGGTGAACAGGCGCTTTAAAATAATTACGGTTAAGGCTTGAACAAATGCGGAATAAACCTAGCGGTTAATTTGACAAGCACAAAACCTACAACATCTAGGCTCACCTATGTGCACCAACAACTTATGCTAAGCAAGGTAAACAACTAAGTGATAGCAAGATATATGACAAGAAACAATATTGCTATCACAAAGTAAAGTGCATAAGTAAAGGGGCTCGGGTAAGAGATAACCGAGGCACGTGGAGACGACGATGTATCCCGAAGTTCACACCCTTGCGGATGCTAATCTCCGTTTGGAGCGGTGTGGAGGCACAATGCTCCCCAAGAAGCCACTAGGGCCACCGTAATCTCCTCACGCCCTCGCACAATGCAAGATGTCGTGATTCCACTAAGGGACCCTTGAGGGCGGTCGCCGAACCCGTACAAATGGCGACCCTTGGGGGCGGTCACTGAACCCGTACACGTTGGCAACCCTTGGGGGCGGTCACCGGTACCCGTCAAATTGCTCGGGGCGATCTCCACAACCTAATTGGAGACCCCGACGCTTGCCCGGAACTTTACACCACAATGATTGAGCTTCGAACACCACCAACCGTCTAGGGCGCCCAAGCACCCAAGAGGAACAAGCTCAAGGGCACCAAGCACCCAAGAGTAATAAGCTTCTCAAATTGTAACTTCCACGTATCACGTGGAGAACTCAAACCGATGCACCAAATGCAATGGCAAGGGCACACGGAGTGCCCAAGTCCTTCTCTCGCAAATCCCACCAAAGCAACTAATGCTAGGGAGGAAAATCGGAGGAAGAACGAAAGAAGAACACGAAGAACTCCAAGATCTAGATCCAAGGGGTTCCCCTCACTTAGAGGAGAAAGTGATTGGTGGAAATGTGGATCTAGATCTCCGCTCTCTTTTCCCTCAAGAACTAGCAAGAATCATTGGAGGGATTGAGACTTAGCAAGCTCGAAGAAGGTCAACAATGGAGGAAGAACACGATCTCAAGGGATAAAGTTCATTGGGGAAGAAGACCCCCTTTTATAGGTGGGAAAAAATCCAACCGTTATGCTCACAGCCCGCACAGAGCGGTACTACCGCTAGGGCGGTAGTACCCCTTTGAAAAACAAAAGAGAGGAGGCAAAAGGCCAGTAGAACCACCGGAGCGGTACTACCGCTCGTCCTCACGGTACTACCGCTCGACCTCACGGTACTACCGCAAGTGGTAGCGGTACTACTGCTTGCGAGCGGTACTAAAAAAATACTTCCGTGCCTACTTCCGCTGATCAAAACACGAGAGTTTGGTCCGGAGCAGTACTACCGCTTAGGAGCCGCACTAGTACTGCTCTGGAGCGGTACTATCGCTCAGGAGCCGCGGTAGTACTGCTCTGGAGCGGTAGTAAAAAATTACATACGCTCTAGTCGCGGTAGTACCGCTGCAGCCTTGACCAAAACAGCCACAACTTTTGCAAACGGACTCCGAATTCAACGAAACCAAGTTTGTTGGAAAGCTAAAGACATGGGCTAACACAATCTTGATAGAAATATCCAAAACAAGCCTATAAGAAAAGGCCCATAATAAAATGGTGAGAACCCTTCCTCGGAAAAGACCGGTAAAACCTCCAACACCGAAAACATCATAGAAGACGCATGCGAACTCCGTTTTCGATGAACTCAAGCTTGTCATCAAGAAGACCATAAGCTAAGACTCACAAATATAACCAAAAAAGAACCAAGAAACATGATGCAAGGATGCAATGGTTTGAGCTCTCTACTAACGATATGATCAAGCTACCAACTTGAGAGCCCCCCTTGATAGTATGGCAAACGATCCTATAACCCGGTCTCCCAACTACCACCACGAGACCGGTAAAATAGAAAACCTATCAAGGTCAAACCTTTGCCTTGCACATGGTCCACTTGAGCTACATGGTGACGATCTTGACTCCCTCAAGATGGACCACCTTTCTTGATTGCGTTGGCTCGATGAAGACTAGATGATTGCTCCCCCATAGTCCACTATGGGTGAGCCACTCTTCGGCACATTTTCACAAGTCCATTGACACCATAATGGATGGCAAGATTCAAGCACTTGATCTCTTTGTGATGCTCCACTTGAACTTGCACACGGCAATCTTGATGACGATCACCACTTGATGTCATCCTTTCCATGGGTTGTATTATATCTTCCTCTTGACGCAAGCCCATGGACACGTACCTGACCCCACATAGAACTCTCACATAGACCATGGGTTAGTACACAAAGTGCAATGGACAAAGCTTACCATACGATGGGATCACTTGATCCCTCTAGGTACATCTTCTACGCATTGTGAGTTGATCAACTTGACTCACTCTTGACTTAGTCTTGATCAACTTGATTCACTCTTGACTTAGTCTTGATCAACCTTGAATCTTTCCAACTCTCTTCATTTGGATGATGTCTTGAAGTTAAACATGAATGATCACACAATCTTCTTCTTCAAGAGATGCTTGCAATAAGCTCAACACTCACATGACCAATCTTTGGATAATTCCTTAATAGCACCTTGGTCAACTCATAAACTCCTTGAAACCAACACATGGACTTCAAGAAAAGCCTATGGACAAATCCTTCAAATATAACTCAAGACAACCATTTGTCCATAGAGATTGTCATCAATTACCAAAACCAAACATGGGGGCACCGCATGTTCTTTCACCTAGATTCCGCGAAATAGATTGAGGCCAGGAAATCTGAGATGGGATCCATGTATGAGAACATAGTGTGGACTTTGGTGGACTTGCCCGATGATCGGCAAGCCATAGAAAATAAATGGATCTTCAAGAGGAATACGGAAGCTGATGCTACTGTTACTATCTACAAAGCTCGACTTGTCGCAAAAGGTTTTCGACAAATTCAAGGTTTTGACTACAATGAGACTTTCTCACCCGTAGCGATGCTTAACTCTGTCCGAATCATGTTAACAATTGCCGCATTTTATGACTATGAAATTTGTCAAATGGATGTCAAAACTGCATTCCTGAATGGATTTCTGGAAGAAGAGTTGTATATGATACAACCAGAAGGTTTTGTCGATCCAAAGGGTGCTAACAAAGTGTGCAAGCTCCAGTGATCAATTTATGGACTGGTGCAACCCTCTCAGAGTTGGAATAAACGCTTTGATTGTATGATCAAACCATATGGTTTATACAGACTTTTGGTGAAGCCTGTATTTACAAGAAAGTGAGTGGGAGCACTATAGCCTCAAAGAAATGATGTAGAATTTTCTGGAAATCATAAAGGAGAGTTTGAAAGGAGTTTTTCAAAGAAAGACCTCGGTGAAGTTGCTTATATATTGGGCATCAAGATCTATAGAGATAGATCAAGACGCTTGATAAGATTTTTCAATGAATACATACATTGACAAGTTTTTGAAAGAGTTCAAAATGGATCAGTCAAAGAAGGAGTTCTTGTCTGTATTACAAGGTGTAAAATTGAGTAAGACTTAAAGCCCGACCACGGCAGAAGATAAAAAGAGAATGAAAGTCATTCCCTATGCTTCAGTCATAGGGTCTATAAAGTATGATATGCTGTGTACCAGACCTATTGTGTACCTTGTCATGAGTTTGGCAAGTTGGTACAATAGTAATCTAGAAGTAGATTACTGGACAGCCGTCAAAATTATCCTTAGTGAGGACTACGGAAATGTTTCTCGGTTATGGGGGTGATAAAGAGTTCGTCGTAAAGAGTTACGTCAATGCAAGATTTTACACCGATCCAGATGACAGTAAGTCTCAATCTGGATACATATTAAAAGTGGGAACAATTAGCTACAGTAGCTCCGTGCAGAGCATTGTAGACATAGAATATTTGCAAAATACATACGGCTCTAAATTTAGCAGACCCGTTGACTATACTTCTCTCACAAGAAAAACATGATCACACCTTAGTACTCTTTGGGTGTTAATCACATAGTGATGTGAACTAGATTATTGACTCTAGTAAACCCTTTGGGCGTTGGTCACATGGCAATGTGAACCATTGGTGAAATCACATGGCGATGTGAACTAGATTATCGACTTTAGTGCAAGTGAGAGACTGAAGGAAATATGCCCTAGAGGAAATAATAAAGTTATTATTTATTTCCTTATATCATAATAAATGTTTATTATTCATGCTAGAATTGTATTAACCAGAAACTTAGTGCATATGTGAACACATAGACAAAACAGAGTGTCCCTAGTATGCCTCTACTTGACTAGCTCGTTAATCAAAGATGGTTATGTTTTCTAACCATAGGCATGTATTATCATTTGATGAACGGGATCACATCATTAGGAGAATGATGTGATGGACATGACCCATCCATTAGCTTAGCATTATGATCGTGTCAGTTTCATTACTACTGCGTTCTTCATAACTTATACAAGTTCCTCAAACTATGAGATTATGCAACTCCCGAATACCGGAGGAACACTTTATGTGCTATCAAATGTCACAATGTAAAAGAGTGATTATAAAGGTGCTCTACAGGTGTCTCCGAAGGTGTTTGTTGGGTTGGCATAGATCGAGATTAGGATTTGTCACTCCGTGTTTCGGAGAGGTATCTCTGGGCCCTCTCGGTAATACTCATCACTATAAGCCTTGCAAGCATTGTGACTAATGAGTTAGTTGCTGGATGAAGTATTATGGAACGAGTAAAGAGACTTGCCGATAACGAGATTGAACTAGGTATTGACAAAGGGAACAACGTATGTTGTTATGCGGTTTGACGGATAAAGATCTTCGTAGAATATGTAGGAACCAATATGAGCATCCAGGTTCCGCTATTGGTTATTGACCGGAACTGAGTCTCGGTCATGTGTACATAGTTCTTGAACCCGTAGGGTCTGCACGCTTAACGTTCGATGACGATTGGTATTATGAGTTTATGTGTTTTGATGTACCGAAGGTAGTTTAGAGTCATCCCGGATGTGATCACGGACATGATGAGGAGTCTCAAAATGGTCGAGACATGAAGATTGATATATCGGAAGGTTATGTTTGGACACCGGGATAGTTTTGGATGAGTTCGGGCATTTACCGGAGTACCGGGAGGTTACCGGAACCCCCGGACGGTCAATGGGCCTTCATGGGCCTTAGTGGAAATAGAGGGCAGCAAGGGAGCTGTGGGGCGTGCCCCCTAGGCCCAAACCAAATTGGTTTAGGGCTTGGGGGGCGGCCCCCTCTTTCCTTCTTCCCTCCTCCTCTTTCCTTCCCCTCCTAGTTGGACTAGGAAAGGGGGAACCTACTCCTAGTAGGAGTAGGATTCCCCCCTTGGGGCGCACCTTATGAGACCGCCGGCCCCCTCCCCTTGCTCCTTTATATACGGAGGATGGGGCACCCCTAGGATACACAAGTTGATCAAGTTGATCTTTTAGCCATGTGCGGTGCCCCCTTCCACAGATTTCCACCTCGGTCGTATCGTCATAGTGCTTAGGAGAAGCCCTGCGCCGATAACTTCATCATCACCGTCACCATGTCGTCGTGCTGATGAAACCGTCCCTCGACCTCAGCTGGATTTAGAGTTCGTGGGACGTCACCGAGCTGAACGTGTGCCGATCGCGGAGGTGCCGTACCTTCGGTGCTAGGATCGGTCGGATCGTGAAGACGTACGACTACATCAACCGCGTTGTCATAACGCTTCTGCTTTCGTCTACGAGGGTACGTGGACACACTCTCCCCTCTCGTTGCTATGCATCACCTAGATAGACCTTGCGTGATCGTAGGATTTTTTTTGAAATTACCGCGTTCCCCAACAGTGACGACGACCCATGAGAGTGCGTCAGACCCGTTTGTGCCCCACACCTAGTATGTGGCTTGGTTCGGGCCTCCGGTTTTAGATGTTATGCTTAGGTGAGAGGCCTGGGTATTCGGCTCAGACTTACTGCATCCCTTCATCAATTAGATAAGAGTAGCGACACATGTCGCTAGGATGGCGGATTCAGACATATTGATGTATTGCCTTGTAGGGTCCTTCTGAATAATTAATAAAATGGCTACATGCATCTCCCAAATACAGAGGCCAGGGGTCATACTCCTTTTCGAAAAAAATGTGTTAACATTAAGATATGGTATCTCATAAATCCATGATGCTCAATCCAATAATCATCTCCCATGAAATACCAAATAATATCATGCAGAAGAAACCAGCATGCATTTTTTTTCATTTGTGAATATAGATTATTTTATTATTAAGAGTATTTTTCATTTTTTCACTTAATCTATCCGTCACAATTAGCTATATGATTTTATCAGCAATGCAAACTTATCATATGAAGAAGAATAACAAGGTAGATACATACCAAAATAATAACTAAGCTTATGATGGACAGCATTTGCAACTATGAAGGGAATCTGGCTAGGTGTGACGCAACCATCAACCATGTGGCTTCGACCTGGCATGTCCTATGCATGATCAGTGAGATCTACAAAATAAAGATTGTGTGCTAATCAAGAATCTTTTGCAGCAAAAAAAATAGAATCTTAAAGTAATGTTAACTTGTAAAAATCCGAGCAAATATATGATGGATTCACATCATACACGTTTCCTCTTGTCATGCATATATTCATCAGAAAGCCCCAAGAGATTTTATCAATTATCGCAAAATTGGAGATGGATCAAAACTTTGGTCTTTGTTTCTATAATTTCTGTACATTTGTACCCTGTACATATGGCAAAACTGTGTCAAGATCGGCTCATCCTCAAAAAGGCGGATGCCAATCACAGGGAGTAGAGTGATCTGGAGTATCTATGAGCTAAGAATGTTTAAAAGGGAAACTCTGTTCTGGACCAATTTCCTGAACAGATCTCTTGCTCCATTCTGAAGATCTCCGATACTGCACTCTAATTCCTGCAATTGCTCCTCCTTGCAGACAATTGCCTTCTTCTTGTAAAATGCCTTGCAGACAAGAGACTGCTTTGGCATTTCAATTTGCGTCGACAAGAGATGGAGTGTGGACTCCAATAGAGAGATGCAGATCTCTCTTGCCTTGATCAATAGCATGACCATCTTGTCGAATGCAGGCTTCTTGGCAGACTTCTTGAAATGTTTCCTGGCCTTCTTCACCAAGCGAATAAAAGACTGGATCTTGGCTTGAGCAGCTGCATCATCTCCTTTTCTTAGAGCAAGTTGGAGCTCTTGGATTATGGCCATCATCTCGGCGAAGGTCTCTTGCATGGTGTTGCAGAGATCTAACAGCTCAATGGAGCATTCCATCTCTCCATCCAACATGTTCCTCTGCTGGGAGGAGCAAGCTTGGTTGCTTGGTAGGCAAATAATCTCTTCAAGACCATCGTAGATGCTTGCAAGACTCCTCAGACCATAGCACATCATGCTGATGGGATTGGAGCAAGAGATGCTTGCTTCTAGGCAGTGGAGCTCTTGCTCGACTTCGGTCTCACTGACGTGAGGCCTAGAAGGCAAACTTATCGATCTTTGGTGGAAAGCCATATCTGAGCTTGAAGCTTATCGCTGTCCCGTGGTGGATGAGAGGAGGAGAAGCAGAAAATAAGAGCTTCTTGTTTGATGTATCTACCGTTCTGCTGCCGCCTATTTATACAGAAGATGTGTACTGCTGTGTCGTAGAATGTGATTGGTAGACATGAAGAATCATGCCATTGCATCTCCCACATGCTGTCTACTATGCCTTGAGATCGCAACACTAAAGTCTTGTCATGTTTAGTACATTGTTTTCTGTGCCTACTGTCCATGAGATGAGTCACCACATTATCATGTTCCAGCCATTGGTAGAAAGAACCAATGAAAAAGATGCGGTTTAGTCTGACGGTGGGTCTTGGCATAATTGCACGCCCATGCAATTATTTAATGGATTGCTAACCTAACATTTAGCTGTAACATGCCTTCTAATAAGGTATTCTCCTTGGTGGGCACTGCTGGGTATCACAAGTTAGAGCCTCGACGGTCGGTGCTGGCATATTTAGGCCACGGAAACAAGATCCACTGCACAAGATTCATGTTAGTGGTTCAGCGTGTTATCCCCATTTTTTCAGTTTGAGGCTTTCAGCCACCCACCGTGTGAGTAGCATGACCATTTGATATCTAACCACTACACAGACAAGCTTTTGATGTGTGTCTCTAGTTTTTTGAATGTTTTTGTACAATCCTGTTACCTTTTAGTTGTACTAACTGATTATCGGACATCGGCATCTTTACTTAGGTGAAGTTTGAAATAACAAATAAGCATATAATGAATCGGTTGTTCTTTGTGTATTTTTTCTCGAAAAGGGTTCTCTGTGTGTCGAGAATCATTATATGGAAAGGAACAAAACTTCGCGCACTGGCAAGTTTGGATTACGGCTTGCTCAGATTATTGTTGATCCGGTAGAACATGCAAAAAGCTTGGTTCTAGGGTACTTTTCATTTTGTTCAATGCTTAAATGATATAGATGTCATTGATGTTTAAAATTTGAGCGCACTAATTATGCCAGACTGCACAGCCATGTGGTGATGGTGGACAATAAAATT
Organism: Aegilops speltoides; assembly: GCA_021437245.1. Taxonomy (NCBI): domain Eukaryota; kingdom Viridiplantae; phylum Streptophyta; class Magnoliopsida; order Poales; family Poaceae; genus Aegilops; species Aegilops speltoides. Next base: position 546,935,194 of record CM038143.1, read on the forward strand.
GATTGATTCTGCCAGGTACAAGTTGAGGCCATTTGACTTTGAGCTGGCATGTTTCATGCATAAGGAACAAGATTCGCTAACCATGGGCTTCAAAATAGACTATACTGGGATCACAAACACGTCTTCAAGGAAGAAATGGTCAAATGGATCAAAACTTTTCTTTCTCTTTCTGTAGTATATCATGTACATTTGTACAGTATAGTGTATACATATGGCAAAATTTTATGAAGATCAGCTATTCCTTAAAAAGGCGGATGCCAATCGGAGGGCGCCAAGAGTGACTTGGGAGTATCTATGAGCTAAGGATGTTGAGTAGGGAAACTCTACTCTGGACTAATTTTCTGAACAGATGTCCTGCCGCACTCTCGAGATCTCCGATACTGCACTCTAGCCCCAACAATTGCTCCTCCTTGCAAACAGCTGCCTTCTTCTTGTGAAATGCCTTGGAAACAAGAGACTGTTTAGGCATTTCGATTTGCTTCGACAAGAGATGGAGTGTGGACTCCAGCAGAGACACAGAGATCTCTCTAGCCTTGGCCAACAGCATGACCATGCTACAATCTGCAGGAGCCTTCTTCGCGGTCTTCTTGAAAAGATTCTTGGACTTCTTCACCAAGCGGGTGTAGGATTGGATCTTGGCCTGAGTAGCTGCATCATCACCTTTCCTTAGAGCCACTTGCAGCTCTTGGATGATGCCCTTCATCTCGACGAAGATCTCTTGCATGGCACTCCAGAGATCTAGCAGCTCAAGAGAACCTTCCATTTCTCCATCCAACATGCTCCTCTGCTGGGAGGAGCAAACTTGGTTGCTTGGTTGGCAGATGATTTCTTCAAGACCATCGTAGATGTTTGCAAGAGTCCTGAGACCATCGCACATCGTGTTGATGGAATTGGAGGAAGAGATGCTTGCTTCTAGGCTCTGAAGCTCTAGCTCGACTTCGGTCTCACTGACGTGAGGCCTAGAAGGCAAACTGGTCGATCTTTGGTGGAATGCCATTTCTGAGCTTGAAAATTTTCTTTGCGATTTTGTTGATGAGAGGAGAAAGAAGGAAGAGCTTCTGGTTTGTATCTACCATTCCGCTGCCGCCTATTTATACAGAAGGTGTGCGTACAGCTGTGTTGTAGCATCTGATTGGTAGACATGAAGAATCATGCCATTGCATCTCCCACATGCTGTCTGCTATGCCTTGAGATCTGCCAGAAGCGTAGAAATCACAACGCTAAAGTCTTCTCATGTTTAGTACATCGTTTTCTGTGCCTACTGCCCTTGAGATGAGTCATCACATTATCTTGTTCCAGCAATTGGCAGCAAGAACCAATAAAAAAGATGCGGTTTAATCTGACGGTGGATCTTGGCATAATTGCACGCCCATGCCATTACTTAATGGATGGCTAACCTAGGAATTAGCTGTAACATGCCTTTTATTAAGTTATTCTCCTTGGTGGGCAGTGCTGTGTATCACAAGTTAGAGCCTCGACAGTCGGAGCTGGCATGTTTAGGCCACGGAAACAAGATTCGTGTTAGTGGTTCAGCGTGTTATCCCCATTTTTTCAGTTTGAGGCTTTCAGCCACCCACCGTGTGAGTAGCAAGACAATTTCATATCTAACCACTACACAGACAAGCTTTTGTTGTGTGTCTCTTGTTTTTTCAATGTTTTTGTACAATCCTATTACCTTTCAGTTGTGCCAACTTATTCTCGGACATCCGCATCTTTACTTAGGTGAATTTTGAAATAACAAATAAGCATATAAAGAATCGGTTGTTCTTTGTGTATTATTTCTCGAAAAGGGTTCTTTGTGTGTTGAGAATCATTATAAACAAAAACTTTGCGCAATGGCAAGTTTGGATTATGTCTTGCGCAGATTATTATTGATCCGGTAGAACATACAAAAAGCTTGGTTCTAGGGTATATGTTTTTTTTCTTCAATGCATAAATGATATAGATGTCGACGATGTTTAAAGTTTGAGTGCACTAATTATGCCAGACTGCACAGCCATGGGTGGTGGTGGACAAGAAAATTGATTGATTCTGCTAAGTACAAGTTGAGGCCATTTGACTTTGAGCTAGCATGTTTCATGCATATAAGGAACAAGATTCACTAACCATGGGCTTCAAAATAGACTATACTGGGATCACAAACACGTCTTCAAGGAAGAAATGGTCAAATGGATCAAAACTTTTCTTTCTCTTTCTATGGTACCGTGTACATTTGTACAGTATAGTGTATACATATGTGAAAAATTGTATGAAGATCAGCTATTCCTTAAAAGGCGGATGCCAATCGGAGGACGTCAAGACTCAAGAGTGACTTGGGGTATCTATGAGCTAAGGATGTTGAGTAGAGAAACTCTGCTCTGGACTAATTTCCTGAACAGATGCCTTGCTCCGCTCTCGACATCGCCGATACTGCACTCTAACTCCGACAATTGGTCCGCCTTGCAAAAGACTGCCTTCTTTTTGTGAAATGCCTTGGAAACAAGAGATTGTTTGGGCATTTCGATTTGCTTCGACAAGAGATGGAGGGTGCACTCCAGGAGAGAGGCAGAGACCTCCCTGGCCTTAGCCAATAGCATGACCATCTTGCAGTGTGCAGGACTCTTCTTCGTGTTCTTCTTGAGAAGATTCTTGGCCTTCTTCACCAAGCGGGTGTAAGATTGTATCTTGGCTTGAGTAGCTGCATCATCCCCTTTCCTTAGAGCCACTTGCAGCTCTTGGATATCTTGCATGGCGCTGCATAGATCTAGCAGCTCGAGAGAACCTTCCATTTCTCCATCCAATATGTTCCTCTGCTGGGAGGAGCAAACTTGGTTGCTTGGCAGGCAAATAATCTCTTCAAGAACATCGTAGACGTTTGCAAGTCTCCTGAGACCATCGCACATTGTGCTGATGGAATTAGAGGAAGGGATGCTTGCTTCTAGGCTCTGAAGCTCTAGCTCAACTTCGGCCTCACTGGCGTGAGGCCTAGAAGGCAAACTGATCGATCTTTGGTGGAAAGCCATATCTGAGCTTGAAGCTTTACTCTGTATTGCAGATGATGAGAGTTGAAGAAAAGAACAGTTTTGGGTTGATGTGTCTACTGCTCTGTTGAGGCCTATTTATACAGAAATGTACAAGTAGTACCATTTGCTTGGTAGACACTAAGAATCATGCCATTACATCTCCCAGATGCTGTCTGCTTGCTATGTCTTGAGATCTGGCAGAAGTATAGAGATCACAACACTAAAGTCTTCTCATGTTTAGTACATTTTTTTGTGTGTCTACTGTCCTTGAGATGAGCCATCACATAATCATGTTCCAATAATTGGCAGCAAGAACCAGCAGGGAGGTTTAGTCTGATGGTGGATCTTGGCATAATTGCACGCTCATGCCTTTATAAATTATTTTCCTTGGTGGGCACTCTTGCAAATAAAAGTTAAAGCCTCGGCGACTGGAGCTGGCATGTTTAGGCCATGGAAACAAGATCCACTGCTCAAGATCTATCAGCAGTTTCGCATTATCCTCATTTTTTTCAGTTTGAAGCTTACAGAAAGAAGATTTTGATATACTGAGTGCCTTCGAGAGCTAAGTTTTTATTTCTAAACACCTAGTTTGGGTTTAGCTTTCTCGGTTTATCTTCATAGCTGTTCTCTTGTATAGCTGCACAGTTAGATAGATAGATAGCTTTTTTTTATTTCTTTTCCTTTTACTTACTTGTATATACTTTATATAAAATTTATAAAAATTCTGTGGAAAGAAACTCTTACAGTTTTGACAACCTATTTTGTCAATGTTCTGTACAATCTTATTACCTCTTGGTCATACTAACTGATTCTCCAACATCAGCATCTTTATTTTTGGTGAAGTTGGAAGCATATAAAGCATTGATTGTTCTCTGTGTATTGAGAAATCATTATGTGGAGAGGAACAAAAGCTTTGCGCAGTGGCAAGTTTGGATTAAGTCTTGCTCCGACTACTGTTAATCCTAAAGAACAGGGAAAAGGCTGTGGTTCTACAGAGGGTTTTTTTTAATCCACCTTCCAATCTTAAATGATATAGATGCGACGATGTTAAAATTTGAGTACACTTGTTTGGACCTTGTTGTATGAAATAAAACAAAATTTTGGACATTGTTGTATGAAACATGTATTCAATTCTAGTGCCAGACTGCACAGCCATGTGGTGGTGGAGAATCTGGGTTATAAAATTGATTGATTCTGCTAACTACAAGTTGGTACCTTGTGACTTTGATCTGGCATGTTTCATGCATAAGGAGCAAGATCCACTAGCCAAGGATATCAACATAAAGTATCACAAACGCATCTTCGAGCAAGAAATGGCCAAATTGATCAAAACTTTGGTTTCTCTTTCTATACTATCATGTACATTTATACAGTATAGTGTATACATATGGGAAAATTTTGCTGCATGAGCTGTTCTTCGCAAACATCTACTGAGATTGAAGCATGAACGGATCATGGAACTTGGTCTTCGATGCTTGGGAAATCGGTAACTCTGAAAGATACGACCTTCTCAAGGTCGGACATCGGAGTCAGCTCGAGTGCCAGCGTTCCTATCCGTCATGCTCGCCCTCCAGTGACCTCTTCGATGTCGTGCCGAGTTTGCGATCGATCATCGCATATGCCACGTCCTGGCTCCCTCGCTCCACAGCTGGCCTGCCGATGCCTGAGATGCTTTGGCCCGATCGGCGTGCGCTGCAAGCGCTGCGACGCCTCTGCGGCCGGTCGAGCGCCAGCCCTGGCATCGGTGCCCGCTGGTCTGCCTGTCCGCGCTCCACGCTCGGCGCCGCGCTGGAGCCAGATGTGGCGATCTCGTGCGGCGCTCGCTCCCTTCGCGCGCTGGCCTGCGGCGCCAACGCTCTCCGTTCGCGAGCGGCCAGCCAGGTCGCGCGCTGCCGCTAGCCGCTCGCTGCGCGGTGCTCGCCCGCGGGTTCCGCGCCTGCCGCCCGCTTAGCTCGCGTGCGTCGCGCTCGCGCTCGGCCCGGGCGCGCTCGCCGGGTGCGCGCCCGGTCCCGGCTTGCCCGCCGGCTGGCGTCCGCTGGCCACCGGCTCCTCCGGTCGCCGCTGGCGCTCGCGAGTCCCGTCTGCGGGTCCGACCGTGCGAGGTCCGTGGCGCCCCGGCCAGTCATGCGGCGATCGGGCGGGCTCTCGCTCTGGCCCACCGTCGTGATCCGGACGGGTGTCAGTCGTCCAGATCGGCGTCCGAGCGGCCGCGTCCATAGCTCTGGCGCCGGCTGACGCGGTGCCGGGCGAGCTTGCCTGTAGCGACGGTGCCAGCGCCCGGAGGACTCGGCGCTCGCCCTCGGCACGTCGCCACCGCGAGTGGCCCACGCGCGGTTGAGTCCGTTCTAGTCACTGTTCGGAAGTCTTAGACAGCCGAAATGCAGAGAGAGGAGGTTCACATCCTGGCGAGCCAGGTTCACACGGTGAGGCAGTCGTACAGCGCGTGGATCGACGTCTTCAAGTACGCGCCGGTGTCGAACAGTGAGAGAAGGGCGGCGTCTGCACTGCCGAGCGCGGACGGTCGGCGGAGGCCGCCTTACTAGCGTGAATAGGTGCGCCAGTGGAGCGCAATCCGTATCAGCGTAGAACTCCACGGGTTCAACTATAGACCTGTCCTCCGTAGAATAGGCAGCAAGGAGGAGCGACAGAGCAGGTCCCTCCGCAACGTCCTCGATAGCTCATAGCGGACAAGAGGGAGAACGGACTCCCCCCTACCCTGAGCTCTGGACTCCCTCTTCCTAACCCAACTGAATACCATGAACTTCACGATTCGTCATATCGTACTACGTACCACCTTGAACGCCTTCGATCCGACATATCCATCGACTTCGTCTCGTACCAATCTTAACTTGATAACTGTCATCATGCATTAGTCACTCTACTAAGACTTACGCCACAACAGGCTTGGGTGTTCGGGAGAAGGTTGTTCCGGTGATGGGATCCGGCTGCCAAGGGCTGGTGGCGGTGGTGCGGAGGTTCGCAGGTGGAGCGACATGTCATCTACAGCATGAAGACGACGAGTACTGGCAGCATGAGGCAGCTGGATCTCGACGGCAGAAGTGTCTGGATGGACGAGCGCAGGGTGGTGGTGTTGTTTAGCACCACGGCGGCATGACTGGCAAGGACGATGCGTCAATACCTGCTCTTAAGATAGACCGATGGAAGATGGTGGTGACGACCCATGAGAGTGCGTCAGACCGGTTTGTGCCCCATACCTAGTATGTGGCTTCGTTCAGGCCTTTGGTTTTAGATGTTAGGCTTTGGTTAGAGGTCTGGGTATTCGGCTCAGGCTTACTGCATCCCTTCATCAATTGGATAGGAGTTGCGACACATGTCGCCAGGATGGCGGATTCAGACATATTGATGTATTAGCTTGTAAGGTCCTTGTGAATAATTAATAAAATGACTACATGCATCTCCCAGATGCAGAGGCCGGGGGTCATCCTCCTTTTTTTTTAAATGTATTAACATTAGGATATGGTACCTCATAAATCCATGATGCTCAATCCAATAATCATCTCCCATGAAATACCAAATAACATCATGCAGAAGAAACCAGCATACAATTGTTTTCATATATGAATATGGATTATTTTATTATTAAGAACATTTTTATTTCATTTTTTCAGTTAATCTATACATCACAATTAGCTATATGATTTTATCAGCAATGCAAACTTATCATATTAATAAGAATAACAAGGTAGATACATACCAAAATAATAACTGAGCTTATGATGGACAACATTTGCAACTATATATGAAGGGAATCTGGCTAGGTGTGACGCAACCATCGACCATGTGGCTTCGACCTGGCGTGTCCTATGCATGATTAGTGAGATCTACAAAATAAAGATTGTGTGCTAATCAAGAATCTTGTGCAGCTCAAAAAATAAATTGAACCTTAAGGTAATGTTAACTTGTAAAAAAAACTTGCATGTAAGTCTAAAATCATCTTGCTGTTAACATTTACCACAAAAATCAAACCAGTAACACAACCTAGCAAATACATGATGAATTCACATCATACACATTTTCTCTTGTCATGCATATATTCATCAAAAAGCCCCAAGAGATTTTATCAATATCGCAAAATCTGAGACGGATCAAAACTTTGGTCTTTGTTTCTATTGTTTCTGTACATTAATTTGTACTCTATATACATATGGCAAAACTGTATCAAGATCGGCTCATCCTCAAAAAGGCGGATGCCAATCACAGGGAGTAGAGTGATGTGGAGTATCTATGAGCTAAGAATGTTTAAAAGAGAAACTCTGTTCCGGACTAATTTCCAGAACAGATCTCCTGCTCCATTCTGAAGATCTTCGATACTGCACTCTAACTCCTGCAATTGCTCCTCCTTGCAGACAATTGCCTTCTTCTTGTAAAATGCCTTGCAAACAAGAGACTGCTTTGGCATTTCCATTTGCTTCAACAAGAGATGGAGTGTGGACTCCAACAGAGAGATGCTGATCTCTCTTGCCTTGGTCAAGAGCATGACCATCTTGTCAAATGCAGGCTTTTTGGTAGACTTCTTGAAATGTTTCCTGGCCTTTTTCCCCAAGCGAATAAAAGACTGGATCTTGGCTTGAGCAGCTGCATCATCTCCTTTTCTTAGAGCCAGTTGGAGCTCTTGGATGATGACCATCATCTCGGCGAAGGTCTCTTGCATGGTGCTACAGAGATCTAACAGCTCAATGGAGCATTCCATCTCTCCATCCAACATCTTCCTCTGCTGGGAGGAGCAAGCTTGGTTGCTTGGTAGGCAAATAATCTCTTCAAGACCATCATAGATGCTTGCAAGACTCCTGAGAGCATCGCACATTGTGCTGATGGAATTGGAGGAAGAGATGCTTGCTTCTAGGCAGTGGAGCTCTTGCTCGACTTCGGTCTCACTGACGTGAGGCCTAGAAGGCAAACTTATCGATCTTTGGTGGAAAGCCATATCTGAGCTTCAAGCTTATCGCTGTCTTGTGGTGGATGAGAGGAGGAGAAGAAGAAAATAAGAGCTTCTTGTTTGATGTATCTACCGTTCCGTTGCCGCCTATTTATACAAAAGATGTGTACAGTTGTGCCATAGCATCTGATTGGTAGACATGAAGAATCATGCCATTGCATCTCCCACATGTTGTCTGCTATGCCTTGAGTTCACAACACTAAAGTCTTCTCATGTTTAGTACATTGTTTTCTGTGCCTAATGTCCATGAGATGAGTCACCACATTATCATGTTCCAGCCATTGGCAGCAAGAACCAATGAAAAAAGATGCGGTTTAGTCTGACGGTGGGTCTTGGCATAATTGCACGCCCATGCAATTATTTAATGGATCGCTAACCTAGCATTTAGCTGTAACATGCCTTTTAATAAGGTATTTTCCTTAGTGGGCACTGCTGGGTATCACAAGTTAGAGCCTCGACGGTCGGTGCTGGCATGTCTAGGCCACGGAAACAAGATCCACTGCACAAGATTCATGTCAGTGGTTCAGCGTGTTATCCCCATTTTTCAGTTTGAGGCTTTCAGCCACCCACCGTGTGAGTAGCATGACCATTTGATATCTAACCACTACACATACAAGCTTTAATTTGATGTGTGTCTCTAGTTTTTTCAATGTTTTTGTACAATCCTCTTACCTTTTAGTCGTACTAACTGATTCTCGGGCATCGGCATCTTTACTTAGGTGATGTTTGAAATAACAAATAAGCATATAAAGAATCGGTTGTTCTTTGTGTATTTTTTTCTCGAAAAGGGTTCTTTGTGTGTTGAGAATCATTATATGGAAATGAACAAAACTTTGCGCACTAGCAAGTTTGGATTACGTCTTGCTCAGATTATTGTTGATCCGGTAGAACATGCAAAAAGCTTGGTTCTAGGGTAATTTTCATTTTGTTCAATGCTTAAATGATATAGATGTCAATGATGTTTAGAATTTGAGCGCACTAATTATGCCAGACTGCACAGCCATGTGGTGGTGGTGGACAATAAAATTGATTGATTCTGCCAAGTACAAGTTGAGGCCATTTGACTTTGAGCTGGCATGTTTCATGCATCAGGAACAAGATTCACTAACCATGGGCTTCAAAATAGACTATACTGGGATCACAAACACGTCTTCAAGGAAGAAATGGTCGAATGGATCAAAACTTTTCTTTCTCTTTCTTTAGTATCATGTACATTTGTACAGTATAGTGTATACATATGGCAAAATTGTATGAAGATCGGCTATTCCTTAAAAAGGCGGATGCCAATCGGAGGGTGCCAAGAGTGACTTGGGAGTATCTATGAGCTAAGGATGTTGAGTAGGGAAACTCTGCTCTGGACTAATTTTCTGAACAGATGTCCTGCCCCACTCTCGAGATCTCCGATACTGCACTCTAGCCCCAACAATTGCTCCTCCTTGCAAACAGCTGCCATCTTCTTATGAAATGCCTTGGAAACAAGAGACTGTTTAGGCATTTTGATTTGCTTCGACAAGAGATGGAGTGTGGACTCCAGCAGAGACACAGAGATCTCTCTAGCCTTGGCCAATAGCATGACCATGCTACAATCAGCTGGAGCCTTCTTCGCAGTCTTCTTTAAAGGATTCTTGGACTTCTTCACCAAGCGAATGTAAGATTGGATCTTGGCTTGAGTAGCTGCATCATCACCTTTCCTTAGAGCCACTTGCAGCTGTTGGATGATGGCCTTCATCTCGACGAAGATCTCTTGCATGGCGCTGCAGAGATCTAGCAGCTCAAGAGAACCTTCCATTTCTCCATCCAACATGCTCCTCTGCTGGGAGGAGCAAACTTGGTTGCTTGGTAGGCAGATGATCTCTTCAAGACCATCGTATATGTTTGCAAGAGTCCTGAGACCATCGCACATCGTGCTGATGGAATTGGAGGAAGAGATGCTTGCTTCAAGGCTCTGAAGCTCTAGCTCGACTTCGGTCTCACTGACGTGAGGCCTAGAAGGCAAACTTGTCGATCTTTGGTGGAATGCCATGTCTGAGCTTGAAGATTTGCTCTGTATTGTGGTCGAAGCGAGGAGGAAGAAAGAAGAGCTTCTAGTTTGATGCATCTACCGTTCTGCTGACGCCCATTTATACAAAAGATATGTGTACAGCTGTGCTGCAGCATCTTATTAGTAGACATGAAGATGCCATTACATCAGCCTAGAGATCTGGCAGAAGCATAGAGATCCCAACACAAAAGTCGTCTCATGTTCCACTAATTGGCTGCAATGACTAATTAAGAATGGTATAGTTTGATGATGGATCTTCACGTAGTTGCATGCTCAAGCTATCATTTTATTGGAATCTTGTCAGTTCAAGCCCTCAGAGTTTGTCCCCCATCTTCAAGGCAAATTTATGCCCCACTGCTGTCTTCTTATCGTTTCATATACATCTATGAATGAGTGTATGGGCCTGTCGAAAGTGTCTTAATTATCGGGTGCAAACTCACACACGAGGATCGGTTTTTTGTGTGTTGCATGATACAGACAGCTTGATGACTAACCCTCTTCATGTTTTGCCGCTGGCGTGCTAGGTACAGCCATGTCTTAGTTGTTAGTGGCAAACTCAAATGTACGAGGGTGTCGACGTGTGGTTTTGTCTTGCGGGTGCAAGGAGTCATTGACTTCATCCGCATGTTCCAGCGTTGTGCTATCTGGTTCTGCTAACAGCCGTTGTCCGACCTTACACTCTTGACTCTTCGTAACATCGCTGGAATGTTTCAGTTGCATGCTTGCAATTTGTCTGGTAATGCTAACAAATGTACAAGTGTTCAAGTGCACAAACCTCTTCGTGGCCCCAAAATGCTTACATTTTCTGCGAACTGATATTAAGCGTATATATGTCGTCGCCATTGAGTGACAGGATTATTGTTGAACAAGCATGGTTCTAAGCATTTTGGACAAATATGTTGGTAAATTTCCTCACAAATTTTTGCTACACGAGTTTTTTTAATGCATATGGTTGTAATGGATGTTAGTGGCGGTCGTATATATGCAATGTAAGAGGGGCGAAGAAACAAACAAAAGTATAGTACCATGCCTTGATGAGGCAAAATATTTTAATTTTACGATAGAGATTTTACTGTTGTTATAATGTGTTAACATTAGGATATGGTATCTCATAAATCCATGATGCTCAATCCAATAATTATCTCCCATCAAATACCAATTAAAATTATCCAGAAGATACCAGCATACAATTTATTTTCATTTGTGAATATGGATTATTTTTGTTATTAAGAACATTTTCTATTTCATTTTTCACTTAATTATCCATCACAATTAGCTATATGATTTTATCAGAAATGCAAACATATCATATGAAGAAGAAGAACAAAGTAGATACATACCAAAATAATAACAGCGCTTATAATGGACAGCATTTGCAACTATGAAGGGAATCTGGCTAGGTTTGACGCAACCATCAACCATGTGGCTTCGACCTGGCGTGTCCTATGCATGATTCACAAGATAAAGATTAGGTGCTAATCATGAATCTTAAGGCACAGCTAAAAAAAAAGAATCTTAAGGTAATGTTAACTTGTAAAAAACTTGCATGTAGGTCTAACATCATTTTGCTGTTATCATTTACCACAAGAATGAAACCAGTAACACAAACCTAGCAAATACATGATGGATTCACATCATACACATTTCCTCTTGTCATGCATATATTCATCACAATTCACAAAGCCCCAAGAGATTCTATCAGTATCGCAAAATCTGACATGGATCAAAACTTTCGTCTTTGTTTCTATAATATCTGACTTTCTGTACATTTGTACTGTATACATATGACAAAACTGTATCAAGATCGGCTCATCCTCAAAAAGGCGGATGCCAATCACAGGGAGTAGAGTGATGTGGAGTATCTATGAGCTAAGAATGTTTAGAAGAGAAACTCTGTTCTGGACTAATTTCCTGAACAGGTCTCCAGCTCCATTCTGAAGATCTTCGATACTGCACTCTAACTCCTGCAATTGTTCCGCCTTGCAGACAATTGCCTTCTTCTTATAAAATGCCTTGCAGACAAGAGACTGCTTTGGCATTTCAATTTGTTTCAACAAGAGATGGAGTGTGGACTCCAACAGAGAGATGCAGGTCTCTCTTGCCTTGGTCAATAGCATGACCATCTTGTCAAATGCAAGCTTCTTGGCAGACTTCTTGAAATGTTTCCTGGCCTTCTTCACCAAGCGAATAAAAGACTGGATCTTGGCTTGAGCAGCTGCATCATCTCCTTTTCTTAGAGCAACTTGGAGCTCTTGGATGATGACCATCATCTCGGCGAAGGTCTCTTGCATGGTGCTACAGAGATCTAACAGCTCAATGGAGCATTCCATCTCTCCATCCAACATGTTCCTCAGCTGGGAGGAGCAAGCTTGGCTTCTTGGTAGGCAAATAATCTCTTCAAGACCATTGTAGATGCTTGCAAGACTCCTGAGACCATCGCACATCGTGCTGATGGAATTGGAGGAAGACATGCTTGCTTCTAGGCAGTGGAGCTCTTGCTCGACTTCAGTCTCACTGACGTGAGGCCTAGAAGGCAAACTTATCGATCTTTGGTGGAAAGTCATATATGAGCTTGAAGCTTATCGCTGTCTCGTGGTGGATGCGAGGAGGAGAAGCAGAAAATAAGAGTTTCTTGTTTGATGTCTCTACCGTTCCGCTGCCGCCTATTTATACAGAAGATGTGTACAGCTGTGCGTAGCATCTGGTTGGTAGACATGAAGAATCATGCCATTGCATCTCCCACATGCTGTCTGCTATGCCTTGAGATCGCAACACTAAAGTCTTCTCATGTTTAGTACATTGTTTTCTGTGCCTGCTGTCCATGAGATGAGTCACCGCATTATCATGTTCCAGCCATTGGCAGCAAGAACCAATGAAAAAGTTGCGGTTTAGTCTGACGGTGGGTCTTGGCATAATTGCACGCCCATGCAATTATTTAATGGATCGCCAACCTAGCATTTAGCTGTAACATGCCTTTTAATAAGGTATTTTCCTTGGTGGGCACTACTGGGTATCACAAGTTAGAGCCTCGACGGTCAGTGCTGGCATGTTTAGGCCACGGAAACAAGATCCACTGCACAATATGTTCATCGTGTTATCCCCATTTTTTCAGTTTGAGGCTTTCAGCCACCCACCGTGTGAGTAGCATGACCATTTGATATCTAACCACTACAGACAAGCTTTTGATGTGTGTCTCTAGTTTTTTCAATGTTTTTGTACAGTCCTGTTACCTTTTAGTCGTACTAACTGATTCTCGGACATCGGCATCTTTACTTAGGTGAAGTTTGAAATAACAAATAAGCATACAAAGAATCGGTTGTTCTTTGTGTATTTTTTTTCTCGAAAAGGGATCTCTGTGTGTTGAGAATCATTATGTGGAAAGGAACAAAACGTTGCGCACTGGCAAGTTTGGATTACGTCTTGCTCAGGTTATTGTTGATCCGGTACATGCAAAAAGCTTGGTTCTAGGGTAATTTTCATTTTGTTCAATGCTTAAATGAAATAGATGTCAATGATGTTTAAAATTTGAGCGCACTAATTATGCCAAACTGCACAGCCATGTGGTGGTGGTGGACAATAAGATTGATTGATTCTGCCAAGTACAAGTTGAGGCCATTTGACTTTGAGCTGGCATGTTTCATGCATAAGGAACAAGATTCACTAACCATGGGCTTCAAAATAGACTATACTGGGATCACAAACACGTCTTCAAGGAAGAAATGGTCAAATGGATCAAAACTTTTCTTTCTCTTTCTGTAGTATCATGTACATTTGTACAGTATAGTGTATACATATGGCAAAATTGTATGAAGATCGGCTATTCCTTAAAAAGGCGGATGCCAATCGGAGGGTGCCAAGAGTGACTTGGGAGTATCTATGAGCTAAGGATGTTGAGTAGGGAAACTCTGCTCTGGACTAATTTTCTGAACAGATGTCCTGCCCCACTCTCGAGATCTCCGATACTGCACTCTAGCCCCAACAATTGCTCCTCCTTGCAAACAGCTGCCTTCTTCTTGTGAAATGCCTTGGAAACAAGAGACTGTTTAGGCATTTCGATTTGCTTCGACAAGAGATGGAGTGTGGACTCCAGGAGAGACACAGAGATCTCTCTAGCCTTGGCCAACAGCATGACCATGGTACAATCTGCAGAAGCCTTCTTCGCGGTCTTCTTGAAAAGATTCTTGGACTTCTTCACCAAGCGGGTGTAGGATTGGATCTTGGCCTGAGTAAATGCGTCATCACCTTTCCTTAGAGCCACTTGCAGCTCTTGGATGATGGCGTTCATCTCGACGAAGATCTCTTGCATGGCGCTGCAGAGATCTAGCAGCTCAAGAGAACCGTCCATTTCTCCATCCAACATGCTCCTCTGCTGGGAGGAGCAAACTTGGTTGCTTGGTAGGCAGATGATTTCTTCAAGACCATCGTAGATGTTTGCAAGAGTCCTGAGACCGTTGCACATCGTGCTGATGAAATTAGAGGAAGAGATGCTTGCTTCTAGGCTCTGAAGGTCTAGCTCGACTTCGGTCTCACTGATGTGAGGCCTAGAAGGCAAACTTGTCGATCTTTGGTGGAAAGCCATGTCTGAGCTTGAAGATTTGCTCTGTATTGTGGTCGAAGAGAGGAGGAAGAAAGAAGAGCTTCTAGTTTGATGCATCTACCATTCTGCTGACGCCTATTTATACAGAAGATATGTGTACAACTATGCTGCAGCATCTGATTAGTAGACATGAAGAATCATGCCATTACATCATCCTAGAGATCTGTCAGAAGCATAGAGATCCCAACACAAAAGTCGTCTCATGTTCACTCTGTCATGTTCCACTAATTGGCAGCAAGGACTAATTAACAATGGTATAGTTTGATAACGGATCTTCACATAGTTGCATGCTCAAGCTATCATTTAGTGGAACCTTGTCAGTTCAAGCCCCGAGAGTTTGTCCCCCATCTTCAAGGCAAGTTCATGCCGCTCTGCTGTCTTCTTATCGTTTCATACATATATGAACGAGTATATGGGCCTGTCGAAAATGAACACACGAGGACCAGTTTTTTTGTGCTGGATGATCTAGACAGCTTGATCATGTGTGTGATGACTAGCCCTCTTCATGCTTTGCCGCTGGCATGCTCCAGCCGTGTCTTAGTTATTAGTGGCAAACTCATCTGCACGAGGGTGTCGACGTGTGGTTTCATCTTCCTGGTGCAAGGAGTCATTGACTTCATCCGCATGTTCCAGTGTTGTGCTATCTGGTTCTGCTAACAGCCTTTGTCCAACCTTACACTCTTGACTCTTCATAACATCGCTGGCATGTTTCGGTTGCATGCTTGCAATTCATCTAGTAATGCTAACAAATATAAAGGTGTCCAAGTGCACAAACCTCTTTGTGGCCCAAAAATTCTTCAATTTTCTGTGAATTGATATTAAGTGTGTGTGTGTGTGTGTGTGTGGGTGTGTGTGTGTGTGCGTGTGTGTGTATATCGTCGCCATTGAGTGACAAGATTATAGTTGTAGAGGCACGGTTCTAAGGTTTTTTGACAAATATGTTGGTAAATTTCCTCACAAATTCTTAGCTACATGAGTTTTTTTGAAGTGTAATGGATTTTAGTTGCGTTCTCATACAATATAAGAGGGGCCAAGAAACAAACAAAAGTATAGTACCATGCCTTGAGGAGGCAAGATATTTCCATTTTATAGTAGAGATTTTATTGTTGTTAGGTCGTCCTCCCGAGCGACACGGGAGGCGACTAGGGTTACCCCGCGCCGCCACTTCTAGCCCCTCATCTTCCTCGCCGCCACGAGAGGAGGCTGTCTGGCAAGCCCGTGCGGCCGCAGGTGAAGGTGGCGGCGGGGGTTTCGTCGCTCCGGTCTCGGCAAAGGGAATGGGGCTCTAGGGCGGCGGCCCTGCTTTGAGAGCCGACATCATCTTCGCGGCTGGCGGTGCTCATGGGAGAGGGTCGGTGTCCTCGGAGGCGACGGTAGGCGCGGTACATGGCCGGCGGTCTGCTCCGGCGGTTCTCCTAGCGTCGGATCTGAAGTTCCCCGTCTTGTCCACTTCCTGCCGGATCTCGCGTCGATGATCTTGTCTCATCGGCCTAATGGTGGCTGGGCACGGTGGTTTGATTTGGGTTCGAGAGAGATCCTTTGGTGGCTTGGCCATCCATGTCGGTGACACCGCCTGCGGGCGCTGCTCCCCTCCTTGGAGGCACCGACAAGATCCCTTCTCCCCACCCCCTCTTCTCCGACCCAAGGTTAATTCCTGTTATCCCTTGCGGATGCGGCAACAGCAGCGCTCGGTGTCGTTACCTCCATTGGGGCGCCATTTGCTAGGAGAGGCTGGTGTGTGGTGCCATGTGGTTAATTCCGACTCCTGAACCCCCCCCCACCCGGAAGAAAGTCCAAAACCCGCGTGCTTGTGCAGCTGCGATGCCTTGCTCGTCGTACCCTTCATGAAGGCGTCGTCTGGGGAGGCTTGGGTGTTCGGGAGAAGGTTGTTCCGGCGGTGGGATCCGGGTGGCAAGGGCTTGTGGCGGTGGTGTGGAGGTTCGCAGGTGGAGAGGCATGACATCTACACCATGAATACGACGAGTACCGGCGGCATGAGGCAGCTGGATCTCGACGACAGAAGTGTCTGGATGGACGAGCGAAGGGCGGTGGCGTTGTTTGGCGCCATGGCAGCGTCGACGACAGGATTGGCTAGGACGATGCATGCGTATATACCTGCTCTTAAGATAGACCGGTGGAAGATGGTGGTGACGACCCATGAGAGTGCGTCAGACCGGTTTGTGCCCCACACCTAGTATGTGGCTTTGTTCAAGCCTTCGGTTTTAGATGTTAGGCTTTGCTGAGAGGTCTGAGTATTCGGCTGAGGATTACTGCATCCCTTCATCAATTGTATAGGAGTTGCGACACATGTCGCCAGGATGGCGGATTCAGACATATTGATGTATAACCTTGTAAGGTCCTTGTGCATAATTAATAAAATGGTTGCACGCATGTCCCAGATGCAGATGGAGAGGCCGGGGGTCATCCTCCTTTTCAAAAAAAAAGTATTAACATTAGGATATGGTATCTCATAAATCCGTGATGCTAAATCCCATAATCATCTCCCATGAAATAGGAAATAACATCATGCAGAAGAAACCAGCATACAATTTTTTTCCATATGTGAATATGGATTATTTTATTATTAAAAACATTTTTTATTTCGTATTTTCAGTTAATCTATCCTTCACAATTATCTATATGATTTTATCAGCAATGCAAACCTATCATATGAATAAGAATAACAAGGTAGATACATACCAAAATAATAAATGATGGAGAGCATTCGCAACTATGAGGGGAATCTGGCTAGGTGTGACGCAAGCATCAACCATGTGGCTTCGACCTGGCATGTCCTATGCATGATCAGTGAGATCTACAAAATAAAGATTGTTTGCTAATCAAGAATCTTGTGCAGCTCAAAAATATTGAATCATAAGGTAATGTTAACTTGTAAAAACAACTTGCATGTACGTCTAAAATCATCTTGCTGTTATCATTTACCACAGAAATGAAACCAGTGACACAAACCTAGCAAATACACCATGGATTCACATCATATACATTTCCTCTTGTCATGCATATATTCATCAGAAAGCCCCAAGAGATTTTATCAATTATCGCAAAATCTGAGATGGATCAAAACTTTGGTCTTTGTTTCTATAATTTCTGTACATTTGCACTGTATACATATGGCAAAACTGTATCAAGATCGGCTCATCCTCAAAAAGGCGGATGCCAATCACAGGGAGTAGAGTGATGTGGAGTATCTATGAGCTAAGAATGTTTAAAAGAGAAACTCTGTTCTGGACTAATTTCCTGAACAGGTCTCCAGCTCCATTCTGAAGATCTTCGATACTGCACTCTAACTCCTGCAATTGTTCCTCCTTGCAGACAATTGCCTTCTTCTTGTAAAATGCCTTGCAGACAAGAGACTGCTTTGGCATTTCAATTTGCTTCAACAAGAGATGGAGTGTGGACTCCAACAGGGAGATGCAGATCTCTCTTGCCTTGGTCAATAGCATGACCATCTTGTCAAATGCAGGCTTTTTGGCAGACTTCTTGAAATGTTTCCTGGCCTTCTTCGCCAAGCGAGTAAAAGACTGGATCTTGGCTTGAGCAGCTGCATCGTCTCTTTTTCTTAGAGCTGCTTGCAACTCTTGGATGATGACCACCATCTCGGTGAAGGTCTCTTGCATGTTGCTGCAGAGATCTAACAGCTCAACAGAGCATCCCATCTCTCCGTCCAACATCTTCCTCTGCTGGGAGGAGCAAACTTGGCTGCTTGGTAGGCAAATAATCTCTTCAAGACCATCGTAGATGTTTGCAAGACTCCTGAGACCATCGCACATCGTGCTGATGGAACTGGAGGAAGAGATGCTTGCTTCTAGGAGGTGGAGCTCTTCCTCGACTTCGGTCTCACTGACGTGAGGCCTAGAAGGCAAACTAATCGATCTTTTGTGGAAAGCCATATCTGAGCTTGAAGCTTTTGGCTGTCTAGTGGTTAATGAGAGGAAGAGAAGCAGAAAATAAGAGCTCCTGGTTTGATGTATCTACCGTTCCGCTGCCGCCTATTTATACAGAAGGTGTGCGTACAGCTGTGTTGTAGCATCTGATTGGTAGACATGAAGAATCATGCCATTGCATCTCCCACATGCTGTCTGCTATGCCTTGAGATCTGCCAGAAGCGTAGAGATCACAACGCTAAGTCTTCTCATGTTTAGTACATTGTTTTCTGTGCCTACTGTCCTTGAGATGAGTCATCACATTATCTTGTTCCAGCAATTGGCAGCAAGAACCAACAAAAAAGATGCGGCTTAATCTGACGGTGGATCTTGTCATAATTGCACGCCCATGCCATTATTTAATGGATCGCTAACCTAGCAATTAGCTGTAACATGCCTTTTATTAAGTTATTCTCCTTGGTGGGCAGTGCTGTGTATCACAAGTTGGAGCCTCGACAGTCGGAGCTGGCATGTTTAGGCCACGGAAACAAGATTCGTGTTAGTGGTTCAGCGTGGTATCCCCATTTTTTCAGTTTGAGGCTTTCAGCCACCCACCGTGTGAGTAGCAAGACAATTTCATATCTAACCACTACACAGACAAGCTTTCGTTGTGTGTCTCTTGTTTTTCAATGTTTTTGTACAATCCTATTACTTTTAGTTGTGCTAACTTATTCTCGGACATCCGCATCTTTACTTAGGTGAATTTTCAAATAACAAATAAGCATATAAAGAATCGGTTGTTCTTTGTGTATTATTTCTCGAAAAGGGTTCTTTGTGTGTTGAGAATCATTATAAACAAAAACTTTGCGCAATGGCAAGTTTGGATTATGTCTTATGCAGATTATTATTGATCCGGTAGAACATGCAAAAAGCTTGGTTCTAGGGTATATGTTTTTTTTCTTCAATGCATAAATGATATAGATGTCGACGATGTTTAAAGTTTGAGTGCACTAATTATGCCAGACTGCACAGCCATGGGTGGTGGTGGACAAGAAAATTGATTGATTCTGCTAAGTACAAGTTGAGGCCATTTGACTTTGAGCTAGCATGTTTCATGCATATAAGGAACAAGATTCACTAACCATGGGCTTCAAAATAGACTATACTGGGATCACAAACACGTCTTCAAGGAAGAAATGGTCAAATGGATCAAAACTTTTCTTTCTCTTTCTATGGTACCGTGTACATTTGTACAGTATAGTGTATACATATGTGAAAAATTGTATGAAGATCAGCTATTCCTTAAAAGGCGGATGCCAATCGGAGGACGTCAAGACTCAAGAGTGACTTGGGGTATCTATGAGCTAAGGATGTCGAGTAGAGAAACTCTGCTCTGGACTAATTTCCTGAACAGATGTCTTGCTCCGCTCTCGATATCGCCGATACTGCACTCTAACTCCGACAATTGCTCCTCCTTGCAAAAGACTGCCTTCTTTTTGTGAAATGCCCTGGAAACAAGAGATTGTTTGGGCATTTCGATTTGCTTCGACAAGAGATGGAGTGTGCACTCCAGGAGAGAGGCAGAGACCTCCCTGGCCTTAGCCAATATCATGACCATCTTGCAGTGTGCAGGACTCTTCTTCGTGCTCTTCTTGAGAAGATTCTTGGCAAACTTAACTAAAGATGTTGGAGAAGAGGAAGCCGGATCGGAATATGGCGCTCGGCTCGGGCGACTCGGGCGATGGCGCCGGTGCACCGCTGCCGCTCGAAGCCCCCTCCGTCCCCGCCCCTTCCGTGCCGGCCGGCGGGTGCTCCGTCCAGGTGCTGCCGCTACCGCCATCCTCTATGTCCGCGCTCGCGCTGCCCGTGGCCGCTGCTCCCTCCGAACCTCGCGTCCGGTGGGCCGACTTCGCCGATGATGAGTCCTTCCCTCCCCCCGCTGTCCCCATCGCCTCCTCCGCCGCCGCGCCTCGTCGCACCGTGCTGCCTCGCAGGGCTGGTGGCTCAGCCCCCCACGAGCGGGGTTCTGCCGCCGCCTCGCGAGCGCCGCGGCCGACGACGACGACCTCGAGCTCGGCTCGGGCGGACGGCGCAAAAACTCGGTTTGGCGGTGGCGCGGCTTCGCCGCCGGCGTCGCGCGCGCGGGCGTGGCGGCCGTCCGACCGGGGCCGCCCGCTCCTCCTGGTGTCGCCCGGCGGCGGAGGACCGTCCGACGTCTCCCCCGCTCCCCCCATCGGCTCCTTCCTCTCGGTCGCCGGCGGTCCCATTCGTGCGCGCCTCCCCCTTCAGGCCATTCATCGCGGCGTTCGGATCGTCGGGCTTGCGGTTCCTGTCATCCCGTCGGAGCTCCGTCGTCTTGGCTGCCTGCGTCGTTGGCCCACCGCCGGCGGCGGCGGCGCTCGCCCTGGAGGGGGAAACCCTTCGGGCGCCAATGCTGCCCCACCCTGTGGGCCGGGCCGACGCCACGCCTGGGCTCCTGGGCCCCGGCCCACCCCAGCAGCTGGGCCATTCGGGAAGCCTGCTGTTGGGGAACGTAGTAATTTCAAAAAAATTCCTACGCACACGCAAGATCATGGTGATGGCATAGCAACGAGAGGGGAAAGTGTTGTCTACATACCTTCATAGACCGTTAAGCGGAAGCGTTATGACAACGCGGTTGATGTAGTCGTACGTCTTCACGAATCGACCGATCCAAGCACCGAACGTACGGCACCTCCGTGTTCAGCACACGTCCAGCTCGATGACGTCCCCCGGGCTCCAATCCAGCGAAGCGTCGGGGATGAGTTCCGTTAGCACGACGGCGTGGTGACGATGATGATGTTCTACCGGCGCAGGGCTTCGCCTAAACTCCGCGACGATATGACCGAGGTGGAATATGGTGGAGGGGGGCACCGCACACGGGTAAGGAACGATCCGTAGATCAACTTGTGTGTCTATGGGGTGCCCCTGCCCCCGTATATAAAGGAGTGGAGGAGGGGAGGGCCGGCCCTCTCTATGGCACGCCCTAGGGGAGTCCTACCCCACCGGGAGTAGGATTCCCCTTTTCCTAGTCCAACTAGGAGTCCTTCCAAGTATTAGGAGTAGGAGACAAGGAAGGGGAAGAGGGGAGAGAAGGAAGGAGGGGGCGCCGCCCCTCCCCCTAGTCCAATTCGGACTAGTCAATGGGGGGGCGCGCGGCCTGCCTCTCCCTCTCCCCTAAAGCCCAATGAGGCCCATATACTTCTTCCCCCGTATTCCCGTAACTCCCCGGTACTCCGAAAAATACCCGAACCACTCGGAACCTTTCCGATGTCCGAATATAGTCGTCCAATATATCGATCCTTACGTCTCGACCATTTCGAGACTCCTCGTCATGTCCCCGATCTCATCCGGGACTCCGAACTCCTTCGGTACATCAAAACTTATAAACTCATAATAAAACTGTCATCGTAACGTTAAGCGTGCGGACCCTACGGGTTCGAGAACTATGTAGACATGACCTAGAACTGTTTCCGGTCAATAACCAATAGTGGAACCTGGATGTTCATATTGGCTCCTACATATCCTACGAAGATCTTTATCGGTCAAACCGCATAACAACATACGTTGTTCCCTTTGTCATCGGTATGTTACTTGCCCGAGATTCGATCGTCGGTATCCAATACCTAGTTCAATCTCATTACCGGCAAGTCTCTTTACTCGTTCCGTAATACATCATCCCGTAACTAACTCATTAGTTACAATGCTTGCAAGGCTTAAGTGATGTGTATTACCGAGAGGGCCCAGAGATACCTCTCCGACAATCGGAGTGACAAAACCTAATCTCGAAATACGCCAACCCAACATGTACCTTCGGAGACACCTGTAGAGCACCTTTATAATCACCCAGTTACATTGTGACGTTTGGTAGCACACAAAGTGTTCCTCCGGTAAAAGGGAGTTGCATAATCTCATAGTTACAGGAACATGTATAAGTCATGAAGAAAGCAATAGCAACATACTAAATGATAAAGTGCTAGGCTAACCGAATGGGTCATGTCAATCACATCATTCTCCTAATGATGTGATCCCGTTAATCAAATGACAACTCTTTTGTCCATTGCTAGGAAACATAACCATCTTTGATAAACGAGCTAGTCAAGTAGAGGCATACTAGTGACACTATGTTCGGAAACCCCTTTTGGCTCCAGTGAGGCCTTCAGATTCAAATTTGAAATTTTATTGAAATTCGTATTTTTACATCTCAAAAAATTCTGAAAAAAATCACAGATATACATGAAGGCATAATACACATGTGTGTAAATTTTCAGTTCAAAATACATTGAAATGAGGGCTGTGCAAAAAAGACAAATCTAGGGCTGTTTAACACATGATACTATTCATCCTCCCAGGCCATGGATTTGTCTTTTTTTTTACAGGTCACAACTCAAGGTATTTCATCATGAATGTTTACACACATGTGAGTTACATCCTTACATACACGCATATTTTTTTCAGAATTTTTTGAACCATAAAAGTTTGAATTTGAATTTTTCAAAAATAAAGGCCTCCATGGAGCTCGGCCTCCAAAACGCCTTTCTCCACTATGTTGGTCTATGTATTCACACATGTATTATGTTTCCGGTTAATACAATTCTAGCATGAATAATAAACATTTATCATGATATAAAGAAATAAATAATAACTTTATTATTATCTCTAGGGCATATTTCCTTCAGTCTCCCACTTGCACTAGAGTCAATAATCTAGTTCACATCGCCATGTGATTTAACACCAATATTCACATCTGTATGTGATTAATACCCATAGTTCACATCATCATGTAATCAACACCCAAAGGGTTTACTAGAGTCAATAATCTAGTTCACATTGCTATGTGATTAACACCCAAAGAGTACTAAGGTATGATCATGTTTTCCTTGTGAGAGAAGTTTAGTCAATGGGTCTGTCATATTCAGAGCCGTATGTATTTTGCAAATATTCTATGTCTACAATGCTCTGCATGGAGCTACTCTAGCTAATTGCTCCCACTTTCAATATGTATCCAGATTAAGACTTAGAGTCATCTGGATCATTGCCAAAACTTGTATCGACGTAACCCTTTATGACGAATCTTTTGTCACCTCCATAATCGAGAAACATATCCTTATTCCACTAAGGATAATTTTGACCAATGTCCAGTGATCTACTCCTAGATCACTATTGTACTCCCTTGCCAAACCAGGGCAGAGTATACAATAGGTCTGGTCCATAGCATGGCATACTTTTATAGAACCTATGACTGAAGCATAGGGAATGACTTTCATTCTCTTTCTATTTTCTGCTGTGGTCAGGATTTGAGTCTTACTCAATTTCACACCTTGTAACACAGGCAAGAAACTCTTTCTTTGACTGTTCCATTTTGAACTACTTCAAAATCTTGTCAAGGTATGTACTCATTGAAAAAACTTTTCAAGCGTCTTGATCTATCTCTATAGATCTTGATGCTCAATATGTAAGCAGCTTTACCGAGGTCTTTCTTTGAAAAAACTCCTTTCAAACTCTCCTTTATGCTTTGCAGAATAATTCTACATTATTTCCGATCAACAATATGTCATTCACATATACTTATCAGAAATGCTGTAGTGCTCCCACTCACTTTCTTGTAAATACAGGCTTCACCGCAAGTCTGTATAAAACTATATGCTTTGATCAACTCATCAAAGCGTATATTCCAACTCCGAGATGCTTGCACCAGTCCATAGATGGATCACTGGAGCTTGCACATTTTGTTAACACCTTTAGGATTGACAAAACCTTCTGGTTGCATCATATACAACTCTTCTTAAATAAATCCATTAAGGAATGCAGTTTTGTCTATCCATTTGCCAGATTTCATAAAATGCGGCAATTGCTAACATGATTCAGACAGACTTAAGCATAGATACGAGTGAGAAACTCTCATCGTAGTCAACACTTTGACCTTGTCGAAAACCTTTTGCGACAGTTCTAGCTTTGTAGATAGTAACACTACTATCAGCGTCCGTCTTCCTCTTGAAGATCCATTTATTCTTAATGACTCATCGATTATCAGGCAAGTCAATCAAAGTCTACACTTTGTTCTCATATATGGATCATATCTCAGATTTCATGGCGTCAAGCCATTTCGCGGAATCTGGGCTCATCATCGCTTCCTCATAGTTCGTAGGTTCATCATGGTCTAGTAACATGACTTCCAGAACAGTATTACCGTACTACTCTGGTGCGGACTGTACTTTGGAAGACCTACGAGGTTTTGTAGTAACTTGATCTGAAGTTTCATGAACATCATCATTAGCTTCCTCACTAATTGGTGTAGGAATCACTGGAAGTGATTTCCGTGGTGAACTACTTTCCAATTCGGGAGAAGATACAAATTACCTTATCAACACTACTAGGGAAAAGGCTAGCAGCAGCGCGGGTTTTACATGTATCGATGGCGGTACCGCGCTACTATCTGGCCTTCTAGCTAACTCATAGCAGATAGCGCGTGCCCCAGCTCTATCGCTATACAAGTGTAGCAGCAGCGCGGTTGCCGGAAGCTCGCTACCGCTATTAGCGCTAGCGCTCTTTGGTGGGACGCGCTACTGCTATAACGGCGTTGCTGCTAACTTTTGTACACTCGCTACTACTAATTTAATTAGTTTTTTTTGGCATATTTGTTTTGTATTTGAACCGGCTTTGTAGAAGAATCGTTAGCACATAGAAATTTCATCATGATACACATACAAATGCCTGCGAGTCCACAAATGTAATCATAGCATGTACATACAAATAGTCTCTTCATAATCATCATCCAACACAAAGTGATATCTTGTTATCATCTCGAAAATAGCAATACATGCAAGTCTCGAATACTTGCAACTACAACAACGTCATCCATCTAAACAAAGGCATACGCAAGAAGTGCTATCACTATGAGTGAGAGCGGAACCATGCAGTACATGAGGTGACGGTTACGAGTCCTCTCTCGCGCTAGCGTGAACCTCAAGTAATTAGCTTCTCCTTCTTGTCTGCTTTTGAAGCCTTTATGGCTGGCGCCCGTGAACCCATTCACTTGCGCCTGACACTCATGCCACTCGTTGTACACCCCCGGAACCTTCCCTTTGTACACGACATAGCATTTCCATCTCGCCATCAAGAAACTAGGTACCTGTTAGAGATGCATGTTCATGAAGAGGATGTACAATCATATATATGCAAAAAATATACTAGAGCAACACCAAAAAGAAAGGTTAGCAACTAGATGCAACATATACAGTACGCAAATTAATTAACTAGAGGTACGCAGGTCATCGTACGCCAACTAACAAAGTAGCGTTACGCAAGTTCGGCATGGACCGTGGACATCACAAAGTTTCATCGCTACAAAAAGTATACAAGTTCAACCGACACATATCATCATCATCGGCATCATAACTCACTAGAAGTTCCATCCTTCCATATCATCGAGGACGAACCCTAGCTGCTTGAATGGCGTGAGGTCTAGACGTTGCATGCCTATGCGAGTTCGGACGTCAGCTCGCGATATAGGGCCGTGGTGGAACATCCCCTTCTCATCGACGACTTCTTTCATGATGATCGTCGCAATGTCGCTTTGGATGCGAAAGAAGTCATCTCTAAGTTTATAATTCGCTTCTCCATGAGATTCTAGCCACTTGTGGATATGATCATCATTTCTGTTGTTAATGCGAAGCTTTTGGTGATCCGTGTTGAACTGAATCATGAGATGGACGATGTAGAATCCATCCTTCTTGCTTGGTTTTGGGACATGGATGCAGGAGAAGTTAGTTTTATGCGCGAAACCCATCTTCTTGTTCCTTTGTTTCCTGATATGCACGTGGCCACCTCTATAGCTGAAGCCTTGGAGAGCATCACCTAGAATATTCATTATGTGGGTGTAGTCCTTTTTCTCGTAGTCTCTCGAAGGGTCAAAATACACGGCGTGGGAGACTTGCGGGTAAAGAACGATAAGAACGGCGCGCCCGTTGCTGCGGGGAAAAGACACCTCAAATTATTCCCCATATGAGAGAGAAGGAATGATTGAAATGTACGAAAGGGTTGTCCGGAACTGACTTACTTTGGATGATAAGGCACGAGGACAATTTCCCGGTCCTTATTTTGTACCATGAAGTTTTGGAGGTACTCCCTAGCAGTTTCACGCTCAAAGTCGCCGAGACTCAAGAAAGACTCGTGCATGTAGTACGGATCCGCCACACAGATTTGCGAGACTTCTTCACTCTTCACGATGGAGCTCATATGTAGCGCAAAAAGGCGGACGATAGTAAAATCAAGCCGCCTTGTTAGAAACATCTCAAAGATATGGTCAAACCGCAGGAAGAACACCTCCGCGGGCCGTGTGTCGACGTAGCACTTCCCCTCAGGCACACGAGCCGCGTATGTCGGATATCCTGGATCCTTTGAGGCTAGTAGGCTTTTCTCAGTCGACAGGACATGGTCGTGCAGTCTCCTGAGATCCCCTGATAGTGCCTCCAGCGGTTTCGGCGGTAGCATCGGCTCGCCCGTGAGATGGAACATGACCGCACCTTTCACGGGTACACGCTCTTGAAATGCATCGTCTGGCTGATGTGTGCTCGGCTTGTTTGGAGGCGATTACCTTCCCGATCTCTTCCTCTCTTTTTCTTGGGCACACCTTCCGACCCTTCCTTAACCCCTGCCCAAGTGTTCCCGGGCTAAATCTTTACGACCCTCGCCCGGCTAGTTGAGCCTGTGTCGGCGGCATCTTCAGGCGTGTCTGTGAGGATTTCATGAAGAGAGACTTTTTGCATTCCATGGTACGGCCCTGCCCGGGCTCCATATCCTCATTAGCAAGCTGATAGCCCGATTCGTCATATGGTTGACTCATCATATCTATGTCACAGTCATACGCGTTTGTATTGAGGTAATCCATAGGGTCGACCTCCGTCTCATCATCCATTCTTTGTTCTACAGGTACATCAGCCAGTACTATTGCACCCCCTTCATCATGTCGTCCGCCGCTCTCACCGGGCACTACTACAGGAGCTGGTAATTGCGTAGGTGGGGTGGTGGTCTCCGCACATGCTTGTTGATGTGTGGTAGTTATTGCTGTGCTCTCGGCGGCTCGCATTTAATAAGATTCTTGACCATAGCAGCACCCAACCCTTGCATCGTCCAATCCGCGGCGGGGTCTCGTCGTCCGCTCCCACATGCTGTACTGGAGGAGGCAAATCCTCGTGCCCGATTTCACACCGGTCAAGCTAACCTGAAGTGCCCAGCGAGATCGGGTGGTTGTGGAATGTGCGTTGAGAGGGTCCATTATCATCCCCTTTCCCACGTCCACCTTCTGGCCTTTGATCAAGTAGAGTATGGTGCATGGGGTTTCTTTCGCCTGCAAACACATATGTTTGTGGTGTAAAACAACCGAAAGGCAACAAAAATGGAATATTATCTATATATATATGTTGGTGCGACATGTAATTACCGTGACGGCGTCAAGCTCAGCCAAACACGAAGGCCCACCTAGCGCGCCTGAGACTGAGGACGGGCTGCTATGGCGGGAGGCGGCTGCGAGGAGGCCCGGTTGCTTGAGCAAGTGATGGTGCGATGGTGTTGTTGTTCATGGAGTTGCTCGCGACGAAACTGGGCATCGGGAAATCATGTACCGTCTTGTCTGGATTTTCCTTCGCCCGATTGATGATAATCGGAACCAAGTTAGTAGCGAAATCATTTCTGCAGCGATTCAGCTGCATTGACTGCTGTAGCAACTCATATTTGTCCTCGGCTGCTTTTTTCGCGTCCTCGGCTGCTTTTTTCTCGACCGCAAGCTTCACCTTTGCGTCGATGTCTGCTGACTAAACTTCTTTTTCGCTTCTTGGCCTCGGGCGTCGTTGTAAACACCTTCCACGTGGCGCCGTCTCGGCGCCGTGCACACGACATCGTATTGCGGCCGCTGGTCCAACGGGAGTCCCTTAAGTTCGTTCAAGGCCGGTTGAGAGGGTGTCCCACTTGGGCCTCATCGAGAAGTAGGGCTTTCGCTGCAAGCGGTGTTGCTTCTCCAGAGTCTAATCAATTTCCTCGTGATCTTGTCCGTGTAAAAACCTTTTCTCCTTGTCCCACTTGTAGCGGGCCTGATGAAGTCATGCTCCAAGGGGTTGGTGATCTTCGCGAAGGGGTGCAGGAGACCCGCGGCTTCACGTTCGCGTCCTCCTTATACCATATGGGCCTTTTACCGAGGTAGCCACGGCTTCGGCGATGCTTCCCGTGTTCGGAGCTGAAGGCTTTTGAATTTTGCAGCCTTAGCCTTGGCTGCCTCGGTAGCGCAAGTGTCCTTGAACTTTTCGAACTCCTCTTCCGTAAGTGTCGGATTTTCCTCCGAATCTTGGACAGGGGTTCATCAGCCTCAATAGCTCGTTTCACCCTCCCTTTCCAGGAGGCCAAATCATTGCTGAACATGCCCATGGCGTGATTGTTAATCTTTTTCATCTTCGGATCATCCCATGGTTGTTCTATGTTATCATCCCGGTCGGGGAACTTGAATCTCTTGTGCAACTTCGTTAGGAGCAACTGCGTCAAATGTTCTTTACTCCTTAAGTCATCGTCGTTGATGCTCGCGCATTCCCGTAGGATGCATCCTACTTGGTTCCCATAGCACTTGCGAGGTTCTTACGGCTCTAACGGCTCAAACTTGCCAGGTGCCATCTTTGTGATCACAAGTCGTCCAATCCCTAGTTTGTTAGGTTTTCGTATCCTCTGCTTCTTATGCTTCCTCTTTTCGGTATCGGCATCGGGGCCGGTACCTTCCCCGCCGGTACCTTCCCCACCGGTCTCGGCGCCGCCATCGGTGCCGGCGCCGTCGGTGCCGGCGCCGTCGGTGTCGATGTCGGCGTCAGTACCATCATCGAGGCCGACCTGCAAACCTTGCTTAGCAGTCAAATAGTCGAGGTACTCTTGTTCACCATCATAATCCATCTCGTCTGCATCTTGGTCAGAAGGCCCAGTTTCTTCGTTGTTCGACATGTTTCCTATGATTAAGTGGCCTCATTTATTTCTAAAAGTATGAATAAATGAGAAATGACGTAAAAAGAAATCTATGTGCCAGACTTTTCGATATGCCAACTATGTAGCACAAATCATGCCTTTATTCACGGAAATTTCGGCATGACCTTTGCTAAAAATGGACATATCGGCGCTGAAATTCACCAAACGAAATGAATCAACATTTCGGCGTAACATAGGCCACTCGGATCATTTTCCAAACATGACATGTCCAAAACATGACATATGCACATATCACATGTCCAGTTCAAATTTCCATATAAATTCAGCTAATTTTGAAACCTAGCTAAATTCATAACTAAATAGATAACCTAATTAATTAACATGAAGAACCCTAGCAGAGAGGGGGGTTTGAGAGAGTGCAGGGGCGAGGAGGGAGGCGAGGGCCGACGGGCGGGGCGAGCCGCGGTCGGGCCGAAGCGCTGGGTCGGGCGCCGAGTCGGGGCGAGCGCGGGAGTCGGGGCGCCGCCGGAGTCGGGTCGAGGGCAGGACGGGCGAAGCGCCTTGAGGCTAAGCGCCGGCGCCGAGTCGGGCGGCGCCGGGCCGGGTCGGGCGCGGCGGAGCGACGGGGGCCGGAGAGAGAGTGGGGATTTGGGGGGAAATGTGGCGGGATGAAGCTGGGCGAGTGAAAATTTTGGGTTAAGTTGACGTAGCAGTAGCGCGTTATGCCGAAACGCGCTACTACTATGATCTGTAGCTGCAGCGCTTTATGGTAAACACGCTGCTACTATTGTGCGTAGCGGCAGCGGTTTATAGGAAAAGCGCTACTACTATGGTATGTAGCAGCAGCGGTTTTCTGGAAACGCGCTGCTACTACCGTTGCTACTGCCTGTTTTCATTTTTCTTTTCCTTTATTTTATCCCACTTTTATTTCCCGAGGGTAGTGAACGAAGGGAGGGCGATATATATTGCATCATTTGACGGTTAAATATGTATGCAAAATAGGAACATATATATTACACATCATATGGCTAAGTGTGTATACAAAATAGGAACATATATATATTACACATCATTGGACCCATAACATACGTTTCCTCAGTGCTGACGTTTTCGTTTTTGAGTCAGCTTCTTTCCTTCTTGTTCGTCAAGAATAATTGAGCCCCTCATTGTGACTTTGCCTTTTCCATGGAGTGAGATTTTTCTTAGGTAATGTAGTATTGATTCTTCTTTTGACGTATACTTCATCATCATCGTCATCTTCCCTCATTGGGTTGCCGTACTGATCATAGTCTTCCTCGTTGGCGACTCCATCCATTCCAATGATGTTCCTTTTGCCTCTCCTCACGACAACACGGCTGGGATTGCGCGGGTCAGTTATGAAGAAGCATTGTGTCACGTGCTTAGCGTGTACCCATGGCTCGTTTTTTGCGATAGCGTTGACGGTAGCGCTCTTGGCGTCGGGTATAGTCATGGTAGTGAACATCCGGCTTTCTCTTTCGACATTCTTAGCCCATCTGACACGGAACATCGTCGTGTTGTGCAGTCCAGAGTAGTCAAGCTCCCAGATCTCCTCGACCCTTCCATAAAATCGTTCAGTTGTGCCGTTGTCGCTGCCGGTCATGCATTCCATCGTCACCCCTGAGTTCTGGTCATCACTGTCCATATCTTTTGCCTCCGTGTAGAACGTGTATCCGTTGATATCATATGCTTGATAGGTTACGAGGTTGGGCGAGGGGCCATGTGCTAAGGCGTATATGAGCAATCCATCCTTAGAGCCCTCCTCCGGGGGATTAGCAATAATATGCTCTTTGAACCAATGCAGGAAAGTGGAGTTGTGCTCTCTAGTAACTTCGGCGTCCGTCCTGCATACCCCCCGGTCACGATACTTCTTTGCGATAATTTCTTTGTGCAGTGCCACGAAAGGATCTACCTCGTCTAGGTGTTGTAGCTATACCAAGTTTGCTCTGTCAAAATCGCTGCGTCGATCTGAGTATGCCACGTGCAGTTCCCTGCGACCGTTCTGATGACCATCTCCTTGAGCCTCCCATCGTGCTTGTTAACGGGCAAACCAACACTAACACCAGCGGCTGTTCTGCGCCATATAGAAAATTCTCACGAAAAGAGATGCACTCTTGTGCCAAATAGCCCGGACGATGCTTCCATCCGGACGGGACATGTTATGAACGAATCCTTTGATGATCCCATTCATCCTCTCAAACGGCATCATGTTGTGCAGGAATGACGGCCCCAGGTCTATTATGTCATCCACAATATGGACACACAGATGCACCATCACGTCGAAGAACGCGGCGGAAGTACATCTCAAGCTCATTCAGTATCACAACGATCTCTTCCTGTAGCCTTTGGAGCTGCTTCACACTGATCGACTTTCGAGAGATGACGTCAAAAAAGTTGCAGAGACCAATAAGCGTGTCACGGACGTGCTTGTCCATTATCCCTCTAAGGGCAATAGGTAGTATCTGCATCATCATCACATGACAGTCATGAGACTTCATCCCGCTGAACCTTTTCTTGTCCGTGTCTAGATATCTGCTTATCTTGCCACAGTAACCGGAACTAACTTTCACTCCCATAAGGCACTTAAAGAATTGATTGATCTCAGCCTGACTTAAGGTGAAGCAAGAGGGGGGGCAATAATCTTCTTTCTTTAATTTCTTGCCCTTCTTCTCCCGTGCCTCTGTCTCCGTCTCTGTCTCGTCTGACATTTTACGGGGCGGCATGTGCATATCTTCCCTGATTTTCAAATCTTGCAAGTCTTTTCTTGCCTTCGGCCCATCCTTGGTCTTATCCGGCATGTTCATCAGTGTTGCAAGCAAGCTCTCAAGGACATTCTTACAGATATGCATTTGATCTAGGCAATGAGGTGTATCGAGTTTGTGCGATACTCAAGTCCCGAACACGCACCTCGTCTTCCATACCTTCAGCAGCGGCTCTGGCGCCTTTCTCATCGTCTTTCCCGGCGCGGGGCACTCATTCCAGTTTTTCAACAGCTCATCGATTTCGGCACCGCTCCGCTTACGTGGAGGTCCTCGATGCTCAGCGTGACCATTGAATAGATCTCCACGGTTTCTCCACGGGTCGTCCTGTTCAAGCCATCTTCGATGCCCCATGTACACGATTTTCCCAGACCCGCCATCTTTCCTTGACGTTAGCTGCTGAGACGTTGTATCATCCATGCACCGCGTGCATCCGCAATATCCATGGCACACCTGCCTGCCACATATCCGTAACCGAGATAGTCCTGCACTGTCGTGATCAGTGCGGCTCTCATGTTGAAATACTCACCTTTGCTGGCGTCCCATGTCTTGGCCGGTGTTTTCCATAACGTGTCTAACTCCTCTTGAAGTAGCCCCAGATACAAATTAATATTATTTCCTGGTTGTTTTGGCCCTTGAATAAGCATGCTCATGTGAATGTACTTCGATTTCATGCACAACCAGGGGGGAGGTTGTACATCCATACAAACACGGGCCATGTACTATGGTTGGTGTTCTGGTTGCCAAACGGATTCATGCCATCGGTACACGCGCCAAGCACGATGTTCCTTGCATCACATTCAAAATACCGATAGAAGCTGTTCAACGCTCTCCACTGGCTTCCATCCTTCACGTGTCTCAGCTTCGGATCATCTCCATCGTCGGGCTTCTTCCTCTCCGCGTGCCAGCGCATTAGCTTTGCTTCCTTGGGATCTACAAAATACCTCTGGAGACGGGGAGTGATCGGTAAGTACCATACAACTTTCTGGGGACATTTCTCCCCGGCCTTCTTGTATCGAGAAGCATTGCACACCGAACAGCTTGTTTTTTCCGCGTGCTCCTTCCGATAAATTATGCAATCATTGATGCATGCATGGTATCTAACGTGTGGCAGATCAAGAGGGCACACGATCTTCTTGGCCTCATCAACACTAGTAGGACATAGATTACCCACGGGAAGAACATCCTTTAGGTACTTGAGATGCTCATCGAGGCTAGTGTCGGTCCATTTGTTTTTAGCCTTCGTCTTGAGGAGTTGGAGCGTGAAACTCAACCGGGTCACCTCAGGATTGCAACCATCATACAATGGAGTGTTCGAGTCTACCACCAGTTGCTCCAGCTTAGCCTCCTCTCTAGAAGCAGCTCTCTCAGTACTCGTCTCCTTGCGAAGCAATGCTTGAACATGAGGGTCCCGCACAATTGAACTTAGTACCAACGAACTCTGCTGCGTGGAGTCCATGTCGTTCTCTCCGCCGCCATGTTCGGCCCCTTCTCCTCCGCCATGTCCGGCCCCTTCTCCGCCGCCATGTCCGGCCTCTTCCCCGCCGCCATTATCGATCATCTCTTCGTCTTGCCCCGTGTCATCATTTCCTGCCCCGTCGGCATCCTCAACATCGTCATCCTCATCTTCAATTATCCACCTAGTATAGCCATCCATGAAACCAGTCATGAGCAGGTGCGCTTCGACACGACCATCGTCATAGGGGTCGAGCCAAACTATTCCTTTGCATTTTCGACACGGACATAAAACCTCTGTCCGGTTATTTTCTTTCATGTCTTGCACCACCAACCGCAACCACATGTCCACCATCGTTCCACTGACCATCGTCAACTCTGCACGGTAATAATAAAAAAATTGATTGTAAAAATGCATGCATGCATCAAAGTCATAAAAAAATTTGGCATGACCTTCCCTAAAAATAGGACATATATGGATCTAGAGTTTGCCGAATTAGCGAAACGAAATAAATCGACATTTCGGCAAAACATAGGCAACTCAAAAGCACAATTTGGCGGCGTCAACTCATGCCACACACACAATTTCCACAAACATATCACACACACATAAACACATTTCCATTTTGCAAAAGCATGAAAGTTTCATCACCTCTATCTTGATGGCCGAAGATGATGTTGTAGGGAGATCAAAAGTGCACAAATTAAGCTCTTCTTGACAAAGATAGATCTAGTTATATAGGGGCAAATAGGTCACTTAACTAAATCCTACATCTACCTAGCTACCTAATTTGGAAGGAGACAACTTCAACTAGTGGAGGGGGAAGGAAAAAGAGAAAGGAGATGCATTAATGGAGGTGGTGTAGTTATGTAGGAGTAATGAAGAGAGAGAAGGTGGATAGAGAAGAGAGGGAGTAATGGGGGAGAAGTATTGAGAAGAAGAAGAGTGAGAGTGGGAGCATGTGGTGGAGGGAAGAGAGGAGAGGGGAGGTAGGGGAAGGGAAAAAGTGAGAGTGGGAGCATGTGGTGGAGGGAAGAGAGGAGAGGGGAGGTAGGGGAAGGAAAAAAGCAAGGGGAGGGAGGGACGGGTTGGGGTTGGTGGGGTTAGCAGATGGCGCTGGTGAGAAACCGCTGCTGCTAAGAACTTAGCAACAACGCGCTTTCAGTAAGGCGCTACGCTAATCTGCGACAAAAATGGCGGCAATTTGAAACTTACCAAGAGCGATCTCGAGGAAACCGCTACTACTATGCATAGCGAGAGCGCTGTTTCTGCCACCGCGCTTCTTGCTACTTAGAGGCGGGGAACACCGCCATCAATATTTGTAGCAGCGTGTTTACGGCGGCCTCTTCGCTAAATATTTAGCAGCAGCGAGTTTACGCAAAGCGCGCTACAACTACTTACCAGCAGCGCTCTATTTTGAACCGCGCTGCTGCTAAGATTCTGTGTATAGGCTTTTCCCTAGTAGTGCAAGCTCTACTTTCCTCCCACTCACTTCTTTCGAGAGAAACTCCTTCTCTACAAAGGATCCATTTTTAGCAACGAATATCTTACCTTCGGATCTGTGATAGAAGGTGTACCCAACAATTTCCTTTGGGTATTCTATGAAGACGCACTTCTCCGATTTGGGTTTGAGCTTATCAGGATGAAACTTTTTCACATAAGCATCGCAGCCTCAAACTTTAAGAAACGACAACTTGGGTTTTTGCTAAACTACAGTTCATTTGTTGTCGTCTCAACGGATTTAGATGGTGCCCTTTTAATGTGAATGCAGCTGTCTCTAATGCATAACCCCAAAACAATATTGGTAAATCAGTAAGAGACATCATAGATCGCACCATATCTAGTAAATTACGATTACGACGTTCGGACACACCATTTCTTTGTGGTGTTCCAGGTGGCGTGAGTTGCGAAACTATTCGCATTGTTTCAAATGTAAACCAAACTCGTAACTCAAATATTCTCCTCCACGATCAGATTGTAGAAACTTTATTTTCTTGTTACGATGATTTTTCCACTTCACTCTGAAATTCTTTGAACCTTTCAACTATTTTAGACTTATGTTTCATCAAGTAGATATACCCATATTTGCTTAAATCATCTTGTGAAGGTCAGAAAATAACGATACTTGCCACGAGCCTTCATACTCATTGGTCTGCATACATCAGTATGCATTATTTCCAATAAGTCAGTTGCTCGTTCCATTGTTCCGAAGAACGGAGTTTTAGTCATCTTGCCCAAAAGGTACGGTTCGCAAGCATCAAATGATTCATAACCAAGTGATTCCAAAAATCCATCTTTATGGAGTTTCTTCATGCGCTTTACATCGATATGACCCAAACGGCAGTGCCACAAATAAGTTGCACTATCATTATTAACTTTGCATCTTTTGGCCTCAATATTATGAATATGTGTATCACTACGATAGAGATCCAACAAACTATTTTATTGGGTGTATGACCATTGAAGGTTTTATTCATGTAAACAGAACAACAATTATTTTCTAATTTTAAATGAATAACTGTATTGCAATAAACACGATCAAATCATATTCATGCTCAACGCAAACGCCAAATAACATTTATTTAGGTTTAACACTAATCCCGAAAGTATAGGGAGTGTGCGATGATGATCATATCAATCTTGGAACTATTTCCAACACTCACCGTCACTTCCCCTTCAACTAGTCTCTGTTTATTCTGTAACTCCTGTTTCGAGGTACTAATTTTAGCAACCGAACAAGTATCAAATACTCAGGGGCTACTATAAACACTAGTAAGGCACACATCAATATCTTGTATGTCAAATACACCCTTGTTCACTTTGCCATCCTTCTTATCCACCAAATATTCAGGGCATTTCTGCTTCCAGTGACCATTTCCTTTGCAGTGTAATCACTCAGTTTCAGGCTTTGGTCCAGCTTTGGGCTTCTTCGCGGGAGTGACAACTTGCTTCTCATTCTACTTGAAGTTCCCTTTCTTTCCCTTTGCCCTTCTCTTGAAACTAGTGTTCTTGTCAATCATCAACACTTGATGCTCTTTCTTGATTTCTACCTTCGTCGATTTCAACATCACGAAGAGCTCGGGAATCGTTTTCGTCATCCCTTGCATACTATAGTTCATCACGAAGTTCTAGTAACTTAGTGATGGTGACTAGAGAATTCTGTCAATCACTATCTTATCTGGAAGATTAACTCCCACTTGATTCAAGCGATTGAAGTACCCAGACAATCTGAGCACATGCTCACTAGTTGAGCGATTCTCCTCCATCTTTTAGCTATAGAACTTGTTGGAGACTTCATATCTCTCAACTCGGGTATTTGCTGGAAATATTAACTTCAACTTCTGGAACATCTCATATGGTCCATGACGTTCAAAACATCTTTGAAGTCCCGATTCTAAGCCATAAAGCATGGTGCACAAAACTATCAAGTAGTCATCATATTGAGCTAGCCAAACGTTCATAACGTCTGCATCTGCTCCTGCAATAGGTCTGTCACCTAGCGGTGCATCAAGGACATAATTCTTCTGTGCAGCAATGAGGGT
Organism: Aegilops speltoides; assembly: GCA_021437245.1. NCBI lineage: Eukaryota > Viridiplantae > Streptophyta > Magnoliopsida > Poales > Poaceae > Aegilops > Aegilops speltoides. The sequence goes on from CM038143.1 coordinate 546,972,427, forward strand.
AAACCTCAGATCACAGATCCAATCCGCATCATTGCTACTAACATTTTTCAACATAGTTTTCTCTAGGAACATATCAAAATAAACATATGAAAGCAACAACGCAAGCTATTGATCTACAACATAATTTGCAAAATACTACCAGGACTAAGTTCATGATAAATTTAAGTTCAATTAATCATATTACTAAAGAACTCCCACTTAGATAGACATCCCTCTAGTCCTCTAAGTGATTACGTGATCCATATCAACTAAACCATAACTGATCATCACGTCAGATGGAGTAGTTTTCAATGGTGAACATCACTATGTTGATCATATCTACTATATGATTCACGCTCGACCTTTCGGTCTCCATGTTCCGAGGCCATATCTGCATATGCTAGGCTCGTCAAGTTTAACCTGAGTATTCTGCTTGTGCAAAACTGGCTTGCACCCGTTGTAGATGGACGTAGAGCTTATCACACCCGATCATCACGTGGTGTCTGGGCACGACGAACTTTGGCAACGGTGCATACTCAGGGAGAACACTTCTTGATAATTTTAGTGAGAGATCATCTTAAAATGCTACCGTCAAACAAAACAGAATAAGATGTATAACAGATAAACATCATATGCAATCAAAATATGCGACATATATGATATGGCCATGATCATCTTGCGCCTTTGATCTCCATCTCCAAAGTACTGTCATGATCTCTATCGTCACTGGCACGACACCATGATCTTCATCATCTTGATCTATATCAATGTGTTGTCACATGGTCGTCTTGCCAACTATTGCTCTTGCAACTATTGCTATCGGATAGCGATAAAGTAAAGCAATTATTTGGCACTTACATCTTATGCAACAAAGAGACAACCATAGGGCTTCTGCCAGTTGCCGATAATTTCAACAAAACATGATCATCTCATACAATAACTTATATCTCATCACGTCTTGACCATATCAAATCACAACATGCCCTGCAAAAACAAGTTAGACGTCCTCTACTTTGTTGTTGCAAGTTTTACATGGCTGCTACGGGCTGAGCAAGAACCGTTCTTACCTACGCATCAAAAACCACAACGATAGTTCATCAAGTTGGTGCTGTTTTAACCTTCGCAAGGACCGGGCATAGCCACACTCGGTTCAACTAAAGTTGGAGAAACAGACACCCGCTAGTCACCTGTGTGCAAAGCACGGCGGTAAAACCAGTCTCGCGTAAGCGTACGAGTAATGTCGGTCTGGGCCGCTTCATCCAACAATACCGCTGAACCAAAGTATGACATGCTGGTAAGTAGTATGACTTGTATCGCCCACAACTCACTTGTGTTCTACTCGTGCATATAACATCAGCGCATAAAACCTAGGCTCGGATGCCACTGTTGGGGAACGTAGTAATTTCAAAAAAATTCCTACGCACACGCAAGATCATGATGATGGCATAGCAACGAGAGGGGAGAGTGTTGTCTACGTACCCTCGTAGACCGTTAAGCGGAAGCGTTATGACAACGCGGTTGATGTAGTCGTGCGTCTTCACGAATCGACCGATCCAAGCACCGAACGTACGGCACCTCCGTGTTCAGCACACGTCCAGCTCGATGACGTCCCCCGGGCTCCAATCCAGCGAAGCGTCGGGGATGAGTTCCGTCAACCGCCCGGCGTGGTGACGATGATGATGTTCTACGGCGCGGGCTTCGCCTAAACTCATGACGATATGACCGAGGTGGAATATGGTGGAGGGGCACCGCACACGGTTAAGGAACGATCCGTAGATCAACTTGTGTGTCTATGGGGTGCCCCTGCCCCGTATATAAAGGAGTGGAGGAGGGAGGGTCGGCCTCTCTATGGCGCGCCTAGGGGAGTCCTACTCCCACCGGAGTAGGATTCCCCTTTTCCTAGTCCAACTAGGAGTCCTTCCAAGTATTAGGAGTAGGAGACATGGAAGGGGAAGAGGGGAGAGCAGGAAGGAGGGGGCGCCGCCCCTCCCCCTAGTCCAATTCGGACTAGTCAATGGGGGGGGCGGCCTGCCTCTCCCTCTCCCCTAAAGCCCAATAAGGCCCATATACTTCTTCCCCCGTATTCCCGTAACTCCCCGGTACTCCAAAAAATACACGAACCACTCGGAACCTTTCCGATGTCCGAATATAGTCGTCCAATATATCGATCTTTACGTCTCAACCATTTCGAGACTCCTCGTCATGTCCTCGCTCTCATCCGGGACTCCGAACTCCTTCGGTACATCAAAACTTATAAACTCATAATAAAACTGTCATCGTAACGTTAAGCGTGCGGACCCTACGGGTTCGAGAACTATGTAGACATGACCTAGAACTGTTTCCGGTCAATAACCAACAGTGGAACCTGGATGTTCATATTGGCTCCTACATATTCTACGAAGATCTTTATCGGTCAAACCGCATAACAACATACGTTGTTCCCTTTGTCATCGGTATGTTACTTGCCCGAGATTCGATCGTCGGTATCCAATACCTAGTTCAATCTCGTTACCGGCAAGTCTCTTTACTCGTTCCGTAATACATCATCCCGTAACTAACTCATTAGTTACAATGCTTGCAAGGCTTAAGTGATGTTTATTACCGAGAGGGCCCAGAGATACCTCTCCGACAATCGGAGTGACAAAACCTAATCTCGAAATACGCCAACCCAACATGTACCTTCGGAGACACCTGTAGAGCACCTTTATAATCACCCAGTTACGTTGTGATGTTTGGTAGCACACAAAGTGTTCCTCCGGTAAAAGGGAGTTGCATAATCTCATAGTTACAGGAACATGTATAAGTCATGAAGAAAGCAATAGCAACATACTAAACGATCAAGTGCTAGGCTAACGGAATGGGTCATGTCAATCACATCACTCTCCTAATGATGTGATCTCGTTAATCAAATGACAACTCTTTTGTCCATGGCTAGGAAACATAACCATCTTTGATAAACGAGCTAGTCAAGTAGAGGCATACTAGTGACACTATGTTTGTCTATGTATTCACACATGTATTATGTTTCCGGTTAATGCAATTCTAGCATGAATAATAAACATTTATCATGATATAAGGAAATAAATAATAACTTTATTATTGTCTCTAGGGCATATTTCCTTCACCTGCTCCCTCCCCTGGGCCGCCCCTCTGCCGCTAGGCCGTGCGTGTGCCCTAGGCCCAGGGAGCCAGTCCGATCGATCTGGCTCCCTTGCGGCCTCCCTCACCCTCCTGTCCCCATCCCCGCCGCCTCCTCTCGCTTGAGCCCTTCCTCCGGTTCGCTCTCCCCCGACGCCGTCTCTCCCCCCGTCCGGCGCCGCTCCGCCCCCCCCCTCGCCCCCTCCGTCCGGCGCCCCTCCACCTGCCGCGTCTCCCCCTCCCCTGCCGCAGCTCACCATGCCACGGGAGTGGGATGACAGGCAGGCTAGGTCCAAGCGACGGGCGGAGGACCGCCATGACAGCTCGCGGCCGTCCCCCGACTCTCTTCGGCGCGAAGAGGAGCTCCGGCGGAAGCTCTGGGAGCTTAGGAAGGGTCGCCGCTTGCCCCGCCGTCGGGAGGGCCGGGCCGCCTGCTCCCCGCCTGCCACCTCGGGCGACTGGAGGGCTCGCCGCCGTTCCCCCTCCCCGCCTCCTCGTCGCGGGCGCTCGCCATCCCCGCCCAGGACATCGCGTCCGGCCTTCCCTCGCGCCCAAGGTCCACCACCGCCCCCTGCCTCTCGCCACTATGTGCCACCCCATGCTGCTGTGCCCGCGGCCACGGGCCCATGTTTCAGCCACGGGCGGGGGTGCCGCGCGCGGACGTTCGGGTCCGGCCAAGAAGAAGAAGCGCAGGGGTGCCCGCGACGCTCCTCCCGTGCCTTCCTCAGGGGCCCCGGGTTCCTCCGCCACACCAGGGGCCCGTCTCCGGCCTCCCTCGCCCCCCTGCTTCAACTGCGGGGTGCGGGGACACTCACAGGTCAACTGTGTGAATCCCCAATGCTGCTACCTCTGCAAGGATCCGGGCCACCCCGCTCTCCTGTGCCCGGATAGACCGGTGGTGTCAGAGATCATGATGTACGGCCACGGTATCGAGGGGCTTGGCTTCTTCCACCTCGAGGTCCCCGACGTTCCGCCACCCTCGCCGACCCTCCAGGCGGTCATCACCGTGGTCAACGGGCTGGCATCCCCGGAGATGATTGAGGCCAAGCTCAACCACCTCTACCGTCGCCAGTGGGACTGGGTGGTCACCCCCACCGCTGGCCACATCTTCACCGTCGTCTTCCCCGACTCCGTCAGCTACGGCTACGCGACGCGCAGTGGCCGGATCACGCTCGCTCTCAACCAGCTGGTTGTCGACATCTCTGAGCCGATCCTCGATGCTCAGGCTGTGGCCGTTCTTGACACCGCTTGGATTCTTGTCGCCGGCCTCCCTGATATTGCACGGTCCGAGCTCGTCATCCGCCAGATGTCCCATCTTTTGGGCAAGGTGGTGGTGGTCGATGAGCTCTCTCTGCGCAAAGAGGAGGGGGTCCGGGTCAAGGTCAAGTGCCTCGACTCCTCCAAGCTCCGCACCACCATTCGAGTTTTCTTCAACGACCAGGGCTTTCGACCTCAGGATCTCCCCCGAGCCCCCCAACCATGTTGGCCGCCCTCGCTCCTTCGACGCCGGCCTCCCCGGTGGCAACCCGGGGGCCGATGGGGACTACCACGGACGTCACCGCGCCCGCTCCCACCACTCTGATGAGGAGGGGGGTTCGGAGGACTCTGGCTCCCCTTCCCCCTCGCCCCCTCCTCCTACCGCTGGGGGCAAGGGCCGCCAAGCCGCGCCCAGCCAGGCCTTCGGCGGTCCCTCGGACTCTGCGGCGACTTTCACCGAGGCGAGCGACATCTCTAGCGTTGGCCTGGTTGTCTGCCCGGCTTCTTCCCTGCGCTCTCCCTCCTCGGCTGCTCCCGTCACGCTGGGGCCGGAGTTGGTCCTCCCCTCGGCGGCTACTCCGGAGCCCAGTCTGCTCCTGGTGGATCAGGTGGTCTCCCTAGTGGTGGATGTGGCCCCGGTGGCCGATGCCCCCCATCCAGCGTCGCCCCCCACGGCAGCTCAGTCCACCCTTCCCGAGGCTCCTCCGTCTCTGCTGCTTCCGTCCCTGACTCCGACCCCGGTTCCGCTCCTACTCAGCTGCTCCGGGGCCGCTCCTCTGGCCTCACCCGCTGGGGCCCTGACCACGGATGGGGAAGCTCGGGTGACCACCCCCATGGCCGCCCAGCCTCCCCCCTCCACGTTCCGGCGCCTACTCCCGCCGCGGCCGGTCGGCCTCCTCCCTGATGATTGCGTCCCGTCGGAGTGCTCGGCTGGATGCTGCTCACCCCGAGGGTAGTCTGGCTCTGCCCATCACCGAGCAGGCGGAGATACGTCTTCTGCTGCTCGAACACGGAGCCAGTCGCTGCCGTCCCCCTTCGGCTTCGTCTTGTTCCTTCTCTGCTCTTGAGTCGATTCCTCTTGGCAACCTCAGGAAGGTGGCCTCTGACTCTGCGATCATATTTAGGGGGAAAGCTGGTCCCTCCTTAGTCCAGATTGCGGCTATCCGCGCCCGCGAGATCCTTGATGAGAGGCTCATGAGAGGCCCGTGCGGCTTTCCTTCTGCCTCCTGTTCCACCCTCGGCCGGTGAGACCCCTCCCCCGGCGGCGTTGAGGCAGTTAGGTGCCCCCCCCCCGGTGGGGGAGGTAGAAATCCGTGGTCGCACTCGCTCCCGCACCGCGGCCCTCCGTGCTTAAAGTGCCTCTCGTGTCCTGGGGTCAAGCAGCCCCCCAATGGCGCCTTAATGCGTGCCCTGCTCTGGAACATCCGCGGTTTCGGCCATGATGGCCGATGCTGCCAACTCATAGAGTACTTGCGTGAGGAACACATTGACATTGTTGCAATCCAAGAAACCATGCGTCTTGAATTCTCGCTTCCTGAGCTTGACCGTCTGAGCTCCCACCTCTTTGCGTGGCATTGGCTCCCTTCTAGTGGGAGCACCGGCCACTCGGGTGGCACCCTTTTAGGCGTGAAGGATGCCACCTTTGAGGTGGGAAGCATGGACCGGGGGGAATTTTTTGTGAGCATGGAGCTTTTCGAGAGGTCTCTCGACTTCAAGTGGGAGGTCGTCATCATATATGGGCCTGTAGACCATAGTCGGTCTGCCGCCTTCCTCGAGGAGCTCCACTGGAAGATCTCCGCGGCCTCCCTTCTGGTGGTGGTGGGTGGCGATTTTAACCTCCTTCGCACTGTGGAAGACAAGAGCAATGCTAATGTCTGCTTTGCAAGGATGCAAATGTTCAATGACTTCATTTCCGACCTTGGTCTCCGCGAAATTGATAGGATTGGTGCCAGGTTCACCTGGACCAACCGGGAGGCCGCCCCGACCCAGTCCGTCCTGGACCGGGTCCTAGTGTCCCCGGATTGGGACCTCCGTTGCCCCTTAGCCTCCCTTCGCGACATCACCCGGATTGGCTCGGACCATGTTCCCCTGCTCCTCTCCTCTACTGACGAGCGTCCGCCAGTCACCCCTCGATTCCGATTTGAGACCTTCTGGTTCTCCCAGACCGGGTTCATTGATGCGGTTAGCGCTCGGTGGATCGAGGCTCACGCCCACCCCCACCCCCCTCGGCCATTGACTCGTGGCACTTCTGCGTGAAGCGCGGACGGCAGTTCATGAAGGGGTGGGGTGCTAACCTGGGTCGTGACCTTCGTGAGCGCAAGAAGGCATTGTTAGCCGCGATCCAGGGCCTTGACCTGCGTGCTGATTCGTTGGGGCTCTCTCCGGATGAGTGGCTTTCCCGGTACGACCTGGAAGACCAGCTCTCCGTGATTTACACCGATGAGGAGGCCTATTGGCGCCTCCGTGGTGCCCAGAAATGGGTCTTGAAGGGCGACGCGAATACGACATACTTCCAGGCCATTGCCAACGGCCGCCGTAGACGCAACACCATCCCTCTCTTGTGGGATGGCGAGACGCTCCTTCAAGACCCTCGCGATATCCGGTCCCATGTCGACGGATTCTATAGATCCTTATTCTCTGCCGCTCCTAGGAGCGGCCTCTCTCTTGCCCCCGATTGCTGGGCTGGTTCCCAGTTGGTGTCTGAGATGGAGAACGCGGCCCTTACGGCCCCATTCTCCGAGCAGGAGGTCTGGGATGCCATCAAGGGCATGAACCCCTCCTCGGCGCCTGGGCCGGATGGCCTCCCTGTTAAATTCTTCCAGACCTTCTGGAACGTGATTAAACCGGAGATCATGGCTATCTTCGACGAGTTCTACGTAGGCACCATTGATCTCGGATGCCTCAACTATGGGATCATCTCTCTCATCCCAAAGGTCCCTGGGGCGTCCGACATTCGTCAATTTCGACCGATCACAGTCATTAACATGATCTTCCGGATCCTCGCCAAAGGGTACGCCAATAGGGTGACCCTGCTGGCTGACCGTGTGACGCATCCCAACCAGTCGGCCTTCATTAAGGGTCGTTACATCCTGGATGGGGTCTTAGTCCTTCATGAAGTCCTCCATGAGGTCCACTCCAAAAACCTCAAGGCGGTTTTCCTGAAGATTGACTTCCATAAGGCTTATGACACGGTTAGCTGGCCCTTCCTTCGGGAAGTCCTTCTTTGGAAGGGTTTCGACGACTGGTGGATCACGAGAGTCATGCAAATGGTCACTTGCGGTCGTACGGCCGTGAACATAAACGGTGAGATCGGCCCTTTCTTCCCCACCCTCTGTGGGGTCCGACAAGGCGACCCGTTCTCCCCGTTCTTGTTCAATATGGTCGCGGACGTGCTGGCGTCCATCCTAGATAAGGCGAAAGCCGCTGGCCATATTCGTGGGATTACTCCACACCTCGCCGGCGGCTCCGGGATCTCCATCCTTCAGTATGCTGACGACACTATCATCATGGTTGAAGGCTCGGAGACGGATATCTCCAACCTCAAGTTCCTCCTTCGCTGCTTCCAACATATGTCGGGCCTCAAGATCAACTTCGACAAGAGTAATGTGATGGTGATGGGATACTCCCCCGCAGAGTCTTTGGCTATCGCCAACAGACTTAATTGTCGCATGGGCTCCTTCTCCACAACCTACCTGGGGACGCCCATTAGTGAATCCCGGCTCACCGTCGCGGACTTGTGCCCCTCCGTGGCGAAGCTCCAAATGCGCATCGAGCCCTGGCAGGGGAGGTGGCTGTCCTAAGCGTCCAGGACTATCCTCATCAACTCTTCCCTCCCCAGCCTCCTCTTGTTTCTCATGAGCTTCTACAGCCTCCAGGAGACCCTTCACAAGGAGATCGCCAAGGTCCAGTCCCGCTTTTACTGGGCGGGCGACAACGACAAGCAGAAGTATCATATGGTCAGTTGGCTTGACATCTGCAAGCCCCGAGAGCAAGGTGGCCTTGGCATCATGTGCTCTAAACGGATGAATATCGCCCTCCTCTCCCGCTGGCTTTGGCGCATCTCGCAAGGGCACGGTGGCCTCTAGCTTGACATCATCTGAAACAAATACTTGCGCAGACAGCCCCTCGCCTTTTGCTAGAAGTCTAGCGGATCTTGTAGGATCGGAAGTATGTCTAGAGGGGGGGTGATTAGACTACTTGACAACTTAAAAGTTTAGCCTTTTGATTAGGGCAAGTTTTTAGCAAGTTCACAATGATGACCAAGTCAAGTATCACCCTACACATGCAATTCTAGAGTAGTGGCAGCGGAAAGTAAATTGCACATGTAGTAAATGAGAGGTGGAGAAGAGCAAACGCAATTTGGAGACACGGAGATATTTCTCGTGGTTCCGATAGGTGGTGCTATCGTCAATCCACGTTGATGGAGACTTCAACCCACGGAGGGTAACGGCTGCGAGAGTCCACGGAGGGCTCCACCCACGAAGGGTCCACGAAGAAGCAACCTTGTCTATGCCATCATGGCCTCGTCCCACGGAGGACTAGCCTTACTCGGGGTAGATCTTCACGAAGTAGGCGATCTCCTTGCCCTTACAAACTTCTTGGTTCAACTCCACATCTTGACGGAGGCTCCCAAGCGACACCTAACCAATCTAGGAGGCACCACCCTCCAAAAGGTAATAGATGGTGTTGGTGATGATGAACTCCTTGCTCTTGTGCTTCAAATGATAATCTCCCCAACACTCAACTCTCCTCACTGATTTGGCTGTGGTGGAAGAAAGGATTGAGTGGAAAGCAACTTGGGAAGGCTAGAAATCAAGTTTCATATGGTGGGAGTGGAGCAACTTGATCTCAACACAAGGGTAGGTAGTTTTCTTCTCGAAAATGTAAGGTAGGAGTGGTAGTTCTTTCGATGGCTCTCTCCACGAATGAAGAGGAGGTGGAGGGTATTTATAGCCTCCACACAAAATCCAACCGTTACACACATTTGACCAATCTCGGTCGGACCGAAGTTGACAACTCGGTGAGACCGAAAGTTCAAATCTTGTGAGCGTTGGGATTTTCGTGGGACCGAAAATACAATCTCGGTTAGTCCGATTCTTCCAATGTCTAGGGTTTGCCATTCTCGGTGGGACCGACTTTCTCATCTCGGTGACACCGATTTGAGTCTGAAGATTCTGAAGCTTGGCAACACCAATTTCGGTATGACCGAGTTTGGAATCGGAAAATCCGAAATGCTTAGGGTTTGGGTATATGGCTGAGGTGGTTCATCTCGGTGTGACTGAGTTTATGAAATCGGTGGGACCGAGATTACTTATGAGTTTATGTTGGAATGAAAGATTGCTGATAGTTTGAGAGATAAATCATTAAGCACTTTGAGCAACCAGATCATCATCATAACCTCATCCCCTTTTAATAGTATTGGCTTTCCTATGGACTCAATGTGATCTTGGATCACTAAACCAAAAATGGAGTCTTGAGCTTTTGCCAATGCTTTCCTTAGCATTTTGAGGGGTCCACATCATCATTCATTGCCATACCCATATCACTGAACTTTCTGAAATATTCTCAAGAAATAATTAGTTCAATGATATATATGTTGTTATTAATTACCAAAACCACCCGGCGATTAGTTGCACTTTCAATCTCCCCCTTTTTGGTAATTGATGACAACATATAGATCAAAGCTTCGACAAATGATATAATCAATGAATAACATCGTCGCTTTGAGAAGTATGTGATAAGCAAGAGCTCCCCCTAAATTTGTGCATTATTTAAGATTTGCGTTTGAATGCAAATGCACAATCGATTAGGATCATGGGTCACTCTTCCATGTCACATACATCTTGGTGGAGCGCACAAAATGATAAGAATGAATAGCATGCACCCAATCACCAAGACATGAGTAAATGATCATACAAGATATGAATAGAGTATGATAAGCATTAAGCACACATTAAGCATAGTATGATCAAGCACTCATCAAGATAGAGCAAACGTAGTATCAAACACACGAAATGTCTCAAGAACTCAAAAGTATCTCAAGGAAAACCGCAAACGAAAGAGCAAAAACGAGCACTCTCTCTCTCGAAGTCCTATGATCTATACAATTTCTCCCCTTTGGCAACAAGTTACCAAAAGTTCGAAGGTATAGAGCTAATCGTCACTAGGGACTCTGCTGGCGGCTCTGCTCTGCGTCGATGGAGTGGAGATAGCTGCATCTGCAAAAGCTTCTGCTGAAGTCTGTGGAGCTGGAGGAGTGGATCTTGGAGCTGGAGCTGGGCCGACGGAGCTGTGGGAGGTGCTGATCTTTGTAGCCACAGGGTCTGCACAGAATAGCAGCTGATCTGGGCTTTGTGGGCACTGCAGCAGGCTGCTCATAGTCATCCTGGACTAGATCACCTTCCATCTCCTTCATGAGCTCTGCCTTCTCCCTCTTTGCTTCCTCAATGTCTGCCTCAAGCTTGTTGACGGTGACCTGCACTTCAGTCAGCTTGACATCCAGAGCATGGAACTTATCTTCAACTATCCTCTCAAGACTCTCCTGAGACTGCACTATGCTGGCCAGGCGTAGTTCAATCCTTTGAGTGGCTTCAAGAAGTTGTTCTCCAACGCTCTTGGGCTTTGCTGCTGCTGCTGCTGCTTCCTTCTCAGCTTTAGCTTGTTTGCCAGCTTCAGACTTAGCGTGTCCTTCAACAGATGTGGGAGCATCCTCAGTCATCACAACTTCATTATCTTCATGTTCAGGCTGCAGTGGCAAGTGGGGTCTATCCAACAGGTAGGTGTCCGTGCCAAACTTGGCATTGATGAGCATCTGAATGTGCGGAGCAAACCCACATGACCTCTTTTGGTCTGCTGCTGTCCTCTTGATAGTCTCTACTATCAGGTCCATCACCTTAAAAGGTGTCTTCTGATCCAGAATGTGCAGCATGTTGATAGAATAGCCTCTTATCATGCGGTGGTCTCGACTTGGGCATCAAAGTATGCCTCGAAATGGTGTTAGTGGTTGGGAGACCTGCCTGAAGATGATAAACTGATCCAAGCTTCCATATCTCAACATCCTTGTCTGGTACCTCATTGTACATGTTCTTCATAGACTCGTGATTCTTCTTTGGAATGCCATAGACATCTACATCATCGTCCCTTGATCTTTGGTGCATTCAGCAACGCTCTCCATTCTTCAACAGTTGAAGAGAATCTCGGCCTACATCATCCATACAATTCGCCATCTGGATAGAAGTGTGCGGTGGCATAGAACTGCATGATCATCTCATCATTCCAAGCAGTCAATTTCTGACCAACAAACTCAGCAACTCCACATGCGGTGAAGCTCTCATGCACATGTGGGAAATAGTCTCTGTGCTCTTCACTGTCGATGTAAACCCAGTCAACGTATCTGGTGTCAGCAACAATTGGCTTCTTATCCATGAGCACTGTCTCATAAAAATCTTGTTGCTCTCTAGTGTGGAATCTAGAGTCAACAGCTGTCCTTCTCCTGGTGGCATATGGATCAACTTGCCTCCATAGCCTGAGACCTTTGTCCTTCCTTTCCTTCATGTTTTCAGCTCGAGGATGAGCATCATTATGAACTGGCAGTTTCTGTCTAAGCTTCAGCAAAACATGTGCCTCTTCATCAGATTCAGCAGGTGGCACATTGTCCTTCTTCTTCTCTGAAGCAGGAATATTTCTCACTGTTTTCTTTGGCTTGGCAGCAGGTTTGGCTTGGGCTGCCTTTGCTGGAGCTGATGGTTTAGATTTTGTGGGTGCTCCTGCCCTGATGGCATCTCCCATCAACTTTTGCTTCTGAGGAGGCTGGGGTGCTTCCTCATCAGAGTCATCATCAGCTTCATCATGAACTAGCCTCTTCCTCTTGGAAGTTTTCTTGATCTTGCTGGAGGTTTCTTCATCCATGCTCAGCTTCTTTGCAACTGTGGATTTCTTCTCTTTGCTGGTGCCTTTCTTTGCTTGTTGCCCTTGATATCCTTTGGCAACCACTTTCCTTTTAGGCTTTGAAGTAATCTCCTCATCAGCAACAAAGTCAGAGTCTTCCTCATCAGAATTCCTCTTCTTCCTGGCCCTGGTGGCAGCAGGAGGCAATCCACTTGGAGTGCTCCTTTCTCCATCATCAGAAAAACTGCTTGCTTCAGGACTTGTGACTGCCTCTGGAATCTCAACTGGTGATTTAGACCTGTTCTGGCTGTCACTTGCATCAGACATGACTGACAACCTGTGAATAGAATTGGTAAAGGCAGAATAGAAGAGTTATCACAAACTGCAGAGAATTTTGCAAAAAGAATGAGTTCAAACTTTAGTTTTAGGTTTTCACAGAATGCATGTCGGTCTGACCGAATCTAAAATTCGGTGAATCCGAAGTGTCTAAACCTAACCGTACACACCACTTTCGGTTGGACCGAAATGGGTTTCGGTCTAGCCGAGAGCACTAGGGTTTCACTGAGTCCTTATTTCGGTCTTACCGATTTGCACAACTCGGTTTAACCGAAAAGTGCGGTCAATGGCGGAGGCCAAATCGGTCGATCCGAGAATGTAGAATCGGTCACACCGAGATGTGTTCGGCGGAAACCTAACCCTAAAATTTTCACTCGAATTTTGTTCTACGATCTAATCTGCTGGACAGGAAGATTTCAAACTTGGCAAGAAGCTAGGCAAAAACCTATCGTGCATTGAATCAGAAGTTGAAGCACGAGAGGGATGAAACTCACCCAATCTGGTGGAGTTTCACTACGGCGGCAACGGTGCGATGAGATTGACCGTTGACGGCGATGGAGACCCGTGGCGAGGGCGCACAGGGGACGGCGGAGACAATCCGAAGACCACGGCGACGGCAGCTAAGGGTTTGGGGGCGAGACGTTTGAAGGAATAATCAACGCGCGCTGCCCTCGGGTATATATACCCTTCAGCTGTCGGTGGGACCGAGTTGGAAAACTCGGTGGGACCGAGATGGTTAACTGCAAGCAGTTACTCACTTCGGTCACGCCGAAATTTGCAACTCGGTTTCACCGAGGTGAAAACCTAGATCAATCCAAGTGATTTCGGTCTGTCCGATTTGAGTATATTGGTTTGACCGAAAGTACTTAGAAGGTTTTGGAAGTTAGGCTTTTGACGGATCGGTGGCTCCGAGTGCTCCTCACTCGGTCTGTCCGAAAAAGTCTTGTTCAAAGTTTGTGATATAAGCATGAATAGAGTTTGAGACAAGAAAGCATAGATAGCTAGGGGAGGAACTTAGGCATTCTTGTCCATCCATTTGGTCAAAAAGAAATAAGATCCAAAAGACCAAAACAACAAATGGATGTCCTCGAATGGATAAAATCATGCATCCAACATGCTCACACAATAAGATAGCAAATAAAATATGTGTCAAACATGCACAAACAAAACACTAGCTACTAGCACACATTTTGGCGATGACTAGGTCATCTATATATGAGTATATTGACTTAGGAGTCAAATGAGAACATTTGATCATAGGCCATACTCATCGTTTAAGCACAAGTGGGGTTACCACTTTTCCTTAAAGCATTAATGTGTTCACATCATTTGAAGAGGCTTTAGCTCATTTCTTTAGAGCAAAGCTCCCCCTTGATGTGAGAACCCCTTTTAAAGGGTCAAACTAACCTTGGGTTGTCGTTGAAGACTTCATGTAGATGTTGAAGATGTGGATGCTCAATGTTGATGAAGATCATCAAGAGTTGGGAGCAATCCTTTGGATTCGGCACTTTCAATACCTACATGGGTTAGTCCCACAAGGAACAAACAAGGATATCCATGGACATAGATTGAAGTACACAATAGATGATGTCCATGAAAGCAATGATTACCTTGTCCCTTGACTTACCAACATGAGGGTTTGTGACTCCATGAACTAGTGCAAGATGTGGAAGTTGATTGCACAAGTTCTTTGCCAAAATGAATGTGAGTGAAGTATGTTGGCGGAGTCACCCTCAAGAACTCTCTAGTTCTTCTTCTTGGGATCCACATCATCTTGATGGGAATCCTTGGGGTAGTAGTTGAGCTTGTCAAGTAGAACTTGAAGTTGCCTTGGGAACCCACTTGACCATGGCCTTGGGTGCTTCAATGAATGCATCAATCTCCTCTTGAAGCTTGTCCTTGCCTTTTAGCTTGTGGTCTTGTGGTGGAAGGTCATCTTGAGCTTGTTCCACTTTGGAAGAAGTAGGATCATACTTCTCCTTTTGAGAAACAAACTTTGGAGTGGGATATTGACCTTCTTCCCATTCAACACCCTCGGCGTTGAACTTTCGCTCAAAACCAATTCCTTGATTCTTCCGTGTCTTCCTTGCTTGCGAACAATTTCCTCAAAGTTCTTGCTTCCGGCAAGACTCTTGTAGACACCTTTCTCTATAATCCCTTTCAATAGACTATTTTCTTGCTCAAGTGAAACTTGGCTTGAAACATTGTTAGTGGAATCAAGAGAACTACTAGAACCATTTATGTTGCTTCTAGATGAAGAATTTTTCTTATGCTTGTCATGCTTAGTTTTAATAGGTGGCAAGAAATTAGACAAGAGAAGTCGTTTGGCAAGATATGAAGAACTCTTCTTTCGAAGATCGTCATTGATAGCTTTTAGAAACTCATGTTCTTGCTCTACATTGAGCTTCTCGAAGCGTAGCTTCTCATGAGATCTTAGGAGCTCTCTATGATCTTCTTGAGTTGTTTCATGAGCTAACTTAAGAGTGTTTAGTTCTTTAGTTAGACGCTCAATCACCCTCATAGCATTGTCATTCGACTCTTCTCGACTATAAAGACTACTAGCATGTTCATCATTACTAAGCTCACTAGATTTGTCATGTAAAAGCTCATCTTCACCAAGCAAGTCATCCTCATCACTATCAAAGTCAATAAATTCAGGGTGTGATACCTTGGGGCCTTTTGCCATGAAGCATCTTCCAATTCCCTCATTTGGTGAATCAAACAAGTCATAGGAGTTGGAGTTGGAGGACACGAGAGCAAGACCGCAACACCTTCATCTTGACTGTAGATTCGAGTTGGAGTGATAGCTTCTTTCGAGTGATTGTCGAGTCGGAGCCGAAACCCACTCACCAACATGAGCTTGATGTTTTCTTCTTGTGTAGCTCCTTGATGACTTGTCTTTCCTTTCCGAATCCTTGCTTCTCCGAGAGGATCTTCGCTCATAACGATCATCTCTACTCCTTCTCTCTTTTCGAGGCGACTCTTCTCTTGAGCTTCTTCTTCTTGGAGATTCTTCTCTTCTCTTGGGGAGTCGAACACTCATTTGAGTAGTGTCCGGTCTTCCACAATTGTAGCAGTTTCGATCACGACTAGAAGATCTCTTTTCATCATATGATCTAGACTTTGAGCTTCTTTCCTTGCTTCTACTCTTGTAGAATTTGTTGAAGTTCTTCACCATTAGGCTTATCTCTTCATTGGAAACTAGCTTGTCACTTGAGGTTGTGGGAGCTTCAACTGCAGCTATGTAAGCACCACTTGACTTGTTGTGAAGCTCTTCCTTATCTTTAAGTGTCATCTCATGAGCAACAATCCTTCCAATGACTTCGGTAGGCTTGAGATCCTTGTAGTTTGGCATCATTTGGATCAAAGTGCACACGGTGTCATACTTTCCATCCAAAGCTCTGAGAATCTTCTTGATGATGAATCGGTCGGTCATTTCTTCGCTTCCTAAGCCTGCCATCTCATTGGTGATGAGACCAAGCCTAGAGTACATTTCAGCGACTCCTTCACCTTCCTTCATCTTGAACTTGTCAAGTCGACCTTGAAGAACATCTAGCTTTGATTCCTTCACGGACTCGGTACCTTCGTGCATTTCACCAAAGTATCCCAAATCTCTTTTGCATTCTCAAGACGGCTGATCTTGTTGAACTCCTCGATACAAAGCATTGAAGAGAATGTCACAAGCTTGAGCATTGTTCAGAACATCCGCAACTCATCCGTAGTAGCTTCGCGATCCGAACTTTTCCTTCCTCAAGAACTCACCTTGCAAGCCAACACAAATAATGCCCCATGCGGCAGGGTTATGTCCAAGAATATGCATTTTCATTTTGTGCTTCCAACTAGCAAAATTTGAACCATCAAAGTAAGGACCTCTCTAAAATTACCCTCACTAGACGCCATACTCTCCTAGGTTGTGAAACCAAGCTTATGGAATCCAATGCAATGGAAACCAATCCAATGGAGACCAAAGCTCTGATACCACTTGTAGGATCGGAAGTATGTCTAGAGGGGGGGTGATTAGACTACTTGACAACTTAAAAGTTTAGCCTTTTGATTAGGGCAAGTTTTTAGCAAGTTCACAATGATGACCAAGTCAAGTATCACCCTACACATGCAATTCTAGAGTAGTGGCAGCGGAAAGTAAATTGCACATGTAGTAAATGAGAGGTGGAGAAGAGCAAACGCAATTTGGAGACACGGAGATTTTTCTCGTGGTTCCGATAGGTGGTGCTATCGTCAATCCACGTTGATGGAGACTTCAACCCACGGAGGGTAACGGCTGCGAGAGTCCACGGAGGGCTCCACCCACGAAGGGTCCACGAAGAAGCAACCTTGTCTATGCCATCATGGCCTCGCCCACGGAGGGCTAGCCTTACTGGGGTAGATCTTCACGAAGTAGGCGATCTCCTTGCCCTTACAAACTTCTTGGTTCAACTCCACATCTTGACGGAGGCTCCCAAGCGACACCTAACCAATCTAGGAGGCACCACCCTCCAAAAGGTAATAGATGGTGTTGGTGATGATGAACTCCTTGCTCTTGTGCTTCAAATGATAATCTCCCCAACACTCAACTCTCCTCACTGATTTGGCTGTGGTGGAAGAAAGGATTGAGTGGAAAGCAACTTGGGAAGGCTAGAAATCAAGTTTCATATGGTGGGAGTGGAGCAACTTGATCTCAACACAAGGGTAGGTAGTTTTCTTCTCAGAAATGTAAGGTAGGAGTGGTAGTTCTTTCTGATGGCTCTCTCCACGAATGAAGAGGAGGTGGAGGGGTATTTATAGCCTCCACACAAAATCCAACCGTTACACACATTTGACCAATCTCGGTCAGACCGAAGTTGACAACTCGGTGAGACCAAAAGTTCAAATCTTGTGAACGTTGGGATTTTCGGTGGGACCGAAAATACAATCTCGGTTAGTCCGATTCTTCCAAAGTCTAGGGTTTGCCATTCTCGGTGGGACCGACTTTCTCATCTCGGTGACACCGATTTGAGTACAGAAGGTTACAGAAGCTTGGCAACACCAATTTCGGTATGACCGAGTTTGGAATCGGAAAATCCGAAATGCTTAGGGTTTGGGTATATGGCTGAGGTGGTTCATCTCGGTGTGACTGAGTTTATGAAATCGGTGGGACCGAGATTACTTATGAGTTTATGTTGGAATGAAAGATTGCTGATAGTTTGAGAGATAAATCACTAAGCACTTTGAGCAACCAGATCATCATCATAACCTCATCCCCTTTTAATAGTATTGGCTTTCCTATGGACTCAATGTGATCTTGGATCACTAAACCAAAAATGGAGTCTTGAGCTTTTGCCAATGCTTTCCTTAGCATTTTGAGGGGTCCACATCATCATTCATTTCCATACCCATATCACTGAACTTTCTGAAATATTCTCAAGAAATAATTAGTTCAATGATATATATGTTGTTATTAATTACCAAAACCACCCGGGGATTAGTTGCACTTTCAGATCTCAGTTCTGGCAGTCGATTGTCCAGCTTCTCCCGGTCCTCCGTATCGGGACCTCCATCTCGGTGGGCTCAGGAGCATCGACGTTGTTCTGGTTTGATCGCTGGGCCGGGGACACTCCCTTCACGGCCCGCTTTCCCGGCCTCTTCTCCATCTCCGTCGACCCCGTGATTTCTGTTGATAGGGCCCTTCTTGACTTAGGGCGCCTTGCTTTCTGGCGGGCCTTTGGCCCCATGGAATCCACCGCCTGGCGTGAGTTGCTTGACTGTGTTGCTCTCCACGAACCGATGGTGGATGGTGGCCCTGACCTGGTGCGATGGCGCCTTGAGCCTTCGGGCCAATTCTCCACCAAGTCGTTGTACATTGCCATCGCTCCATCTTCCAACCCCCTCCCCCTATCGATGGTGTGGTCCATCCGCCTGCCCCTGAAGATCCGTATCTTCATGTGGCAACGGGCTTCTGACGCTCTTTACAAACTCTCGGGTTTCTTGCAGGTTTGGCGGCCGCTTAGCCGCCCCCTGGACCGTGACGCCATCTCAGCCTTCATCGCCGACCTTCGCTCGATGGCCGTCCGCCTGTTGCCGCCGCCCCCGCCGCCGCCGCCGGAACCAGACTAGACGTTATCTTCGTCCGACGTGTTCTATTGTTTTTATTTTTCTGGGCTTGTTGAGTTGTGCCCTCAGCAGAACCTCTGTACTATGTTGTGAGACTTGGGTGGGTGGGTGTGGACTTGACTCTGTGTGTGTGCTCTGTAGCGGTTTGCTTTATTTATAAAGCGGGGCGAGAGCCTTTTTCGGTAGAAGATTCTTGGCCTTCTTCACCAAGCGGGTGTAAGATTGGATCTTGGCTTGAGTAGCTGCATCATCCCCTTTCCTTAGGGCCACTTACAGCTCTTGGATGATGGCCTTCATCTCGACGAAGATCTCTTGCATGGCGCTGCAGAGATCTAGCAGCTCGAGAGAACCTTCCATTTCTCCATCCAATATGTTCCTCTGCTCGGAGGAGCAAACTTGGTTGCTTGGTAGGCAAATAATCTCTTCAAGAACATCGTAGATGTTTGCAAGTCTCCTGAGACCATCGCACATTGTGCTGATGGAATTAGAAGAAGGGATGCTTATTTCTAGGCTCTGAAGCTCTAGCTCGACTTCGGTCTCACTGGCGTGAGGCCTAGAAGGCAAACTGATCGATCTTTGGTGGAAAGCCGTATCTGAGCTTGAAGCTTTACTTTGTATTGCAGGTGATGGGAGTTGAAGAAAAGACAGTTTTGGGTTGATGTGTGTACTGTTCTGTTGAGGCCTATTTATGCAGAAATGTACAAGCAGTAGCATTTGATTGGTAGACACTAAGAATCATGCCAATACATCTCCAAGATGCTGTCTGCTTGCTATGTCTTGAGATCTGGCAGAAGTATAGAGATCGCAACACTAAAGTCTTCTCATGTTTAGTACATTGTTTTGTGTGTCCACTGTCCTTGAGATGAGCCATCACATGATCATGTTCCAATAATTGGCAGCAAGAACCAGCAGGGAGGTTTAGTCTGATGGTGGATCTTGGCATAATTGCACGCTCAAGCCATTATTTAAAAGATCGCTAACTTAGCATCTAGCTTTATCATGCCTTTATAAATTATTTTCCTTGGGGGGACTCTTGCAAATAAAAGTTAAAGCCTCGGCGACTGGAGCTGGCATGTTTAGGCCATGGAAACAAGATCCACTGCTCAAGATCTATCAGCGGTTTCAGCATTATCCTCATTTTTCAGAAAGAAGATTTTGATATACTGGAGTGCCTTCGAGAGCCAAGTTTTTATTTCTAAACACCTAGTTTGGGTTTAGCTTTCTCGGTTTATCTTCATAGCTGTTCTCTTGTATAGCTGCACAGTTAGATAGATAGATAGCTTTTTTTTATTTCTTATCCTTTTACTTACTTGTATATACTTTATATAAAATTTATAAAAATTATGTGGAAAGAAACTCTTACAGTTTTGACAACCTATTTTGTCAATGTTCTGTACAATCTTATTACCTCTTGGTCATACTAACTAATTCTCCAACATCAGCATCTTTATTTTTGGTGTAGTTGGAAGCATATAAAGCATCGATTGTTCTCTGTGTATTGAGAATAATTATATGGAGAGGAACAAAAGCTTTGCGCAGTGGCAAGTTTGGATTAGGTCTTGCTCCGACTACTGTTAATCCTAAAGAACAAGGAAAGGGCCGTGGTTCTACTGTAAATGGGTTTTTTTTAATTCACCTTCCAAGCTTAAATGATACAGATGCGACGATGTTAAAATTTGAGTACACTAGTTTGGACCTTGTTGTATGAAACAAAAGAAAGTTTGGACATTGTTGTATGAAACATGTATTCAATTGTAGCACAGCCATGTGGTGGTGGTGGAGAATCTGGGTAATAAAATTGATTGATTCTGCTAACTACAAGTTGGTACCTTGTGACTTTGATCTGGCATGTTTCACGCAAAAGGAGCAAGATCCACTAGCCAAGGATATCAACATAAAGTATCACAAACACGTCTTCAAGGAAGAAATGGTCAAATGGATCAAAACTTTTCTTTCTCTTTCTGTAGTATCATGTACATTTGTACAGTATAGTGTATACATATGGCAAAAGTGTATGAAGATCGGCTATTCCTTAAAAAGGCGGATGCCAATCGGAGGGTGCCAAGAGTGACTTGGGAGTATCTATGAGCTAAGGATGTTGAGTAGGGAAACTCTGCTCTGGACTAATTTTCTGAACAGATGTCCTGCCCCACTCTCGAGATCTCCGATACTGCACTCTAGCCCCAACAATTGCTCCTCCTTGCAAACAGCTGCCTTCGTCTTGTGAAATGCCTTGGAAACAAGAGACTGTTTAGGCATTTCGATTTGCTTCGACAAGAGATGGAGTGTGGACTCCAGGAGAGACACAGAGATCTCTCTAGCCTTGGCCAACAGCATGACCATGCTACAATCTGCAGAAGCCTTCTTCGCGGTCTTCTTGAAAAGATTCTTGGACTTCTTCACCAAGCGGGTGTAGGATTGGATCTTGGCCTGAGTAGTTGCGTCATCACCTTTCCTTAGAGCCACTTGCAGCTCTTGGATGATGGCCTTCATCTCGACGAAGATCTCTTGCATGGCGCTGCAGAGATCTAGCAGCTCAAGAGAACTGTCCATTTCTCCATCCAACATGCTCCTCTGCTGGGAGGCGCAAACTTGGTTGCTTGGTAGGCAGATGATTTCTTCAAGACCATCGTAGATGTTTGCAAGAGTCCTGAGACCGTTGCACATCGTGCTGATGGAATTAGAGGAAGAGATGCTTGCTTCTAGGCTCTGAAGTTCTAGCTCGACTTCGGTCTCACTGATGTGAGGCCTAGAAGGCAAACTTGTCGATCTTTGGTGGAAAGCCATGTCTGAGCTTGAAGATTTGCTCTGTATTGTGGTCGAAGAGAGGAGGAAGAAAGAAGAGCTTCTAGTTTGATGCATCTACCATTCTGCTGACGCCTATTTATACAGAAGATATGTGTACAACTATGCTGCAGCATCTGATTAGTAGACATGAAGAATCATGCCATTACATCATCCTAGAGATCTGTCAGAAGCATAGAGATCCCAACACAAAAGTCGTCTCATGTTCACTCTGTCATGTTCCACTAATTGGCAGCAAGGACTAATTAACAATGGTATAGTTTGATAAGGGATCTTCACATAGTTGCATGCTCAAGCTATCATTTAGTCGAACCTTCTCAGTTCAAGCCCTGAGAGTTTGTCCCCCATCTTCATGGAAAGTTCATGCCGCTCTGCTGTCTTCTTATAGTTTCGTACATTTATGAACGAGTATATGGGCATGTCGAAAGTGTCTTAATTATCAGGGGCAAACTCACACACGAGGACTAGTTTTTTGTGCTGGATGATCTAGACAGCTTGATCATGTGTGTGATGACAAGCCCTCTTCATGCTTTGCCGCTGGCATGCTGCAGCCTTGTCTTAGTTGTTAGTGGCAAACTCATCTGCACGAGGGTGTCGACGTGTGGTTTCGTCTTCCTGGTGCAAGGAGTCATTGACTTCATCCGCATGTTCCAGTGTTGTGCTATCTGGTTCTGCTAACAGCCTTTGTCCAACCTTACACTCTTGACTCTTCATAACATCGCTGGCATGTTTCGGTTGCATGCTTGCAATTCATCTAGTAATGCTAACAAATATAAAGGTGTCCAAGTGCACAAACCTCTTTGTGGCCCAAAAATGCTTCAATTTTCTGTGAATTGATATTAAGTGTGTGTGTGTGTGTGTGTGTGTGGGTGTGTGGGTGTGTGTGTGTGTGTGTGTGTATCGTCGCCACTGAGTGACAAGATTATAGTTGTAGAGGCACGGTTCTAAGGTTTTTTGACAAATATGTTGGTAAATTTCCTCACAAATTCTTAGCTACATGAGTTTTTTTTAGTGTAATGGATTTTAGTTGCGTTCTCATACAATATAAGAGGGGCCAAGAAACAAACAAAAGTATAGTACCATGCCTTGAGGAGGCAAGATATTTCCACTTTATAGTAGAGATTTTATTGTTGTTAGGTCGTCCTCCCGAGCGACACGGGAGGCGACTAGGGTTACCCCGCGCCGCCACTTCTAGCCCCTCATCTTCCTCGCCGCCACGAGAGGAGGCTGTCCAGCAAGCCCGTGCGGCCGCAGGTGAAGGTGGCGGCGGGGTTTCGTCGCTCCGGTCTCGGCAAAGGGAATGGGGCTCCAGGGCGGCGGCCCTGCTTTGAGAGCCGACATCATCTTCGCGGCTAGCGGTGCTCATGGGAGAGGGTCGGTGTCCTCGGAGGCGATGGTAGGCGCGGTACATGGCCGGCGGTCTGCTCCGGCGGTTCTCCTAGCGTCGGATCTGAAGTTCCCCGTCTTGTCCACTTCCTGCCGGATCTCGCGTCGATGATCTTGTCTCATCGGCCTGATGGTGGCTGGGCACGGTGGTTTGATTTGGGTTCGAGAGAGATCCTTTGGTGGCTTGTCCATCCATGTCGGTGACACCGCCTGCGGGCGCTGCTCCCCTCCTTGGAGGCACCGACAAGATCCCTTCTCCCCACCCCCTCTTCTCCGACCCAAGGTTAATTCCTGTTATCCCTTGCGGATGCGGCGACAGCAGCGCTCGGTGTCGTTACCTCCATTGGGGCGCCATTTGCTAGGAGAGGCTGGTGTGTGGTGCCATGTGGTTAATTCCGACTCCTGAACCCCAACCCCCACCCTGACGAAAGTCCAAAACCCGCGTGCTTGGGCGGCGGCGATGCCTTGCTCGTCGTACCCTTCATGAAGGCGTTGTGTGGGGAGGCTTGGGTGTTCGGGAGAAGGCTGTTCTGGCGGTGGGATCCGGGTGGCAAGGGCTTGTGGCGGTGGTGTGGAGGTTCGCAGGTGGAGAGGCATGACATCTACACCATGAATACGACGAGTACCGGCGGCATGAGGCAGCTGGATCTCGACGACAGAAGTGTCTGGATGGACGAGCGAAGGGCGGTGGCATTGTTTGGCGCCATGGCAGCGTCGACGACAGGATTGGCTAGGACGATGCATGCGTATATACCTGCTCTTAAGATAGACCGGTGGAAGATGGTGGTGACGACCCATGAGAGTGCGTCAGACCGGTTTGTGCCCCACACCTAGTATGTGGCTTTGGTCAAGCCTTCGGTTTTAGATGTTAGGCTTTGCTGAGAGGTCTGAGTATTCGGCTGAGGATTACTGCATCCCTTCATCAATTGTATAGGAGTTATGACACATGTCGCCAGATGGCGGATTCGACATATTGATGTATAACCTTGTAAGGTTCTTGTGCATAATTAATAAAATGGTTGCACGCATGTCCCGATGCGATGGAGAGGCGGGGTCATCCTCCTTTTCAAAAAAGTATTAACATTAGGATATGGTATCTCATAAATCCGTGATGCTAAATCCCATAATCATCTCCCATGAAATAGGAAATAACATCATGCAGAAGAAACCAGCATACAATTTTTTTCCATATGTGAATATGGATTATTTTATTATTAAAAACATTTTTTATTTCGTATTTTCAGTTAATCTATCCTTCACAATTATCTATATGATTTTATCAGCAATGCAAACCTATCATATGAATAAGAATAACAAGGTAGATACATACCAAAATAATAAATGATTTTTTTTTCGAAAAGGGGGGCTTCACCGGCCTCTGCATCAGCATGATGCATACGGCCATCTTATTAAACATAACAAAGTCCACAAAGTATCCAAGTCTGAAAGTTATTAAGTAGGAAAATAAAAAAGGCTCACACAGAACCCGAAGGCTAGATACACAAGCTAGCCAAAACACAAAAACATCACAGCCGGTTGGCTCCAAAATAGACAGGAAAACTAATTGCCTATCCTATTACACGACCGCCATCCAAACCGGCTGAATATATCCCGAGCTACCGTCTCCCATCGGATAGCAGCAGTAACCAAAAGCTCCCTGGCCTCCGTCGGAGTGAGTAGCGACCAGGAACGGATAAGAGCCGTAGCTCTGAAGATAACCTGCAAAACATGGATATTGGTTGATCTGTTAAAAACGAAGTCATTTCTGCAGTTCCAAAGTGCCCACAAAAAGGCGCAAACCCCCAAGCGAATGTGTTTTGCTAACCCGGCTCTACCCAGTTAGCCATGTCCCAAACAGCATGCGAACCGCCCTTGGTGGGTAATATTGAAAGCGACTTGAATAGTCGTCCAAAGGATTCTAGCGAGTGGGCAGTCAAAGAAAAGATGTTTAATGGTTTCACCCTGATCACAGAAACTACACCTAGTAGGTCCTGTCCAATTACGCTTAATAAGATTATCCTTTGTTAAAATCACCTGTTTATGTAGGAACCACATAAACACCTTGATCTTTAAAGGAACTCTGACATCCCACACATGCTTTGAAGTGGGAATCGAGCTAGAATTAATAACATCCACATACATCGATTTAACCGTGAATCCACCCGACCTAGTGAGATTCCAGCGTAATTTATCAGGTTGTTGAGATAGTTGTACCTGCATGAGTCTCCTGACTAGATGCAACCACTCTTCCCAACGATTGCCCACTAACGATCTTCTAAACTGGATATCCAGGGGTATCGAAGCGAAGACCGATGCAACCATAGCATCGCGCCTTCGCACTATACGATACAGGGACGGATACTGGATTGCTAGGGGCGCCTCTCCAAGCCAAGTATCCTCCCAGAATCTCGTGCTCGCACCATTACCAACTAAATGCGTTGACCTCTGAAAAAATGAAAGCTTCACTTTCATAAGCCCTTTCCAAAAGGGTGAATCATTTGGTCTAACCGACACCTGAGCCAAAGTTTTGGTTTGGAGATACTTGTTACGCAGGATTTGAGCCCACAAGGCGTCAGCTCCTGAGGATAACTTCCACAACCACTTACTAAGCAGGCACCTGTTCTTAACTTCGAGATTCTCAATCCCCATACCCCCTTGGTCTTTCGGTCTACAAATGATATCCCACTTCGCTAACCGATATTTTCTCTTAATCTCATCCCCCTGCCAAAAGAACCGCGATCGATAGAAGTCCAGTCGTTTCCTGACGCCAACTGGCACTTCGAAGAAGGACAAAAGGAACATGGGCATGCTCGTGAGCACCGAATTAATGAGAATTAAACGGCCTCCATACGACATGAGCTTGCCCTTCCAACAACTTAGCTTCTTCTCGAAACGATCCTCAATACACTTCCATTCATTATTCGTGAGCTTACGGTGATGAATAGGAATACCTAGGTAGGTAAAAGGCAGCTCACCCAAACCACACCCGAACAACTGTTTGTAATCCTCTTGTTCCTCTTTAGCTCTCCCAAAGCAGAACAATTCACTTTTGTGGAAGTTAATCTTGAGGCCACTTAGCTGCTCAAACAAACAAAGCAGCAACTTCAGGTTCCTAGCTTTTACCAAGTCATGCTCCATGAAGATAATAGTGTCATCAACAGACAGGATGGATATCCCCCATCCACTAAGTGTGGCACCAAGCCCCCTATTTGGCCAACTTCCTTGGCTCTCCCTAACAACACCGCCAACATATCGGCTACTATGTTGAACAGAATAGGGGACATCGGATCTCCCTGCCGCAAGCCCTTATGTGTCTGGAAATAGTGACCTACATCGTCATTCACTTTTATACCAACACTTCCCTTTTGCGTGAAGGTTTCGATCTGTCTCCTCCACCTCTCGTGGAAACCTTTCATACGTAAAGCTTGTTGCAGAAAAGGCCATTTAACTTTGTCATACGCTTTCTCAAAGTCTACTTTAAAGATGACTCCATCAAGCTTCTTAGAATGTATTTCATGGAGCGTCTCATGCAACACCACCACCCCTTCAAGGATGTTTCTGTCTGGCATGAAAGCTGTTTGGGATTGCTGCACCACAGAATGTGCAATCTGTGTGAGCCTGTTAGTCCCAACCTTGGTAAAAATTTTGAAACTGACATTCAAGAGACAGATAGGACGGAACTGCTCAATCCTGAGAGCGTCGGTCTTCTTTGGAAGCAACGTTATCGTACCAAAGTTCAAATGAAAAAGTTGCAGCCTACCAGCAAATAAGTCATGAAACATGGGTAGGAGATCCCCTTTAATAATATGCCAACATCTTTTGTAAAACTCCGCCGGGAACCCATCCGGTCCTGGAGCCTTATTGTTCTCCATCTGAGAAATGGCAGCGTGAACCTCTTTCTCCGTAAACGGCGCCACTAGCATGTCATTTTCAGCAGCAGCTAATTGAGGCACATCCTCAATCCTGGACTCGTCGAGGGACACATTACTATCCTCCGGCGGTCCAAATAACTGCTTGTAGTATTCAGTGATGTAAAGCTTAAGGTTATCGTGACCGACAATTGTGCCTTCATCTTGCTCGAGCTGGAAAATTTTTTTCTTTCTGTGTTTGCCATTCGCAATCAAATGAAAGAATTGAGTATTCGCATCCCCTTGGATTACTTTGCGAACCTTTGCTCTGAGCGCCCACTTCAGCTCTTCTTCGCGGAGAAGTTCCTTTAACCTCTTTTCGCATCAACCTTACAAAGACAAATCCGCGAGTTGAAGAACAGCTGATTCAGCTTTAACATCTAGGTATTGGATAATCTCCAGGAGTCTGTCTTTCTCAACCTTATAAACTCCACTTAGATGTTTAGCCCAACCTCAAGAAAGCACCTCAAGTGCGAATCTTATTCTCGCCATCTCTCGACAAGGCGATCTACCCTGGACTCTCTAGCCCATTCTCTGGCAACAATATCCAAGAAACCATCTCTCTCAAACCATGCCGTTTCAAAAGAGAAAGTATTCTTGTTTCCCACATGCCTTGGCTCCCCTGAGTCAAGGAATAGTGGTGTGTGGTCCGAAATCCCTCGCGTGAGAGCTTGCACCGTGACCATAGGGAACTTCTGCTCCCATTCGGTACTTGCCAGAACCCGATCCAACTTCTCATATGTCGGATTTGGTAAAGAGTTAGCCCAAGTAAATTGTCTACCAGAGAGTTCGATTTCTCTCAAATCCAAACTCTCAATGATGGTATTAAACATAAAGGACCATCGCCCATCAAAATTATCGTTATTCTTCTCATCCCGCCTCCTAATAATATTGAAGTCCCCCCCAACCAGGATTGGGAGTTGTTCGGACCCGCAAATTCGAACCAGGTCAGCCAAAAAATCTGGTTTAAGTTCAGGTTGTGCGGCCCCATACACCGCCACCAACACCCAGTTAAACCCGTCTATTTTGGACCTGACTCTGAATTTCACTGCAAAGTCCCCCATAACAACGCTCCGGACTTCAAGGGAGTCACATCTCACACCCAGCAAGATGCCCCCTGACCTCCCTCTTGGAGGCAAACAATGCCAATCGAAATCAACCCCTCCCGACAATGTATTAAGAAACTGAGGTGCAAAATTATCCCTACCAGTTTCAGAGAGAGCAATGAAATCTAACCGGTGCTCTAAAGACGCCTCCGCTAGAAACCTACGTTTAGCCAAGTCCTTAAGACCTCTGCTATTCCAGAATATTCCTTTCATAGGTCATCATGGAATTTTTTGGCCTTACGAATTCTAGCACTCCTGCGCACCGCGGATGCAGGATACACCTTCCGCTTCCACTTACGTTTAGGAATGTTATCACCCATAGCCCGGTCCTCATAACCGTGCTCCGGTCGAACATGAGCAGTATCATCAGCCTGTAGTTCATCCTCATCAGGCTCCGCAGATAGAGGGACAAGATCCGCACAGAATTTATCAAGAACCGAAACACCCAAGGCCTCAATCTCCGCATCATTCATAGGTTTTACTGCCGCTAGGTTTCTAATAGACTCCAAGGCCCGTTCCGCTTCTAAATCTAATAGATCATTAACCGAGTTTTCAATTTCCAAATTACTACTCCCAAGAGATACCCCCACTTGGTTTGCATTATTAATAATCTCATCCTTAGAGAAATGCAAAATGGAATTTGAAACATTAACTGACATACCTGTGGTGCTCTCCACGTCACGCAGCTTGGCCGCCCGCATAGCGCACCTCTGCTGCAAATCATCCACCTCCGGAAGGTCCTGGAGACGAGAGCTCGTCCGCCTCCCCTCGGAAACAGGGTCGCGGATCCCGCCGAACGCGATCACCTCCTCCCGAGTAGCGGCTCCCGTAGTAGGCCTGGGAGAGGAGGGCCTCTGAGAAGGTGGGTAGATGCCAGACGGGGTTGGCACCAGGGCCTCCTGCCCTAGTCCGACCCCCCCAGCCGGCGTCGTGGCAGCCGTAGGGGCCACCTGCCCCTGACGCAAGTCCAGCTCTACCGGCGACCCCACCACCAAGGAGGGTCCCGCTAGACGGACCTCCGAGGCCTCCTGCCCCGAAGGTGAGCCACCGCCGCCGGACACCTCCAAAATCATGCAGAAGAAACCAGCATACAATTTTTTTCCATATGTGAATATGGATTATTTTATTATTAAAAACATTTTTTATTTCGTATTTTCAGTTAATCTATCCTTCACAATTATCTATATGATTTTATCAGCAATGCAAACCTATCATATGAATAAGAATAACAAGGTAGATACATACCAAAATAATAAATGATGGAGAGCATTCGCAACTATGAGGGGAATCTGGCTAGGTGTGACGCAAGCATCAACCATGTGGCTTCGACCTGGCATGTCCTATGCATGATCAGTGAGATCTACAAAATAAAGATTGTTTGCTAATCAAGAATCTTGTGCAGCTCAAAAATATTGAATCATAAGGTAATGTTAACTTGTAAAAACAACTTGCATGTACGTCTAAAATCATCTTGCTGTTATCATTTACCACAGAAATGAAACCAGTGACACAAACCTAGCAAATACACCATGGATTCACATCATATACATTTCCTCTTGTCATGCATATATTCATCAGAAAGCCCCAAGAGATTTTATCAATTATCGCAAAATCTGAGATGGATCAAAACTTTGGTCTTTGTTTCTATAATTTCTGTACATTTGCACTGTATACATATGGCAAAACTGTATCAAGATCGGCTCATCCTCAAAAGGCGGATGCCAATCACAGGGAGTAGAGTGATGTGGAGTATCTATGAGCTAAGAATGTTTAAAAGAGAAACTCTGTTCTGGACTAATTTCCTGAACAGGTCTCCAGCTCCATTCTGAAGATCTTCGATACTGCACTCTAACTCCTGCAATTGTTCCTCCTTGCAGACAATTGCCTTCTTCTTGTAAAATGCCTTGCAGACAAGAGACTGCTTTGGCATTTCAATTTGCTTCAACAAGAGATGGAGTGTGGACTCCAACAGGGAGATGCAGATCTCTCTTGCCTTGGTCAATAGCATGACCATCTTGTCAAATGCAGGCTTTTTGGCAGACTTCTTGAAATGTTTCCTGGCCTTCTTCGCCAAGCGAGTAAAAGACTGGATCTTGGCTTGAGCAGCTGCATCGTCTCTTTTTCTTAGAGCTGCTTGCAACTCTTGGATGATGACCACCATCTCGGTGAAGGTCTCTTGCATGTTGCTGCAGAGATCTAACAGCTCAACAGAGCATCCCATCTCTCCGTCCAACATCTTCCTCTGCTGGGAGGAGCAAACTTGGCTGCTTGGTAGGCAAATAATCTCTTCAAGACCATCGAGATGTTTGCAAGATTCCTGAGACCATCGCACATCGTGCTGATGGAACTGGAGGAAGAGATGCTTGCTTCTAGGAGGTGGAGCTCTTCCTCGACTTCGGTCTCACTGACGTGAGGCCTAGAAGGCAAACTAATCGATCTTTTGTGGAAAGCCATATCTGAGCTTGAAGCTTTTGGCTGTCTAGTGGTTAATGAGAGGAAGAGAAGCAGAAAATAAGAGCTCCTGGTTTGATGTATCTACCGCTCCGCTGCCGCCTATTTATACAGAAGGTGTGCGTACAGCTGTGTTGTAGCATCTGATTGGTAGACATGAAGAATCATGCCATTGCATCTCCCACATGCTGTCTGCTATGCCTTGAGATCTGCCAGAAGCGTAGAGATCACAACGCTAAGTCTTCTCATGTTTAGTACATTGTTTTCTGTGCCTACTGTCCTTGAGATGAGTCATCACATTATCTTGTTCCAGCAATTGGCAGCAAGAACCAACAAAAAAGATGCGGCTTAATCTGACGGTGGATCTTGTCATAATTGCACGCCCATGCCATTATTTAATGGATCGCTAACCTAGCAATTAGCTGTAACATGCCTTTTATTAAGTTATTCTCCTTGGTGGGCAGTGCTGTGTATCACAAGTTGGAGCCTCGACAGTCGGAGCTGGCATGTTTAGGCCACGGAAACAAGATTCGTGTTAGTGGTTCAGCGTGGTATCCCCATTTTTTCAGTTTGAGGCTTTCAGCCACCCACCGTGTGAGTAGCAAGACAATTTCATATCTAACCACTACACAGACAAGCTTTCGTTGTGTGTCTCTTGTTTTTTCAATGTTTTTGTACAATCCTATTACTTTTAGTTGTGCTAACTTATTCTCGGACATCCGCATCTTTACTTAGGTGAATTTTCAAATAACAAATAAGCATATAAAGAATCGGTTGTTCTTTGTGTATTATTTCTCGAAAAGGGTTCTTTGTGTGTTGAGAATCATTATAAACAAAAACTTTGCGCAATGGCAAGTTTGGATTATGTCTTATGCAGATTATTATTGATCCGGTAGAACATGCAAAAAGCTTGGTTCTAGGGTATATGTTTTTTTTCTTCAATGCATAAATGATATAGATGTCGACGATGTTTAAAGTTTGAGTGCACTAATTATGCCAGACTGCACAGCCATGGGTGGTGGTGGACAAGAAAATTGATTGATTCTGCTAAGTACAAGTTGAGGCCATTTGACTTTGAGCTAGCATGTTTCATGCATATAAGGAACAAGATTCACTAACCATGGGCTTCAAAATAGACTATACTGGGATCACAAACACGTCTTCAAGGAAGAAATGGTCAAATGGATCAAAACTTTTCTTTCTCTTTCTATGGTACCGTGTACATTTGTACAGTATAGTGTATACATATGTGAAAAATTGTATGAAGATCAGCTATTCCTTAAAAGGCGGATGCCAATCGGAGGACGTCAAGACTCAAGAGTGACTTGGGGTATCTATGAGCTAAGGATGTCGAGTAGAGAAACTCTGCTCTGGACTAATTTCCTGAACAGATGTCTTGCTCCGCTCTCGATATCGCCGATACTGCACTCTAACTCCGACAATTGCTCCTCCTTGCAAAAGACTGCCTTCTTTTTGTGAAATGCCTTGGAAACAAGAGATTGTTTGGGCATTTCGATTTGCTTCGACAAGAGATGGAGTGTGCACTCCAGGAGAGAGGCAGAGACCTCCCTGGCCTTAGCCAATATCATGACCATCTTGCAGTGTGCAGGACTCTTCTTCGTGCTCTTCTTGAGAAGATTCTTGGCAAACTTAACTAAAGATGTTGGAGAAGAGGAAGCCGGATCGGAATATGGCGCTCGGCTCGGGCGACACGGGCGATGGCGCAGGTGCGCCGCTGCCGCTCGAAGCCCCCTCCGTCCCCGCCCCTTCCGTGCCGGCCGGCGGGTGCTCCGTCCAGGTGCTGCCGCTACCGCCATCCTCTACGTCCGCGCTCACGCTGCCCGTGGCCGCTGCTCCCTCCGAACCTCGCGTCCGGTGGGCCGACTTCGCCGATGATGAGTCCTTCCCTCCCCCCGCTGTCCCCATCGCCTCCTCCGCCGCCGCCGTCGCACCGCGTGCTGCCTCGCAGGCTGGTGGCTCAGCCCCCACGAAGGGGTTCGCCGCCGCCACGCGAAGCGCCATGGCCGACGACGACGACCTCGAGCTCGGCTCGGCGCGGACGGGCGCAAAACTCGGTTTGGCGGTGGCGCGGCTCGCCGCCGGCGTCGCGCGCTACTGGGCGTGGCTGGCGGTCCGACCGGGGCCGCCAGCTCCTCCTGGTGTCGCCCGGCGGCGGAGGACCGTCCGGCGTCTCCCCCGCTCCCCCCATCGGCTCCTTCCTCTCGATCGCCGGCGGTCCCATTCGTGCGCGCCTCCCCCTTCAGGCCATTCATCGCGGCGTTCGGATCGTCGGGCTTGCGGTTCCTATCATCTCGTCGGAGCTCCGTCGTCTTGGCTGCCTGCGTCATTGGCCCACCGCCGGCGGCGGCGGCGCTCGCCCTGGAGGGGGAAACCCTTCGGGCGCCAATGCTGCCCCGCCCTGTGGGCCGGGCCGACGCCATGCCTGGGCTCCTGGGCCCCGGCCCACCCCAGCAGCTGGGCCATTCGGGAAGCCTGCTGTTGGGGAACGTAGTAATTTCAAAAACTTTCCTACGCACACGCAAGATCATGGTGATGGCATAGCAACGAGAGGGGAGAGTGTTGTCTACATACCTTCATAGACCGTTAAGCGGAAGCGTTATGACAACGCGGTTGATGTAGTCGTACGTCTTCACGAATCGACCGATCCAAGCACCGAACGTACAGCACCTCCGTGTTCAGCACACGTGCAGCTCGATGACGTCCCCCGGGCTCCAATCCAGCGAAGCGTCGGGGATGAGTTCCACGGCCTGACGGCGTGGTGACGATGATGATGTTCTACCGGCGTAGGGCTTCGCCTAAACTCCGCGACGATATGACCGAGGTGGAATATGGTGGAGGGGGGCACCGCACACGGGTAAGGAACGATCCGTAGATCAACTTGTGTGTCTATGGGGTGCCCCTGCCCCCGTATATAAAGGAGTGGAGGAGGGGAGGGCCGGCCCTCTCTATGGCGCGCCCTAGGGGAGTCCTACCCCACCGGGAGTAGGATTCCCCTTTTCCTAGTCCAACTAGGAGTCCTTCCAAGTATTAGGAGTAGGAGACAAGGAAGGGGAAGAGGGGAGAGAAGGAAGGAGGCGCCGCCTCCCCTAGTCCAATTCGGACTAGTCAACGGGGGGGCGCGCGGCCTGCCTCTCCCTCTCCCCTAAAGCCCAATGAGGCCCATATACTTCTTCCCCCGTATTCTCGTAACTCCCCGGTACTCCGAAAAATACCCGAACCACTCGAAACCTTTCCGATGTCCGAATATAGTCGTCCAATATATCGATCTT
Source organism: Aegilops speltoides (assembly GCA_021437245.1). NCBI lineage: Eukaryota > Viridiplantae > Streptophyta > Magnoliopsida > Poales > Poaceae > Aegilops > Aegilops speltoides. The sequence continues at coordinate 547,006,057 of CM038143.1, forward strand.
TACGTCTCGACCATTTCGAGACTCCTCGTCATGTCCCCGATCTCATCCGGGACTCCGAACTCCTTCGGTACATCAAAACTTATAAACTCATAATAAAACTGTCATCGTAACGTTAAGCGTGCGGACCCTACGGGTTCGAGAACTATGTAGACATGACCTAGAACTGTTTCCGGTCAATAACCAATAGTGGAACCTGGATGTTCATATTGGCTCCTACATATTCTACGAAGATCTTTATCGGTCAAACCGCATAACAACATACGTTGTTCCCTTTGTCGTCGGTATGTTACTTGCCCGAGATTCGATCGTCGGTATCCAATACCTAGTTCAATCTCGTTACCGGCAAGTCTCTTTACTCGTTCCGTAATACATCATCCCGTAACTAACTCATTAGTTACAATGCTTGCTAGGCTTAAGTGATGTGTATTACCGAGAGGGCCCAGAGATACCTCTCCGACAATCGGAGTGACAAAACCTAATCTCGAAATACGCCAACCCAACATGTACCTTCGGAGACACCTGTAGAGCACCTTTATAATCACCCAGTTACGTTGTGACGTTTGGTAGCACACAAAGTGTTCCTCCGGTAAAAGGGAGTTGCATAATCTCATAGTTACAGGAACATGTATAAGTCATGAAGAAAGCAATAGCAACATACTAAACGATCAAGTGCTAGGCTAACGGAATGGGTCATGTCAATCACATCATTCTCCTAATGATGTGATCCCGTTAATCAAATGACAACTCTTTTGTCCATTGCTAGGAAACATAACCATCTTTGATAAACGAGCTAGTCAAGTAGAGGCATACTAGTGACACTATGTTTGTCTATGTATTCACACATGTATTATGTTTCCGGTTAATACAATTCTAGCATGAATAATAAACATTTATCATGATATAAGGAAATAAATAATAACTTTATTATTGTCTCTAGGGCATATTTCCTTCAGTCTCCCACTTGCACTAGAGTCAATAATCTAGTTCACATCGCCATGTGATTTAACACCAATATTCACATCTGTATGTGATTAATACCCATAGTTCACATCATCATGTAATCAACACCCAAAGGGTTTACTAGAGTCAATAATCTAGTTCACATTGCTATGTGATTAACACCCAAAGAGTACTAAGGTATGATCATGTTTTGCTTGTGAGAGAAGTTTAGTCAATGGGTCTGTCATATTCAGAGCCGTATGTATTTTGCAAATATTCTATGTCTACAATGCTCTGCATGGAGCTACTCTAGCTAATTGCTCCCACTTTCAATATGTATCCAGATTAAGACTTAGAGTCATCTGGATCAGTGCCAAAACTTGTATCGACGTAACCCTTTATGACGAACCTTTTGTCACCTCCATAATCGAGAAACATATCCTTATTCCACTAAGGATAATTTTGACCAATGTCCAGTGATCTACTCCTAGATCACTATTGTACTCCCTTGCCAAACCAGGGCAGAGTATACAATAGGTCTGGTCCATAGCATGGCATACTTTTATAGAACCTATGACTGAAGCATAGGGAATGACTTTCATTCTCTTTCTATTTTCTGCTGTGGTCAGGATTTGAGTCTTACTCAATTTCACACCTTGTAACGCAGGCAAGAAAATCTTTCTTTGACTGTTCCATTTTGAACTACTTCAAAATCTTGTCAAGGCATGTACTCATTGAAAAAACTTTTCAAGCGTCTTGATCTATCTCTATAGATCTTGATGCTCAATATGTAAGCAGCTTCACCGAGGTCTTTCTTTGAAAAAACTCCTTTCAAACTCTCCTTTATGCTTTGCAGAATAATTCTACATTATTTCCAATCAACAATATGTCATTCACATATACTTATCAGAAATGCTGTAGTGCTCCCACTCACTTTCTTGTAAATACAGGCTTCACCGCAAGTCTATATAAAACTATATGCTTTGATCAACTCATCAAAGCGTATATTCCAACTCCGAGATGCTTGCACCAGTCCATAGATGGATCACTGGAGCTTGCACATTTTGTTAACACCTTTAGGATTGACAAAACCTTCTGGTTGCATCATATACAACTCTTCTTAAATAAATCCATTAAGGAATGCAGTTTTTGTCTATCCATTTGCCAGATTTCATAAAATGCGGCAATTGCTAACATGATTCAGACAGACTTAAGCATAGATACGAGTGAGAAACTCTCATCGTAGTCAACACTTTGACCTTGTCGAAAACCTTTTGCGACAGTTCTAGCTTTGTAGATAGTAACACTACTATCAGCGTCCGTCTTCCTCTTGAAGATCCATTTATTCTTAATGACTCACCGATCATCGGGCAAGTCAATCAAAGTCTACACTTTGTTCTCATATATGGATCATATCTCAGATTTCATGGCGTCAAGCCATTTCACGGAATCTGGGCTCATCATCGCTTCCTCATAGTTCGTAGGTTCATTATGGTCTAGTAACATGACTTCCAGAACAGTATTACCGTACTACTCTGGTGCGGACTGTACTTTGGAAGACCTACGAGGTTTTGTAGTAACTTGATCTGAAGTTTCATGAACATCATCATTAGCTTCCTCACTAATTGGTGTAGGAATCACTGGAACTGATTTTCGTGATGAACTAGTTTCCAATTCGGGAGAAGATACAAATTACCTTATCAAGCTCTACTTTCCTCCCACTCACTTCTTTCGAGAGAAACTCCTTCTCTAGAAAGGATCCATTTTTAGCAACGAATATCTTACCTTCGGATCTGTGATAGAAGGTGTACCCAACAATTTCCTTTGGGTATTCTATGAAGACGCACTTCTCCGATTTGGGTTTGAGCTTATCAGGATGAAACTTTTTCACATAAGCATCGCAGCCCCAAACTTTAAGAAACGACAACTTGGGTTTTTGCTAAACCACAGTTCATTTGTTGTCGTCTCAACGGATTTAGATGGTGCCCTTTTAATGTGAATGCAGCTGTCTCTAATGCATAACCCCAAAACAATATTGGTAAATCAGTAAGAGACATCATAGATCGCACCATATCTAGTAAATTACGATTCTGACGCTCGGACACACCATTTCTTTGTGGTGTTCGGTGGCGTGAGTTGCGAAACTATTCCACATTGTTTCAAATGTAAACCAAACTCGTAACTCAAATATTCTCCTCCACGATCAGATTGTAGAAACTTTATTTTCTTGTTACGATGATTTTTCCACTTCACTCTGAAATTCTTTGAACCTTTCAACTATTTCAGACTTATGTTTCATCAAGTAGATATACCCATATTTGCTTAAATCATCTTGTGAAGGTCAGAAAATAACAATACTTGCCACGAGCCTTCATACTCATTGGTCTCGCATACATCAAGATGCATTATTTCCAATAAGTCAAGAGCTTCGCTCCATTGTTCAAGAACGGAGTTTTAGTCATCTTGCCCAAAAGGCACGGTTCGCAACCATCAAATGATTCATAACCAAGTGATTCCAAAATCCATCTTTATGGCGTTTCTTCATGCGCTTTACATCGATATGACCCAAACGGCAATTACCACAAATAAGTTGCACTATCATTATTAACTTTGCATCTTTTGGCCTCAATATTATGAATATGTGTATCACTACGATAGAGATCCAACAAACTATTTTATTGGGTGTATGACCATTGAAGGTTTTATTCATGTAAATGAACAACAATTATTCTCTAATTTTAAATGAATAACTGTATTGCAATAAACACGATCAAATCATATTCATGCTCAACGCAAACGCCAAATAACATTTATTTAGGTTTAACACTAATCCCGAAAGTATAGGGAGTGTGCGATGATGATCATATCAATCTTGGAACTATTTCCAACACTCATCGTCACTTCCCCTTCAACTAGTCTCTGTTTATTCTGTAACTCCTGTTTCGAGTTACTAATTTTAGCAACCGAACAAGTATCAAATACTCAGGGGCTACTATAAACACTAGTAAGGCACACATCAATATCTTGTATATCAAATACACCCTTGTTCACTTTGCCATCCGTCTTATCCACCAAATATTCAGGGCATTTCTGCTTCCAGTGACCATTTCCTTTGCAGTGTAATCACTCAGTTTCAGGCTTTGGTCCAGCTTTGGGCTTCTTCGCGGGAGTGACAACTTGCTTCTCATTCTACTTGAAGTTCCCTTTCTTTCCCTTTGCCCTTCTCTTGAAACTAGTGGTCTTGTCAATCATCAACACTTGATGCTCTTTCTTGATTTCGACCTTCGTCGATTTCAACATCACGAAGAGCTCGGGAATCGTTTTCGTCATCCCTTGCATACTATAGTTCATCACGAAGTTCTAGTAACTTAGTGATGGTGACTAGAGAATTCTCATCAATCACTATCTTATCTCGGAAGATTAACTCCCACTTGATTCAAGCGATTGAGGTACCTGACATATCTGAGCACATGCTCACTAGTTGAGCGATTCTCCTCCATCTTTTAGCTATAGAACTTGTTGGAGACTTCATATCTCTCAACTCGGTATTTGCTGGAAATATTAACTTCAACTTCGAACATCTCATATGGTCCATGACGCTCAAAACGCCTTTGAAGTCCCGATTCTAAGCCATAAAGCATGGTGCACAAAAATATCAAGTAGTCATCATATTGAGCTAGCCAAACGCTCATAACGCCTCGCATCCGCTCCTGCAATAGGTCTGTCACCTAGCGGTGCATCAAGGACATAATTCTTCTGTGCAGCAATGAGGGTAAACCTCAGATCACAGATCCAATCTGCATCATTGCTACTAACATTTTTCAACATAGTTTTCTCTAGGAACATATCAAAATAAACATATGAAAGCAACAACGCAAGCTATTGATCTACAACATAATTTGCAAAATACTACCAGGACTAAGTTCATGATAAATTTAAGTTCAATTAATCATATTACTAAAGAACTCCCACTTAGATAGACATCCCTCTAGTCCTCTAAGTGATTACGTGATCCATATCAACTAAACCATAACCGATCATCACGTGAGATGGAGTAGTTTTCAATGGTGAACATCACTATGTTGATCATATCTACTATATGATTCACGCTCGACCTTTCGGTCTCCATGTTCCGAGGCCATATCTGCATATGCTAGGCTCGTCAAGTTTAACCTGAGTATTCTGCGTGTGCAAAACTGGCTTGCACCCGTTGTAGATGGACGTAGAGCTTATCACACCCGATCATCACGTGGTGTCCGGGCACGATTTAACTTTGGCAACGGTGCATACTCAGGGAGAACACTTCTTGATAATTTTAGTGAGAGATCATCTTAAAATGCTACCGTCAAACAAAACAGAATAAGATGTATAACAGATAAACATCATATGCAATCAAAATATGTGACATATATGATATGGCCATGATCATCTTGCGCCTTTGATCTCCATCTCCAAAGTACTGTCATGATCTCTATCGTCACTGGCACGACACCATGATCTTCATCATCTTGATCTATATCAATGTGTCGTCACATGGTCGTCTTGCCAACTATTGCTCTTGCAACTATTGCTATCGGATAGCGATAAAGTAAAGCAATTATTTGGCACTTACATCTTATGCAACAAAGAGACAACCATAGGGCTTCTGCCAGTTGCCGATAATTTCAACAAAACATGATCATCTCATACAATAACTTATATCTCATCACGTCTTGACCATATCAAATCACAACATGCCCTGCAAAAACAAGTTAGACGTCCTCTACTTTGTTGTTGCAAGTTTTACATGGCTGCTACGGGCTGAGCAAGAACCGTTCTTACCTACGCATCAAAAACCACAACGATAGTTCGTCAAGTTGGTGTTGTTTTAACCTTCACAAGGACCGGGCGTAGCCACACTCGGTTCAACTAAAGTTGGAGAAACAGACACCCGCTAGTCACCTGTGTGCAAAGCACGGCGGTAAAACCAGTCTCGCGTAAGCGTACGCGTAATGTCGGTCCGGGCCGCTTCATCCAACAATACCGCTGAACCAAAGTATGACATGATGGTAAGTAGTATGACTTGTATCGCCCACAACTCACTTGTGTTCTACTCGTGCATATAACATCAACGCATAAAACCTAGGCTCGGATGCCACTGTTGAGGAACGTAGTAATTTCAAAAAAATTCCTACGCACACGCAAGATCATGATGATGGCATAGCAACGAGAGGGGAGAGTGTTGTCTACATACCCTCGTAGACCGTTAAGCGGAAGCGTTATGACAACGCGGTTGATGTAGTCGTGCGTCTTCACGAATCGACCGATCCAAGCACCGAACGTACGGCACCTCCGTGTTCAGCACACGTCCAGCTCGATGACGTCCCCCGGGCTCCAATCCAGTGAAGCGTCGGGGATGAGTTCCGTCAGCACGCCGGCGTGGTGACGATGATGATGTTCTACCGGCGCAGGGCTTCACCTAAACTCCGCGACGATATGACCGAGGTGGAATATGGTGGAGGGGGCACCGCACACGGTTAAGGAACGATCCGTAGATCAACTTGTGTGTCTATGGGGTGCCCCCTGCCCCCGTATATAAAGGAGTGGAGGAGGGGAGGGCCGGCCCTCCCCCTAGTCCAATTCGGACTAGTCAATGGGGGGGCGTGGCCTGCCTCTCCCTCTCCCCTAAAGCCCAATAAGGCACATATACTTCTTCCCCCGTATTCCCGTAACTCCCCGGTACTCCGAAAAATACACGAACCACTCGGAACCTTTCCGATGTCCGAATATAGTCATCCAATATATCGATCTTTACGTCTCAACCATTTCGAGACTCCTCGTCATGTCCTCGATCTCATCCGGGACTCCGAACTCCTTCGGTACATCAAAACTTATAAACTCATAATAAAACTGTCATCGTAACGTTAAGCGTGCGGACCCTACGGGTTCGAGAACTATGTAGACATGACCTAGAACTGTTTCCGGTCAATAACCAATAGTGGAACCTGGATGTTCATATTGGCACCTACATATTCTACGAAGATCTTTATCGGTCAAACCGCATAACAACATACGTCGTTCCCTTTGTCATCGGTATGTTACTTGCCCGAGATTCGATCGTCGGTATCCAATACCTAGTTCAATCTCGTTACCGGCAAGTCTCTTTACTCGTTCCGTAATACATCATCCCGTAACTAACTCATTAGTTACAATGCTTGCAAGGCTTAAGTGATGTTTATTACCGAGAGGGCCCAGAGATACCTCTCCGACAATCGGAGTGACAAAACCTAATCTCAAATACGCCAACCCAACATGTACCTTCGGAGACACCAGAGAGCACCTTTATAATCACCCAGATTCGTTGCTAGACGTTTGGTAGCACACAAAGTGTTCCTCCGGTAAAAGGAGTTGCATAATCTCATAGTTACAGAACATGTATAAGTCATGAAGAAAGCAATAGCAACATACTAAACGATCAAGTGCTAGGCTAACAGAATGGGTCATGTCAATCACATCATTCTCCTAATGATGTGATCTCGTTAATCAAATGACAACTCTTTTGTCCATGGCTAGGAAACATAACCATCTTTGATAAACGAGCTATTCAAGTAGAGGCATACTAGTGACACTATGTTTGTCTATGTATTCACACATGTATTACGTTTCCGGTTAATACAATTCTAGCATGAATAATAAACATTTATCATGATATAAGGAAATAAATAATAACTTTATTATTGTCTCTAGGGCATATTTCCTTCACCTGCTCCCTCCCCAGGCCGCCTCTGCCCGCTAGGGCGTCGTGTGCCCTAGGCCCAGAGGAGCCATCCGATCGATCTGCTCCCTTGCGGCCTCCCTCACCTCCCCGTCCCCATCCCCACCGCCTCCTCTCGCCGAGCCCTTCCTCCGGTTCGCTCTCCCCGACGCCTCTCTCCCCGTCCGTCCCGCTCCGCCCCTCTCTCCTCCGTCTGGCGCCCTCCACCTCCCGCGTCTCCCCTCCCCTGCCGCGGCTCACCATGCCACGGGAGTGGGATGACAGGCAGGCTAGGTCCAAGCGACGGGCGGAGGACCGCCATGACAGCTCGCGGCCGTCCCCCGACTCTCTTCGGCGCGAAGAGGAGCTCCGGCGGAAGCTCTGGGAGCTTAGGAAGGGTCGCCGCTTGCCCCGTCGTCGGGAGGGCCGGGGCCGCTCCCGCTCCCCCCGCCCGGCCACCTCGGGCGACTGGAGGGCTCGCCGCCGTTCCCCCTCCCCGCCTCCTCATCGCGGGCGCTCGCCATCCCCGCCCAGGACATCGCGTCCGGCCTTCCCTCGCGCCCAAGGTCCACCACCGGCCCCTGCCTCTCGCCACTATGTGCCGCCCCATGCTGCTGTGCCATGCCACGGGCCCATGTTTCAGCCACGGCGGGGTGCATGTGACGACGTTCGGGTCCGCCAAGAAGAAGAAGCGCAGGGTGCCCGCGACTCCCTGCCTTCCTCGGGGCCTCGGGTTCCTCCGCCACACCAGGCCCGTCTCCGCCTCCCTCGCCCCCTGCTTCAATCTGCGGGGTGCGGGGACACTCACAGGTCAACTGTGTGAATCCCCAATGCTGCTACCTCTACAAGGATCCGGGCCACCCCGCTCTCCTGTGCCCGGATAGACCGGTGGTGTCAGAGCTCATGATGTACGGCCACGGTATCGAGGGGCTTGGCTTCTTCCACCTCGAGGTCCCCGATGTTCCGCCACCCTCGCCGACCCTCCAGGCGGTCATCACCGTGGTCAACGGGCTGGCATCCCCGGAGATGATTGAGGCCAAGCTCAACCACCTCTACCGTCGCCCGGTGGGGCTGGGTGGTCACCCCACCGCTGCCACATCTTCACCGTCGCCTTCCCCGACTCCGTCGGCTACGCTACGCTGACGCCAGCGGGCTCGATCACGCCGCTCTCAACCAGCTGGTTGTCGACATCTCCGAGCCGATCCTCGATGCTCAGTCTGTGGCCGTTCTTGACACCGCTTGATTCTTGTCGCGGCCTCCCCGATATTGCACGGTCCGAGCTCGTCATCCACCGATGTCCCATCTTTTGGGCAAGGTGGTGGTGGTCGATGAGCTCTCTCTCAAAAGAGGAGGGGGTCCGGTCAAGGTCAAGTGCCTCGACTCCTCCAAGCTCCGCACCACCGTTCGAGTTTTCTTCAACGACCAGGGCTTTCGACCTCAGGATCTCCCCCGAGCCCCCAACCATGTCGGCCGCCTCGCTCCTTCGACGTCGGCCTCCCCGGTGGCAACCCGGGGCCGATGGGGACTACCACGACGTCACCGCGCCCGCTCCCACCACTGATGAGGAGGGGGTCTGAGGACTCTGCTCCCTTCCCCGCCCCCTCCTCCCATCTGGGGCAGGGCCGCCAGTCAGCGCCAGCCAGGCCTTCGGCGGTCCCTCGGACTCTGCGGCGACTTTCACCGAGGCGAGCGACATCTCTAGCGTTGGCCTGGTTGTCTGCCTGGCTTCTTCCCCGCGCTCTCCCTCCTCGGCTGCTCCCGTCACGCTGGGGCCGGAGTTGGTCCTCCCCTCGGCGGCTACTCCGGAGCCCAGTTTGCTCCTGGTGGATCAGGTGGTCTCCCTAGTGGTGGATGTGGCCCCGGTGGCCGACGCCCCCCATCCAGCGTCGCCCCCCACGGCAGCTCAGTCCAACCTTCCCGAGGCTCCTCCGTCTCTGCTGCTTCCGTCCCTGACTCCGACCCCGGTTCCGCTCCTACTCAGCTGCTCCGGGGCCGCTCCTCTGGCCTCACCCGCTGGGGCCCTGACCACGGATGGGGAAGCTCGGGTGACCACCCCCATGGCCGCCCAGCCTCCCCCCTCCATGTTCCGGCGCCTACTCCCGCCGCGGCCGGTCGGCCTCCTCCCTGATGATTGCGTCCCGTCGGAGTGCTCGGCTGGATGCTGCTCACCCCGAGGGTAGTCTGGCTCTGCCCATCACCGAGCAGGCGGAGATACGTGCTGCTACTCGGAACCTGGAGCCAGGTACGCCTGCCGTCCCCCCTTCGGCTTCGTCTTGTTCCTTCTCTGCTCTTGAGTCGATTCCTCTTGGCAACCTCACGAAGGTGGCCTCTGACTCTGCGATCATATTTAGGGGGAAAGCTGGTCCCCCCTTAGTCCAGATTGCGGCTATCCGCGCCCGCGAGATCCTTGATGAGAGGCTCACGGGAGGCCCGTGCGGCTTTCCTTCTGCCTCCTGTTCCACCCTCGGCCGGTGAGACCCCTCCCCCGGCGGTGTTGAGGCAGTTAGGTGCCCCCCCCCTGGTGGGGGAGGTAGAAATCCGTGGTCGCACTCGCTCCCGCACCGCGGCCCTCCGTGCTTAAAGTGCCTCTCGTGTCCTGGGGTCAAGCAGCCCCCCAATGGCGCCTTAATGCATGCCCTGCTCTGGAACATCCGCGGTTTCGGCCATGATGGCCAATGCTACCAACTCATAGAGTACTTGCGTGAGGAACACATTGGCATTGTTGCAATCCAAGAAACCATGCGTCTTGAATTCTCGCTTCCTGAGCTTGACCGTCTGAGCTCCCACCTCTTTGTGTGGCATTGGCTCCCTTCTAGTGGGAGCACCGGCCACTCGGGTGGCACCCTTTTAGGCGTGAAGGATGCCACCTTTGAGGTGGGAAGCATGGACCGGGGGGATTTTTTTGTGAGCATGGAGCTTTTCGAGAGGTCTCTCGACTTCAAGTGGGAGGTCGTCATCATATACGGGCCTGTAGACCATAGTCGGTCTGCCGCCTTCCTCGAGTAGCTCCACTGGAAGATCTCCGCGGCCTCCCTTCTGGTGGTGGTGGGTGGCGATTTTAACCTCCTTCGCAATGCGGAAGACAAGAGCAATGCTAATGTCTGCTTTGCATGGATGCAAATGTTCAATGACTTCATTTCCGACCTTGGTCTCCGCTGAAATTGATAGGATTGGTGCCAGTTCACTGACCAACCGGCAGCCGCCTCGACCCGGCCTCCGTCTGGACCGGGTCCTAGTGTCCCAGATTGGGACCTCCGTTGCCCTTAGCCTCCCTTCGCGACATCACCCGGATTGGCTCGGACCATGTTCCCCTGCTCCTCTCCTCTGCTGACGAGCGTCCGCCAGTCACCCCTCGATTCCGATTTGAGACCTTCTGGTTCTCCCAGACCGGGTTCATTGATGCGGTTGGCGCTCGGTGGATCGAGGCTCACGCCCACCCCCACCCTCGGCCATTGACTCGTGGCACTTCGCGTGAAGCGCGGACGGCGATTCATGAAGGGTGGGGTGCTAACTTGGGTCGTGACCTTCGTGAGCGCAAGAAGGCATTGTTAGCCGCGATCCAGGGCCTTGACCTGCGTGCTGATTCGTTGGGGCTCTCTCCGGACGAGTGGCTTTCCCGGTACGACCTAGAAGACCAGCTCTCCGTGATTTACACCGATGAGGAGGCCTATTGGCGCCTCTGTGGTGCCCAGAAATGGGTCTTGAAGGGCGACGCGAATACGACATACTTCCAGGCCATTGCCAACGGCCGCCGTAGACGCAACACCATCCCTCTCTTGTGGGATGGCGAGACGCTCCTTCAAGACCCTCACGACATCCGGTCCCATGTCGACGGATTCTATAGATCCTTATTCTCTGCCGCTCCTAGGAGCGGCCTCTCTCTTGCCCCCGATTGCTGGGCTGGTTCCCAGTTGGTGTCTGAGATGGAGAACGCGGCCCTTACGGCCCCATTCTCCAAGCAGGAGGTCTGGGATGCCATCAAGGGCATGAACCCCTCCTCGGCGCCTGGGCCGGATGGCCTCCCTGTTAAATTCTTCCAGACCTTCTGGAACGTGATTAAACCGGAGGTCATGGCTATCTTCGACGAGTTCTACGTAGGGACCATTGATCTCGGATGCCTCAACTATGGGATCATCTCTCTCATCCCAAAGGTCCCTGGGGCGTCCGACATTCGTCAATTTCGACTGATCACAGTCATTAACGTGATCTTCCAGATCCTCGCCAAAGGGTACGCCAATAGGGTGACCCTGCTGGCTGACCGTGTGACGCATCCCAACCAGTCGGCCTTCATTAAGGGTCGTTACATCCTGGATGGGGTCTTAGTCCTTCATGAAGTCCTCCATGAGGTCCGCTCCAAAAACCTCAAGGCGGTTTTCACAAGATTGACTTCCATAAGGCTTATGACACGGTTAGCTGGCCCTTCCTTCGGAAGTCCTTCTTTGGAAGGGTTTCACGACCGGTGGATCACGAGAGTCATGCAAATGGTCACTTGCGTCAGACGGTCGTGAACATAAACGGTGAGATCGGCCCTTTCTTCCCCACCTCTGGGGGTCCGACAAAGCGACCCCTTCTCCCGCTCTTGTTCAATATGGTCGCGACGACGTCTTGGCGTCCATCCTAGATAAGGCGAAGCCGCCGCCATATTCGTGGGATTACTCCACACCTCGCCGGCGGCTCCGGATCTCCATCCTTCAAGATATCTTGACGACACTATCATCATGGTTGAAGGCTCGGAGACGGATATCTCCAACCTCAAGTTCCTCCTTCTCTGCTTCCAACATATGTCGGGCCTCAAGATCAACTTCGACAAGAGTAATGTGATGGTGATGGGATACTCCCCCGCGGAGTCTTTGGCTATCGCCAACAGACTTAATTGTTGCATGGGCTCCTTCTCCACAACCTACCTGGGGACGCCCATTAGTGAATCCCGGCTCACCGTCGCGGACTTGTGCCCCTCCGTGGCGAAGCTCCAAACGCGCATCGAGCCTTGGCAGGGGAGGTGGCTGTCCTAAGCGTCCAGGACTATCCTCATCAACTCTTCCCTCCCCAGCCTCCTCTTGTTTCTCATGAGCTTCTACAGCCTCCAGGAGACCCTTCACAAGGAGATCGCCAAGGTCCAGTCCCGCTTTTACTGGGCGGGCGACAACGACAAGCAGAAGTATCATATGGTCAGTTGGCCTGACATCTGCAAGCCCCGGGAGCAAGGTGGCCTTGGCATCATGTGCTCTAAACGGATGAATATCGCCCTCCTCTCCCGCTGGCTTTGGCGCATCTCGCAAGGGCACGGTGGCCTCTAGCTTGACATCATCTGAAACAAATACTTGCGCGGACAGCCCCTCGCCTTTTGCTAGAAGTCTAGCGGATCTCAGTTCTGGCAGTCGATTGTCCAGCTTCTCCCGGTCCTCCGTATCGGGACCTCCATCTCGGTGGGCTCAGGAGCATCGACGCTGTTCTGGTTTGATCGCTGGGCCGGGGACACTCCCTTCGGGCCCGCTTTCCCGGCCTCTTCTCCATCTCCGTCGACCCCGTGATTTCTGTTGATAGGGCCCTTCTTGACTTAGGGCGCCTTGCTTTCTGGCGGGCCTTTGGCCCCATGGAATCCACCGCCTGGCGTGAGTTGCTTGACTGTGTTGCTCTCCACGAACCGATGGTGGATGGTGGCCCTGACCTGGTGCGATGGCGCCTTGAGCCTTCGGGCCAATTCTCCACCAAGTCGTTGTACATGGCCATCGCTCCATCTTCCGACCCCCTCCCCCTATCGATGGTGTGGTCCATCCGCCTGCCCCTGAAGATTCGTATCTTCATGTGGCAATGGGTTCGCGGTCGGATCCCGTCCGGGGTGGAGGTGCGCAAGAGAAATGGCCCGGGTACTGGCATTGGCCCGCTCTGTGGGGTCCCCGAAGACTTGAATCACATTTTCTTCTCTTGCGTGTCCGCTCAGTTCCTCTGGAGCTGCTTTCGTGAAGAGGTTGGTGGAAATTGGTGTCACACCAACTTCCCTGACTTATTTGCCGAACTCCAGTTGGCCCCTGTGGCCTCTCGCCACATTAGGTGGCTCGAGATCGGGGTCCTTGCCTGGACCCTCTGGATTGTCCGCAATAAGCTTGTGATTCAGCGCACACCTCTTCGACGGGCTTCTGACGCTCTTTACAAACTCTCGGGTTTCTTGCAGGTTTGGCGGCCGCTTAGCCGCCCCCTGGACCGTGACGCCATCTCAGCCTTCATCGCCGACCTTCGCTCGATGGCCGTCCGCCTGTTGCCGCCGCCCCCGCCGCCGCCGCCGGAACCAGACTAGACGTTATCTTCGTCCGACGTGTTCTATTGTTTTTATTTTTCGGGCTTGTTGAGTTGTGCCTCAGCAGAACCTCTCAGACTATGTTGTGAGACTTGGGTGGGTGGGTGTGGACTTGACTCTGTGTGTGTGCTCTGTAGCGGTTTGCTTTATTTATAAAGCGGGGCGAGAGCCTTTTTCGGTAGAAGATTCTTGGCCTTCTTCACCAAGCGGGTGTAAGATTGGATCTTGGCTTGAGTAGCTGCATCATCCCCTTTCCTTAGGGCCACTTACAGCTCTTGGATGATGGCCTTCATCTCGACGAAGATCTCTTGCATGGCGCTGCAGAGATCTAGCAGCTCGAGAGAACCTTCCATTTCTCCATCCAATATGTTCCTCTGCTCGGAGGAGCAAACTTGGTTGCTTGGTAGGCAAATAATCTCTTCAAGAACATCGTAGATGTTTGCAAGTCTCCTGAGACCATCGCACATTGTGCTGATGGAATTAGAGGAAGGGATGCTTGCTTCTAGGCTCTGAAGCTCTAGCTCGACTTCGGTCTCACTGGCGTGAGGCCTAGAAGGCAAACTGGTCGATCTTTGGTGGAAAGCCGTATCTGAGCTTGAAGCTTTACTTTGTATTGCAGGTGATGGGAGTTGAAGAAAAGACAGTTTTGGGTTGATGTGTGTACTGTTCTGTTGAGGCCTATTTATGCAGAAATGTACAAGCAGTAGCATTTGATTGGTAGACACTAAGAATCATGCCAATACATCTCCAAGATGCTGTCTGCTTGCTATGTCTTGAGATCTGGCAGAAGTATAGAGATCGCAACACTAAAGTCTTCTCATGTTTAGTACATTGTTTTGTGTGTCCACTGTCCTTGAGATGAGCCATCACATGATCATGTTCCAATAATTGGCAGCAAGAACCAGCAGGGAGGTTTAGTCTGATGGTGGATCTTGGCATAATTGCACGCTCAAGCCATTATTTAAAAGATCGCTAACTTAGCATCTAGCTTTATCATGCCTTTATAAATTATTTTCCTTGGGGGGACTCTTGCAAATAAAAGTTAAAGCCTCGGCGACTGGAGCTGGCATGTTTAGGCCATGGAAACAAGATCCACTGCTCAAGATCTATCAGCGGTTTCGCATTATCCTCATTTTTTCAGAAAGAAGATTTTGATATACGGAGTGCCTTCGAGAGCCAAGTTTTTATTTCTAAACACCTAGTTTGGGTTTAGCTTTCTCGGTTTATCTTCATAGCTGTTCTCTTGTATAGCTGCACAGTTAGATAGATAGATAGCTTTTTTTTTATTTCTTATCCTTTTACTTACTTGTATATACTTTATATAAAATTTATAAAAATTATGTGGAAAGAAACTCTTACAGTTTTGACAACCTATTTTGTCAATGTTCTGTACAATCTTATTACCTCTTGGTCATACTAACTAATTCTCCAACATCAGCATCTTTATTTTTGGTGTAGTTGGAAGCATATAAAGCATCGATTGTTCTCTGTGTATTGAGAATAATTATATGGAGAGGAACAAAAGCTTTGCGCAGTGGCAAGTTTGGATTAGGTCTTGCTCCGACTACTGTTAATCCTAAAGAACAAGGAAAGGGCCGTGGTTCTACTGTAAATGGGTTTTTTTTAATTCACCTTCCAAGCTTAAATGATACAGATGCGACGATGTTAAAATTTGAGTACACTAGTTTGGACCTTGTTGTATGAAACAAAAGAAAGTTTGGACATTGTTGTATGAAACATGTATTCAATTGTAGCACAGCCATGTGGTGGTGGTGGAGAATCTGGGTAATAAAATTGATTGATTCTGCTAACTACAAGTTGGTACCTTGTGACTTTGATCTGGCATGTTTCACGCAAAAGGAGCAAGATCCACTAGCCAAGGATATCAACATAAAGTATCACAAACACGTCTTCAAGGAAGAAATGGTCAAATGGATCAAAACTTTTCTTTCTCTTTCTGTAGTATCATGTACATTTATACAGTATAGTGTATACATCTGGCAAAATTGTATGAAGATCAGCTATTCCTTAAAAGGCGGATGCCAATCGGAGGGCGCCAAGAGTGACTTGGGAGTATCTATGAGCTAAGGATGTTGAGTAGGGAAACTCTGCTCTGGACTAATTTTCTGAACAGATGTCCTGCCCCACTCTCGAGATCTCCGATACTGCACTCTAGCCCCAACAATTGCTCCTCCTTGCAAACAGCTGCCTTCTTCTTGTGAAATGCCTTGGAAACAAGAGACTGTTTAGGCATTTCGATTTGCTTCGACAAGAGATGGAGTGTGGACTCCAGCAGAGACACACAGATCTCTCTAGCCTTGGACAACAGCATGACCATGCTACAATCAGCTGGAGCCTTCTTCGCGGTCTTCTTGAAAAGATTCTTGGACTTCTTCACCAAGCGAATGTAAGATTGGATCTTGGCTTGAGTAGCTGCATCATCACCTTTCCTTAGAGCCACTTGCAGCTCTTGGATGATGGCCTTCATCTCGACGAAGATCTCTTGCATGGCGCTGCAGAGATCTAGCAGCTCAAGAGAACCTTCCATTTCTCCATCCAACATGCTCCTCTGCTGGGAGGAGCAAACTTGGTTGCTTGGTAGGCAGGTGATCTCTTCAAGACCATCATAGATGTTTGCAAGACTCCTGAGACCATCGCACATCGTGCTGGTGGAATTGGAGGAAGAGATGCTTGCTTCAAGGCTCTGAAGCTCTAGCTCAACTTCGGTCTCACTGACGTGAGGCCTAGAAGGCAAACTCGTCGATCTTTGGTGGAAAGCCATTTCTGAGCTTGAAAATTTTCTCTGAGCTTTTGTTGATGAGAGGAGAAAGAAAGAAGAGCTTCTGGTTTGATGTATCTACTGTTCTGCTGACGCCTATTTATACAGAAGGTGTGTGTACAACTGTGCTACATCATCTGATTAGTAGACATAAAGAATCATGCCATTACATCGATCAGCCTAGAGATCTGGCAGAAGCATAGAGATCCCAACACAAAAGTCGTCTCATGTTCCACTAATTGGCTGCAATGACTAATTAAGAATGGTATAGTTTGATGATGGATCTTCACGTAGTTGCATGCTCAAGCTATCATTTTATTGGAATCTTGTCAGTTCAAGCCCTCGGAGTTTGTCCCCCATCTTCAAGGCAAGTTTATGCCCCACTGCTGTCTTTTTATCGTTTCATATACATCTATGAATGAGTGTATGGGCCTGTCGAAAGTGTCTTAATTATCGGGTGCAAACTCACACACGAGGATCAGTTTTTTGTGTTGCATGATACAGACAGCTTGATGACTAACCCTCTTCATGTTTTGCCGCTGGCGTGCTAGGTACAGCCGTGTCTTAGTTGTTAGTGGCAAACTCAGATGTACGAGGGTGTCGACGTGTGGTTTTGTCTTGCGGGTGCAAGGAGTCATTGACTTCATCCGCATGTTCCAGCGTTGTGCTATCTGGTTCTGCTAACAGCCGTTGTCCGACCTTACACTCTTGACTCTTCGTAACATCGCTGGAATGTTTCAGTTGCATGCTTGCAATTTGTCTGGTAATGCTAACAAATGTACAAGTGTTCAAGTGCACAAACCTCTCCGTGGCCCCAAAATGCTTACATTTTCTGCGAACTGATATTAAGCGTATATATGTCGTCGCCATTGAGTGACAGGATTATTGTTGAACAGCAGGCATGGTTCTAAGGATTTTGGACAAATATGTTGGTAAATTTCCTCACAAATTTTTGCTACACGAGTTTTTTTAATGCATATGGTTGTAATGGATGTTAGTGGCGTTCGTATATATGCAATGTAAGTGGGGCGAAGAAACAAACAAAAGTATAGTACCATGCCTTGATGTGGCAAAATATTTCAATTTTACAATAGAGATTTTATTGTTGTTACAATGTGTTAACATTAGGATATGGTATCTCATAAATCCATGATGCTCAATCCAATAATTATCTCCCATCAAATACCAAATAAAATTATCCAGAAGATACCAGCATACAATTTATTTTCATTTGTGAATATGGATTATTTTTGTTATTAAGAACATTTTCTATTTCATTTTTCACTTAATCTATCCATCACAATTAGCTATATGATTTTATCAGAAATGCAAACATATCATATGAAGAAGAAGAACAAAGTAGATACATACCAAAATAATAACAGCGCTTATAATGGACAGCATTTGCAACTATGAAGGGAATCTGGCTAGGTTTGACGCAACCATCAACCATGTAGCTTCGACCTGGCGTGTCCTATGCATGATTCACAAAATAAAGATTAGGTGCTAACCATGAATCTTAAGGCACAGCTCAAAAAAAAAAGAATCTTAAGGTAATGTTAACTTGTAAAAAAAACTTGCATGTAGGTCTAACATCATTTTGCTGTTATCATTTACCACAAAAATGAAACCAGTAACACAAACCTAGCAAATGCATGATGTATTCACATTATACACATTTCCTCTTGTCATGCATATAGTCATCACAATTCACAAAGCCCCAAGAGATTCTATCAGTATTGCAAAATCTGAGATGGATCAAAACTTTCTCTTTGTTTCTATAATATCTGACTTTCTGTACATTTGTACTGTATACATATGGCAAAACTGTATCAAGATCGGCTCATCCTCAAAAAGGCGGATGCCAATCACAGGGAGCAGAGTGATGTCGAATATCTATGAGCTAAGAATGTTTAGAAGAGAAACTCTGTTCTGGACTAATTTCCTGAACAGATCTCCTGCTCCATTCTGAAGATCTTCGATACTGCACTCTAACTCCTGCAATTGTTCCTCCTTGCAGACAATTGCCTTCTTCTTGTAAAATGCCTTGCAGACAAGAGACTGCTTTGGCATTTCAATTTGCTTCAACAAGAGATGGAGTGTGGACTCCAACAGAGAGATGCAGATCTCTCTTGCCTTGGTCAATAGCATGACCATCTTGTCGAATGCAGGCTTCTTGGCATACTTCTTGAAATGTTTCCTGGCCTTCTTCGCCAAGCGAGTAAAAGACTGGATCTTGGCTTGAGCAGCTGCATCATCTCTTTTTCTTAGAGCTGCTTGCAGCTCTTGGATGATGACCACCATCTCGGCGAAGGTCTCTTGCATGTTGCTGCAGAGATCTAACAGCTCAACAGAGCATCCCATCTCTCCATCCAACATCTTCCTCTGCTGGGAGGAGCAAACTTGGTTGCTTGGTAGGCAAATAATCTCTTCAAGACCATCGTAGATGTTTGCAAGACTCCTGAGAGCATCGCACATCGTGCTGATGGAACTGGAGGAAGAGATGCTTGCTTCTAGGAGGTGGAGCTCTTGCTCGACTTCGGTCTCACTGACGTGAGGCCTAGAAGGCAAACTTATCGATCTTTGGTGGAAAGCCATATCTGAGCTTGAAGCTTTTCGCTGTCTAGTGGTTAATGAGAGGAGGAGAAGCAGAAAATAAGAGCTTCTTGTTTGAGGTATCTACCGTTCTGCTTCCACCTATTTATACAGAAGATGTGTACAGATGTGTTGTGGTATTTTATTGGTAGACATGAAGAATCATGCCAGTACATCTCCCACATGTTGTCTGCTATGCCTCAAGATCTGGCAGACGCATAGAGATCGCAACACTAAAGTCTTCTCATGTTTAGTACATTGTTTTCTGTGCCTACCGTCCTTGAGATGAGTCATCACATTATCATGTTCCAGCAATTGGCAGCAAGAACCAATCAAAAAAATGTGGTTTAGTCTGACGGTGGATCTTGGCATAGTTGCACGCCCATGCCATTACTTAATGGATCGCTAACCTAACATTTAGCTGTGACATACCTGTATTTAATAAGGTGTTTTCCTTGGTGGGCACTCTTGCAAATTACTGGTTAAAGCCTCAACGGTCGGAGCTGGCATGTTTAGGCCATGGAAACAAGATCCACTGCAAAAGATCCATGTTAGCGGTTCAGCATGCTATCCGCATATTTTATTTTCAGCTTGAGGCTTTCAGCCACCCACCGTGTGAGTGGCATGACCATTTAACATCTAACATTGCAAACACTAGCTTTCGATGTGTGCCTATTCTTTTCAATGTTTTTGTACGCTATATATTATTACCTCTTAGTCGTACTAACTGATTCTCAGACACCCCGGGAATGAGCATATAAAGGGTCGACTGTTCTTAGTGTGCATTATATGGAAAGGACCAAAAAGTTTGTGCACTGGCAAGTTTGGATTAGGTCTTGCTCAGATTATTGTTAATACTGTAGAGCATGCAAAAAGTTGTGGTTCTGGAGTAAACTTATTTTGTCGCCTTCAATGCTTAAATGATACAGATGTCAAAGGTGTTAAAATTTGATTTGAGTACTCGGATTTGGACTTTGTTGTATGAAACAGAAATATTTCCAATTGTAGTGCCAGAGTAGTGCGCAGCCATGTGGTGGTGGTGGAGAATCTGGATAATAAAATTGATTGATTGGGACCTTGTGACTTTGATCTGGCATGTTTCATGAATAAGGAACAAGATCCACTTACCGTGGGCATCAAAATAAACTATACTGGGATCACAAACACGTCTTCAAGGATGAAATGGTCAAATGGATCAAAACTTCGGTTTCACTTTCTATTTCTGTAGTATCATGTACATTTATACAGTATAGTTGTATGAAGATCAGCTATTCCTTAAAAGGCGGATGCCGATCGGAGGGCCCCAAGAATGACTTGGGAGTATCTATGAGCTAAGGATGTTGAGTAGAGAAACTCTGCTCTGGAGTAATTTCCTGAACAGATGTCCTGCTCCGCTCTCGAGATCTCTGATACTGCACTCTAGCCCTGACAATTGCTCCTCCTTGCAAACAACCGCCTTCTTTTTGTGAAATGCCTTGGAAACAAGAGACTGTTTAGGCATTTCGATTTGCTTCGACACGAGATGGAGTGTGGACTCCAGGAGAGAGGCAGAGACCTCCCTGGCCTTGGCCAATAGCATGACCATCCTGAAATCCGCAGGAGCCTTCTTCGTGGCCTTCTTGAAATGGCTCCTGGCCTTCTTCACCAAGTGGGTGTAAGACTGGATCTTGGCTTGAGCAGCTGCAACATCCCCTTTCCTTAGAGCCACTTGCAGCTCTTGGATGATGGCTTTCATCTCCACGAAGATCTCTTGCATGGCACCGCAGAGATCTAGGAGCTCGAGGGAACCATCCATTTCTCCATCCAATATGTTCCTCTGCTGGGAGGAACAAACTTGGTTGCTTGGTAGGGAAATAATCTCTTCAAGAGCATCATAGATGTTTGCAAGACTCCTGAGACCATCGCACATCGTGCTGATGGAATTGGAGGAAGAGATGCTTGCTTCTAGGCTGTGGAGTTCTTGCTCGACTTCGGTCTCACTGACGTGAGGCCTAGAAGGCAAACTTGTCGATCTTTGGTGGAAAGCCATGTCTGAGCTTGAAGATTTGCTCTGTGTTGTGGTCGAAGAGAGGAGGAAGAAGGAAGAGCTTCTAGTTTGATGCATCTACCATTCTGCTGACGCCTATTTATACAGAAGATATGTGTACAGCTGTGCTGCAGCATCTGATTAGTAGACATGAAGAATCATGCCATTACATCTCCCTGATGTTGTCTGCTATGCCTTGAGATCTGCCAGCAGTGCATCGATTACAACACCAAAGTCGTCTCATGTTCACTACATGTTCTATTGTGGTCTGCTACCCTCAAGATGAACCATCGCATTGCCGTGTTCCACTTATTAGCAGCAAGGGCTAATTAAGAATGGTATATTTTGGTGGTGGATCTTGGCATAATTGCACGGCCAAGCTATTATTTAGAGGAATGCTGCTGGCTACCAGCATGTCCTACATTTAACCAGGTATGTTTCTTTCTTTTGTTGGATATATTCGTGATAACCTCATGGTTTGCAGCAGGCATTTTTATGTGATACAGAAACACGGAATTCTTTATTTTTTGGACATTCTCTCCTTTTCCTTTTGAGGCCATTGCTTCTGTTGCCAGCCAAATGGTTCGGTTCTGTGACCAAAAGATTTTTTACTTGCCACATCTATGGAACTATGGATGCTAACAAATCATGTTTGCTGGTAAGTTTGAGGCTTTCTGCCAGTATACCATGTCTTATAATTATTTATAATGTTGATACAAACATAATTACATCAAAGCCCACGGGGCACTCTGTAATTGTTTTCTTTTCTGCCCGTTTGGGGCGTGTAATATGTCTCTTCTACCTTCTCAATGGAATGAAACAGAAGGCTTTTGCGTTTTCTCAACCAAAAAAATATGCTAGAATGCTAAACATTTTTGCAAGTGGGTGTTTTACCCAGGGTCTGGTCATCCAATGGGTTAGTTTGGGAGGTCAAATTTCCATAAGGTTACATTGTTTCACTTTTACAGTCTTCCTGGACACAGAACATAGAAGACTCATTATTTTCCTTTCTTCTCTCCTGTTTAATTTTTAGCAATGCAGTTTCAATGAGCATGTATGTTTTCTAAAGGTTAGAGATAAAAACCAATACATCTCATGGAAATAGAACAACCTGCTTGTAGGTATACTGTGTCAACTTGATTTTGATTGCTGAATATATAACGTATTGATACAATCAAGAAAAGCTTAGCAGATCATCCAAGAAATGATTGAAATAAATAGAATATTGTAAAGTATAAGACTATTGAGCCCCACTTGAAAAGTCTAGAACTGTCAAGTAACTGCGCAAGATTAAGGGGACAAAGAAATGGAAGTACTGTTCCAGAAAGATACCTTTGTTTGCTTGAACTCTGAACTTTCCATCTTCAGAAGCTGACCGAGCAGGTATTTGGACTGTAACACATACACATGATCCAGAATTCCCGGGGAGAAGGCCCATGAGAAGAATTACCCAGATATGAAGGGAAACCATGGATTTTCAGAATTACTCAGAAGTACAATGCTTTTTAATTTTTTCAACCATTTCAGACAGAACAAAACATCTGAGCTCACTTGGTAACTGACAGAAAATCAAATAATTATTTGTTGTGACTGACTTTTCTCCTTAATACAAAATATAATACATTCCTTAATCAAGAAGCTTCCTCCAGTTAGTAGTAGTTGCAATATCTGCAGAAACAGTGAATCAAACAGATGAGAAGCTGCCAAAAATGAGGATGCATTATGCAGGCTCTTGGTGTACGCTTTGAGAAGGAAAGCAAGCAAAGCTAGCGCAGTTTCTCTTCACAAGAGCAAGGTACATAGCTTGTTCAACTAAGAATGGCATCGGCACTACTTGTTCAACTAAAGACAGTTTCTCTTCACAGGAGCAAGGTACATAGCTGATTCTACTCTGAAGCAATACAGGAGACAACCATGAATCGGTAAAAAGAGGCATGTCTAGTAAAAGCGGCAACATGCAGACATGCAGTACATCATATTGATACATAATAAACAAGTTCCAGCCCAAGATCTATGCCCGCCAATTCTTTCAAGCAGGGGAAGGAGGAGACAGGGGCGCTCAACACAAGAATCAGAAGGGAGTTATCGCAAAAAAAAAGTCAGAAGGGAGAGATGGAAATCTCAAACCCTAGATTTTCAGAGGAGGACGTAGGTACTTACAGGAGAGAACCAAGCCACCGTTGTCGTGGCCACCGGAGGTCATGTGCGGTGAGAAGTAGGTGACGGCAGTCATCTCACTTCAGTTGTGCAAGTTGTGGGAAGAGGAGAAATAAAAATTTTGCCAGAGGTGTAGGCTCTGTCGATTCTGCCCCCGTCGCCTCCAGTTGCCTACATCACATTTTCTGTCACTGGCATGGATCAGGCCATGATCCTGGCTATAACCAGCCTAACCAAAAGAGGCCTTATTTGGATTACCCTCTCAGCGCTGATCTCAACCAGAAACTCCGGCATTTACACGTTGCTCATCTCTACACAAATCCTTTGATGAAGCATAAGAGCGGACTGTAGCAGGCCTGCACAAGTGCACTGATACATATCTCAGGGCATCCTTCAGACTCTTGCTTACAAAAGCGCCTTTCGCAGGGGCAGTGTAGATGAGCAACCATAACTTCATATTATTGGCATTTTCTTAAGAGATTTCAAATGTTGACTCAAGTTACCCTGTTCGGTATAAACAATTGATTGGCATAATTGAATGTTACTTCCTTTAGAGGGCACTTCTTTCTAAGCATCTCAGCCACAACATCCTCTGCTTCTTTCCATCGTTCAGCTCTACATGAACCCTTCAATGTAGAATTATAGAAAACGGCACCGGGCTTGCACGACATAGTGCTTAATAACTTGCGGGCATCATCCGTACGGCCTTGTTCAGAAAAGCCATTGATAAGGAATTGTATGTGAAAATATTAGGTGTACTTTTGTACTTTGGCATTTGCTCGAACACCTCGATTGCACGATCGACAAGTCCTTTTTGGCACAAGGAATTGATTAGTAATATATTGATGTGACTTCATTGGGGGACAATCCATTCTAGCCATCTTAGATATCTGCTTCCTCCCATCGCGCAGCTCTGCACAAACCCTGTAGTACAGCACTGTAACCAAAAATATCAGGCTTACATGGCATGCTTTGAAATTACTCAATGGCCGATTCCACAAGCCCTTGTTCAGAAAGGCCATTAATAAAGCTACTGTACGTGACAATATCAGTGCAAAAGGTTGGATTACGTTTTGCTCAGATTATTGTTAATCATGTAGGACATGCAAAAGGTTGTGCTTCTAAGATAAATGTTTTTGTTATTTTTTCACCTTAAATGCTTAAATGATATAGGTGTTGAAGATGTTAAAACTTGAGAATACTAATTTACACTTTGTTGTATGAAACAATAAATTATTCAATTGTAGTGCCAGACTGCACAGCCATGTGAACATGTGGTGGTGGTAGAGAATCTGGATAATAAAATTGATTGATTCTGCTAACAAGTTGAGACACTGTGACTTTGATCTGGCATGTTTCATGCACAAGAAGCAAGATCCACTAACTATAAGGACATTAAAATAAAGTATAGTAGGCTCACAAAACACACATCGAGCATGAAATGGATCAAAACTTCTGTTCTCTTTCTATAGTATCATTTACATTTATACTATCTTGTGTATAAATATGGGAAAACTGTATGAAGATCAGCTATTCCTTAAAAGGCGGATGCCAATCAGAGTGTCAAGAGTGACTTGGGAGTATCTACGAGCTAAAGATGTTGAGTAGAGAAACTCTGCTCTGGACTAATTTCCTGAACAGATGTCCTACTCCGCTCTCGAGATCTCCGATACTGCACTCTAGCCCCGACAATTGCTCCTCGTTGCAAACAGCTGCCTTCTTCTTGTGAAATGCCTTGGAAACAAGAGACTGTTTAGGCATTTCGATTTGCTTCGACAAGAGATGGAGTGTGGACTCCAGCAGAGAGACAGAGATCTCTCTGGCCTTGGCTAACAGCATGACTATCCTGCAAGCTGCAGGAGCCTTCTTCGCGGTCTTCTTGAAATGTTTCTTGGCCTTCTTTGCCAAGCGGGTGTATGATTGGATCTTGGCTTGAGAGGCTGCATCCTCGCCTTTCCTTAGAGCCACTTGCAGCTCTTGGATGATAGCTTTCATCTCGAAGAAGATCTCTTGCATGGAGCTGCAGAGATCTAGCAGCTCGAGAGAACCTTCAATTTCACCATCCAATATGTTCCTCTGCTGGGAGGAGCAAACTTGGTTGCTTGGTAGGCAAATAATCTCTTCAAGAGCATCGTAGATGTTTGCAAGACTCCTGAGACCATCACACATCGTGCTGATGGAATTGGAGGAAGAGATGCTTGCTTCTAGGCTGTGGAGTTCTTGCTTGACTTCGGTCTCACTGACGTGAGGCCTAGAAGGCAAACTTATCGATCTTAGGTGGAAAGCCATCTCTGAGCTTGATGCTTTTCTCTGTATTGTGGTCGAAGAGAGGAGGAGAAGCAGAAAGGAAGAGCTTCTTGTTTGATGCATGTACAGTTCTGCTGTCATCTATTTATACAGAAGAAGTGTACAGCAGTGCTGTAGCATCTGATTGGTAGACATGAAGAATCATGCCATTACATCTCCCTGATGATGTCTGCTATGCCTTGAGATCTGGCAGAAGCATAGAGATCACAACACTAAAGTCGTCTCATGTTCACTACAGTTTTTTATTATGTCCGCCGTCCTCGAGATGAACCATCACATTATCATGTTCCACTTATTGGCAGCAAGGGCTGATAATGAATGGTGTAGTTTGGTGGTGGATCCTGAGACAATTGCATGCTCAAGCTGTTGTCTAGTGGAATGCTGCTGGCTACCGCATGTTCTTCATTTAATCAGGCATGTTTTTTTTGTTGGATGCTCATGGTTTAGAGCTGGCATTTTTATTGGGGAACAAGATACAACGCACAAGGAACACAGAACTTTTTATTTGTTCAACATTTTATCCCCATGTTTTTCATACGATGCTATTTCTTTTTGGTAGACTAACTTATTCTCAAACATCGTTGAGTTCTTTTTGGAGGTTTAGCATCCCAATAGGTTGTTTTTTCCTTTTCAGGCTATTGCTTCTTTTCCTGCCAATTGGTTCTGTTCTGCAACTGAGAGCTGTGGATGCTAACAAATCCTGTTTACTACTGATTTTGAAGTTTTCTAATGTTGATACAAACATAATCACGTACCACCTCTCATTTCTGGAGGCCCACGGGTCAGTCTGTAATCGTTTTCTTTTGTGGCCCATCTGGGGCGTACTGCGTCTCTTCTAACTTTTCAATGGAATGACACATGGGGCTTTCGTGCTTTCTCAAAAACAGAAACATTAGAATGCTGAATATTTTGTATGTTAGTGTCTTACCCAAGTCTGGTCATTAGTATGATGTAGTATAACTTAGAGCCCACTGTAAATTCTTTGCCGGATATAGAATGGGGTAATCTCCAATGAATTAGTTTGGGAGGTCAAATTTCCATAAGATTACATTGTTTTACAGTCTTCCTGTACAGAGAACACAGCAGGCTAGTTACTTTCCTTTCTACTCTTCTGTTTAAATTTTAAGTTTGATTGCTGAATATATAATGGATTGATACAATCAAGAAAAGCATAGCGGATCATCCAAGAAATGACTGAAACAAAAAGAATATTGTAGAGCCCCACTTGAAAAGTCTGGAACTGTCAAGTAACTTCACAAGATTAAGGAGGCAAAGAAATGGAAGTATTGTTTCAGAAAGATACCTTTGTTTGCTTGAACTCTGAACTTCCCATCTTCAGAAGCTGACCGAGCAGCTATTTGGATTGTAACACATACACATCATCCAGAATTCCCGTGGAAAAGGTACATGAGCAGAGTTACCCAGATATGAATGAAACCATGGGTTTTCAGAATTACTCAGAAGTACAATGCTTTTCAATTTTCAACCATTTCAGATAGAATAATACATCTGAGCACACTTGGTAACTGACAAATAATTATTTGTTGCAACTGACTTTTCTCCTTACAATAAAATATAGTTCGTTCCTTAATCAAGAAGCTCCCTCCTGCTAGAAGTAGTTGCAATATCTGCAGAAACAGTTAATCAAACAGATGATAAGCTGCCAAAAAATGAGGATGCATTAAGCAAGCTCTTGGTGTATGCTTTGAGAAGGAAAGCAAGCAAGCTAGCACATCTATATAACACAAAGTTTTCTTGTAACGACATGAATGATAAGAATGGCATTGGCACCACTTGTTCAACTAAAGACAGTTTCTCTTCACAGATAAAGCCAGGTACATAGCTGATTCTACTCTCAACCAATACAGGAGACAGACATGAATCGGTAAAAAGAGGCATGTCTAGTAACCCACCACCACCACCCCCCACCCCCACCACCACCACCACCCCCTAAAAAAAATCTTTCATGCAGGGGAAGGAGGAGAATCGGGGGCGCTCAACACAAGAATCAGAAGGAAGGGAGAGATATAAATCCCTATATTTCCGGAGGAGGATGTAGGTACTTACAGCCTTACGGGAGAGTGTAATGGCCGGAGAGAAGTAGGTGGCAGCACAGTCTTCTCAGTTAGGTTGTGCAAGTTGCGGGAAGAGGAGAAATGGAAGTTTGACAGAGAGATGTAGGCCTCCGTCGCATCCGGTTGCCTACCCCGCGCTTTTCTGTCGCTAGCATGGAACGGGCCATGATCCCGGCTAACCAAAAGAGGCCTTATTTGGATTATCCTCTCGCCACTGAGCTCAATCAGAAACTCTGGCATTATCCTGTTGCTCATTTGTACACAAATCCTTTGGCGAAGCACAAGAGCAGACTGTGGCAGGCCTGCACAAGTGCATTGATTCATAACTCAGGGCATCCTTGAGGCTCTTGCTTACAAAATCACCTTTGGCAGGGGCTGCGTATATGGCAAAGCATAACTTCATAATTGGCATTTTGTGAAGAGATTCAAAAGGTTGACTCAAGTTACCCTGTTTGGTACAAATAATCGATTAGCATACTTGAATGTTACTTCATTTGGAGGGCACTTCTTTCTAAGCATCTCAGCCACAACTTCCTCTGCTTCCTTCCATCGTTCAGCTCTACATAAACCCTTCAATGCAGAATTATAGGACACGGCATCGGGCTTGCATGACATAGTGCTTAATATCTTGCGGGCATCATCCAGACGGCCTTGTTCAGAAAAGCCATTGATAAGGGCA
The DNA here is from genome assembly GCA_021437245.1 of Aegilops speltoides. Classification (NCBI taxonomy): domain Eukaryota; kingdom Viridiplantae; phylum Streptophyta; class Magnoliopsida; order Poales; family Poaceae; genus Aegilops; species Aegilops speltoides. The sequence continues at coordinate 547,034,642 of CM038143.1, forward strand.
TTGTATGTGAAGATATCAGGTGTACTACCGTACTTTGGCATTTGCTCGAACACCTCAATTGCGCGATCAACAAGCCCTTTTTGGCACAGGGAATTAATTAGTATATTGAATGTGATTTCATTTGGGGGGCAATCCTTTCTAGCCATCTTAGATATAAGCTCCCCAGCATCCTCCCATCGCGCAGCTTTGCACAAACCCTTCAGCACAGCATTGTAGCCAAAGATATCAGGCTTACATGGCATGCTTTGAAATAACTCAATGGCCGACTCCACGAGCCCTTGTTCAGAAAGGCCATTGATAAGGCTACTGTATGTGACAATATCAGGTGTACATCCAAAGTTTGGCATTTGCTCAAACACTTCAATTGCGTAGTTTACCCGGCCACTCTGGCACAACGAATCAATGAGTATATTGAAAGTCATTTCAATTAGGGGACAATCCTCCCGAAGCATCTGCCCTATAAGCTCCTCGGCATCATCCCATCGCTCAGCTCTGCATAAACCCTTCAACGCGGCATTAAAGCTAATGACGTCAGGACTGCACGGCATGCTGTTTAGTAACTTGAGCGCGTCCTCCACACGCCCTTGTTCTGAAAAGGAATAGATCAGCGTGTTGTAAATGACGACATCAGGTCTGCACCCATACTTGTGCATCTGCTCGAGAACTTCCATTGCACAGTCAACCAGCCCATTCTGGCACAAGCAACTGGTTAGCATACTGAATGTCGCTTCATTCGGCAGGCAATCTTTCCTAACCATCGCAACAATGAGCTCTCCGACATCCTCCCAACGCTGAGCGATGCACAAACCTTTCAGCGCGGCATTGTAACATACAGTGTTGGGCTTGCACAGCATGCCGTTGAGCAGCTCGATGGCATCGTCCACACGCCCTTGCTCCGAGAACCCGTTCACCAGGGTGCTGTAGATGACAACGTCGGGCGTGCATCCATACCTAGGCATTCGGTCGAGCAGCTGGACGGCCCGGTCGAGCAGCCCATTCTGGCAGAAAGCGCGGATCTGGGTGGCGAAGGTCACCTCATTCGGAGGGCAATGGTTCCTGACCATCTCGGCCATGAGCTCCTCGGCGTCCTCCCACTGCCGGGCGCCGCACAGGCCCATGAGCACGGTGTTGTAGGTGTAGGTGTCCGGCGCGACGGGCATGGAGGCGATGAGGGCGAGCGCGTCGGCGAGCCTGCCGGAGCGGCAGTAGCCGTTGATGAGCGTGGTGTAGGTGACGACGTTGGCGGCCCCGGAGAGGGCCGCCGCGGCGAGGGCGCGCTCGGCGTCCGCCAGCCGGCCGTCGCGGCAGTAGCCGGCGACGAGGGTGTTGTGGGAGACGGGGTCCGCCGCGCCGGCCGCCTTGAGCGCGTCGAGCACGCGCTCCGCGTCGGCGAGGCGGCGCTGCGCGCAAAGCTTCTTGATGAGGATGTTGCAGGCGACGACGGCCGGCGGGTCGGGGGAGGAGGCGCCGAGGAGGCGGAGCGCGGAGTCGAGGTCCCCGAGCTGGACGAGGCGGCGGAGCTTCTGGCCGGCCTGGCCGGGCCGGGACGGGGCGGCCGGGTTGACCCATATGGAGTTGGCCGCGCCGGCGCCGCGCTCCGGCGGGGCCCTGCCGCGGCTCACCCACCTGGAGGAGGCGGCCAGGCGGATGCCGAGGCGGAGGCGGTGGGCTGTGGGCGGGTTTGGAGGGGCCGGGAAAGGGAAGGGGTGGTGGGCGGATGCCGCGGCGGACGGCGACGAGGAGAAAGCGGCGGCCATTGTCGAGGTGGTGCTCTAAAGATAAGTGTTTGGGTGTGGTCTCTCTCTCTATCGCCCCTCTTCACAATTCCCCTCCTGTCAAACATTGCTTGTTCTTCTCGTGTAATGAATTTTTTCACTGTGTCAACTTGCTTTTTCACTAGATTTTTATGAACATTGATTATCAAATACTTACCTCCGTCCGGAATTAGTTGTCGTTACGGAACGAGTGTTATGTTAAGTGTCAAGGTTGCAACTTTTTTTTGATGGTTTTGCTAATCCTCACTCAAATCTCACTCCACCTCTCACCGTATGATTTTACACAAAGATTCATGCAGATTTTCCTTCATGGTTTTCCATTTTTCCTTTCTGCATTCGGGAAACCTAGAAATTCCAATACGCGCGACTATAGTTGCACGTCCGTCGGTAGCACACTACTATAGATGCGGTTCACACAAAATTACAATTGCATTTGTTGACAATGTGCAAATACATTTATTATTTTCTAACAAATAAACATGGCAGCCAAAATAGGAAAGTAAAAAGGGAAAAGTGAAAAAAGAATAAAAATATGAAAAAGAAACAACAAAATGTTCTATGATGATGCGAGCTGCTCATATTATGAGTTTCAATTATCACTGCTGTGAAACCCCTTTCCCGTAGCCATTAGTAGTGCATCTCGGCAGGCCAAAATTTCCAAATTCAAGGGGTCAACCACTCCCATATACCTTGTACATTTAGCACTGATAAATTTACCTTCATGATCTCTCGCCACTGCACCCGTACCACGCTGGCCAATGAAAATATCCACCGTTGTGTTAACATTATTTTAGTGACCCTCAACAGGAATAGACCATTTCGTCGGCTTTTTTTTTTGAGCATCAGTACAGACACAAGCGCTCATATACACGCGCATACACTCATCCCTATGAACGCACACACGCATACCCTACCCCTATGAGCACCTCCGAGATCGAGCCATATCATCTTGAGATTTACGAAGTCACCAGAGGCGCCTCGTCGTCGACGGAACGCCTCCTCCCATCGAAAGCGATCGCGGAATCTCAAATAAATCCAGAATAATGCGAGCACCAGGATTTGAACCCTGGTGGGTTGGGGATACCACTGTCCACCTAACCAACTCAACCACAGGTTGATTCGCACCATTTCGTCGGCTTTGCTTGATCATTATTTAGTCGATTGCCAAATGATTTTCCATTGTGACGAAGTGTTTATATATAATACTCTGAGGTCAGAGGATTTCACAACCTTCTACTCCCTCCGTTCGGAATTACTTGTCGTAGAAATGGATGTATCTAGATGTATTTTAGTTCTAGGTACATTCATTTTCGAGACAAGTAATTCCGAACGGAGGGAGTACCAATTAAGCTAGCACTCCTACAGTATTGACAATGATCAAAACCGGGTGGTAGGGGGGCATTGCCCCCCTCCCCTTCGTGTCCTTTTCAAGAAGTGTGAACTCCGCCGTCTCCGACCCCTCTTCTGCTGACGGCCACGCCCTGCTACATGCTTCCCTGTTCCCTCCCCGGTGATGCTGCCCTCCGAGCTGGCGAACGACCCGCCCTCAAGCGTCGTGGCCAGCGCAAGCGCGCGGTTGACACGGACCACTCCAGTCGCCGTAGCTCCCGCCTCGCCAGAAAGGAGCCGTCCCTGTACGTCAAGATGATGGACCGGGCCAAGGCGGTCAACGCGGCACGCTTCGACAGTTCCAAGGCTCCCCTTGCCTCCGCGCTGCTGTGCGGGTCGCTGGCATAGGTGTCGACGACGGCGTGCCCGACTCCCTCTCCCTTCGCCAGCTGCAAGCCCTGAGGAAGCCATGCGGTGTCGACCTGGATGCGCTTGCCGCTGGCGCTAAGGGCATGTACAATGGAGGCAGCACTTTGGTGCTGCCCCATGATATCCACATCAGCACACAAAAAATGAGGCTACCATTCAGTTTTGTATTCAATCTACACCTGTAGCCTTGTGACGTGAGCTGTCTTCTTCTCTCTGCATACCTTTTCTTCTCATCTGACATGGAGTTTACCATTTCTTCTTTCTCCCCCTCCCCCTCTCTCTCCCAACATCAATGAGTGTTGCCACTTTCATCCATGGACCACATCTTCTCACCCTGAAGCTGTTGCCTCCTCTACAAGATGCACCTTGGCTCTGCAAAGCGACTATCTTTTTCCTCTCTCCCCTCCACGGCAGCTTGCCTCCGACGTGGTGCTGTGGGGCAATGGTCCAGCGTGGAGCGTTGGCCATGCCCTAAGGAGTCGTTCGACGCTGCATGATCTCTTTCTTGTTGTTTTTTAATTTCTTTGTCTCAAAATAAGTGTCTTGAGCTAGTACAAAGTAAGTGTCTACAAGTACCTTTTCTCTCTCTAATCACATCGCCTTCACTGTCAACCTCTCCCTTTGCCTTGACAACTCGCCACTTAGAATCACAAATGTCTATGCCCCTTGTGTTCACCGTGCTAAATAGGCTTTTCTCAGCGAGTTAGCAGGTCATGCACCCCCTAATTCCACCCCCGGGCTATCATGGGGGACTTCAACCTCATCCGTACACCCGAGGACCGTAGCAACGATAACTTTTTCACGTGTCGAGGCTAACTGGTTTAATGATTTCATTAACGACCTCGCGCTCATCGACCTTCCGCTCCGTGACCGCCAGTTCACTTGGTCCAACAGGTAGGCCTCTCCAATTCTTACTCACCTCGACCGAGTGCTCATTAACATCGCAGGGGTCTGCTTCACACCAAGAGCATCACAGTGCTCATTACCACCGCAGGGGTACCAGGTGATGATGACCGCCACGACAAGGGTCAACACCCGATAACTAAAGAAAGAGACTTACAAGTACAACTTGTTAAGATTGGTCGTGACATGGACTTGGTGAATCACGGCTTAGCTAAACTAGGTAAAAAAAGCAGGAGAATCTGCAATGGGAGCTCCCATATCCGTCACAAACGTCTGGCGATCTGCCGGTCACTAGTTGGACAGAAAATTGCCACCTAACTAGACCTGTCCAAACGTTCGGGCTGACCGGCACCCCATACCCAGCCCATATTTCAGGCACCTAACACTCGTCGGTCCAACTGGTACCTTCTCCGGTTTAGGTGATGACGCATTCATGGCGCTGCTCCAGTGCATCGCCCGAGGGGCCAAGCCCAGCTATTTAAGCTAGACGGCAAGGCAACCCTAGCCCCGTCCCATTCGATCACCCCTCCCCGCCCGCTCGGCCGCTGACACTCCTCTCCTATTCCACTTCGAAGGCCCGTCGACGCCGCCATGGTCGACAGCAAGATTACCTACTGCTAGTTGCTCATGCCGGAGCGCCAGGCGGAGATGCGCGTTGCGGAGGAGGCACGCGCCGTGCATCACGTCACACGTGTTGCGCCCGGCCTGCCTCCGGATAGTCCGGAGGACATGGAGCTTGAGGCGGCCTTCGTGTCCGAGGAGGCGCCGCCGTTTCGCCAGGCCGCCAATTACCACGAGGTCGGCGGCTCCGACATGAACTGTCATCGACACATCCGATGACGAGTAGTGCACGTGGTAGTTTGCTATGTTCGAGGTATGTACATCATGAATGTTGCATGGCCTTGTATGAAAATAAATATTGTCAAATGAGGAATGTGGTTGTGATATGAAAATACATATAGTCAAATGTGGAGTGTGGTTGTGATGTGTGAAATATGGGGGATGATCGGGCGCTGCCCACGGACACAACCGGACGCGTCCATGCCGTTTGGGGGCTCACTTTGCTATGTGTGGTTGTAGATGCTCTAAATGAACTCAAGAATAAGATATTTTGTAAATGAACAGTGGAAACCCCATGTTCCCAGGTCATATTCAGAAGGCCACAAGGACATACTACTACAAGAACTCAAGAATAAGAGATTTTGGTTCAGGAGATAAAATCACTACTTAAACTCTAGATGAGTTTAAAGTAGGTTGGGTCCGTCGTTCAGCAAACAACGCAGCTCATGCTTTCGCAAGGGAATCTAAATAAGTTTCTAAACATGGCAGATGTTCCTTGGGGCAAATTGATTTGGGAGAAGCATTATCAACATGGACCTCCCACTGATGCTAGGGTTGACTCTTTCTGGTGGAAAGCTCAGATTTCTCTTCTGGAGGATTTTAAGAATAATATGGAATGCAAGGTTGCCTCTGGTGCAACTGCTCTGTTCTGGCAAGACAAGTGGATGGGTGATCCACTTTACATCCAATTCCCACAGCTTCACTCCTTCTCCTTAAACCATTCAATCTTTGTCCAGCAATTCAGTGAGGCCGCAGACACTACAGACGATTTCCATCTGCCATTAACAAATCAAGCCTTTAATCAACTTCAACAGATGGAAATCCTTCTCCCACAATTGACAAACTCTGCTAATGATCAATGGATTCATGGGGGGCAAGTTGCTTTCTCCTCTGTCAAAGTCTACAACAGTTTGATCATAAGCACAGAAGAGCAACCAATTTTCAAGTTGATCTGGAAAAGTAAAAATAGATTGAGACACAAGATTTTCTTCTGGCTAGCTATCCATGAGAGAATAAACACTAGAGCCTTGTTGCGAAGGAAAGGAATGCATCTAGATAACCCTCATTGCCCAAACTGCAGTCAAAGGGCTGAAGAAACTGTCATGCACCTTCTATGGGACTGCACTTTTGCTCAAGATTGCTGGAATTCACTACTACCTGGAAAGAAAAGAGGCACATCACTTTATGAAGAACTTATGCTGGCATCAGAACACCTCCCCAAAAAAATTTCCTCTGAAATTATAATTCTTGGATGCTGGAAGATTTGGACCCAGAGGAATGGTAAGGTCTTTAGAGGTCTGCAACAAACACTTCGAGGTTGGAGATATTTCCTTAAACAGGATCTGAATCTGATTCAATTTAAGATCAAAGAGAAGCGTATCCAGAGCTTTAAGTTTGGATCAGTAATAACATGTAACATGATAGGTTCTTTTCCTAGAGAAGGTGTGGGTTGATTTTGCTTTTATCTTTGGCCTCTTGGAGGCTTGTAACATTACTTTATTTTAAGTATAATATTATATACCGTATAACGATTGTTCTACGGTTTCTAGGTCAAAAAAAAGGGAAGGTTGCATTAGAAAATTACTGACCCCGTCCCATTCTTTCATCCCTCCCTGCCCGCTCCGCCGCTGACACTCCTCTCCTATTTCACTTCGAATCTCAGGCATGTCGACGCCGCCATGGTCGACAGCAAGATTACCTACTGCTAGCTGCTCATGCCGGAGCGCCAGGCGGAGATGCGCGTCACAGAGGAGGCATAGGCCGTGCATCATGTCACACGTGTTGCGCCCGACCTGCCTCCGGATAGTCTGGAGGGCATGGAGCTTGAGGCGGCCTTCGTGTCCGAGGAAGCGTCGCCGTTTCGCCAGGCCGCCAATTACCACAAGGTCGGCGGCTCCGACACGAACGTCATCGACGAGTAGTGCACGACGGTAGTTTGCTATGTTCGAGGTATGTACATCAAGAATGTTGCATGGCCTTGTATGAAAATAAATATTGTCAAATGAGGAATGTGGTTGTCATATGAAAATACATATAGTCAAATGGGGAGTGTGGTTGTGATGTGTGAAATATGGGGGATGACCGGGCGCTGCCCACGGACATAACCGGGCGCGTCCGTCGTTTGGGGGCTCACTTTTGCTACATGTGGTTGTAGATGCTCTAAATGAACTCAAGAATAAGAGATTTAAAATGAACAGTGGCAACACCATGTTCCCAGGTCATATTCAGAAGGCCACAAGGACATACTACTACCAGATCAGTTTCCAGGAGAAAACTGCAACATGCAAAACAGTTGAAAAATTCAGATAGCAAACTGCAACATGCAAAACAGTAGCAAAATTCAGATAGCACCACTGCTGCAGGCCTCACACACACACACACACACACACACACACACACACACACACACACACACACAGAGTCAGTTTTGGCAGGGTTATGGAGCATTTATTTATGCAAGTACAAACACTCCTGGTACCGTAATTAAGAGAGTTTCCAACAGGTTGGGCTTGGGATACATAAACCCAGATAAGAATCGTGAGGCATGCGCTGCAGATGGCATGGCAAAAGGGCAGAGTGGTCTTGCTTCAGTACGTGCTGCTTCACACCAAGAGCATCACAGGCTCCCAGACATGTAGGCGGCGAGCCTCTCGACGGGCCTCCCGCGGCCCACCTTCACTCCCCCACGGCACCGTAACTTGATCCGCGCCAGGTGCTCCACCGGGATCCACGCAAAGCTAAGCCTCGCCGGCGCGTCCTCCTCCTCCTCGCGGTCGGGCTCCAGCGCCTCCCTCGACCTCTGGACCCATTTGGGGTGGTAGGTCACCTGGTACCACGCCGAGGCCTTCATCTCGTACACCCGGTTCCTCTCGTCCTCGTCCAGGGCGGCCTCGGCCTGGCCCGGCGCCTCGACGCTCTCGAAGATGGCCCGGAACTCCTTGCGGAGAGCAGAGTAGGCGTTCTTCAGCCTCTCCTTTATGTCCCCCTGCTTCCTGCTGTTGTACTTGGGGAGCGACCATATGTGCTCCGTCACGAGCTCCGCCTCCGTGCGCACGCCGTACTGCTTGAGCAGCGCGTCCAGCTGCGCCTCGTACGAGCACTTGCACTGCCACGCGCTCGACAGGAAATCCGCCGCGCCGGGAACCTCCATGTCCGTGTCGTAAGGCAGGTCGTTCAGCGTGCAGGTTTCTTCTGGGACCAGATCGCTGCTGGAGGCTTCTTGGATCGACCGGTACAGCCTTCCGAGGATCTTCTCTGATTTGTAGGAGATGGCATCATCCTTTCCCATGAAGTCGGGGTAGAGTTTTGGTCGAAGGGCTGGCGGCATCGACACGATTTTGCCCGTCTTGGGGAAGTCAACAGCGAATGCTGCTAGTTCTGCCAACTGAATGCACTTCTCGTCCATTGCTCCATACTCGCTCATATCAGCATGAACAACATGAGCATTGCTTATCGGACCCAGTTTCTCGTTTACCATGTTCTTCAAAAAGAAATCAACGATATCCTGTTGTTAACAGTACAAAGACCTTATATTAGTAAATATTTTATTGAAAAAGAGTACTAATATATGTATCACAACTCAAGGACAAAGCAATTTGAAGAAACCAGATGAAATGAAGGTGCACCTTATAATTTGTGTATATTAGCTACATGTATCAGATCAATTGGATGATAAGAGCATATGTTAATTTACAAAAGCAAAGAGAAAGTGCTAGTTGATGATGAACTGAAAAGTGTTTATGCCTGAGTAATGATCAGGAGTTCTTGACTTCAATTTCAACCCGATGGAAACAATTAACTTAGCTTATGGAAACAGGGTAACCTCACATCAAATGAAGCAAAAGGGGATCGATCTACAACTGCAATCCAGACATCTGGTAAGTTAAAAATCTATGATTGTACTCTACAGCTACAGTTCTCCCAGAATAAACTCAAATTATATTGAAATCCAGCTGTACACATTAGGCTTCCTGGCTATTACCTTCAGAATTTGTCAAGCCTTTAGCCCCTACCTAATACACACAAAAATATCAAGGATGCTAGTTTTACTTTCTCTGGATCATTGGATCGACTCGACTCAAAACTAATTTAATTGAACTAATCCAGATCTCAAAGCAAAGGAAATGGGATATAAATGAAGTAACAAAGTGCTTACTGGGTTGTCCCTAAACAAATTTACTTAAAGCTATTGTCATCTGTTAATCAAATTGCAGACAATATAACCAAATAGAATAGGTCAAATGGCGAGTAGAAATTATAAACGAACAGTTCAAGAAGTTTAGGATTTCCCATGCCAATTAACAGGCATGGAATTAGTAGGAAGAAACAGAATCCCTGACTCAGGGTCCAAACTATGATACAATTTCCTTGACTGTTTATTTTTAAGTTGCTTATTTAGCTACGGCAGGGATTGTTTCAGTAAGAACACTAACATGTCAAGCAGAAATTACTAATGGGAAGACATCAGAGAGGTGAACAAGTATTTAATGGAATATATCCATACACTGAATTTTCAGGGAAGAAATGCATAAATGCCAAGGTTAGTTTAACTTACAGATTGGGTTACTTTGCGCGGTAGTTGTTTTGCTTCGGCTGGGGAGTAGTCCATAGGGTTCCAGCTTCTTTTGCCCGGTGGGATAAGTTTTTCATCCCAGGTCACAAAGTATAGATCCCCATCAAGATCACTCCCAGATGCTTCATTGGCGTGTGGCCTCTCGCCATTCTTGGGAAAGACCAAGCAATCAACAAGGTGATGCAAAGCAGGCACATCAATGGCTTCAAGGATCCGGACATCCCCTGGATGAAGGCACGGATTCTTTGCCATTACAACAGTACCTTTAACTGTCTCTGCATTGTTGTTTGCTGAGTAAGATCTTGGTCCATGCTTCAGCAGAGAATTATTGAGTACTGGAGATGAGGCCCGAATAAAGCACTGTCCTTGCTCAAGGATCCCAAGTTCATCAAGGCAGCCCATCAACCACCTGCCCTTGGGAACAAAAATCCTTGATTTTTCCAAAAGACCCAGTAGCTGTGAGGACCTTATAGCCAACAGCAATGCTTTCAGGTGCGGCTCAGTTCCAGGTGAAATGCCAGCACTCAACATCAGTGCTGCGGTGTTTCCTTCGTCAGCACAAGAGGTGGTTACAACGTCAAAAGCAACATCAGTGTCAGTCAAAATATTGTTGAGATTAGACAGCATGTCTTTCTGCATTTGTGAAAAGATAGCATCCGGGACATTCAAGGAGGACAGTAATGTAATGATCTGACGGTTTAAGAATCCTGGCTGAAACTTTGTCCATGAGACCACCTCTAACACAGTGTGGGAAGAGTCAAACTTGTGCATGCTTGGCCTCAGGGAAAGCTGTATCCCATCATTTTCTCCTTCCCAGACAGCTATAACACCCTTGAAGCCTGCATACCTGATCTGGTAAGCAGATGGGGGATTATCTGTCAGTTGCAGCTTCTTAGCGACTTCCAATGCAAGTTCCTGGGTAATCTTGCCGATTCCATCAGAGAAAACGTACCCATTACGTTCAACATCCTCAAGACACTCATTGACCTCATGTGGCTGCATCACCACCGTTGCATATGTCGATGAGAAGCACTGCCCCATCCGAGCAGTATGCTTTGCTACGTTCTTACTTGTGAACCGGCCCATCCATTTTCTAATGCTTTCGACTGTTCTCGTTCTGTCCGTTCGGTCCTCTGCAAAGAACCAGGCAGATCTGTCCCTCAGCTGGTTTGATGAGAATGCAAGAAACGAGTATTTCCTGCCACACATGTGGAAACCTTCTGTCAAAAATGTCTTAACACGCTTGTACACCGTTGTCTTATGCTGCAGGAACGAGTTTGACATCAAATCCTTGACGATCTGAGCAGCAGAGAAATTTAGCACATTGCTGTTGAGTTGCTGCATGCCCTCATCCATAAATGTTACTCTGAGGAACCTGTCCGCGACTACGCGATAATGCCGGACAACACGGTTAGAGCGCTCCACTTGCGGCGGCAGGCAATACGCCCTGGTGGGCGTGATCACCAGCCTCCTCACCTCAGAATGGTCATCCCCAATCTTGCTGTTAAGGAGTTTGGGGTTTCTGGCAACCCTGTCCTGCAGATTCTTCAGCCTCCGGCACGCATCAAAGACCGGGAATTTGATCCCCCAGAATTCCTTGAGTGCAGCCACATTGACATCCTCCTCCCTCCCCTGGAGCAAACCGAAGAATTCAGGCGTGAGCTGGTGCTGATTGATCACTCCCTTGTGCACCAGCGCATTCACGAGGAACAGCACCGGAAACTTGATCCCATCGGCATGCTGCACGCAGAAGAAGAGGTCCTGCATCCGCTCCCCAAACTCGGGCTCGTCACGCACGGTGAGCCCCCTCCTCCTGGCTCCCCACCCACCGCCGCACTCAACGACGGTCACCCTCCTGTCCTTCATGTAGGCCAGCGCGCGCTCCATCTTGGACCAGAACCGCGCCGGGAATGTGATCCTGTAAACGCCGCACCGCCCGATGGCGCCGCTGGGGGTGATGTCGGTGGTCCGGATCCACGGGTCGTCGTCGTCGAGCAGGTCGAACGGCACGGACTCGTAGATGTCGTCGTCCGCCGTGCGGTAGTAGACGAGCGGCGCGGACGAGAGCCGGAGCAGCAGCGAGCAGTCGAGCTTGAACACCCTGACCTCGGCGACGTCGCGGACGGGGAACTCGAGCTTGACGTCGCAGCGCATGACGACGGCGGCCTCGCGGAGCTCCCTGAACGCGAAGGCGGTGTCGCGGGCGAAGACGAGGCGGCAGGAGCCGTCGAACGGGTCGACGGCGAACTCGAGCCCGCCGGCGCCGTCGTCCGGGCCGGGGCAGCGCCAGGCGGCGAGGAAGGCGTCGGGGGCGGGGAGGTCCCCGACCTCGAGGCGGGACCCGGGGAAGCGGAACGGCGCGACGCCGCGGCGGCGGGAGGCCCGGAGCGCGCTGTCGGGCGCGGAGGCGGCGCGGAGCGGCTTCCCGGAGAGGATGAGCTCGCAGCGGCCGGCGGCGTCGGCGGCGCGGCGGGCCGCCTCCGGGCGCGCGAAGTGGACGAAGGCGTGCGGCGGCACGGGGACGAGCCGCTGCTGCGCCTGGCCGGGGTCGAGGGCGGCGGCGGCGGCGGCGGCGGGGAGGAGGAAGTCGGGGTCGGCGTCCTGCGGGGTCGTGGAGGTCTTGACGCGGCAGCGCCAGACGGGGCCCGCCTCGAGCTCGAGGAAGTCGGCGAGGTCGCGCGCCCGGACGGCGGCGTCGAACCCGCCCAGGCTGACCTGCGTGGTCACCAGGTCGCCGGCGCGCGGCGCCCCCATTGCTGCTGGCGGCGGTTGCCGCGGCGGGCGGCGGGCCGGAGGGGATTGGTTTGGGTTTGGGGTACGGTTTCGATTAGTGGAGTCGTGAGGGGCAAAATTTTATAACCGCGACGAGGGTGTGAAAGGTGTGAAGCCGCCCTCTTTTTCTTCACTCATTTATGGTTTTCACTCGTCAATCAAGGAGATGAATGCATGGGGAAGCAAAAGGAGGATGAAAAAAGATTGACTGCATTCATATTGGTAGCATGGTTGTGATCTTGGAGCAGCCAAATTATAAAGACAATATACTTTTTACTGTTAGAAACCATAAAGAGAGTAGTTGCTACTCCCTCCACTCAAACCTCTTTGAAATAATTATTTGTTTTTCTACGATGCAATCAAACAACCCAAAATCCTAGGATTGAGATTAGCATGACGTTCCAATCCTATTCTTTTTATTCCTGCATTTTCAGAATCCTGCGAATCAAAGAGGCCCATAGTTAGCTATACGCCAAAAATAATATCACTTCTATACCTATACTAATAAAAGAAGGTAATATTTTTGGTTTGGTTGGTCCGGTGATTTTCGTCCGCTTCGTCCTATATGAAAATTCTTTCGTCTACTTCGTTCTATCTGTACCTATTTACTCCTATAAAGGATGGTGGAGTACACGCCTCCCTAGGCTCTCTGCAAGTGAAGCGAGCCTCCTGGCCATCCGTTGTCAGGTGGCTTGCCGTGGGAGCCTCATGGATTGTTGATTGAATCTATGGAACACTGAATATACTCGCATGGAACTGTCGGGAGGAGGAAAATGTTGTACAATTCATGAGGCTGTGGCCCTCTTAAAGTCAATTTCCCAAAGCTCATCTTCCTCTTGGAGACAAGGCAAGTTGAAGTAGAAAAGTTGAAGTGGAGACTTGGTCTCAAAGGATTTCGTGGTGTTGCAAGTATAAACACGATCAAACTTTACGATGAGTTTTTCTGAAACATAAGAGACCCTAGAAGCTTCGGGGAGAGACCACTTTGCCCTTTGGCCATGCCGACCCATCTTAAGCATGCCTCACGTTGTTATGTGGGTTAATGTACCCCCAGGCCAAACTTGTTGCAACTCTCTTACTACCAGGAGTGTGTATAGTACAAAAATAATATCAGTATTAGTTTAATCGAGCTTAAACCTGCTCCCTACCTTGCTAAAATTGTTGCTGAAGACTCTCTCTCTCTCTCTGTGTGTGTGTGTGTGTGAGAGAGAGAGAGAGAGAGAGAGAGCCTACAGAAATGGTATCTGAAATTTTCAATTGTTTTATATGTTGCAGTTTGCTGCCGGAAAATGGTGAAAACTGATCTTGTAATATGTTTTATTGGCATTCTGAATATTACCTAAGAGCAACTCTAGCAGAGTTGCCATATCGGCCGATCCCCCTTATAACCATCAATATGGTGATTTTTGTCGAAAATGTACCTCTAGTAAAGTTGTCATCCCGCCCCGGTTGTCATAATTTATATGCAATGGTGAGGAACACATTTCCCCTTTCCGCTGCTTTTCTAGCTCGCTTCGCCGCTGATCGGTTCATGCCATCCCTAATCCCCACTGCCAATGCCATGGTCGCCTCCTCGACCCCCGCCGTCTTACCATGTGGTATTGGAGTCGGATTTGATGACTTCAACATGGCCAACCTCGATCCTACCAGCTAAGATTCCCCGCCAGGGGTGCATATGCCGCCCCGTGGAGGCAATGGCTGCTGATGCCATGGCTGCCTCCTCGACCCCCGCATCTTACCATGTTGTATTGGAGTCGGATTTGGTGACTTCAACATGGCCAACCTCGATCCTGCCAACTAAGATTCCCGGTCGGAGGTGCATATGCTGCTGCGTGAAGGCAGCGACCTCCCCACATGCGGGGCCTTTTTGTCCACATGCGGGGCCTTTTTGTCCACTAAGTTATTAAAATATTGAATAGCCGGTGTAACAGATGAGTTTTCGTCCGAAACCCTGATACTTCCTAAGAGATTGTCCAGTTTGTACACGAAGTTTATCCAGTTTTTGTCGTGACCCTCTCTACATTTTTGCACATGCTATGCGGGTGAAATGATGATACCTTGCTAAGTTTCAACCTTTTCGGAGTTCATTTTGTAGTGTTGTTCACTTTCACGGTGATTTAGCTCTGGAAAAAAAATCAGCAAATGCATCAAAAATAGCAAATTATGTCAGAAAGGGTTGAAAGTTTCTGACGTGGATTTGAATTGTGCATCTGAACGTAAAAAAAGTCCGGAATTGTACTAAGTTATTAAAATATTGAATAGCCGGTGTAACAGATGAGTTTTCGTCCGAAACCCTGATACTTCCTAAGAGATTGTCTAGTTTGTACACGAAGTGCATCCAGTTTTTGCCGTAACCCTCTCTACTTTTTTGCACATGCTATGCGGGTGAAAATGATGATACATTGCCAAGTTTCAAACTTTTCAGAGTTCATTTTGTAGTGCTTTTCACTTTCACGGTGATTTAGCTCTGAAAACAAATCAGTTAAGGCATCGAAAATAGGAAATTATGTCAGAAAGGGGTGAAAATTTCTCACGTGGATTTGAATTGTGCATATGAACGTAAACAAAGTCTGAAGTTGTACTAAGTTATTAAAACATTGAATAGCCGGTGTAACAGATGAGTTTTCATCCGAAACCCTGATACTTCGTAAGAGATTTTGTCCAGTTTGTACACGAAGTGCATCCAGTTTTTGCCGTAACCCTCTCTACTTTTGTGCACATGGTATGCAGGTGAAATGATGATACCTTGCCATGTTTCAACCTTTCCAGAGTTCATTTTGTAGTGCTTTCACTTTCACGGTGATTTAGCTCTGGAAACAAATCAGCAAATGTATTGAAAATAGCAAATTATGTCAGAAAGGGTTGAAAGTTTCAGACATGGATTTGAATTGTGCATCTGAGCACAAAAAAAGACCGGAGTTGTACTAAGTTATTAAAATTTTGAATAGCCGGTGTAACAGACGAGTTTTCGTCCGAAACCCTGATACTTCCTAAGAGATTGTCTAGTTTGTACACGAAGTGCATCCAGTTTTTGCCGTAACCCTCTCTACTTTTTTGCACATGCTATGCGGGTGAAATGATGATACCTTACCAAGTTTCAACCTTTTCGGAGTTCATTTTGTAGTGCTTTTCACTTTCACGGTGATTTAGCTCTGAAAACAAATCAGTAAATGTAAATAAAATAACAAATTTTGTCAGAAAGGGTTGAAAATTTCTGACGTGGATTTGAATTGTGCATATGAACGCAAAAAAGTCTGGAGTTGTACTAAGTTATTAAAATATTGAATAGCCGGTGTAACAGATGAGTTTTCGTCCGAAACCCTGATACTTCCTAAGAGATTGTCTAGTTTGTCTACGAAGTTCATCCAGTTTTTGTCGTGACCCTATCTACATTTTTGCACATGCTATGCGGGTGAAATGATGATACCTTGCCAAGTTTCAACCTTTTCGGAGTTCATTTTGTAGTGTTGTTCACTTTCACGATGATTTAGCTCTGAAAACAAATCAGCAAATGCATCGAAAATAGCAAATTATGTTAGAAAGGGTTGAAAGTTTCTGACGTGGATTTGAATTGTGCATCTGAACGCAAAAAAGTCCGAAATTGTACTAAGTTATTAAAATGTTGAATAGCCGGTGTAACAGATGAGTTTTCGTCAGAAACCCTGATACTTCCTAAGAGATTGTCTAGTTTATACACGAAGTGCATCCAGTTTTTGCCCTAACGCTCTCTACTTTTTTGCACATGCTATGCAGGTGAAATGATGATACCTTGCCAAGTTTCACCTTTTCAGAGTTCATTTTGTAGTGCTTTTCACTTTCTGGTGATTTAGCTATGAAAACAAACCAGTAAATGCATCAAAAATAGCAAATTATGTCAAAAAGGGTTGAAAGTTTCTGACGTGGATTTGAATTGTGCATCTGAATGCAAAAAAAGTCTGGAGTTGTACCAAGTTATTAAAATATTGAATAGCCGGTGTAACAGAAGAGTTTTCGTCCGAAACCCTGATAGTTCCTAAGAGATTCTCTAGTTTGTACACGAAGTGCGTCCAGTTTTTGCCGTAACCCTCTCTACTATTTTGCACATGCTATGCGGGTGAAATGATGATATCTTGCCTAGTTTCAACCTTTTCAGAGTTCATTTTATAGTGCTTTTCATTTTCACGGTGATTTAGCTCTGAAAACAAATGAGTAAATGCATCGAAAATAGCAAATTATGTCAGAAATAGTTGAAAGTTTCTGACGTGGATTTGAATTGTGCATCTGAACACAAAAAAAGTCCGGAGTTGTACTAAGTTATGAAAATATTGAATAGCCGGTGTAATAGATGAGTTTTCGTCCGCAACCCTAATACTTCCTAAGAGATTGTCCAGTTTGTACACGAAGTGCATATAGTTTTTACCGTAACCCTCTCTATTTATTTGCACATGCTATGCGGGTGAAATGATGATACCTTGCCAAGTTTCAACCTTTTCAGAGTTCATTTTATAGTGCTTTTCACTTTCACGATGATTAAGCTCTGAAAACAAATCAGCAAATGCATCGAAAATAGCAAATTATGTCAGAAAAGGTTGAAAGTTCCTGACGTGGATTTGAATTGTGCATCTGAACGCAAAAAATGTCCGGAATTGTACTAAGTTATTAAAATATTGAATAGCCGGTGTAACAGATGAGTTTTCGTGTGAAACCTGATACTTCCTAAGAGATTGTCCAGTTTGTACACGAAGTGCATCCAGTTTTTGTCGTAACCCTCTCTACTTTTTTGCACATGCTATGCAGGTGAAATGATGATACCTTGCCAGGTTTCAACCTTTTCAGAGTTCATTTTGCAGTTTTTTTCACTTTCGAAGTGATTTAGCTCTGAAAACAAATCAGTAAATGCATTGAAAATAGCAAATTATGTCAGAAAGGGTTGAAAGTTTCTCATGTGGATTTGAATTGTGCATCTGAACGGAAAAAAAGTCCGGAGTTGTACTAAGTTATTAAAATATTGAATAGCCGGTATAACAGATGAGTTTTCGTACGAAATCCTGATACTTCATAAGAGATTGTCCAGTTTGTACACGAAGTGCATATAGTTTTTACTGTAACCCTCTCTACTTATTTGCACATGCCATGCAGGAGAAATGATGATACCTTGCCAAGTTTCAACCTTTTCAGAGTTCATCTTATAGTGCTTTTCACTTTCACGGTGATTAAGCTCTGAAAACAAATCAGCAAATGCATGGAAAATAGCAAATTATGTCAGAAAGGGTTGAAAGTTTCTGACGTGGATTTGAATTGTGCATCTGAAGGCCAAAAAGTCCGGAATTGTACTAAGTTATTAAAATATTGAATAGTCGGTGTAACAGATGAGTTTTCCTCTGAAACCCTGATACTTCCTAAGAGATTGTCCAGTTTGTACACGAAGTGCATCAAGTTTTTGCCGTAACCATCTCTACTTTTTTGCACATGATATGCGGGTGAAATGACGATACCTTGCCAAGTTTCAACCTTTTCAGAATTCATTTTGTAGTGCTTTTCACTTTCATGGTGATTTAGCTCTGAAAACACATCAGTAAATGCATCGAAAATAGCAAATTATGTCAGAAAGGGTTGAAAGTTTCTAACGTGAATTTGAATTGTGCATCTGAAGGCAAAAAAAAATCCGAAGTTGTACTAAGTTAATAAAATATTGAATAGCCGGTGTAAGAGATGAGTTTTCATCCGAAACCCTGATACTTTGAAAGAGATTGTCCAGTTCGAACTGGCTCTTGTGTAAACATGTAAAAATATACATAAAAATATATTGATCAGTACCGCCTTTCAGCCAAAACGCGCTACCGCTACAGAGAAATACATCAAAAATACATTGATCATCAATGATCTTTTTGTGTACAATCTGAATTGTTAATATGCGCCCTCTCCGGTAGGAACCGGAGAAGACTCATATTGAGACCACAAATTCTACACATAGAGTTCAATGAAGACCAAGTGGTTGTGATAGTTTCAGAAGTAACATATTTAAGGTGGTAAAAACTCTGTTAGCGAAGCGAGGTGGGACTAAAAAACCACTGTCAACTAGGAACCTATAGTACCGGTTTGTGGCACGAACCGGTACTAAAGGTGCTGGTAGGCCCCCAGCCTGACCACAGCTTGCAACAACCACTTTATTACCGGTTCGTGGCTCGAACCGGTACTAAAGGGTCGCCATGAACCGGTACTAATGATCTCCGCTTCCCCTAGCCGTTTGGACCGGCACTAATGATCACATTAGTGCCGGTTTTGTTACAAATCGGTACTATTGTGCTTCACAATAGACCTTTTTTCTACTAGTATTTTATTACTTCTGGTGTTCTTTGTAGTATGATATTTGATGAATATATCAGAAGTTTTTCTCAAAAAAGCTTCAATCTACTACGTGCACGTCACAATATATTGTATTTTGTAACATCAATCTGCAAGCGCCCGGATCTTGCTGCAGTATTATGTAACGCCGACTTCTTCTTGTTCTTGTTTTCCTTCTACACCTCCTTAGTGAGCGCCTTCATCACCTCCATCGGTTTTCTCATGCGCTTGCTGCTGGCTTGCTACTGGTCATTGTCCCCAAACCTTTTCTTGGTGCGGGCGGCTTTGGCGGCGTCGCTACCGGCGGGTTAAGCGTGGTGGCGAGCTTGGGCGACGGTGACGGGAAGTGGTGGCGGCTTGGGCAGGAGGGTAAGCGGCGGAAAATTACCTGAGAAGAGGAGCTGGTCGAGTATATTTGGGAGACTTGAGCTGTTTTTGGGGGGCAACTCTTAAATTCATTACTCCTCTAAACAATTTAAGATTACGGCTAGGTGTGAATAGTGCTCAAATTTACTTCTTTAATTGTATTTAAGGGATTGGCCAGCAATGCTCTAAGCACTCTTTATTTTTCTTGGGTATGGTTGTCTTCTGAACTCATTGCGTACAAAGTTGAAAGTTTTAATGCTCCAGTGGCAAGGAAGGCATTGATGATATGCTTTATGCTTCGACGTCGAAGCTTTTTGGCTGTCTTGTGCTCGCATGATTCTGCCTTGCAACAAGGACAATGCCTAGCTTCTTCTTCTTCTCTTACATACTAAACGAATATCACCTACTCGTACATACAACTAACTGTAACTATCTAGACTTTAATTCCGCCTATATAGTAATACCAGGAACAAACGACTTGCCAAGTGATATCACACTCCGTTGAGCTGGAAGAGTTTATGCCGAACCTTCAATTCGTGCTGCAAAATTAACGTCAATCTGAATATTCATACTTGTTTTCATTGGGGTGCATATCAGTAATAATAAAATATTTACCAATTTGTCTAATTCAATTTTTTGGGATTAATCTGAGACCGATCATAATTTGCTCCGTGCATCTTGATGGTATTTAAGAAGAAATATTATGCGTGCACAAAAGTTGCATGAATAAAAAAAATGACCGGCTCTGGATCAATTGGGTAAAATAAAACTGATTCCTAGACACGTGAGAGATGCTCAAGTAACATGCATGAATTAGTACGATGGATATGTGAGAACTTTTGCCAGCCTATCCTGCTGCTGAGCTCTTCTTTTCCTTTATGTTAAAGTGGGTATATTCTTTGCTTGAGTAGCAGGGTTTTGGTCTTCCTTCAGTATAGTACATACGAAGAAGAGGGTGTATATATAACCTGGTATTATCATCCCGCAGGTGAGGAGCCCTAATTATTCAGCCCAAACGCACAACCTCAGTTCTGTTGGTCTTGTGCACAACCTCAGTTCTGTTGGTCTTGTGCCAAGCTCGATCGCTACCTTCCCTTGTGCGACGTGCAATCGATGTAAGTTCTGTGTGCTTCTCTTCATTTCCCTTGAAAAATTATGTGCGCACAATGAGTGCACTTAGTATAATAGGAGTAGTATGTTGTTGTATTTGTTCACGCAGAACCCCACAGAGCCACACCGCCCACACGGCCGGTGAAGGTGTGCATATATGGCTAGTGGTATCTTTTCAAAGGCAAAACTAGCTAGTACTCCCTCCGTTCCTAAATAATTGTCTTTCTAGAGATTTCAACAAATGACTACATACGGAGCAAAATGAGTGAATCTACACTCTAAAACATGTCTACATACATCCGTATGTTGTAGTCCATTTGAGATGGCTAGAAAGACAATTATTTGGGAACGGAGGGAGTAGTATATATTTTTCATTCTCATAAAAAAGTTAAGGGTGTGCCTAGGACTTAGTCGCGAAGTCTCAGTCGGAAGACATCATCTGTGGCTGATTCAGCCTATTTACTCTTGCTGACCCGCAAAAAATAAATAAAATTACTCTTGTTATTTGCGTGTTTTATATTTTCCCCGTCATGGGCTTAAGTCGCGGGCTTTTGTTGCCTTTCTTTGGGTTGTGTATCTTTTTGAGCTGCCCTTTGTTTATTTGTTTGTCTTTTTCGGCTGGGTTTGTACAATTGTTTTGCCTTTTTCTTTTTCTTTTTCTTTTTAGGAAGAGAAAAAGCTACACGTCCCAAAACATCGCGCGTAAGGCTGGTAGGCCGGTAACTAGGGGACATGGTCACGGATCGATGTTATATGACTGGATTGACACAAATGATTAACTACTCCCTTTGTTTAGGTGTATAAGTCACCTTACGAAAATCAAATAATACCAAAACACTTAGGCGGGATGCATTAACTCCTACCTCGGTTATATTTTCTTGACATATCAACCAATAGAGATGTCGGGCGTACATGCTTTCAATGACTTGAGACTACCAAATACGACATGAAGTGGTTAGTTCATTGCATGCAATGCTATTAATTAGCAAATAAACATTAAGTTCTCTTGTTTTTCCCTCCACCTTGGTCGCGTTGCACAATCTAAGATGACTTATTCACATAGACGAAGGAAGTACATAGTGAATGGTAACATGAAAGATTGGTACTTATTCATGTGACCAAGTTATAAGACATGCAGTTGCATGACTATAGTTGAAAATGCAACTGGTTGCCCCTTTCTCTCGCCGTCGCCCCCGCCGACAAAGCAAAAAGCCCCTCGTTGCCCATGTTGGAAGGCATGCAGTTATATGACTGAAATTGGACACGCAACTGGCCCTCACTCTCTCTCTCTCTCTCTCTCTCCTACGCCCCCACCGACAAAGAAAAAGCCCGAGTTGCAACCATGTTGGAAGATATGCAGTTGGACATACACAACTGGCCCCTCCATCTCCCTATCGCACACTGCGACAAAACAAACCCTAGTTGCAACCAAGTTAGAAGACATGCAGTTGCATGACTGTAGTTGGAGATGCAACTGGCCCTCTTTTCTTTCCCCGTGAGCAGCGCCGACAAAGCAAAAGCCCTAATTGCAACCATGTTGGAAGACATGCAGTTGCATGGCTACAATTGGGCATGCAACTGGCCGTCACTCTGTCCCCCCGCTGCCCCCTCGGACAAAGCAAAATCCCGGTTGCGACCAAGTTAGAAGACATGTAGTTGCATTACTATAGTTGGAAATGCAACTGGCCTCCTCTTTCTCTCCCTGTCGCCCCTGCCGACAAAGCAAAGAAAAAAACCCGATTGCAACCATGTTGGAAGGCATGCAGTTGCATGGCTACAGTTGGGCATGCAAGTGGCCCTCTTTCTCCCCGTTGCCCCTGTCGACAAAGCAAAAAGCCCCTGGTTTGCAACCATGTTGGAAGACTTGTAGTTGCATGACTATAGTTGGACATGCGACTGGCCCTCTCTCTGTCCCCGTCGCCCCCGCCAACAAAGCAAAAGCCCAAGTTGCAACCATGTTGGAAGACATGCAGTTGCATGACTACAATTGGACATGCAACTGGCCCCTCTGTATCCCTGACGCCCACTCTGGAAAAACAAAACCCCAGTTGCAACCAAGTTAGAAGACATGCAGTTGCATGACTATAGTTGGAAAATGCAACTGGTCGGCCCTTCCTCTCCTCGTCGCCCCGCCCATAAAGCAAAAAGCCCCGGTGCAACCATGTTGTAAGACATGCGGTTGCATGACTACAAAATGGACATGAAACTGGCCCTCTGTCTCACCCCCGTCGCCCCCTTAAAGAAAAGAAAGCCCCGGTTACAACCATGTTTACAGTTGCATGGCTACAGTTGGACATGCAGCTGCCCCCTCCTTCTCCCTGCTGCCACACCTTCGGCAAAACAAAGCCCAGTTGCAACCCAGTTAGAAGACATGCGGTTGCATGACTAGTGTGGGGACATGCAACTGACCCCCCCAGACTCTCTCCCCATCGCCCGCTTCAACAAAACAAAGCCCAGTTGTAGACATGCAGTTGCATGACTACAATTGGGCATGCAACTGGCCCCTCCTCCCCCCCCGTCCCCCGTCCCCGGCAAAACAATGCCCAGTTGCGACCATGTTGGAAGATGTGCAGTTGCATGGCTTGTGTGGGGCACTGACCCCCCCCTTTCCCAGCCACCCCATCCAAGAAAAGAAAGACCTGGTTGCAACCATGTTGGAAGACAAGCAAAAAAATAGTGGGAGGGGCGGGGGGTGGCACTTGGAGTTGCCTGACTACAGTTGGACATGCAAAACTGCCCCTCCATCTCCGAGCTACCCTCCTTTGACAAAAAGTTACATGACTAGTGTTGGCATGGAAGTGTCCCCACCCCGCCTCATTGTAGCCGCCTCCATCAAAACAAAACCTAATTGCAACCAAGACGGGAAAAATGTTATAGAAAATTCCAAACACACTCGATCATACACACACAACAAAACACACACACACACACACATCATCTATATAGAAAAAGGAAGAAAAAAGTCCATTTTACTCCCCTAAAGAAAATGGGTGGTTCGCATAACCCCCGGAACTTTTTTTTGGTTCAGTTAATACCCTAATCTATCCCAAACCGTTAAAAAATCCTCTCTAGCTAGTTTTTTTAGCTCATTTGCAGACATGGACATGGTCAAGGCAGTATTTCACTAGTGGGGTGTGGGCCCCTTTCGTTAGTCGTATCCCCACTCTCCTCCTCGAAGCCCAGAGAGCATAATCGACGCTTGGTTTATGCCGTGGGCGCTGTAGTTCTTAGCCCGCGTGGCCAACACCTCCCCCTCCCCTCGAATCCATGTCCTAGAGCTTCCCCTCACTTTGCTATACGTTCCTGCCAAAGTACTTTATCCTAGTCACCCTGAATTGCCGACGACTATGTCTTCTTCCCTGCCTCCAGCACCGACTGTCGCCGCCTAGATCTGTTCCTTTGGTGAGCCCTGCTTCTCCTTCTCTGCTTCCTGAGCACTGTGGTGCTCCTTTGCAGCTGACCGGCCCATCCATTTGGAGCTACGCGTCCCCGAGGACCTCTCCCCGCATGGCCAAGCTCCAGCCCCCAATGCTGCTATGGGCGGCGCATTGCATGAGTAGACTACATAGATGATGGAGGGAACGGAGAGGCTCCGGAGGAGTTGGGGCTCACTTAGGGGGTGTTGGCATAGGAAGGGAGACCAGGGGTGCTCTGCAGCGATGCTATGGACGCCGAAGGCGGCGACCAGAGCGCATGCTTGCGAGGAAGGGGACGCGGGCCTCGCCGGGAACCTGCCCAGAAGGTGCGTGAGGTCATCTTGCCTCAATGAAGGGGTCGTGGAGGTCAGGGGCACACTGTTGATTGTGAATTTTAGCGTGGTGGCTGGCAGTAGTGGCAAGGAAGACGACGATGACAGGCTCGATTGCGGTTGGCTCGACACAATGGATTTGGTGGAGTTGAAGAGGGCAACGAGGCAGATGATCCCGACATTTTGGCGTGGCTCTATGCTTCCTCCAGCCATGTGCACGGTGATGGTGGCCATCGACTGAAGCTTGGGCACTCTCGGGGCGGCTGTGAATGTGGGAGAGAAGGCAGAGGAGGGCCCCACTAGTCAACAACGCTTTGACCTCATCCATGTCAGCAAAACCACTGGTGCAAACCCACCAATGACGATTTTTGAACGGTTTGGGATAGCTTAGGGGATGAAGTGAGCCGAAATAACGTTCCGGGGGGGGGGGGGTATGAGAACCACCCATTTTCTTCAAGGGAGTAAAATGGACCTTTTCAAAAAGGAAAAAAGTTTTGGAGGAACGTCATGTAGAAGGGGTTCAGCACACACACACACACACACACACACACACACACACACACACACACACACACTACTCATCTACATATAATAATAAAAACGTCCAGATGTTTCTTTTTTAGAAAAAAGAAACTAGAAAATACACACACACATTCAAGCATGTTAAAAAAATAAGCCACAAAGCACAAAAAACTAAAAAAATAATTTTCAAATTAGTTCATGTGAGGCTTTATTTTCAACAGTTCATGATCCGCATTCATCGTCCATGTATGTGTAGGGGGCGTGTCCTGAGCACCATATTCAATATTCATGCAAAAAATGCTAGCGGATTGGCATGGTGTCCTTAAAAAATTATAAAGTAAATAGAATGAAACTAAAAAACCACCCACATGCATAGAGGGATCTGGTATCCTTAAAATGAATAGACTGTTGCACATTTTGACATATTTTTAAACGCATATACACACATAAATAGAAACACATATACACATACATTAAGAAGCATATATGGTGACCAAAAAAACTTAACAAAAACAATAGTTAACTGAGAGTTCAACATCATGTAGAAGGGGTTCAGCGGCCAGAGAAAAAACAAAGATAGAACAAATAATAAAAAGCCAACCTCGAACAAATACGCATGGCCACACTTCGATGAAAAAAAAACAAAGGGCCGGTCCGCGCCTTAGACAGGCAGAGAAAAGGGACAAAGCGCCCCCAACGCGAATCTACAAGCAACGCAGATCGGACGGCTGATCAGTCTACTTAGACTTTGCGAAGTCTCAGTCGACTGATTTTTAGCAGCTCCGAAAAATTAATAGATACTCCATCGTTCACAAATACAAGATGGTCTAATCTTTTTTGTGAATCGGATATATACAGACATATTTTTTAGTATGTAGTCTATATTAAAATATCTAAAACACTTATATATATTTGTGAACGGAGGGAGCAGTATATATGAGTATACAAACCTTGAAATATTGAGTTACGAGTACCTAATCACCGTGGTCATTGTTGGTGTATCCATTTCAGTGGATAGGTACAACTAATGGCCGGAGGAGTCGAGCTGTTGGTGATGTTTTGGAAAGAATGGGGGATCCAAGCTCTGGTGTTGCTAAGCTTCGCACTTCAGCTTATTCTTCTCATCTCAGCGGAGATCCGTCAGCGCAAAGACTCGGGCATGATAAGAGCCATCGTTTGGTTAGCGTACCTGCTGGCCGACACGACGGCAATATATGCTCTGGGGCACATGTCCGTGAATAGCAGCAAGTGGTTGCCCGAGCACCAGCTGATGGCGTTCTGGGCGCCGTTCCTGCTGCTGCACCTTGGCGGCCAGGATAACATCACTGCCTACTCTGTCGAGGATAACCGGCTGTGGTTGCGGCACCTGCAGACTTTGGCGGTGCAGGTACTGGCAGCTGGCTATGTCCTCTACGAGTCTTCGATCATCGCTCACCCGACATTGCTGCGTCCGGCTGCCATCCTCATGTTTGTGGTTGGTGTTATCAAGTACGGGGAGAGGGTATGGGCACTCAACTGCGCTAGCAGTAGTAACCTGTCAGGCAAGAATTACCAGAGTTTTGGTAGGGTGCATATCAAAATGCCCATGATGTTGGTGCACTCTGAAGATCGCTCGTTTATTGCTCATCAACTATTAAGTTTCCCTACAAATTTGTTGAAGGGTCCATTGCCTCTTGTAACACTTGAAACAAGAGTGGCGGCTTGTCACTGGGAGGAATTATACGAGGTGGCTCAGGTGCAGCTCTCACTCATGTATGATGTCTTCTACAGTAAGGCTCCGGTTATCCACACTTGGTATGGGCTCTTCGTACGTGGCATCTCGTCGATGGCAACTGTTGCTGCCTTCTTGTTGTTCCGTCGCTCCAGTAAAAACGGTGGTTACTCCTATAACACAGTCGATGTTGTTGTCACCTATGTTGTGATGGTTGGCGCCGTCGTCCTGGAGATAACATCATTGCTGCGAGCCATGTTCTCCATCTGGGCATTTTCGGACACGATGACATCGCTTGCTCCTCTCATACCTCGTACTCCTCCAGTTTTGAACGCATTTTTGTATTGCCTTGGGTTTGTGGTTAGCTTTCCCCACTATCTGGTGCTTGCAATGCAGAAGGCAGGACTACCGAGAAGGTATTGGTCGGGCTCCATGGGGCAACATAACTTTATCCACCTGTGCACCCAGAGCAGGAACAACCGGAGCAGCAAAATGGCAAGATGGATGAGACGTGAGGACTGGTGGAATACATTGGTTTACACTTCGTCCACTCCAGTCCCAGCAGAATTCAGCAAGCTGCTCCAAGAACAACTTGTGCGAAGTGTGGGCGTCAGCCAAGAGAGCCCGTACCACATGATCAATTCACGTGGCCTGGCGGCACTGAAGAGGATGGGAATATTGCAAGAGGAACTGGACATCCAACTGGACGAGAGCATCCTCGTGTGGCACATTGCCACTCATGTCTACCTCAGTTGGTACGATGTAGAATACTACATCATTGATCGAAGTGCTCTTGCTACGGCGATCGAGGTGCTCTCCAACTACATGATGTTCCTGCTTGCTGCACGTCCTTACATGCTGCCACACAATGCTAGTCGCCAGAGGTATGTGGAGTTATGCAACAGCGTGATCAATCATCTCAAGTATAGCTCGGCTCAGGATCTGGTCAGGATAATACTGGAGCATGGGGTAGCACTCAATAATGATATTGATACCCCTCTGCCTCGGGTAAAGAATTCAACATTTGATAGAGCTTCTCGGCTTGGCGCAAAGCTGGTCGGCAAGGCATCAGACACACCTGCAACTGCAGGTGCTGATGTGTTGATCCTTATCTCCCAAGTGTGGATGGAGATGCTGTGCTACGCGAGCTACCAGTGCAGAGCAGATTCCCATGCCAGACGGCTTAGCAACGGCGGAGAGATCGTGACCGTTGTTGCTATCCTTATGGAGTACATGAGATTGGATTTCTTCAAGGACAATGGAGTCGAGGGGTTCGAGCACCCATAGAGTATGCCACTCTAAGATCTACAACTTTATACGGCACGCAGACAATATGTCTAGCTAATCGCAACAACGCTTGTGTGTGTTTCTTCAATAGTGTTTTATTTTGTAAAATCACATCAGACATTGATCTTTTTGTACTATTAATTTGTTTATTCTCAAAGTTACTACCCAAGAACTATAATGTTTTCCCTCTATTCTTGTCGAGGCAGGCAGAAATGTGAAATAACATAATTGAAATACATTTTTGCTAAATTTGTGTTGGCTGATTTCGATTTGGTTACAGGTCTAATTTTTAGGCCGGCCGATTTCATTGCCCGAATCTCAGTGCTATCTTATACCTTTAATTATGATAATCAGTTCAACCAGTATGTTCCCTTACAACTAGGTTATCTTGTGAATTTAGAAGGCTTGAACCTTTGCAGTAACAACCTCATGGGTTCCATCCCCAATAGCATTGGAAATTTGACTAACATTGTCCCTCTTTAATAATCTATTATGCGTACATGTCCCTCGAGAAATTGGTACCTGACTGTTTTAGGGCTCAGGGTGCCTCATCACGCGGGAAGCTGGCCTAAGCATGCTGACCCGTAGGTACCCATCTCGGTTTATGCCCTGCGCCGTCACCATGGCCCGTAGGCCCTATGAAGAGAATGATGCGGCAGCCTTGGAGTATATGACAAGAAGGTTGCATCTAGGAGTACCCGTCCACCGTGTAGGATCTTGTAAACCCTAGCCCCGACGTCCCATGTAAGTCGGGGCTGGGATACTCGATAGATACAGAACAAACAAAGAGATCACTCTCAATCACTCGATTATTGTCGACCCTATACACATCAATATAAACGAGCAGAAATATGGTTTACAAGATGGTGCATAAATAAGCAAAACAAAAAATGTGCCAATGCTTTGCCATAATTTCATTGGTCCTCTCAAAATTGTGGCGAAACCAAGATTTAATTTGGAGATGTTTCATATGCTTGGCCGTTGACACACCTCTCTTCAAGGCAAGGTCATTTCCAAGGTGATCTCATCCTAGGTCACTAAAATACCATGTTATCCTCTTGCTGGAAGTTTATTTGTAACATCTCGGTCCAACATAAGCTTGTTTTGAGGGATGTCTCCTTTTGTGGTCGTTAAGTTTGATGGTCTTTATAATAGCATTCTTACTATATCACCTGAACTTCTAATATTATGTTCCTGCTATTATGCTCTCGCCGCAGGTGATTACAACGCTAGGACCTGCCCCTGATTAGAACCAGGGCACCCGTTTAAACAGAATGATGACAGTGTGAGGCTTAAAATATCGCCATCATATCGGGTAAGTTGATCGTGAAATAAGTCATGGATTTCAGAGAATGATCGTGAAATTCAAAAAGAAGTCATGAATTTGAAAAACGTTTGCAAATTTCGTAAAATATTTCAAAATTATAAAAACAATGAATTTGGATCACATTAAAATATGTTTTGAATTTTGGAAAAATCATGAAGTTGAGAACTGTCATGCATCTATGGTGATATTAAGCATGCTACAGGTAATTAATACGTACAAACTCTCAAAGTGCACCTGAAGTGTGTTATGTATCAACTATTGTTTACGACTACGAATTAAAGCAGTGTGTCTTATTGTTACAAAATTTGTGTTGATCATTTTTACTGTGTTAAGTAAAATTTTCAAATGTTCAGCCATCTTCTTCCCTACAATATTCATAGTCAAACAATACCACACAGGTGAACTAGTTAATTCATAACAAATGACTACTCTTATCTTATTACAAATAGGAAGGTATAAGCCTCCCAGCCTTTGCATCCTCATGAACACAAGAGTACATGGTCACAGTTTGATTAAAGGTGACGCAAGACAAGAGGCCAAAGTAATCAAGAAACGAGTACAACAAATATACCACAATAAGAAACCATAACAATAAATGATATAAACATCTAACGCCTTCAAGAAGGTAGACCATGCCGATGATGACGTCGCCGATCCAAGATGTGATTGGCTAGAACAAGGATTTTCATGATGGATGCCCTGTCCAACTACTTGGCCTAGTACAATTAATGGTACATAAACGATGCCTTTCTTGATAAGCACCATGCCAAGGTGGAAAGTAGAGTGGTTTGGGTGATTTTCTCATCTTCATATACGATGTGTTGAGTGGGAAGTAGAGTGGTGATAATTACGGGTAACAAGAATTAACATGGGTGTTTTTCTCGTCGTCATATAGGACATGTTGAGTGGGAAGCAGAGTTATGATAGCTAGAGGATTCCACACGCGTTGCTGCGGGAGACATTGCCAAAAATTAGTGTTTTATTCAAAAAATTGACTCACTTAAAAGGGTAAGCAAAAACAAATGAACAAATGGTTGCTATTTGACAAAAATAACAGGCTACCACCTCCGATTCTTTTCAAGGGAAGAAAACTTCCAAGGTACAACTAATACATCAGCTATAGCCCACCAACTCCGCCTCGTAGAGACACTCATGCACCGACTGCTTCGTCATGTGCCTCACCGCCACCGGGAAGGGTTTCTTCTTGGGTACTATTTTTTTAGGGGTCTTCTTGGGTACTGGTGTTGCTTGTTACCATGGTGGATGCACTTGTTGCATGTCGAGTTGTGGCGACCAACATGGGCCGAGTTGGAGAAAATCAACCCTGATGCACAACTTTAACAATGGTGCAAACATATCTAGTTCAATCCCCCTGACGATAAGGTATTTAACAGTTCTTAGTATATAATATTCAAAAATACGAACGACAGACCATATGATAACAAATAAGGGGCGATCAAGTTCTTACAGAGTCAATACACTCACACAATGCCACGTGTAAAAGAAAGCTGATAGTAGCAAAATATTTCATCCTACCTTGAATAACATGTAAAATAACCAGATGTGACATCAAATTATCAAGTGAAAATAATAAAATGAAACCTGGGATTACATCTTCTGTTTTCTTCTCGATGGTTATTGAAATTCAGAAGTGTGAGGTTGGACTTCTTGTGATGTTGCTTTTATTTTTGGGAAGATATGTGTCCATTTATGATCAATGATGTACCTGTATTTGGCCAAGACTAATCAAATAAATCGGATTCTCCACTTTGCTAAAAGTTTGTGAAGGGAATTAGAAAAACAATGTAAGAATATAAACACCTCGGAAAATAAATTTTGAACTATAAGCACTAATATAATTTGGGTGTTTGCTTTGTGATGCCTTTGTGGGTGGAGGTCGGCGCTGTACCGATGCTTGACCGTGGGAGGATTGAGGGCAGGATGCAACGTCGGTGCGTTGGCCATCTGCTGCCTTACTCGTCGCGTAAGTTATGAAGAGCAGAAGCATTGACGCAAACAGATGCCACTTTGTGGGATAGATAATCAATGGATTTTGTGATTACCAACCGTGCTACTCTTGTATACCAATTAGCCTGACAGGCATCCAATTTCGCCACTGAGACCTTCTCCAATTAGCCTAGCAGACCTTCATAACAGCCAAGTCGCGGGGAAATGGGGAACGCAATCTACCATTTGCAACGAACAAGTTGGTGCTGGTAGTAGTACTGATCGAGAGCTGGTGAGTGATTGAGTGACTTACACGCCGTGGTTGGGCGACATGCCCATGAAGAAGACCTTGGTCTGGCCGGGGTCGATGTGCCGGTCCACCCACTTTGCCCATGTCTTGAGGACCTCCTTGTACGCCACCGGCTGGTCCACCAGCGTGTACTTGTCCGGCAGCGCCCTCGGATTCTTCCTGCAATCACCATTTCATCTTCATCACTGGAGCAACAGCAATGGAGGACGGACGGAGGAGGGAGAAACTCACAGGACTTTCATCTCGAAGTTGTTGAGCCACCAGATGTAGGTGTTGAAGATGAGGAAGTGGGCGGCGCGGTACTAATTATAGCAGACCTTCACATGACAGCGAGGTGGCATCAGTCATGTCGCACTAGAACTTCTCCCGGCCACAAAGAAATACACGAGTGCATGTATGCTTATATACCTCTCCGTCATCGAGATGATCTAACAGTGCCTTCCAGATTGTTTTTGGCAACATTTCTGTAAGATAATGAATAATAAAGGTGTTGTCTAAGTGCAAGTCACTGGGAATAAAACTAATGTGGTACGCGAAATGAGCTGCACTACTAACATTTCAGCCAAGTTCTCCACAAGAACAAGAGAGAGAATCTCCGGTGGCACCGTGCCGGTCAGCATATTCCCGTTCAGCCGCATGCGAGGAAGAAACAAAACTTGTCATTCTGTAATTAGAAGATTGCACCTTGTCTGTATTAGTGGTTTAACATACAATATACAATGATGCATTGCATGTTAAATATCATTTCTTCATCTTTGTGTAATACTTGTAATGTGACCAGAACTCATACAGATAAGGCAACATTCGGACGGCCCCGAGTGAGACCGGTATGGCTCCAGTGAGAAGGTTGTCATAGAGATGAAGAGTGATCAGGCTTGTCAGGTTGCCCAAGGTAGCAGGTATCGTTCCACTGGTGTTTTTTCCATACAGCTCACTGCATACATCCAAATTATCGTACTAACCGCAGTAAAGGATGCAGTCATTAGGGCATGCATGTATCTTCTGCACCTCTAATCCTAGAGGGATAGATAGTCTTCTTTGCTTCGTATATAATGCCAGGCAATTCGTTGTCCTTTGGAAGCATCTTCTTCAACATTATCAGCAATTTTTCAAATCCCTTGTCAGATACACCATTCTCTGCCTTCCATTGCAACAATTCTAGTGTGGTACCCAACTTTTTCTTGTTATCTTCGCAATTTGGGTACAACAATTTCTTGTGATCCTCTAACATACGCTGCAACTTCAACTTCTCCTTTTCACTTGCGTAGTTTCTCTTTGCATCAGCAATGGCCTGACCAAGATCGTCAGCGGGCTCATCTGATGCCTCTTCTTCAGCTTATTCCTCCATTGTAGTACCACCGTTTTCAGGAAAACCATGGCCAGGATAGCTGTCATCATCCTCTTCTTCTGCATTCTCTTCCATTAGAACCCCTCTTTCTCCGTGCTTGGTCCAACAGTTATAGCCGGACATGAAACCGGACGTAAACATGTGGATGTGAATGGTTCTTGAGTTAGAGTAATTGTGATCATTCTTACAGACACCACATGGACAACACATTAAACGATCTGGCCGCTTGTTTGCCTCAGCCGCAAGCAGAAAAGTACGCACACCATCAATGAGCCGGGGAGAGCGTCCGTCATCGTACATCCATTGCCGGCTCATCTTCAATACACAACACCAAAAATACCAAATACAAGTTCATACACACTTATTCTCACAAAACAACATACAAACTCTCTAGCTAAATCATTTAAATGCAACAACAAATGCGATCAAGATCGCAACTAAGGTAACAATTGATCCAACAACATAGTGATACCAAGCCTCTTGACTAACAACATGTTTTCTAATCTTTCTAATCTTCAAGTGCATTGCATCCATCTTGATCTTGTGATCATCGACGACATCGGCAACATACAACTCCAGGTTCATCTTCTCTTCTTCAAATTTTTCAGTTTTTCGTTCAAATACTTGTTTTCTTTTTCAACTAAATTTAACTTCTCGACAAGAGGGTCAGTTGCAATTTCTAGTTCACATACCTCCTAGATAAAAATATCTATGTCAACTTGATGGGCATAATTGTCATAAACACGAAATGCAATAAATACTTATAAAAGAGAATATATGTACCACATCTGAATCATAAACTGGACGAGGGCCGACGGGGATGGATATCAAAACATGCCACTATGTATAACAAACAACCATACGGGTATGAAAATTATACAAGTAACTATCTAAATCATACAAACATGATTTTTGTATAAAAAGGATAAGAACAAGAGGCTCACCAAGGTGGTGCCAGCGATGGGACGGTGCGGGCGATCGACAGTGGTTAGGACGGGGACAAGAAGGCACTAAGTAAAGCAAACCTACATATGCAAACTAAGAAGTTAATTTGAGCTCAGATTGCATATAAATCAAATATAACTTCCACACATATATTACTCCCAAACTAAAACCCACAAATCACTATACTTATAGAGCATTGCACGAGCTAATCTAGCAATGAGGGATGAAAGGACAAAGTTGCTAACCTTTGTGAACACTTGAATGGATGGGGTGCCTTCAAATGTTGACAAATATTTGGCATAAATGGAGGTGAGCTCGAGCAAGGGGAGAACAGAGGAGAGAAAGGGGAAACATCCCTAGTTCTCAACAAATTCCCTCACCCCCCTAGTTCTCCTTTCTCTTTGCATAACTTCTCCCTCCATTGTCAGTTTTAGAGCTACATAACAACGGCAAACATCCCTAGCTCATCGAATCGCCCCAATGACCCTCTCGAGTGAGACTGGAAAAGTTGCTCGGTTACCCAAGGGCAACTAAATTAGTTCATGACTCAAGGGTGCTTGCCCGATCCAGAGTTCGCACAGATCCGTCCTGGCCTAGTAGCCATATACGATGGGGTTCTTAATGATAACTTCCCCACTCCACATGGAGCAAAGGACATCTGCTTTATTCCCTTCCTTTTCCGAGGTCTCGGTTTTCCGATTGACCCCTTCCCCAGGGGTCTTCTAGAGTTTTGTGTATTCACCTCCCAAGTTTCCGAGAAATCTTCAAAAAAGCTGGATTCACTTAACGGATCATTGTATTGCGATGGAGGCATGGGGGGGGGGGGTATGGGGCCACGTTGTTGTGCCCAACTCTCCCAAAACCTCCCCTCACTAACCGGTGCAGAGCCGAGGTTTCTTCTAACACGCCTTTGTAAGTGGCTACAAATTTTATCGGCGAACCAGTGCACTGCGCAGTGACCATGATATATTTTTTGCAATAAAAAAGAACTCATTTACCAGTACGGCACGACAATGTTCTTGTCAGTGGGAATCAGACAGAGACATAGATAGAGAGAACAATATTTGCCTTGCCATGGACGTCGGCGTATGACCCGTCTCGTTCGGGGTCCCCGATGCTGACAAGATGGAGCGGTTTACCCGGCCAAAATTCTACTTCGTATTCGTTCCAGAAGTGTTCGTTTTCAAACCAACTTAGGATTGAATGGTTAGGAGGACATCGAATGGTTAGGAGGACAATGGTATTTTCTACTCACCAGAGTTTAAGTCATAGACTTGCATAAAAATTGCATATTTTTTTTGGATTTATACCCTGCCTTTTGGTGATGTATGTTTAGTGGGAGGAGACGTACTACAAAGGCGTCTGTGACGACTTCGTCAATCTCAAGATGATGTGTCGACTCAGTCTCTTGGGCGTGCTCATAGGTTAGGGTACGCATGTGTGCGTTTATAGGGATGAGTGTATGTGTGTATGTTTGAGCATCAATGCCCGTATTGTGTTAAAAGAACGTCACTTCATCCTAATGATGAAAGTTTCCGGAATCCATTTTGCGTACCTTGACACAATTTGTTCTTCATACATACATTAAAGAAGTTCGGAAAATAATTGAATTTTCATCCACGTGTACTGTCGTTAGGAGAGCTTCCTCTTGGGACGACTCCATGGATGTGCGAGTCACCAGTCTCCGGTCCCATGGTGAGAGGTACCCTATAAATGGAAGATTACTCAACCAAGTTTCACGTATAGGCATAAACCAAGAACATACTCCTGCTATTGCTAAGCCATCTCTGCTATGCTAATAGTCATGGAGAAGGAGAACTCCCCTCTGCTAAAACTCATCTCACTCACTCTACTACTAATAGCCTGGTTTCCCCCGGCCATGGCAGTGCCACCATCACTGCAAGAACAAGCAGGGGCCCTTCTCGCCTGGAAAGCCACACTACGAAGCCACCCAGCCCAGCTTCAATCTGTGGGCAAGGCGAAACAACACTATGTGGCCGTGCAGCTGGTACGGCATCAGGTGCAGCAAGCATCAACCAAGGCACCAAGAGGTGATCACCGAGATCTCTCTACGGGGGCTGCGGCTGAGAGGGGAGCTGAACGCCCTAAACTTCACGGCGTTGCGTACTCTGTCGAGTATCCAACTCTAACACAATCAGATAAGGGGCTTCTTTCCACCTTCTTTAGCATCATCCTTGCCAAACCTTCAACACCTAATGCTCCAGGAGAATCAACTCTCTGGTGAAATACCATGGCAAATAGAACAATTACAGAGTCTCGTTGGACTGGATTTATCAGCAAATCACTTGTCTAGCACCATCCCCAGTGTACTAGGCTACCTAAAGAAACTACTTAGGGTAGATTTATCCAACAACAACCTCACAGGCCCCATCCCAAGAAGTTTAGGAAACTGCACTAAGCTCACTACCTTATACCTTACTGGTAATCAATTATCTGGGCGTCTTCCTCGAGAACTAGGTTACCTAGCGAATTTACAAGAGTTGGATCTTAGCAACAACAAACTTGTCGGTTCCATCCCCAGTGTGCTAGGTTACCTAAAAAAACTACATAGGGTAAATTTATCCAACAACAATCTCACAGGCCCCATTCCAAGAAATTTAGGGAATTGTACCGAGCTCACTATCTTATACCTTTATGGTTGTCAATTATCTGGATATCTTCCTTGAGAACTAGGTTACCAGTCAATTACAAGAGTTGGCTCTTAGCCATAACAAACTCATTGGTTGCATCCCCAATGAACTAGGCTACCTACAGAAACTACATAGGATGGATTTATCTAGCAACAACCTCACTGGCCCCATTCCAACTAATTTCGGGAATTTAACAAAGCTCACTTTCTTGCTCCTTGGTCGTAATCAACTATCCAGATACATTCCTCGAGAATTAGGTTACCTGCTAAATTTACAAGAGTTGGCTCTTGAGAAAAACAACCTCATTGGTTCCATCCCCAATACCTTTGGGCGTCTCATTAACCTCAATGGCTTGTACCTTTGGGGTAACAAACTTTTCGAGCATATTCCTCAAGAGCTAGGTAACCTAGTGAATCTACAAGATTTGGAACTTAGTGATAACCAACTCATTGGTTCCATCCCAAGCACCTTTGGAAATCTAACTAAGCTCACTATCTTGTACCTTGATGGCAATAAATTCACCAACTTTCTTCCCCGAGAACTAGGCTACCTAGTGAATTTAGAAGATTTTGAACTTAGCAGGAACCAACTCATCGGTTCCATCCCCAATGTCTTTTGGAAATTTTACTAAGCTCACTATCTTGTACCTCTATGATAACCAGTTCACCGGATATCTACCTCGAGAACTAGGTTACCTAATGAAAATCAATTTGACTAAGCTCACTCGCTTGAACCTCAATGAAAATCAATTCTCTGGACATGTTCCTCAAGAAATTGGTTCCTCAAGCGATCATGTGGCACTATAGTTGGAGAGTAACAATATCTCTAGTTCCTTACCACCTGAGTTGTGCTCCCGAGGCCGGCTAAAGAATTTAACTGCATTTGATAACAACCTAAATGGACCTCTGCCGTCAAGTATGGTACACTGCACAAGCCTAGTTAGAGTTCGTCTTGAAAGGAATCAAATAGAAGGAGATATTTCTGAGTTGGGAGCTCATCCAAATCTGGTTTATATGGATATGAGCTCGAATAAAATATTTCGCCAATTATCTTATCGTTGGGGGGAGTGTCGTAGTCTTACTATGCTACGCCTCTCAAACAACAACCTCACAGGCAAAATACCCATAAGTATGGGGAAAGTGTCTCAGCTAGGGCTACTTGATCTTTCATCAAACAATCTTGAAGGAGAGATTCCAAGTGCACTAGGCTATCTAAAATAATTGTTCAACTTGAGCCTCGTAGAGAATTTGCTGCATGGAGGCATACCGCCAGAAATTGGGGCACTGTCCAGTCTAGAGCTGCTAGATTTGTCATCAAATAGCCTAAGTGGTTTGGTACAAGGACCAATTGAGAATTGTTTAAAGCTTCGCTCATTGAATTTGCGACACAATAACTTCAAAGGAAACATCCCTACCATTCTAGGGGTGGTGCACAACTTACACATGTTGGATTTAAGTGATAATTCATTTTCTAGGGCAATACCAAGCCAACTAAGTGGCCTGATCATGCTAGATACTTTGAATCTTTCACACAATGAACTTAATGGATCCATCCCGTCATCATTTTAGAGTATGGAAAGCTTGATATCCATTGATGTATCTTATAATGAATTGGAAGGGCCAGTCTCAGAGTGTAAGCTATTCCAAGGAGCACCAATCAAGTGTTTTATGCATAATAAGATGCTATGTGGTGTAGTGAAAGGATTGCCTCCCTGTAGTAGTGCCCCACATACCCAAGGGAAAAGGAAAGTATAAAAAACACTTTTACTAGCCATGGTTCCTACTCTGGTATCTCTTGTTCTTGTTGCCACAATATTGATCTTCCGACATGGAAGGAAGAAATCCAAGGCAATTAACACCGATAAAGTAGAAGAACAAAAAGTCTTCTCTATTTGGAGTTTTGATGGGGCAAACGTGTTCAAGCAAATCACTGAAGCAACTGACAATTTTAGCGAGGTACATCGCATAGGAACCGAGGGATATGGATCCGTCTATAAAGCTATACTTGCAACAAGCGAAATATTTGCAGTGAAGAAGATACACATGATAGAAGATGAGTGTTGCATTAACGAGTCCGTTTTCAATCGTGAAATCAATGCATTGGTGCAGATTCGGCATCGAAACATCATAAAACTATTTGGGTATTGTTCCTGCAGCCAAGGCAGGTTTCTTATATATGAATATATGGGGAGAGGAGACTTGGAAGAAACACTTAGAACCAATGAAAGGGCAATTGAATTGGGCTGGACAAGGCGGATACATATAGTTTTGGACGTGGTTCAAGCATTGTCATACATGCATCATGATTGTTCATCACCAATAGACCACAAAGATATAACAAGCATCAACATTTTGCTTGATCATGAATTTAGAGCTTGCATCTCTGACTTCGGTACGGCTAAAGTTCTCAGTATTGATGGTCAGAATCACACAAGGATTGCTGGGACAAAAGGCTATCTTGCTCCAGGTAAAAAATAAATCTATCCTTATCTGTATCATTTTCACTTAGAAATGTCATTATATGTAGCTCTTGTAAAAATAATTTGTCATGTATTCATGGAACATGCGTATGGATACTTGCAATGAACTCTAATCACACATTAGTTAACTAATTTGCTATAATTGCAGAGCTAGCATATATAGAGAATGTGACGGAGAAATGCGATGTATATAGCTTCGGGGTGCTTGTTCTGGAGCTATTTATGGGATTCCATCCTGGCGATTTGCTCTCATCCCTCTCGCTGACAACCAAGAGAAATGTATGCCTCAGCAATCTGTTGGACTCTAGGCTCGAGATCCCAAGTGCTGAAACCGCTGGAGAAATACACAGTGTGCTTAGTGTTGCCCTAAAGTGCATGGAGCCTAACCCATCACGCAGACCAACAGCACGATGTGCCACTGATGAGCTATCTGCTATCACTAAAACATGTGAAGATCATGTTGATTATCTACAAGCTGATCTCACCATTCCGGTACAGTAGTATCATGCCGTTTTCTCTATAACTAGCAAAGGATACTAAAGGGTGTGTACTAAAGTTGGGCTTACAAAAGTTGTAGTATTGGAAGAAGTGATTGCAAAATGTGTGAATAGGGTATGATTAATGTGTGTAAATGTATTCAGATCCATTGTCAATATCTCGCACAACTGCGAATGATAAACAGAGCATCTTGTCGGTCAATTTTCTGTTGTTGTTGTTGTTGTTGTTGTTGTTGTTGTTGTTGTTGTTGTTGTTGTTGTTGTTGTTGTTGTTGTAAAAGAGCACCACAATTGCATTAAAAGGTACTCCCTCGGTCCCCAAAAGCGTGGCGTATATTTTGAATCATTTTTCCCTAATTAGGTGGGGCGGGCAATTAAATCTGCTCTTCCTAGTAATTTGAACTAAAATCATGTCACTTATTTTCGAATGGAGGGAGTACAAGAGAGTGGAAATTAATCACACGGTATGAGCAGGTGAAGAACCCACAGTTGATTTTTGCATTCAGATGCATCACTACTAGAATCAATGTTTACGCCGAGTTCCAAAGAAACTCGGCAGAGCACTTATTAAACTCGGACGAAATCTTCACCGAGTGCCAAACTGGGCATAGCGCACTTGGCTGGACGGGGCCCGACAATCAATAATACTGCCGAGTGCATTCTATCAAGAACTCAGTGCATATGTCAACAATGTTTCCTCTTTGGAATGCTTGCCCAGCTTTTGGATGCGCAAGGTTCAAAGGCCAGGCAAACGTGGGCACCAAGGCCTAAGTCTTGCCGGGCTTGTTTTGCCTGCCTAGTTGCTCCAAGATGCTCCCTTTGAATGTTCTGCTCGATTCATTTGGTTTCATTCTGCCTCTGTCGCTTTGGGAAACTCGCCGGTTAAGCCCAGCGGCAATGCCATTCGACCAGGCACTAACCAGACAGGCCGTCGCCGGGCAGGCTCCCGGACGCCTGTTGCGCTCGCCCTTCCTGTGCTGCGTCGTCTCTTGGAGAGGCACTTGCCGGAGGTTTTCAACCAGCCGGCAGCTCATTTACCCTGCCCGGTGTTCTCCGTAGACATCTCTACCTCTCTACCTAATAATAAAGCACCGTGGGTTTCTGGTCGTACGTCGTCGGTGTTTTTACGAAAGAACCCCTATCTTACTTTGAAATAAACCCGCAGTCCTGTTTAAGTGGATCTGATAAAACCGTTTTGACAAAAAACACCCTGCCGCATTTGCCCGTGTCCGCCGCCGCCGACCGCAACCAGCGCCTCCACGCGCGGGCGGCTCGTGCCCGTGCCTCCCTGCCGCCCCGCGCCGCCGCCCACCGGAGCTCCGCTGCCGGACCAACGCGCCGCCATGCCCTCCTCTCCTTCTTCCTTCCCCTCTCTCTTGTTCTATTTCTCACATCCCCCTCTCTCTCTCCTTCGCAGGAAGCGGAAGCCATGGCCCTGGACCTCCATGCCAGACCGCCGCCCCGCGCCGGCCGGCCATCGGAGCGCCGCCGCCGGACCAACGTGCCGCCCTGCCCTCCTCTCCTTCTTCCCTCCCTTCCTCTGGTTCTATTTCTCACATCCCTCTCTCTCCCCCCTTCACAGGAAGCGGAAGCCATGGTCGTTGGATCTCCATCCCGGACCGCCACCCCACGCCGGCCGGCCACCGGAGCACCGCCTCCGGACCAACACGGGTTGCCGCGCTGGACCGCAAGCGGATGCACTGGTTGTGCTCGACGGAGATGGGCCCTGTGTGCGTGCCCCTGCAGCCTGGACGAAACTCCGGCGAGGCCATGACCTCCCGAGTCCCAACCCGGGCGTAGGAGCGTAGGGGAGCGCCGTCGTGGATCCTGCGCGTCCTAGGTCCGCCGAGGCCACGGGCTCCCAAGCCGGGCATAGGTGCGTACTGGAGCAACGCCCGCCTGGGCGAGGTCTTCCTGCTTCTGGAGGAGGCGAACAAGCCGAGCCAAGCCATGAGGAACTATCTGATGTTTATTCTACATATCTGTGTCATTGACCCATTGTCTAGAGTGTGATTTCACACGTTTGATTTCAGCCAATCATCTATGAAGTGCGACCTTTCATGCTTGAATTCTACAATATCCACTGATGAATTTCATGCTTTTAGTGAACCTCAACAAATTCATGGAAAACGTATTTAATTTTGCTCATCTGATTCGCTTTGCTGCATTATTAGTATGCCTGCCAGACTCCAAATTCAAACCTATAGCCTATAATAAACCCCAGTTTTTTTAATAAGTTTAAACATTTCAGTTCCGTTTTTGGGTTGGAATTTATCAGTGGCCATGTAAGACTGGAAATTGCTCACCACGTGTTCCTTAATGTATATTGTGCCAATAGCTATTAAACCTTCGATATGCTGGAGGGTGATGAGGTGACATGGAGCTAAACATAGATTGAAGATTCTGTCATGGGTTCCTCAGAGAAGATAGAACAAATGAGTATGGAGATCCAGCTGTTGAAGACGCCGAGGGACAAGAACATTCAGGAGTTGTTCGCCTAATGGGTTGGTGAGAACAAGAATACAGTTAACATCATCACAGAGCCCTGCACATCTCGCATGCGAGGCAGTATGTCCCTTTTTCTTTAGCACAACTCATATGTCTCTTCCTACCGGGGAGCGTTCGTAATACTTTGCCTGATTCTATTATGGATTACCCATTTTGTTTACAAGTTGACGTACTTATTAATTTGGTGTCGTATTAACTACACCGGAGTCTGTTCTTGTGCAAAGGAAATTTGATTGGGATTGGCCGCACATCTTAAATGCATCTAGAAAATTAACCACAGATAGATTTCACTCTTATAGCCCTTCTATTCAATACATTTTGATTGCTGAAATTTGAAACAATGACCAGGTTCTGT
This sequence comes from Aegilops speltoides, assembly GCA_021437245.1. NCBI lineage: Eukaryota > Viridiplantae > Streptophyta > Magnoliopsida > Poales > Poaceae > Aegilops > Aegilops speltoides. The sequence continues at coordinate 547,076,698 of CM038143.1, forward strand.
AGGAAGCACAAGAAAGTGGGTATGAAAGCTATGAGACGATGGCCAATACAGATATTGACAGGGCTGGAATATCATTAGAGTCCGGCGCCAACAAATATACATAGCGACTTAAAGTGTGACAATATATTCATAAATAGTCCTGATGGAACAGTGAAGATCGGCGACTATATGGTCTGGCGACATTATTGCATCAATGGAAAAAGCAAAGTGTCAAAGGTGTGTGACATTGTGTTTTTCTGACAGCTACGGATCTGTGAAAATATACCTATTCTATTTACTGTGGATATACTCTCAGTTTACTTTGTTTAAAAATTTATTTTAGTCGTGTACTAACAACCATTGTGTTAAAATGCAGGCGCATTAGACTTTACGGCACCAGAACGCTTCACTGGCAATACAATAAGTTGCTTGGGTATTCCAACCCCCTTGCTGAACCCTGTGCTATTCGCAGCCTCTTCTGTCAATCCAGCAGCACACCGCTGCCCTTCGCATCCTCCCTGCATCACTGCAACTGGGCCGTGCTCACATCGTCTGCGGTCACATGCGCAATCTCTGCGCTCGACGCTGCCTCCACCGAGATTCATTGCAAGGTCTGTTCATAGCCACGGTTCTTGCTCCGTACCATTGTTGACGCTCCTGTTAATGGATAAGTGTCCAACAAAATTACCTGCAGGGTGCCTGAAACGCCCACTGCTGGGTACATGCATACTACAATTATGCCATGTCTTCCCTATTCGATCGGTCGCACAGGTATGTTTCTTTTCCTTCTTTGTTTAGTTTTAAAGAAAAGATTAATTTCTGAATTCACCATATTTTTATACTATATATAAGCATGGATGACTAGAATAGTTGATTGTCAGTTCACTTATATTTCTCCTATGGAAAGGAGCATCAGTTTTACGCATGCTTCCCAGGTCCTTGGTGAGAGGCCCTGTGATGTTATTCTTTTAGGTAAGCTTTACTCAGGTTGCTACTCATGTCAGTGTCTGTAATTTTGCCAGAGTCAGGTTCAGAGTTATTGACTGAATTTTTCGGGCACAACCATCAAGCAACATGAGTAAAGCTTACCTAAGCCAATGATTTTGTTCTTTTAGCTAGAGCCAGGTTCAGAGTTGTTCACTCTGGATTTTTTGGGCACAACCATCAAGCAAGCTAGCACGTATTGTTTAACTGAAGCAAAGGGCAGCTAAGCTATGAATGCTTCATTCTTTGTTCTACACAAATGCAGCTACTATTTGTATTTGATCTGAGCAAAGGTGCAACCAATTGAAGTTATTTTGAAGAACCTGCACCTGAGTATATATGTTCTGATTTTATAGCCTGCAGAGTCTGTAGAGTAAAGTTTGTACATTTTGTGAATCGCTTTGTTCCGGTTTCCCTTGGTGTATAGTCTATACTGTATCAGGTTATTTACTATGTGCAGATTTGTTTGTGCCATTGCCGATCATGTACTTCTTTCTATGCTTGGAAGCATAGTCTCATCGTATCCCCTAGATCTGTATAAGTGTATTTAGCTCACATACACTTGGCATTTGTTCTTCAAAAGGCGATGTCCTCGATGCTGGACTCCTGGTAACAGTTTATTACATGTTATTTCTTTTTTTTTGGTGAGTCTTTTCTTGAGAATTAGGATTTTGGAGTTAAGGGGTGTTACTTTTGACCTGCTAATACAGCTGCGTTAAACTTTTTGCTCTTCAAAAGCAACTATGTAAGTCTGACGCTAACATAATGTTTACTGCTAAAATACGTCAGTAGGTATAACTTAGAGTCAGGAACACAAGTAGAATTTCATAGAAATCTGTCTAGCTCCTGTAGATGAAAGACTTCCTGCAAGTGAGCTCTTGAATAACTCTTACCTCCAGGAAGATGAGGTCTATTCCAGCGCCTCCAATTTCAGTCTCTCTGGTCTCAAGTGTGACTGAAGATGGGTGGCAATCTGCAAGTTTCGTGCTTTGGAAGGGTGAATTCTTACTGAAAAACCATATGTATCTTACCGACCATATTAATTTATTGCTAACGTTTCCTCATACCAGTGGTAAATATAGCACTGAAGAAACTTTTAAATCAAACTTTACTTCAGTCTTTAATGGCACTATGAATTATTTCAGGCTGTTTAAAGAATGCTGAGTTGTCAAGCGAGGTGCTGCAGTGGCTGGCGTTGCCGGGCATGGGACGACGTCTCTAGGCTCCTGCCTGAGGCAAGCCTCAACGGCCTCCTCGGATGCCCTCTAGGAACTGGCACTGCGTATGATGGTCTCCCTCACCTAGCACCTAGGTTGACCTAGCCACCGCCATCGAAGCGGAGAGTTGACAACATATGTATGATTGTTGGACGTGTCAGTCCTGCCATTGACATGTTCAAAACTATGAATTGAGTGATTACAAATATGCTTTGATCAATGAAATGAAAGGATGGTCTGTTACATCTTGTTGTGCAGATATAGGGCTTGAATTATTTTCGGTCGTATCATCTTGGCCCTATAATAAAAAGACGAGTGTGGGAGTGCGCGACCAGTTGCTACCAGTATCAAGGTGCACTTGATGTGTAGTTATCAGTCAATGAGAACCATAGAAAAATGGAGGCACGGACTCTAGGAGTATATATCCGCTCCCCAAAAAAGGGTGTGCTATATATTGAATGGTTCAATATAGGTCAGTGAGTTTGAGGCAGCAAAAAGCTTTAGAGCTAAAATCAATAGGAAATGGTATTTGTTTCTTAAGATGTTTTTTTTTTGATAAATGTAAAAAAATTGAATTAGTTAGTTAGTAATAAGATAGAAAAGGAGACCATGACTTGATTGTCTATTTATCCTTGCTCCATATTCGAAGTTTCTGCCAGCTGCTGTCGTCAACCTACCCTTGCATGCCATCTACTTCCAATTCACTTTTGCGAGAGGTTCATGCCCGACCGTCGACATTGATGCATCCTCTCACTCAACATCGTGTCTCCGCAGGATGGAGCTTAGATCGGTGAACCGCATAATGGTCAACAAAGAGGCAAAAACTAGATGATTTTGACACTTTCGATGGTTCATGCGGAGGTATTTTTCACCTTTTGCCTATAGCAACACACGGGTCTTCTGCTAGATGAGACTGGGGCGAAGCCCACCATCATTATAAATTTTCATAATTACAAGTCGGTGTAGGAAGGGGCTCATGAAAGCCGCGTGCTAGAGTGTGATGACCAATCCCCGGTTCGGCCGTTGGCACCCATCAACAATGCACAACAGATCTGACTTTGAGTGACCCTCCACAACCCAGGTCCTTGATCCCGCTCATGGTAGTGAAGCACTGCGATGGCCGCCAATGACACCCTACTCAGGGTGCTACTTTCCTCGACGGCCTCCATGTTGTCACTGTAGCGGGATGCATGGGACCAAGTGTAGGGAATAGCTTGCGGAGAGCGGTCCTCATGTCGAGCTCGACAAGATTAGTTTTTAATGTTTTAAACATTCCATTGTGATTGCACGTTAATGGCATGTGTGTCATGCAATGGCCGCGATTGACTCCAGACATGTTGTGATTAGAGGACACTGCGGTAATCGCCGGTGGTGAGGGACTAACATAAGTGGTGACACGGTGTCGGTGAGGGACTAAGATAAGTGGTGACACGGGTGGGACACCGTGTTGAAATAGAAGACGTTGAATTGTGAGGGTCTTGAGCCATATTTATCGGGCCCGTTGCAACGCACGGGCACTTTTACTAGTAACATAAAACTCTTTATTTTGGCTCATCAACTCATACACCTGCAAACTGAGCATGATAAAGGCTATACCCGCAACTTAACCAAGCGTAAAGATACAAAACATCGTCGACATGGCAGCAACAACCACGTAAAAAATATTGGGTTGCCTCCAAACAAGCGACTTTGTTTAATGCCTTTTAGCCTAACACACTTATTTTTATAATCTTCAATTTTTTTCATCGCTACTTCGCTCGGACAGTGCCCAAGCTTGCGCCTGGCATGTGCCGGCAGGCCGCCAGTATGTCCAGCTACCCTCGCCCCTCGCACATTGTGTCCTCTCGGCTCAATGGCCAAGGCGCCCGCAATAAGAATGATACAGCGCGATGTATTTGCACTAGCACCACCAAACTAAGTCTGCCATGGACACGTTTCACCATCGCTTTACCGTCAACCACGAACAAGGGGCGACCTACGACGAAGCACATCATCACAGGCGTCTAAAACTAGCTGCCAAAACAACAAGCAAAATCAAAAGGAGGAAACGACGTGTCCTGCGGTGGACCCATCAAAGAAAAAAAATGCCAAACAGAAGAAACATGAACACGAACAATACAGCAAAGGCGACCCCCACCCAAAAGGCCGAAACAGAGACGGTGCACCGGCCAACAATGAGCTGCATGCTCATTGAGGCCGGAGAAGAAAGCGTGCTACACATCCGTGCAAGAAGTGAGAGGCCGGAGACGTGTTCAACTGTCGCCTGCCGGAATGAGCAAAGAACGCCCAGGAACAACAGGTGCAAGTCATAGGCAAGAGGGAGGCGAATGTGCACGCCATCCTACATGTGGCATGAATCATCAAACTTATAACACGACACAACCGCCTTAAGGAACAGTCTGAGCCACCCTCGGTGCAGCATTTGGACATGGCTCGGTGCTAGCCAGCCGGCTGGGCGCACCCCTATCCGGATCAAGGTTTTGGTTACCGAATGAGGCAATTTTACCGAGGGGGACGGGTAAACGTGGTTACCACGATTACCAAGAAATACCGAGAATATTTCGAACGAAATTTATAGTTGAATTTTGAATTCAAATAAATGAATGAACGAACATTCGAACCAGAGACCTGTCAAAACATGAAGTAGGTTGCTACGAACACGTCAGAATCAACTCTCATGGCACTAATTAGATCCTACGCACTTTACTACAAATGGAGCGTTTAAATTCAAAATTTTCAAAAAAAAAAAATGGTATTTTTTGCTCGGTATGAGGATTTATCGAGGGGCACGGAAATATGTGGTAACCATGGGAAATCTTGAAATTTCGACCGGTAAGCAAAACCTTGATCCGGATAGCCCTCTCCGACCACTCGGCTCGTGGCTGATGAGAGTGAGGCAACCCATCAAGAGGCAATGGTCGCCGACAGGCAGACCTAGCCTTGACAATCGCGCGCCGTGCCAACCATGGCCGGCCGACCCTATCCTGCCCCGGTGAAGCCCAGCTGGAGTGACCGCACGCACCTACCTAGACCGAGCTAAGAAGGTTAGCTGGCGCGAGCAAAACAATCACTCAAAGGTGGGTCCAGCCTACTCCTCGTGCGAACGGGCCTGAGGACCTGGACCCACACGCAAGATGGCACTACGAGCGACACTGATGGCTCTGCTATCACGACTGAACCAGCCCAGCACGGGGGGAGGAGGCTAACAGGCAGGTCCGCCTTCCCCGTCTCGGACGGGTCAACACACGAGAGGGCCATTGCCGGCACGCCCGACGCCGCCCAATGACGATGGCGCCGGGCGTGCACCCACGATCCACCCAGTCGGGTCGCCTGGGCACACGCCGTCCGGGCAGATCAAACGGCATGGAGAGCCCCCGAGAAGCCCATGCAGCACACCAACCGAAAACGGATGGTGCATAGGCTTGACTGTGCCATCGCCAGCACGCCCGACGTTGGCTCCGAGCGTGCCCCCACGCGGTAAGCCACCCGGCAACAGACGGGCCAGAAGGCTCTCTCTGTCAGCGAGGCGCCTGGGAAGGCGGATACTCCAATATTCATTATAGGAGTAATTTCTTATTGTAAACAATGCTACTGCTATTTGATAAAACCCGCTTTCATGTTAAAAATATATAGAAGCTGATAGGTTAAAATCATTGAGAAACTCCGGGTGTTTTTTAGGACAATATTGTGTGTAACTCACGAGAAAACTTGGGTCTTTGTGTTGTACAATAAACTGACGTCTGGTCTAATTAATTCTTTGAGAAATCTTGAAGGCACTTATGGTAGATTGTGCTCGAGCTTTGCTAGAATTAGATTATTTCTATCCTTAATTTTCGGCCACCGGAGTACGTATGATACGCATGCAGCTTTAGCATCAGGTATGGTGAAACATGATGTCACAGTTTGGGACGAGCGCACTCAAGTTTTGGAGAGATGGTTCAAGCTTAGTGCACTTGTACCTGTCATTCTACCCGGCCCCTTGAAACGAGGAGCACAGAGAGATCTTTTCGTTGAATCCAATGCCCACCTTCTTCTTCTTTGGTGGTTTCTTATGCAGGGACAACAAAGGAAAAGATATACACGAGAAACACATATACGTAGCCTTTTTGTTTTTAAACTCCCCAAAGCTCACTACTTTGCAGACCTTTGCATCGGTCCCAAAGCTTAAAGCGGTCCAAAATTCTGGGGTTAATTTACAAAGAACCTCTAGAACCAGAGTTTACATGGACACGGTTTCCACGCTAAGACGAGGCAGTGAAGTTTCGCTGCATATAAGGTGAAGTTTCGCAGGCATACAGCGCGCAGGACCCAACCTCCAACCACAGCCATGCGACTAATCATGGAGAACTCCCCTCTCCTACGCTTCATCTCACTCACTGTCCCACTAGCCACGTTTCTCCAGGCCATGGCAGTGCCGTCCCTGCAAGAACAAGCAGGAGCGCTCCTTGCCTGGAAAGCCACGCTACAAAGCCACCCAGCCTAGCTGCAATCCTGGTCAAGGGGAAACAATACTAGCACATGGCCCTGATGCTGGTATGGCATCAAGTGCTGCAAGCATCAAGTAAGTCACCAAGAGGTGATCACCGGGATCTCTCTACGTGGGCTGCGTCTGAGAGGGGATCTCGACGCCCTCAACTTCACGGCGTTGGAAACCCTAACAAGCATCCAACCCTCGCACAACAGGCTCACCGGGAGGACCCCTCCGAGCATTGCGTCGCTCGGAGAGCTCCGGTTCCTGCTTCTTCGACGCAATCAGATAAGGGGCCCTTTATCACCTGCTTTAGCATCCTTGAAAAAACTACGGTGCTTAATACTCCAGCAGAATGAACTCTCTGGTGAAATACCAAGGCAAATAGGAGAACTAGAGAATCTTGTTTCGCTTAACTTATCTGACAATCACTTGTCTGGTCCCATCCCCAGTGAACTAGGCTGCCTACAGAAGCTTGTCAGGTTAGATTTTACCGACAACAACCTCATAGGCTCCATTCCAAGAGATTTAGGGAATCTCACTAAACTCACCATCTTGTACCTTACTAGAAATTATTTATCTGGATATCTTCCTCGAAACTAGGTTACCCGGTGAATTTACGAGAGCTGTCCCTTGAAGCAAATGAACTCATGGGTTCCATCCCTGATACCCTCGGGAGTCTAATTAACCTCACTCGCTTGTATCTCTGGGATAACAAACTTTTTGGACATATTCCCCCAGAACTAGGTTACCTGGTGAATTTAGAAGAGTTAGATCTTAGCAGCAACAAACTCATTGGTTCCATAGCTAATACCTTTGGGAGTTTGGTTAAACTCACTGGCTTGTACCTAAGGGATAACCAACTTTCAGGATTTATTCCTCGAGAACTAGGTTACCTGGTGAACCTAGAAGATCTGGTTGTTAGCAATAACACAATCATGGGTTCCATCCCGGATACCTTTGGAAATTTGAGTAAGCTCACTACCTTGCAATTCAGTTACAATCAACTATTTGGACATGTCCCTCAAGAAATCGGCAACTTAACGAATCTTGAGAAACTCGAGTTCTCCAACAACTACCTCTCTGGTCCTCTGCCACCCAATTTGTGCATTAGTGGTCGGCTCAAGAATTTAACTGTAGAAGATAACTACCTGAATGGACCTTTGCCATCAAGCTTGTTAAACTATAGAAGCCTTGTCAGAGTTCGTCTTGAAATGACTCAACTAGAAGGAGACATTTCTGAGATGGGAGCTCATCCAAATCTAGTGTACATAGATATGAGGTCAAATAAACTATTTGGTTAATTATCTTATAAACGGGGGGAGTCTCTTAAACTTAACAAGCTAAGTATCTCAAACAACAACATCACAGGTAAAATACCCGCAAATATGGGGCAAATGTGTCAACTAAAGATACTTGATCTTTCATCAAACAAGGTTGATGATGTGATTCCAAGTGAACTGGGAAAACTTAAAAAGTTATTCTACCTGAGCCTCGCAGATAATTCACTCCATGGAAGCATACCACAAGAAATTTGGTCCCTGTCTAGTATGGAGTTTTTGGATTTTTCGTCAAATTACCTAAGTGGTTTGGTACAAGGATCAGTTGAGAATTGTTTGACGCTTCGCTCATTTAATTTGAGACACAATAACTTCAAAGGAAGCATTCCTACTGTTCTAGGGGTATTGCAAAACTTACAAGACAAGTTGGATTTAAGTGATAATTCATTTGTTAGTACTAGGAAACGGCCTACTAGTGGCGCACCAGTTTTGCCTACTAATGGCGCACTACTGGTGCACCACTAGTACCACGCCACTAGTATTAAATACTAATGGCGCACATGTGGTGCGCCATTAGTATTTCAGATACTAATGGCGCATCAGGCAGTGCGCCATTAGTATAGCCCACGGTAGTATACCAGACCTTAGTAACAATTTTTTTTCAGAATTTTTTTTTCAATTTTTTTTCTTTTTTTCTTAATCTTGGGTCACTATGGCTTAATGTCGGGTCAATATGCTTAATCTCAAGTCAAATCGCACTAAGTGGTCAAACTTCCGGGAAGGTCACCCATCCTCACACTACTCCAGCCCGACCAGGCATAACTTCACAGTTCTATCCAACCCCAGCACCACCTCACTTAACAGGTACTTGTTGATATATCTATCATATCAATCCTATTATACCTTGTTGATGTATAGGACTTTGTTCATGTTCATAACTATGATGAAATTTTGAAAAATATTTCAAACTTCCCGGTCATATTGCGTATCATTTTTTGAAAAAAAAATCCAAAAAAAATTGAAACCAATTTTTTTCTGTTACTAGTGGCACACCTAGCAAACGGTGCACTACTAGTAAGTTTGAAATTTTTTGAATTTTTTTGCCTCTAGATCTTGAAAGCCCCGTAACTTTTTTTCTGTTAGGTTTTTGAGGATTTTGAAAATGTTTAACAGAGTTCCATGTAACTTTTCGAGTAGATGATTTTTCATATAAAAAACTTTTTAATCCGAGTTTGCATGCAAAAGTTATGCCCATTTTATAAATTCCAGAGAGATTTTGCAAATAAAGTCGAGATTCATATTTGTAAATTTTCCCAACAACTAGACCACATATCACATGGGAAACTTATTTTCTTTTCTTTTACATTTCCATCATTTTCTTTTATTTTTTTTAAACTGAAAAGGCGGTCAACAGGGGGGTGCATTTGGTGGATTTTTTGAGCCAAGTTAGTAATGGCGCACCGTGGGAGTGGTGCGCCATTACTAGTTCAATTAGTAATGGTGCACCACTCCCACGGGGCGCCATTACTAGTTTTGAAAAACAATTTGAAAAAAATTGGAAAAAATTACTAGTGGCGCACCGTGGATGTGGTGCGCCATTACTAGTTTTAACTAGTAATGGCGCACTATCCCCTGGTGTGCCATTACTAGTTTTGAAAAAAATTAAAAAAAAATAAAAAAAATTGAACAAAATTACTAGTGGCGCACCGTGGATGTGGTGCGCCATTACTAGTTTTGAAAAAAAATTTGAAAAAAAATATTACTAATGGCGCACCGTGGATGTGGTGCGCCATTAGTATTTGGACACTAATGGCGCACCAACACATGGTGCGCCATTAGTATATACTAGTGGCGCACCACATGTCTGGTGCACCATTAGTGTCCATATCATCTATAGCCCTTTTCCTAGTAGTGTGTTGGGGCAATACCAAGCCAACTTAGTGGCCTGACCATGCTAGAAACTTTGAATCTTTCAAACAATGCACTTACTGGCTTGATTCCATTATCATTTAGAGAATGGAAAGCTTGACATTGATTGATTTATCTTATAATGAATTAGAAGGGCCAGTACCAGAGAGTAAGCTCTTCCGAGGAGCTCCAATCCAATGGTTCATGCATAATAAGATGGTATGTGGTGTTGTGAAAGGATTGCCCCCTTGTACTAGTGCAACTCAGAATGGAGGGAAAATGAAAGGATACAAAACACACTACAAGAAATACGGTCAATTATGACTCCCAATTTTGGTCATTGATTCATCATTGTTATCGTTTATTGACCTTTTTTTGACCAAATTATGAAGGTCAACAGTTGGCCGTCAAGAACAAACAAACGTGACCTTTTCTGAAATTTTCGTCATGGCCACCCTTGACCAAAATTAAGGTCATGAAATCTAAGACCAAAATTATGGTCATTACTGATGAGCCTAGACCACGTAGGATCTGATGTGGCCGAGCCACATGGCATTGTCCACGTGGCACATTTGATGACGTGGCAAAAATGATGACATGGATGCCATGTAGGAATGGTCCAAATCGATTGTTTTAATGGGTTGAGCCCAATAATCCAGCCCACTTCTGAAATTACTTTTGGGCCATATGGATGGGCCAAGCCCAACATATCAGCCTGTTAATAATGTTCGTTCTTGGGCCGAGGCATGGTGCCCATTTATTCAATCCATCATTAACTAGGCTAGCCCATTTCTATCAAACAAATGCATATTGAATATTTTTTCTGTCAAAACAAAACTACATTGGGCTTGAAAAAGTCCAGCCCACTCACACAGTTTAGTATTTTTGTTCCAGCCCTTACTGAAAGGTGACCAACAACAACCAATAGTGTCTCAAAAAGAAAAAAATATTGTACAATTTTGCAGTCAACCAACAAAGGAGAATATAATGACAATAATAATATAATTCTCCAGGATTTCAATATTTAGGCCCAGCAGTATCATTACACCACAGGTCCATAAGAAGCACCAACCAAAATAACACAACTAGTAGCTTAGTATCATTACCCCATGTTCATAAGATAGCACATGTCCATATTGTGCACTAGTAACCAGTAACATAAGATGGCACCAACCAAAAAAACACAACCAGTAAAGGATTGTGCTGAGTGAAGGAATGTTCTCCACCTTCCGGCACCTCTTGTTCCATAGCACTTTCCGTGTCAGCCTGAAAAATAAAGAAAGATGTAAACATGAGCCACATCAACACGACAGAGAATACTAGAAACTTACTATCACTTGAGTTGTCCCCTCCGCTTGGCGAGGACTATGATCTGGTTGTTGAGCGTCTTCCTGGCTGCACCCTTGGAGAGAGGGCAGTGGCAGCCGCGGCCACGGACATGGACATTAGCCGCACCAACGACCCATGCACGCTCTCACCACCAGAGAGGAGGTGCCTTGCATATGGGCTCCTTCGGGTCTGCGAGAGCAAGAACGAGGTGGGGGTCAGTAAGCATCAAGGATGTTGTTGTTCTGGGTCAAGCTAAGTAAAAAAATCAAGGGCATAACAGATTCAAGTCAACAAAAGTTAACATGTGTACCATCTTGCGCAAACTATCATCACTTATAAAAAAAAGTATGCAAACAGCTGTACAGTGGTTAAGTGCTCATATTTATACCATATCAAGCAATAGCATTTAGCAACAGTGATGATCAACTACACTATTCACATATCATGAATAATTAATCCTCAAGATGTAGAACGCTTATTTACATTAGTTTGTGTTTTAAAATGCGCCATCTTGAAGCATCTCACTAGCAAATGATAGGAAAGATCACAGGAAATAGCACTGCCCTGATCAAGTATACTATAAGCATAAAAAAAGCCAAACAAGCTCATTGTGCATTTTCTTTTTCAGCATGAGACACAATAATCATAAGTAACCAATAGGAAAATAACTTGCTATCTACAGGCCCTATTATCGGCAACAAGAACATTAGGCAGTGAAGAACAATATATTTCCAATGCAATCTGTTAGGCAAACCCAGATCTGAAGTTTCAACATGTTTTGTCAACAACCAGGAGAAGAACTTATGTGAATTTTGCAATAAATCAATACAATATATAAGCTGAAAGTTCAACAAGACAGGTTGCTTTCAAGGGCTCATAAAATAGACACAACTGCAGATAGGCCGAGTGTGAGAAACATTTACTTCCCATCACACGACAGCATATGCAATCTCAATAATTAGAACACCCATTACTGTAACTCAAAGATCTTTACAAGGGAAAGAGAAAGAACAGAGAAAGGTAAAGTGTACCAACAAAGCATGCACAAGACGCCTTGTTGGTCTTCTCTGCTTCTGATCACTTTCCTATAATCTTTTATCTCCCACACCTTCACACACTTTCTATTTATATAATTTGGTGACATATCTCCGGCAAACCATTTCACCCACAAACTATAAAACAAAACATGCTATGAATAACCCACGCACCTAACCCATGCACCTAAAAACAGCAGAACCATTAAACCAGATGAGGTTGTAGAAAAACAGATGAGATTTCTACTTGTGATATGAGTGACCGATCAACACTAGCAGTCTAACATCAGTAAGTACAATACTTGTTAAACAAACGCTGCCCGGCAGGTACCCAGGTTTCGGGTGATCGAAGGCCTTTCGTTTGCAGTCCCCAGCTCAGGCAAAACATCGAACATGCAGCATGCAAACCGACAAAAGCACATGGTGGTTGCAACGACAGCACAAACGGGCAGTATCTGCTACTCATGGTGGTTGCAATGACATCACAAACGGGCAGTATCGAAGGCCTTCCGATCGGAAGTAGCTACTGCTAGTGCTAGCCATCAGTGGGGGATAGATCGGACCGAGTAATTACCAGCGATGGAGGCCATGCACGGCTCAGCAAAGTGCCCAGCGCAGGCGAGCCTCACCCTCCAGCCCGCGTCGTCGTCTACCACGCACAGCGACCTGAATATCCCATCTTGACAGATACCTGCAACAGAAGAGTTCCGACTTTATATGCATGGCACAGGGATGTCGTATTGTAATGCACTGCATCCATTTAGGGCCCTGGTAGTTAAATTCAATGTGGCGAGTGCCGAGTGGTGAGGCCAACAATAAGACTGCTGCTACACAAACAAAAATCATGTCCTGAAATTGCATGTATTGAATGACGTGTCTTTCTACAGTTGTAGAACATGTTAAGCACCCTGTATATAAGTCAGATTTTATTTAATTGCTTCGAAAGTACTTGGTAATACTTTGCTCAACTTCATACAACAACCATAGTAGTTTGCACTGATTATCCAATTATTAGGTAGTGGTGCTCTGGAGCTTTCTACCATGGTTGAAGACAGCATATCGACAGTATTGCATTTGTTAGGCAAGCTGCTGCAAAAGGAAACATTTCCCCCCACCGAGACACGGACGACCACCTTGTCTGCAGTGCTGTGCCCAACGTAGGGCAACACAAACTGCTGGCACATTTCAGCAAACCTCTGGAGTGCAGGGAAACAATGGCGGCAGACACCGACAACGGCATCGAGACACGCAGTCCCAGTACAAGAACACACATAGACACACAAGCAGGACCCTTCCAAGCTGAGCCACCTCACCTGACGATCTTCGGGCGTGCGGACGAGGTTCGAGTCCTTGGACGGCGCGGCGCCGGCGAAAGCGGAGGCGTCGAGGTGGCCCTTGTGGAGGAGGAGCTCCATCAGCGCCACCCACTCCGGCACGGGTGGGCGATGTCCGGGGAGGAGGTTGAACCTGCGTGGAGCCCGGGGTGGGCGACGGAGACAAGCCGCCCGAGACGCGCCTTCGGTGGACGCAGCACCGCACCCGAAACCCTAGCCACGGGCAAGGGGTCGCGGCGAGCTTCGGATAGAGGGAGGGGCGGATCCAGTCGACCTCAAGGACGGAGGGGTCAGAGAGCGGCAGATCTGGCAGTTGTGGAGCTGCGAGCAGGGGAAGGGGGAGCCCGGCGGCGAGTTATGGGAGGACAGAGGCAAAGATGTAGTTGGCGGCGATGGGAGACGATGGGGAATCGAGAGGATGGAGCACCGTGCACTGAAGCACGCACGTGCGCGCCGGCAAGGAAGCCAGCCATGGCGGCGCCTCTCTCCGTGGCGGCGGCTGGTCTGGGGGACAAGGGGTGGGGGCGGCGGCGGGAGTGGATCGGGGGAGAGTGGATTGGGGCACGACGAGGTCTGGGTCGGGGAAAGGGAGGCGGCACCGCATGGGCCGGGGAGAGGGAAGGGGGTGTGCCCCACGATGCTAGGGTTTGGGTTGGTCGGCATGCGTTTAGGAGACGTTGGATCTTTATGGTGTGGACGGCTCAGATCGGCTTAGGGGGGTGATCCGTGGGAAGAGAGGTTCTGCATTCTGATTGGTCCGAAAAATTTGTCATTTAAAATAGTATCAAAGTGGTAAATATAGGGGGGATTTCTGAAGCAACTACCAATAATATTTTCCGAAAATGGCACCACTAAAAATTTTCACTCAAGTTATACAACATTTTATGGATGATTATGAACTTGTTTTTCTACCATTTTTTAGCCATTTAAACAAAAAATAATAGTTTGCTCGTAGTTTTGACCGCATTTTGAAACGGGCATAATTTTTTTTAAAAAAAAATCAAAAAATTGGAAAATCTTCACATTTTGTCAATGTATATGACCAAGTTGTCAGAAAAAATAATGAACTTGTAAAACGGGTCTTTTTTTCTTTGGGAGTGGCGTTTTGGCGCGGTGGCCTTTCTTTTTTGCTTTATTCACCTTTGTGGGTCGGGTCCTTTTTTTTTCTTTGAGAGTGGTGTTTTGGATCTTAGATGTAGATACACCTATTATGAAATATGTATAGAAAAAAAATCCCGTGTGTACATCTGGACATCCTATGTTCGCACACAAAATTTCGGTGAACAAGGGGATTTTTGTTGCATGTGTAAAAAAGATTAAAAATGGCTTGTGAATAATTGTAATCAAGCATCAAAAATTGTCTTTTTTACACAAGCCACAAAAAATATCATTTTTCATCGAAACTTGGTGCACACATATAGTCTCTGGATTGTCACGCGATTTTTTTTGAATTTTTTTAACTTTTTAAAATATGTATTTAGACAATGGGTGCATATACACATATGAGCCAAAGTGAATTTTCGCCTTTTTCTGCTTTATTCACCTTTGTGGGACGGGTCCCACATGTCATTTGTACTGTTAGTTGGCCCCTCTATAAATGTAGACCCAGTTTAGTCAACAAGTCAATCTATGGACGAACAGACGCTACAACTGACACATAAGACAAAATGACATGACACATAGGTAAAATTGATGATGTGGACGTCCAGTCATCCATGTTACAACACCATGACCATCTGGATTGGTCGTAATCAGCTAGAAATAAGGCTGTCAACCACTGTTGTCTGCTTATGACCATTTTGTGTAAGGCAATTATGACTTTTCTGACCAAAATAGTCACCATGGTTTATGGTTTCGACTCTCCTAAATAGGCCATGACCAATTGGATCGAAATGGTCATAGATTTATGACAATTTCTTCCACGGTCACTGCCGGAAGGTCACAATTGAGCATATTTCTTGTAGTGACACTTGCACTAGCCATGGTTACTACTACGATATGTCTTGTTCTTGTTGTATCTATATTGGTGTTCCGACATGGGAGGAACAAATCAAAGTCAATTGTCAATTCTAGAGTTACACAAGAAAACGTATTCTCTATTTGGAGTTTTGATGGGGCAAATTTGTTCAAGCAAATTGTGGAAGCAACCAACAATTTTAGTGAGACACATCGCATAGGAACCGGGGGATATGGATCTGTCTACAAAGCTAGAGTTTCAACATGTGAAATATTTGCGGTGAAGAAGATACATATGATACAAGATGATTGTTGTGTGAGCGAGGCAACGTTCAATTCTGAAATAGAGGCATTGGTGCGGATTCGACATCGAAACATCGTCAAACTTATGGTGTGGGCGGCTCAGATCGGCTTAGGGGGTGATCCGTGGGAAGAGAGGTTCGCATTCGATTGGTCAGAAAAATTTGTCATTTAAAATAGTATCAAAGTGGTAAATATAGGGGATTTACGAAGCAACTACCAATAATATTTTCGAAAATGGCACCACTAAAATTTTCACTCAAGTTATACAACATTTTATGGATGATTATGAACTTGTTTTCTACCATTTTTAGCCATTTAAACAAAAATAATAGTTTGCTCGTAGTTTTGACCGCATTTTGAAGCGGGCATAATTTTTTTAAAAAATCAAAAATTGGAAAATCTTCACATTTTGTCAATGTATATGACCAAGTTGTCGAAAAAATAATGAACTTGTAAAGCGGGTCTTTTTTCTTTGGGAGTGGCGTTTTGGTAGCGGTGGCCTTTCTTTTTGCTTTATTCACCTTTGTGGGTCGGGTCCTTTTTTTTCTTTGAGAGTGGTGTTTTGGATCTTAGATGTAGATACACCTATTATGAAATATGTATAGAAAAAAAATCCGTGTGTACATCTGGACATCCTATGTTACTTTACAAAATTTCGGTGAACAAGGGATTTTTGTTGCATGTGTAAAAAAGATTAAAAATGGCTTGTGAATAATTGTAATCAAGCATCAAAAATTGTCTTTTTTACACAAGCCACAAAAAATATCATTTTTCATCGAAACTTGGTGCACACATATAGTCTCTGGATTGTCACGCGGGATTTTTTTTTGAATTTTTTTAACTTTTTAAAATATGTATTTAGACAATGGGTGCATATACACATATGAGCCAAAGTGAATTTTCGCCTTTTTCTGCTTTATTCACCTTTGTGGGACGGGTCCCACATGTCATTTGTACTGTTAGTTGGCCCCTCTATAAATGTAGACCCAGTTTAGTCAACAAGTCAATCTATGGACGAACAGACGCTACAACTGACACATAAGACAAAATGACATGACACATAGGTAAAATTGATGATGTGGACGTCCAGTCATCCATGTTACAACACCATGACCATCTGGATTGGTCGTAATCAGCTAGAAATAAGGCTGTCAACCACTTGTTATGCCTTATGACCATTTTGTGTAAGGCAATTATGACTTTTCGACCAAAATAGTCACCATGGTTTATGGTTTCGACTCTCCTAAATAGGCCATGACCAATTGGATCGAAATGGTCATAGATTTATGACAATTTCTTCCACGGTCCTTCTTAGGAAGGTCACAATTGAGCATATTTCTTGTAGTGACACTTGCACTAGCCATGGTTACTACTACGATATGTCTTGTTCTTGTTGTATCTATATTGGTGTTCCGACATGGGAGGAACAAATCAAAGTCAATTGTCAATTCTAGAGTTACACAAGAAAACGTATTCTCTATTTGGAGTTTTGATGGGGCAAATTTGTTCAAGCAAATTGTGGAAGCAACCAACAATTTTAGTGAGACACATCGCATAGGAACCGGGGGATATGGATCTGTCTACAAAGCTAGAGTTTCAACATGTGAAATATTTGCGGTGAAGAAGATACATATGATACAAGATGACTGTTGTGTGAGCGAGGCAACGTTCAATTCTGAAATAGAGGCATTGGTGCGGATTCGACATCGAAACATCGTCAAACTATTTGGGTATTGTTCCTCTAGACAAGAAAGGTTCCTTATCTATGAATATATGGAGAGAGGAGACCTGGCAGAAATATTGAGATCCATTGCAAGAGCAATCGAGTTAGACTGGAGAAGGCGGATACATATTGTACTGGACGTGATTCATGCTTTGGCATACATGCATCATGATTGTTCATCACCAATAGTCCACAGAGATATAACGAGCAACAACATTTTGCTTGATCTGGAATTTCGAGCTTGCATTTCGGACTTCGGTACTGCTAAAATTCTCGATATTGATGGCCAGAATATCACAAGGCTTGCAGGGACAAAATGCTATCTTCTGCGGGCTGGCGGTCCTGCCGGCCAGCCGACACAAAATCCAATTCGAGTTAGAAATACGGAGCCAGAAAGAGTAGAGTTAGAAATACGGAGCCG